>JANAVB010035420.1:14163119-14785921 GCA_029216955.1 Iris pallida
ATTTCAATACAAATAGAACAGTGTTACAATATAGGACTTAGATGTAGTCCTAGGAGTACACTTTTGTTTATCTGGGTCCCTTGTGCCGATGGAGCGAGTGGTAATGCGTTGACTCCGTTGACGAGCTGACGACGGTTATCGGTTCTCTGAAGGTTTGGATTGCTCTGGGTGCTGGAGCTTGCTGAGAGGAGGAAGACGTTGAGTGTCTGTATCTGCCTCTCTGGTGATATGTTCCTTCGTTGGGTGTTCTCTGTGTTGTCCGTGGGTGAGAAGGAAATGATCCCTCTATTTATAGCTGGGCAGGTTGGCTGCTCATGCGCGCATATGTAGGATGCGCCGGTGCGTGGGAACGCCACGTGGAGATAGCTGATGGAGGCGCATGGATGATGCGCCCTGATCGAGGGGTTGAATTCTTCATACTGCTGTTGTGAGCCGGCACATAGCAGGGAAGAGGATCTTTTTGTTGCTGAGATCTTGGGTGAGTTGAGTCAAAGGACACGTGTCGTCGACTCAAAGCTCGGAGATCTCGGATTTGATGGGGAATGATCTGGTGGGATGCGCCTAGGACTGGGCGCATGAGGAGACTCTGGCTCGTAACCTTTAGGAGTCACGAACCATTCTGGGCGCATGGCTTTTGAGGCGCATGCAGGCGACTTTCTTTCTGTCTTTTGGGATCAGAGAGCAGTCTGGGGCGCATGGCTTTTGAGGCGCATGCAGAGCTTCCAATGGAGACTTTTCTTCTGTCTTTTAGGGATCAGTGAAAAGTCTGAGGCGCATGGCTTTTGAGGCGCATGAGGATGGTTGGGTGGCCACGTGGCAGTAGCCGTCGGAGTAAAGTCATGATGATGCTGACGTTGCCGACGCTTCATTTTCTGAAAAAGCTGTCAACTGTTCAGACTTTGGGAGGTGTGTTGCCAACTCTGTCAGTTCAGCATTTAATGTTTCTGACATTCGATGGACAGCTGAGGGGTGCGTCGATTGGCGTTCCGCTGGGTATGGGGACGCATGGGGGCGCATCCTCTGTGATGCGCTTGGTACTGAAGGGCGCGTCTGTATGATGCGCCTGAAGTCGAAGGGTGCGTGCGGCTGTTTCGTTCCTCGAGTGCTTTAAATAGCCGTTTGGCTGAATTCGAGACGTCCGGTTCATCCATTAAATGCAAGTTTATTGCACGGAATTCGGAGAGCCATCCACCTGGCGCGTGGGTTTGATCTGCCCGGCCTATAAATAGTGGCATGGAGAGAAGGTTTGCTTCTCGTTCTCTCACGTACTTCCAACATGAACTTGGGTACTCGAGTGTATTCTGTTGACGAAATGCTCCCGAGGGTGAAGATGAGATGCCATGTCGTCATTGATGCACTTGAAGGTGACTGTTACATCCAAAAGACGGAGTCGAGGGCTTCCGAGGCAGACGGAAGGTGCATGTTGCATCCAAAGATAGGGATGCTCGGGCCTCATCTTCGTTGTGCAGGAAGAGTCGTAGATCGGAATGGCGGTGCTAGGCTCTTTCTTCCTTCAAAGTAGGTGTTGCCCACTCTGGTGGGTTTGGAAGCTGCTCCTTTAGCCGCATTTCGATTGCGGTCTTCCTTGGTCTTTGGAGGCTCTTTCGAAGCCTCCCCTGGCCACAGACTTGCGGTGCTCTTCTCTTCCTTGGTTTGAGGAGACCTGCCTCCAGCCAGAGGGTTAAATGCTTCATTAGTCATAGCATTTATCAGGTGAGCCTGGCTGGAAGAGCGGCACATAACTGGGCTGCTGAAGGGATGCACATAACTGGGGATGCACATAACTGAGCTGCTGAAGGGATGTGCCCTGCTGAGTACGCATGGCGGGATGCGCCCGGTTGAAGGCGCATGGTGACTGCTGCGCCTGTCTGGAGGCGCATGGTGACTGCTGGCCGTAGACTTAGGATCTTTTCTTTGTAGAAATTCTCCTTTGTACAACCTTCTCTAGACATGTAATAGACTTTTATGTATAAATAAAAAATCCTCTTTCAAATGTCTATATTTGTTGATTTTGCTGTGAAGTACTTTGTCCGAGCTCTGGCGTATGTAGTGTCTGGCGCATGGGCTTTCTGGTTGTGAAATTCCATGCTTCTACACCCTCATTTCTGCAGTTCACGGCAGATGTGACCTTCACGAGAGAAAAGAGCTTTGGGACACTCTGACGGACACGAACAACCTTCATAGCAATCTCCCGTGGTTGTGTGTCGGAGACTTCAACACTATTTCTTCCAGAGAGGAGAAATCAGAGGCCGGCCTCCCCTCCAAACGGCCATGAATGACTTCAACAACTTCATCTTCAACTCCCACATGACCTCCCTGCCTTTCACTGGCAACGAGTTCACTTGGTGCAACATGCAGGAGGGCCATCGGCGGCAATACTCTCGTCTTGACAAAGCACTGATCAACTACCGCTGGTCAGACACTGGCCTCATCACCAATCTATCCCACCTCAACACCACCGAATCGGATCACTCCCCCTTCTCATTGACATCAGCAGCAATCCTAATCCCATCAGAAAACCGTTCCAATTCCAGGACTTCTAAAGCCCTCATCAACATTTTTGAAATATAATAGCGACCGCTTGGGAGTCGGTCACAGCAACAGACCCCATATTTCGTATTGCAGCCAAACTCAAAGCAACCAGAAGAGCGTTGACAATCTGGAGCAGGCACGCTTTTGGAAACATCTTCCAGGAAATTAAGAAGGCGAAAGACGATGTGACTAGAGCAGAGGTTCTATTCGCCTCGAACAGATCGCAGGAGTATTGCGCCATGCTAAACCTCACCAGGGCGATCCTCAAATCCAGACATAAAGTCGAGACTTAATTCTGGAAGCAGAAAGCCAGGCTGGCCTGGGACGCAGAGGGGGACAGAAATTCGACCTTTTTTCCACTCCTGCATTAAAGGTCGGAGACACAAACTGAAACTGCACCAAATCTCAGATACCGATGGCCGAGTCCTGAAAGATCAAACGAGCATATAAGAAGCCGCCGCTAACTACTACACCAAATTATTTACCAAAGATACTATCCTCAGAGACGAAGAACTACTGTCCAAGATCCCTAATATGATCACCGAGAGAGAGAATGATCAGCTTCAGGCAATCCCGACCGCGGAGGAACTCAAAGCGGCAGTATGGGCCCTTAACGATCACAGTGTCCCCGGCCCCGACGGCTTTTCAGGAGTTTTCTTTCGCTCCTGCTGGGACATCATCGCTGCAGACTTCCTCGAAGCAGTCATCGCCTTCTTTCAGGGAGCGAGATACCCTAAATTCATCTCGTGTGCCAACCTTATCCTCATCCCCAAGAAAGACAACCCAGAGACTTTCAAAGACTTTTGCCCCATTAGCCTCTGCACTTTCACCAACAAAATAATCTCCAAGATCATTGTGACTCGCATGTCCAACCTTCTCCCCAAAATCATCTCTCAAGAGCAAAGTGGCTTCGTCCAAGGGCGCAACATCACTGACAACATTCTTCTAGCACAAGAGATGATCACGTGCATGAAATTCCCGTCCAGGGGAGGCAATGTGGCCATCAAGCTGGACATGGAGAAAGCATACGACCACCTGGACTGGCAATTTCTGATCTGGGTGCTCAGGGCATTCGGTTTCTCTGAATCGTGGATAGACATCATCTTCAGATCCATCAACAATTCCTGGTTCTCAACCATCATAAACGGGCAAGCGGCCGGCTTCTTCAAATCCAGCCGAGGGGTTAGGCAAGGGGACCCTCTTTCCGCCACCATCTTCATCATTGCGGCCGAGGCCCTTAGCAGAAATCTTAACAGCCTAGCCAACTCCCCCAGATTCCATCACTTCCACACCACCACCGGTTGTCCCTTGATCTCGCACCTGGCCTATACGGACGACATTCTCATCTTCTTGGCTGGAGACATCGGGTCGGTAGAGGCGGTTCATAATGTGATTGAGAAATACACCAGATGCTCTGGGCAACGCATGAACTCCAACAAAAGCGTTATCTACACCCATCACAAAGCAGATAGAAACCACTCTCCGATCCTTACCAATCTAACATCTTTCGCTACTGCGTATCCCCCTTTCACTTACCTCGGATGCCCCCTGGTTTATGGCAAATCCAATTCCGGTATCTTTGAAGGTCTAGTCAGGAAGGTCAGAATTACAATAGAAGGATGGCACAACGCTACTCTATCTCCAGGGGGCAAGATGATCCTGATCAAGCACGTGCTATCTTCCATCCCTATCTACACTATGGTCGTTTGCTCTCCTCCAAAGAAGGTTTTAACATCCATAGAGTCTTTTCTCTCCAATTTCTTTTGGGCCCATAGCAACGGCAAAGACAAACACCACTGGGCCAGCTGGGTCACCATGGCTAAACCAACCAGCGAAGCCGGTCTGGGTTTCAGCAGATTAGAGCACATTGTGGCGGCCAAGTCCATGAAGCGGTGGTGGAAGGTGCGTATGGAGAACACGATCCGGGCTAGGTTCATGAAAGCCAGATACTTCCAACACACCGGCCCCACGACCGTGTCCGCCAATAGCAGAGCATCAGCGAACCGACGGTGCATACTTCGCGGCCGTAACACCGCAGAACCCTTGATGGTCCTATTTGACGGCTCCTTGAGGCGGTCCCAGTCGGCCGGCGGCAATTTTACTCTCGCCTCGGCTAGAATTGCGGCCAGAGGAGTAGGCGAACCTTCCCCTTTCACCGCACCTTATTGGCAGTCCTGCATCACCAACAAATGGTCTATCCTCATTTGGAGAGCGCAGAGAAGGAAACTTCCCACCGACGATTCTCTCACAACTCTCAGTTACTGTAGTGCCCTGCCCCGCTCAGTCAATCAGAGGAATTGAAACGCCAACGGCGTTCGGACTTAGCCATGCAACGGCGACTCGAAGACATCGCTCAGTCGAGGCGACTTCTCGCTCAGGTGGGGTAGTTTCGGTGAACTTGCCTCATCTTAGCCTTCACATAATAAATCGCATGTTTTCAACTTGCACAAGTAGGCTTGATAATAAAAGAGATGAATGCACATAGCTAAGGGAATAATCTCGACGGGTCAAATTGAGTTAGAATATGGAAAGGTCCAACGGTCGGCTTAGAGTTGGTACACGGCGTGCTTTGAAAATGACACTCGGTCCTTCGTCCCGCGACTTGGGAGAAGGCAAAGTTGGTCTTCGCCACAAGCTAAGAGTTAGCCAAATTCGTAGGCGTCGGCCGCATAAATGCTTCATAAAGTATGCACGGTCTCATTGCCCAAGGCGTGGCATAGCCTCTGCTCGCCCGACGGGTTAAGTTGTATTGCACGGCTTATGGCATAAGTCTAGGCACCCCAAATAACTTGATTGTTCAAAGTCGAACGCGTGCACGGCACGTTCCCACGACGCAAGGCTTGACGCAGCCTTTGCTCGTTGAGTCGTTGTGCGATTGAGTTAGGCAAAGTTATGTTAGGCTATCAAGTAGTAGCAAGCATGATCCCATGAGTTCTACGGCTGGGTATAGCCACGAAGTCTTACGGTCTCAAAGCTAGTCATATAGAGTGCGTGTTGGACGATAGTGTCGCACGGAATACAAGTCGGTTTAAGGCACAAGCCACAGTTGTTTCAAAGTGAGTTATGGAAAAAGGAGGCTATCAAATAGTCATTCCTAAGTTGAGTAAAAAGGATATTGCATCAAGGAAGAAGGCTCGCGACCGTGGGTCGTCGAGGAATCTCAAGGATAGAAGTCTTGAACTTGGTTTGAAAGAGAGGGTAACACTAAAAAGAAGGATGACTGTGTGAGACGTCAGTTTGAGTCGAGTCTTGCATGGTCATGGACAACTTGTCGACAAGGGCAATGTTTCCTCGAGCGGCAACCCGGGGCCACGGGATCGACTCGACCTAGGAGAAAACAGGGTATAGTCGTGCATAAGGTTTTAGCACGGGTTAAGCGGGGGCTTGCAACGGAGCTAGCTACTTGCGTTAAAAGGACCCCGATTAACAAACCTATACGTCGTAGGATAGCTTGTTATGCTAGCGGCCAAGTTCATATATATGTCGGCAAAATAGCGGCTATCCGCGTGTATGCCTTTGGATTGAGTCGAGTTGAATGTGTGTACAGTTAGAACACAAAGTTTGGACCTAAGATTGGGTTTTAACATAGGCATCGTGTTTCGGCACAAGATGCGGCATCGGGTCTTAAGTTGTTGGTATATAAGTTGCATAAGTTGGTTTGAGTTGTCTTAAGTTTAAGTCAGGAAACGCCGCAAGGCGAAGTCGGTCAAGTGATACTTAGTCCACAAGTCTTGATTGGGTCAGTTGGTGATCGAAGTAGCAAGGGTCGCGAGGCGGCGATGTGGTTAAGTCTTATTGAATTGCGAGGCACGGCACGATGAATTCGTAGCACGATCACATAAAAATGGAGTCTCATCGCATAATTGCGTCTCTGATTTTAATCCGTAAGGCAAACATGACTTGATAGGTTAACGTTGTTGAGTTAACATTGTTGGTGCAAGCACGGGATGGTCTAGAGACACAGAATAGGCCAAGGTGTCGTTCATAAAACTGATCCTAAGGCAAGAGTAGAAAAACAATCATAAAGGGTACTATGTTGCACAAAGTAAATCAAACGTGTTGGTTTTGTATGGGTGGGTGAGGATCTCATTCCACCAGTACAGTTGAGTACTGACACACATATAGTTTCTATGTGTAGGCACAGGTAGAAGCTCGTGGCGTGGAGCTCGCTTGGATGCGTCGAGGCACGGAGTTCCTTGGTGATTTGAAGCGTGCAGCCGCATTGAGTCAAGACTTATACAGGACATAATGTATGGACGTCGCCTTCTGAGGCATCCGCTGGCTCAAGACATGCATTGAGAAATGAGAGATAGCTGAGTGACTTGTAATGTGAGATGAGAGAGCTTGAGTGATTTGTAATGTGAGATGAGAGAGCTTGTGTGACTTATAATCTTGGCCTTGCGCCCCATTGTAACCTTCGTTTCAATATCAATAAAGAGCTTCTTTTGAATAACTTGTGTTTGGTTCTAATTTTCGCTGCTATTATTAATGTCTCTTCTTGGGACTTCTGTGCGATGACCCCGTCGCAGCTGCTGAAATCGGCCGTTATGGAACCCGCCTTGCACGGGCGCAATCTAGGCTCGTGCGACATCACGTCTTAGCGAGGACGATCGCTCCTACGGGAGCGGGGCGTGACATAATGGTATCAAAGCACGGCTTTACGTCCTTGGATTATCGATTGAATTATTTAACTCCGTTGTTTCCGCAAACCCTGAAGTGTTACTTCCGCAAAGTTGATATCGTTGGTGCGCGCTCTCTCAAATGTCCCACGGATGTCCATACAATAAGTCTATCTATTTTGCAAAACATAGGAGAACAGTTTTTGACAAAACAAAAAGATGGTTCGCGTTAAGCACGGTTGGCTAAGTCGGGCTGGGCATATACACCAAAGTTACGTCGACCTTAGAAAAGTCGAGTGCGGGAATTGAATAGTGTCGAGCAAGAATGAGTTGAACTCGATTGAGTAAAGTGAGATGACTATCGGTAGGGGTACTATCGAGCGACGATAACGTCGATGCAATATAAGATGAGCGTGTTTGGAAATTAGAGGAATGGTTCGAATGGAAAATTTTGAAGAAGTCGATTTTGAATCGAATGATAAGTTGAGAATTTGTTGAATGACTTTATCCCTGAGTGGTGTATGCGATTGCCTCAGGGATGTCGGTCGATCGATTGAGGATGCGGGGTGTTGGTGAGTATATCAGCAAGCGTTGTGTTATGCAAAGCCTTAGATTGAGTGTCGTTGAACAAGTCGTAGTCTTGAGATTGGATGAGTTAAATTGAACAACCTAGAAATTGACGCGCACGGGACGTGCATGATATTGAGGATTGTGCGAGTATGAAACACGAAAATGATTGAGTAGGTGAAATCGAATCGAGGAAAAGTTAGAATGTACGAATGGATGACTTGATCGAGAAAATTGATACGTATCGTATACGAAAAGTTAGCACGACAGGTAGATAGCGTGAATGAAAGGTTTGATTTGAAGTTACTAAAATAACACAAAGGATTGGAATGAATGTTGCTCGATGACTTGAGATAGACGGATGAATAGTATGAGAATTTGGGTTGAGGAAATTGATGTTGTGAATGATTCGAGGGATAATGATCGAAATTGATTTTTGAATGTCAAAGAGATTATCCAATCGGACGATAGCATCGTTCGCACAACTCAGAACTTGTTGCAAAGGAAGATCGTCAGGTTACGCATGTCATCGATGGTATTGAGGCGTATCAAAGATTGATATGCGATAACTCGGGGGTACTCTGACTCGGCGAATGACGGTCGTGCAGGTGTTATCGTTCTGATGGATAATATACTTAGGATTTTAATTGAGATGAATGTTGGATGAAAATGATCGTGTCTTGATGGTTACGTTGATAACCACAACGTCGACGATCTTGTCTTGCGCGAGCGCCACTCTAGCCTCGCACATGCGTCGCGTTGGATTTTGGGGCGATCGTTCTGCATGAGCGCTGACATGGTAATTCATGTCGCGGGAATGATCGAATTCGGAAAATCAGGACGCGACAACTTTGATTGTCTCGACTTGTTGGCTTAATGCGAAAGTGAATTCGAGGATTTGTAGGACTTGTGATTGACGAATAAATAAAACTTAAGGATTTAATAGATCCAATCTGCGCATCGAGAATGAATTAGTCTAGACACAAAACAAGAGTTACGTCCCGATGAGAATTATTATCCCGCGGGTGCGTGCATGGTGATTCATGCCCACCGTGGATAATCTGACTCGCGTGAGATCGGGACGCAACATATTGTTAAGCTAGACGACCTCATGATCGAATACGTAAATTGGGATGAATGACTTAGGACATATGGAATGTGAATTATGGTTTAGCGGTAAATTGTGTCGTAGCGTGCTTGACTTGGAAGGATTAATAGGCATATTATGTCGAACGTGTTCAAAGAGATAGACTATGCAAAATGGCTTGATGAACGAGTGATATTGATATGTCAAGGAATTGGTTGAAACGTGAATTATCGTAGGATGGCTTTGCTGAATGACTCGGACCCCGTGCGTCGAATATCGGAATGTGTGTAGGAAAATATATGCTCGAAGTTTAGAAATCGGAGTGATGCGAGCTTGGGTAGAAAAACCCCATACTATCAACTTGGTTTGACCTTAGGATGGGGTCAGTGTTGATATCGTTGTTTGGGAACTATGATTCCAATACTGACGGAAAGACATAGCCTAGCGGTTAGGCAGACGTCCGAGTATGAAGTGCTAGAATTTGTGAAGGCACCACTCGCGAGTCTCGGTTGACATGCATGTATATCAGGGACGCCCGAATATGTGCACGATCTGACTCGAGTGGTGATGGCGGATTCTCTATTACGAAGCTTGGCTGAAATGCATGTATTTTGGGGACACCTGGAATATGTGCACGATCCAACTAAGTGATACGCTGAATCAAGTGAGACTTGAGGAATGGAAAAGTGTCGAGGATTTTGAAATCGTACTAAAGAAAAGATTGATAGCAGCACGAGCGTGGCTCGGATTGAGGAAACGCATAGAAGTAGTGTGTGCAAGAGTCCCTGAATGTTGAGTAAAGTAATAAGTCGATAATTGTACTCAGTTAGTTTCGATGACGAAACTTTTTCTGAGTGGTGTATGATGTAGTGCCCCATCCCGCTCAGTCAATCAGAGGAATCGAAACGCCAATGGCGTTGACTTAGCCATGCAACGATGACTCGAAGAGATCGCTCGGTCGAGGTGACTCCTCGCTCAGGTGGGATAGTTTCGGTGAACTCGCCTCATCTTAGCCTTCACATAATAAATTGCATGTTTTCAACTTGCACAAGTAGGCTTGATAATAAAATAGACGAATGCACATAGCTAAGGGAATAATCTCGACGGGTCAAATTGAGTTAGAATATGGAAAGGTCCAATGGTCGGCTTAGAGTTGGTGCACGACGTACTTTGAAAATGACACTCGGTCCTTCGTCCTGCGACTTGGGAGAAGGCAAAGTTGGTCTTCGCCACAAGCTAAGAGTTAGCCAAATTCGTAGGCGTCGGCCGCATAAATGCTTCATAAAGTATGCACGGTCTCATCGCCCAAGGCGTGGCATAGCCTCTGCTCGCCCGACGGGTTAAGTTGTATTGCATGGCTTTTGGCATAAGTCTAGGCACCCCAAATAACTTGATTGTTCAAAGTCGAACGCGTGCACGGCACGTTCCCACGACGCAAGGCTTGACGCAGTCTTTGCTCGTCGAGTCGTTGTACGATTGAGTTAGGCAAAGTTATGTTAGGCTATCAAGTAGTAGCAAGCACGATCCCACGAGTTCTACGGTTAGGTATAGCCACGATGTCCTACAGTCTCAAAGCTAGTCATATGGAGTGTGTGTTGGACGATAGTGTCGTACGGAATACAAGTCGGTTTAAGGCACAAGCCACAGTTGTTTCAAAGTGAGTTATGGAAAAATGAGGCTATCAAATAGTCATTCCTAAGTTGAGTAAAAAGGATATTGCATCAAGGGAGAAGGCTCGCGACCGTGGGTCGTCGAGGGATCTCAAGGATAGAAGTCTTGAACTTGGTTTGAAAGAGAGGGTAACACTGAAAAGAAGGATGACTGTGTGAGATGTCAGTTTGAGTCGAGTCTTGCATGGTCATGGACAACTTGTCGACAAGGGCGATGTTTCCTCGAGCGGCAACCCGGGGCCACGGGACCGACTCGGCCTAGGAGGAAACAGGGTATAGTCGTGCATAAGATTTTAGCACGGGTTTAGCGGGGGCTTGCAATGGAGCTAGCTACTTGCGTTGAAAGGACCCCGATTAACAAAGCTATACGTCGTAGGATAGCTTGTTATGCTAGTGGCCAAGTTCATATAGATGTCGACAAAATAGCGGCTATCCGCGTGTATGCCTTTGGATTGAGTCGAGTTGAATGTGTGTACAGTTAGAACACAAAGTTTAGGCCTAAGATTGGATTTCAACATAGGCATCGTATTTCGGCACGAGATGCGGCGTCGGGTCTTAAGTTGTTGGCATATAAGTTGCATAAGTTGGTTTGAGTTGTCTTGAGTTTAAGTCAGGAAACGCCGCAAGGCGAAGTCGGTCAAGTGACACTTAGTCCACAAGTCTTGATTGGGTCAGTTGGTGATCGAAGTAGCAAGGGGCGCGAGGCGGCGATGTGGTTAAGTCTTATTGAATTGCGAAGCACGGCACGATGAATTCGTAGCATGATCACATGGAAATGGAGTCTTATCGCATAGTTGCGTCTCTGATTCTAATCCGCAAGGCAAACATGACTTGATAGGCTAACGTTGCTGAGTTAACGTTGTTGGTGCCAGCACGGGATGGTCTAGAGACAGAATAGGCCAAGGGGTCGGTCCTAAAACTGATCCTAAGGCAAGAGTAGAAAGACAATCATAAAGGGGACTATGTTGCACAAAGTAAATCAAAAGTGTTGGTTTTGTATGGGTAGGCGAGGAGCTCATTCCACCAGTACAGTTGAGTACTGACACCCACATAGTTTTTATGTGCAGGCACAGGTAGAAGCTTGTGGCACGGAGCTCGCTTGGATGCGTCGAGGCACGGAGTTCCTTGGCGATTCGAAGCGTGCGGCCGCATGGAATCAAGACTTATACGGGACATAATGTATGGACGTCACCTTCCGAGGCATCCGCTGGCTCAAGACATGCATTGAGAGATGAGAGAGAGCTTGAGTGACTTGTAATTTGTGTTGAGAGATCTTGAGTGACTTGTAATGTGAGATGAGAGAGCTTGAGTGACTTATAATCTTGGCCTTGCACCCCATTGTAACCTTCGTTTCAATATCAATAAAGAGCTTCTTTTGAATAACTTTTGTTTGGTTCTAATTTCTGCTGCTATTATTCAATGTCTCTACTTGGAACTTCTGTGCGACGACCCCGTCGCAGCCACTGAAATCGGCTGTTATGGAACCCGCCTTGCACGGGCGCAATCTAGGCTCGTGCGGCATCACGCCTTAGCGAGGACGATCACTCCTACGGGAGCGGAATCGACAGCTCACATATTTGCTCTGGTGATCTCGCCAACCAGGTCTGGTCCAAGCTTTCCAGAAGATGCAATCTGCACCACCACGCCGAGGGCTTCAACGATCTCCTCGCCCACCGGAGTATCTCACACGGCCACCAGATCGTCGCCGCCGCCTGCATATGGGTATTATGGAAGAACAGGAACAAGCACAGATACGAAGGGCGCCAACTCAGAGCCTCACAACTTTTTCGTGAGGTTCTCAGACAAATCAGCAAAGTCAGCTCTCGCTGCTCTCACTCCTCGAGCAGATTTTAGGAGAGGTTGCTTTAATGTTTTCTTCCTCTTTTTTTTTCGTCAGCGCGAGTCGCGCTCTTTTGTAAAGGCTTTTGGCATTTTGGGCCTGATACTAATATATAGCTGTCTTCCTTATATATATATATATATATATATATATATATATATATATATATATATATATATATATATATATATATATATAGGGATTTGTCCATTTGATGAAGTCACTACATATATAGAGATTGTGGTTTGTTATCTTTATATATATATTTTTATATATATATATATATATATATATATATATATATATATATATATATATATATATATATATATAGGGATTTGTCCATTTGACGAAGTCACTACATATATAGAGATTGTGGTTTGTTATCTTCAAGTGCGTATTGGTGTCGTTTTTACAGCGTATTTTCCATCAAAGTAGTTCAGAGCTCTGAGTTTCAAGAGGGGAAGGTGCAATCATGTCTTTAGTGAAGATGCACACACATATGGTGACCCTTGTTGGCCCATTTGTCATGGTCGAACCGGATTTTAATAATTGATCAAACTCTAGATGTCGTACATTGTACGAGTACCCCAAGAAGGGATCCGTACTGGCTCATGGAGTCATACATATGTACCCCCTTCTTGGTGTAATACAACATACAACACATACCACGTCATTGCTACCGACCATTCGCTATGTAAATGCTGGACTCTTGGAGGTACTGGCAGGTATCACGTAGGAATACTTAGCACATAGGATAACACCTCGGTGCTCACGTAGATTGTACCTTAGTACACACATAGGGTTATCCAGCACACGTATAGGTAGTCAGATCAGGAATGAGGACCAAGACACAAGAGGGAAGAGAACAAAAATGCACTACGCACTTAGGGTATGAAGTGCTCGTAAGTCATGAAGTGGCCCAAACGGCGCACGGGCGATGTGCAAGGTAAAAGGTGCACAAGGTGCCAAAGTCACATATGAATTCTGGTTAAAGTGAGACATGAAGATTCTTAAAGCCAAGACAAAGATCTACAACTTTCATGTTGGGAGTTGGGAGAAATTCTGGCCACAATTCAGCCAAATAGGGCATAAAATAGCCAAAAACAGCCAAAATAGGCACTATACGGCCTTCTGCAGCACTATGCAGCCTTATGCGGTACTATGCTGCATTCTACGACACTATTCATCTATGCGGCACTATGCATCCATGCGGCACTATTCATTCCTACGGCACTATTCATTCCTGCGGCACTATGCATCCATGCGGCACTATGTATCCCTGCGGCACTATTCATTCTTGCGACAAAATGCATCCATGCGACACTATTCATTCCTGCGGCACTATTCATCATCCCTGCCAGAACCAGGACAGATGAACATAGAAGATGTCCAAATATTGTTTTGTGCATAACTTCATCAAAATAAGTCGAAATTCGGCGGTTCAAAAGCCAAAATTGGGTAGAATGAGATTTCCTACAACCTAGGACCATTAGTTTTCGAAAACAATCAAGTTTAATAGATCAAAACCATAAAAATCCATAAAACTCTAGTTTTAGAAACTTAGATCTACATAAAACTAGCCATTAAAATCAAAAATTCCAAGAACTAAACTTGTAGAGAATGAAGAGAAGAACAATATAGACAAATAATATCAAAAGAAAAATCAAGAATAAAAATACACAAATCTTCACTTTTGAGCAAGTTGTACTTGCCTAAGAGGGTTGGTGGTTGAGGGAAATAAATGAGAGAGTGAATGAGGAAAGAGAGTGTGGAAGAGATTATTTATCGTGGGTGAGGGTTGGCTTAAGAAAACCCTAATCTCTAAACATGCTCTAACCATTCCACTAATGACATGCTTAAAAGCTACATGCAACCATTAATAAATAATAAATAGAATTATGCACATGCTAAATACAGGATACCATGTACAGAATTCATGAAAGAATACGTATATCGGGATCGGAGAGTGACAAAAAATCTCTCCCAGCAACCATAATAGTATTTGAGGAAAAAAAATTATTAAAATACCCCTATTTTTAGCCATTTTTGAACGTTAATAAGGGATATTTTGGTTATTTTGTTGAAAATAATCAAAATATTCTTATAACAGCTATATTCTAAGGATATTTGTGATCATTTGACCCTCAAAAATTCGTATAAATAGGGCTGAATTCATCCAAATTTACCACACAAAAATTTCTTGCCTCTTTTCTAATACTTACAAGAAATCTTGTGTTATATTCGATGAAGTAGCTACTTTTTGGAGACAAAAGTGCAACAAAAATTGTGTAAGTTCGAAAATTTTGGAGGTTTCAACTTGATCGACCACTACGCGACAATTCTACATCCGGCTTTATAGGAAATCAAGTTGAGATTTAAGTAAAAAAAAAGTATTACTATAAAATTAGTTAAGTTTGTTGAAAATTGATTCATTTTTAATTACATTTTTTTAAAAAACCGTAGTATGAATCCCTATGATACTACTACTTCTAACCAACACTGTAACAATCTTTCAGAACATTGTTACACTATTTATAGTAATTTTGATAATAATTATTATGCTAACAATCCCGTAGGAGATGAACTACCACCGACACAAATGTCACGTCTAGAAATTAGAAGTATTAATAGTAATATTTCAACTAGAAAAAGATCGATGTTATATTGTTATGGGTATTATAATGAGGGAAATAAGTCTTAGATGCTAAAGACCAAAAAACATGCCTAGAGCTCCACAATATAAGAAATGCAAAAAATATTAAGTGAAAAAAAATAACGACATGGGAACTTTGAAGAGACGCTATGAAAGTTATTACGGCAAAGACACAATTAATGCTTGACAAACACAGTTAAGCATCGGTCCCTCAAGGATCTTCAATAGAAAATATTACTTATTCTGCTACTCGTAACAAACCAACTTAAAGAAGATGAATGAATCATATTATAATTATGCAAGTATTAGACTAAATTCTTGTTTTACTAAAGTTTCTAGATCTACTAGTAGAGCAGAAGCTGTTAAAATATTTGAAAAAAAAACAACTTTAAAATAAAGTTTTGAAAATATTAGTAAATTTTCTTAACTTTTGATATATGAACTAGTAAACAAAAAAAATTATGTGAATGGGTTTCACAAAAACAATTTTTTGTTTGAAACTGTTGGAATTTTAGCATATTGGATGCAATTGGCGAAACCATAATACAAGTTTTACGTGAATAGGATATTAATAATAATAAAATATTTTCTTTTGATAATGTTAGTAATAACATTTCTTGTATCAATATTTTAAAATCTCAATTTATGCATGTACTAGAAGGACGTGTTTTTCATATAAGAGGTGTTTGTCATATTGTTAATTTAATTGTACAAGAATGTTTTCTAATTTTTTAAACGATTTAAAAATTATAACATGTCTAATAAGTCTTAACACTTCACCAAGTAGGCAATAAGAGTTTAAAATGTTATGTGCACAATATGGTCTGTCGTTTAGAAGATTTGTTAAGGATGCACCACATAAATTAAATTCTACCTATTTGATGTTCAAATCCTGTATTAAATATAGAGATGTTATTACACGATATACTAAAATTTAAATCCAAGTGTTAATTACAAGATAAATGAAAATGATTGGTTAGTTGCTACTTCAATTTATGAATTTTTAGAATTGTTGTCCAATGTTACATGTATTTTATCCGAAGTTTATTATCCAAATTCTCTCTTAATTTTAACAGAAATTATCAATATTTCTCATTTATTTGCAAAATATAAAAATATTCTTGGTTTTGATTATATCATTTCTAAAATAAAAACAAAATTCTAAAATATTTGCATAAAATATATCTTTTATATAGTTTGGTTGTGGTTTTAGATCTTGAAATTAAATAAGATGGTGTATTTATATTGTTAGATAATTTTCATGAGTCCGAGCTCTCTAGCCTAGTGGTATTAGAGCGAACACCTGGAGGGACCGACAAGGTTCGAGTCCCCCATTTGTGTGTGTGCGTGGAATTTCAAAAATAATAATAATAATAATAATAATTTTCATGATAATATGAACGTTGAAGTAAGTAGTATAAAATTTAAAATTAAAGAACATTTAGAGACTCTAATTGGTTTATATATAAAAAATGTCATATCGAGCAAACCCGGTATTCGGAACATGAGCACTTTCTGGTAGAAGACATCAAGTCTTGAGCATGCATCCAAGACTGCTAAGTCCAAACATACTACAAATGGCTACAACATCAAGTGCAGCTTTTATGGGCATGACTTTTGAGGCAAACTATATGCACGTACTCTTTTGGCAACATTGCTTGTTGATAACCTACTTGAACTTTTAAAGTAGTGAGGAATATAGAAAAGTAAAATACTATCAAAAGATGTAAAAAAAAAAATAGTTTATTGCAAACAGAGGGAGACAATCTGAGTCAAGCAAGCATACCTACTCTTGATCTTTGTTTTATCTGCAAGCTAGATGAGTAGCAAGCTTGGCAATTTTCTCTTCTTCCCCTGTTTTGTCCAGTTTTAAAGAGACATGCAAGGTTTAATCACGATAGAGATATTTTCAGATAAACTATCTCAACTTTTTTCATACCAACTACTGCAGTCACATCCTCCTGATTACAAGTTAGACACTATATCTCAACTATTTGTATAATGTGCAAGATCTGCAGCTGGTAATTTACAATACTGCATGTCTACGGACACGACGCACTTCTCGAGCTTGTCCTCCAGATGCTTCTAGAAGACTAGTACCATTCACAGACATGCTTCCCTAATATTATGTGATCTTTCTCTGTATAATTTTGTAATGTATCAGATCTTGCATATGTTTACTTGTCTGCTGCTGTAGTTTACATTGGTTGGAGCTCTGATTCTAGAACAGCAGCAGCCACAGGCCTGTAGGTAGCAATTCTACTGAATCTACGTCGCCAGATGTGCAACACAAACAAAGTTGCAAGACTGAGGATAATAATTGTCAGAATCCCCACCATCATAAGCCATAAGTGTTGCTGCCACCATGACCTGCACAAATATTTGACATATTATTATCCAAAGGGACTAAAGCCTATCCAAATAGTTCTCAAATTTATATTTGATACCAAAGACATTAAAGGAAGCAAAATTATGCCATTATAGGCATGCCTTCATACTCAACGAGCTTGTCATCATTAGCTTATGAAGAGCAGATAATAGTTATTACATGAAACCTTGTTGATATCATAAAAACACGAGATAAATCTGTACTTCAGGGAAGGAAAATATTCACCGACTTTAAGACGAAGTCAATTTTTACTAGCTGAGAATATAATTTAGGCAATTTAAAACATGCCAGACACTGTTATTTAAAACTTTGGTAGAGATTGAGCAAACCTCTACTGAAAAATAATTATATTATCCAAACAAGCTAAATTTCACTTAAATACCCTCAATTAATAAGATTGGATTTAAAATAGGATTACTTAATAATTAATTATTTAATATTATCCTTATTTAAGAATTGAATAGAAAATCAATTATTATAGTTAGGATTAAGGTTAGGGCATTATGGTACTTTTCTACCTGCAGTTATCTGTAACCACAAATATAGTGATAGTCAAGGGTATTAAAGTGAAAAAGGAAAGTCCATGGTTTTAAAGTGCCAATAAAAATAGTATAGGGTATTAAAGTGGCAAAAGTAAATAGTTCAGGGTATTTAAGTGCAATTTAGCCTTCAAAGTAAACTTGGCTGGTATATATTTGAAGTTAAACTAAGCCGACAGTTTGCTCCCAAACAATAAATATTAAATAGTTTCCTCGTTCAGGAAGAGAACAATCATTAAAGAAGACGAGTGTTCTTGCCTTCTTGATCAATCCCTTGATACATGCAAGAAACTTAATTTTTGTCTACCAAGTTAAGCTGAAGCACAAAGCATAAGGGACTCAAAGGTATCTAAGCTTAAGGGAAGTTCTTCCACTTCTCGTTGCTGATTGTTATAATATCATTTTATTTTGGTCACTGGACAGAAAGAAGCTATTATTTAGAACTTTGGTAGGGGTTAAGCAAAACCTCTACAAAAATAATATTTTTCTTCCAACTAACCTCAGTTCATATTATTTCTTAAATTAAACTAAGCCAGCAGTTGCTAAACAATAGAATATCAAATAGTTTTCTCAATCAGGACAAGAACAAGGCTTAAAGAATATCATTGTTCTTGGAGGTGATCAATCCCTTAATGCATGCAAGAAACTTTAACTTTTGCCTACAAGGCAGAAACCATAATAATATATTAGTTGTTAACTCTGCCGACAAAATAAAAGTAGGCCCATCATTTATCAACTATGCTATGTTTGAGTTACATCTTGTCTTGCTCAATTTGTCAAAAACAATATTAGTTTACATATAAGGTCCAGTACCTTCTCGATGGAGGCTCAACATTCCACTCAAGCAATTGGTAGCTTCCAAAATTTCCTGCCAGGCGAACTCGATGTTCAGTTAAGCGAGCTATTATTCCCTGCATTTAATCCAAGTTTCTGGTAATGAGACAGCCCAAACATGTTTTTATCACACACTTAAAAGGGCCACACGAGAAAATTACCATTGCTGTTTTATTGGAAATGCTGTCAGCAGATCCTGCTGGAAGAACAGCACATTTTATGAGGGTACTGTTTCCTACACTAGAAAAATTCATTAGCCGTACCTGTGATGATGAAATTAGCAACCTCAGTTGAGACCGACTCGTTAATAAATTCAGAACAGGTTAAACAACCAACATAAACATGTGTGACGGTGAGGGAGAAACAAGAGAAAAATCGCAGAATAACAGACTTGTAGGACAATCTCATAGCAAAGAAGTAAAAAAGAACAAGACATCGTCAAGGGTGAATTTAAATATATGATTTCACTTTCACCTGATGTGTATCAACTTCCAAATCATGTGCAATGAGCTCAACAAGTTCCTTTATATGTGGGGCCAGTTTTGAGTATGTTACATTCAGAGAAAGATCGAAAGTAATGAGTCCAACTTGGATATGACCTGAGAATAGATATTAATCAAGACAGATATAAGTATCCGTAAGAAGACTTCCCATGAAAAAATGCTAGCTTGAAAATACTACAAAAACTTCAGTTCATTGCTTGAAGATTTACAACAATTAGGAAACAGTCAACTGAGGACACTAGACCACATGATTGACCATGTTTGGTTTGGAATAAAAGTACTATAAAGGATGGAAAAGCGCCTTCTATCTGAAAAAGAAATTGTTTGACATGGAAAGGCAGTAGAACCATAACTAGGATCAACAATATTTCCCTTCAATTACAATGATTTTTTAGATACCATGGTAATTACGAGAGGAATAAACACTATGCCATCAAATGAAATGAAGGAAACAGTGTAAACAAATTCCTTCCAAAATTGTCTTCTCATCTCCGACAAACCCCTAACCCTATTCTGAAACAAGCATACAACAATGAGCAATTATAAGATAAAATCACTATCTTAAATCGGACATAGTTTAAAGGCCTCTTCTGATAGCTGTGTTATGATGTCATGTAACACCAGATACAACACGTAGTCATGACCTGCTTTGGAGCCTTTTTGGGTAGTAGAAGGTCCAAGAGAAAGCATAGGGACTAGGGTAAAGTGTTGCAGGTTGCTGGAAAGGAGAGGAGAAAGTCTAAGGAAGTGAAGGAGGAAGAGGGAAGGTTTGAGGGTTAAGGGGAGGTGTTGCACATTTTACAGGATTGCCAATAGAGAAATAAGATGAAATAATAGACTGTGGCGGCCATCACAGATTCTGGATAAGAGAAGGCAAATAGTATACCAGACCAAGAAAGGAAAGGTTTTGATGGGTGGAAGGAGAGGAAAGGAACATGGTAGGGAAAATGGCTTCAAACCATTCTTCAATAATTTCACACTAATCTGGCATCTGCCAACAATTTCATGGAGAACTCTCTCAATTGCTGGCAGAAAATTAAATGTCTACAATTTATTTTTAAATTGGTTTCCCTAAGCCCAGATATTACACAAACGGAAAGAACC
Organism: Iris pallida; assembly: GCA_029216955.1. Taxonomy (NCBI): domain Eukaryota; kingdom Viridiplantae; phylum Streptophyta; class Magnoliopsida; order Asparagales; family Iridaceae; genus Iris; species Iris pallida. Next base: position 14,183,460 of record JANAVB010035420.1, read on the forward strand.
CCACTAAGTAAGAAACAACTCACCTAGGAAAACATGTCAAGTAAGCTATTTTATGTGGAAGCCAAGGTTCATAGTATTGGTACCAACAATAGACCGGTTTCAGAACATTCTTATGAGTATCGATATCGGCAGTTTCCGATAGGAGTTCAAGAGTTCTTAATTTTGGAAACCAAAAATAATTATAAATTATTCTAAAAACTACTAGAATTTTTTTTGATACATTTAGGCATAATCTTATGTATTATTTCTTGTTTCCAGTAAATTTTGTATAGAATAATATTCAATATTTCTGATTATTCACCTACAATATATATTGTCGTTTTTTCTACTTACTTTCAGACAGTGCCCCCGCAATAATAGTTTTGAATGTAACCAAATTAAGGCTACGGGCATTATGAACTTATAGTTACAACTTCGACAAGTAGTAATGGTTACATCGTGTCAATGAAGAATTTTATCAACACACTATAGGATGTTAATCTATGACAAATCAAATAGTTGCGTCAACTTGTTTTTTGCCACACTTCTCTCTTTTTCTTTTGAACTTTCTTTTGCTGAATTAACCGAGAAAGTGAGGCACAATTTCAGTAACTACTAGTATTTGTGGGGTTTAGTATCGGATTGGACATCCAAAAAACAATATGATGCGACTCTCTCTCTCTCTCTCTCTCTCTCTCTAATATATATATATATATATATATATATATATATATATATATATAGGCTAATATTGTGAACCTTGGTAGAAACCCATTATTACAAGTTGAGAAAAGATTATAAATATGGAATAACATGCTAAACCTGAAATAAAAATACAGAAAAGCTAATCTACGAGCCTTGACACAAGTCAACTAGATCCAAACTAGTAAAAAATACAAGAGAATGTGACCAGTTCCACCTACCTCTCAGTCAGATTTATGACAGTTGAATTGTTTTAAGAAAAAGACAATGAAGAGTCCACATAAAGTATTAAGTATTACCTCCCATCAGTTTCATTTTAGATATATTAATGTGAAGTATTGAAAATTTAACTAAAGATGATATAACCGTGCTTGGAAGGTTTATGTGACACTAAACTCATGTATACATGAAACAAGGGGAACAAAGTCCTATCAAAAGACTTGAGGGGTTAAGATGAGAGGATTTCGGAAAGCTAAGAGCAACATAAGAACTATCCCTTCAAGAATTTACAGTATAGAAATTCAAATAACAGGATCAGCATGTTGGTCAACACCATGCTTACGGCTGAGTGCATGCACAAGAGTGCATTTACAAAATGAGTTTTAGTTAATTATTTATATTTCTATAAAAGGTGTTTAATTGATTATTACTTATTTTCCATTACAAAACATACGGGATGTAAGGTCCATCAAGTTCATTTTTTTTACAATTTTTAGGTTCTTTGTTAATGAGCCATATACGTTAGTATTACAATCCCACTAATTTTGGCAACATGTTTAATTAAATTGCAATATTTTGCAGTTTTATATTACTTTCTATGTTCTACTAGGCGCTAGGCGAGGCGACCGGCCATCCGCCTCCTAGGCGCCGGCCCAGAATTCATGCATCTGCCTCCCCCCCCCCCCCCCCCCCCCCCCCCCCCCCCCCCCCCCCCCCCCCGCGCGAAATCAAAGAAGAAGAAGAAGTAGAAGTAGAAAGTAGAAGAAGATGAAACAGAAGAAAAAAAAATCAAAGAAGCAGCAACAAAAGAAGCAACAACGAGTTTTTTAAGGAAAAAAAGTTAAAAACAGAAAAACTCGCCTAAATACCGCCTACTTTTCTCCTAGGCGACCATCCCCACACCCAGGGGAATTTTCTCCAAGTCGAGGTGACTCGTCTCCGACCTGCACACCTAGGCCATCCGGGCGTCACTTGTGACAACATAGATTATTTTAATAATATGATATGGATATTTGTTCGAGTTAGATTTCGACACTATTTCGGACAAGAGTTGGATACACCATTATTTTGGTTCCGGACGAACATCAGATTGCAAATATTGTAATATATATTGATACTGAATACTTGAAATAACCACTCTAAATTTATCTAAAAGTTGGGTACTAGTTTGGATCCACGATCAATTTGGAATGGTGCTACCCACCCTTAACAGTTAAGGAGACAAATAACATGATGTAAAATAAAAGGTTGAGTGAGGGTTTTTCAAAAAAATGGATGAATGTCATATGGAGTTGGTCGTCTTATAGCACAGCTTTTAATAATTGTTATGTATGAAGGACTTCTTCGTAAATTCTATAAATACAAGTGTTTGTTAATATTTCTCAAATAGGATTTTTTTGGAGGCGGTTGTGCTAGTCTAAGTGGTGGTAACTTGAGCTGATTAGAGTGAATTATTTAAGAACAGTTCCTCCTTCCATTCACAGTTTCATCCCAGAAAAAAATAGAAATAATAGAGGGAAATAAAGGGAAGCAAAGGAGATGTCAGTGCTCCTCACTATTTCCAGGTTTTTGGTTCAGAGGGCCGATACCCGTATGAAAGAGGGATAGTGAAAGGGGGTTTTGTGCTCATCATCGCATAGGAACGCAGTTTTAAAGTGGTGCCAACGAAATTTGTGGTAATGACGACAGGGGTGGAGCATAAGTGACAATGGCAATTCAATTCGGCACAAGTGGTAAGCATATGATCAATTTTGTGTTGGTCATAAGAAAGGATTGAATGAGATGTCTTCATCCATTTGATAAATATTAAAGTTTTCATAAAATTAGAAAACTGCTATGAAGTCCAAAGATAAAGCTGAGTTAACAAGGAGTCCTCATAGCATGTTGATTGTCTACTACTCCTGTGAAGAAGAAATGTCTTATTTTATTATGAAACAGCCATGACCTACACTTGTGTGCATCCATAAGTTGCTCTATAAAATTTTACTAGATGCATGTCCGTGTCATGTCATTCTTGTTCAGACAATTGTTTATTTTTTTCCAGCAACCAGAAGAATCAACTGTTCCAAGATTAATAACATAAGATGCATGACACTACACCCTACTTCCAATTGGTACTTGACCGTATACTTTGCAGAATATCTGCCATTCTTGAATATTTTATATAAGCACTTAAGTAATACTAGTTACTTTCACGTGCGTTACACGTTAAAAAAAAGGAAAAAGAATCTACAATATGATTGAAATATAAAATTTTAAATTATGTTAGAATATTTTAAATATAATTTGAAAATATTTTAGTTATTATTTATTATAAATATATTTTTTAAGTTTTGGATATGTGTTTAGTTAGATAATATCATGTAGTTAGTTTAGATATAATTTAAATTCTAAATATTTTAGTATTTATACATATTCATGCAGTTATAGGAGGATTTAGGTTTTAATTTTATTTTAAACTACGTGAGAAAATAACTACGGTCACGGGACTTAATTTTTTTTAATTTTTAAAATGAAATGGTTGATGAAATGCACACGGCTTAGACGGCTCAACCTTGAGCCGTTTTGAAGCCCCCTTATATTAGTAGAGATAAGACACTATGTTGCCATTTTCTTAGTTCTGGATGTTAGTCCAACTCAGTAGTTGTATTGTGAAATTTTCTAGGAGTTAACTATAGAGCGCCACTCTACACTACAATTGCTAAAAGCATGACTATAACTACACCTACATCTTGCATGTAATACTCATTTACTTGGGAGTCCCTTTTATCTTTACCAAATCCCATCAGCTTCATTTTGTAAGGACCTCTTTCTCATTTTCTCAAGGACAAGTTGGGCTTGACTAAAGTATATACTTTCAACACTTTCAAGCCGAGTGTCTACATCCCTGTGAGACCTTGTGGAACAATTTCCTTGCTCTTATTTTTACAAATAATGACATCAAAGTGCATAACAAGGATCTCATGTTTATAAATTAAGAATGATATTGTGTTTTTCATCCAATTGTGTATAATACACCTCCAATTCATTGAGTAACTTACAATTTTTGTGACTCGATATTCTTTGGACTCCTTATCTCACTCTTATTTTTACAAAATAATGACATCAAAGTGCAGGACAAGGATCTCATGTTTATAACAAGGTTCTAAACGACGGTAGGCGGGTGCGCGGCGAAGAGAGTCCGCCTACCGCCTAGGCGGTTGATACATTTTAGACATTTTTTACTATTTAACACTTTTTTTTGCATAATATGCATATTTTAAGGGTGTTCCATGCATAACTAAGTTGTAGAATGAAGATCTATGAAGTTTTAGTTTTGTAAAAGTGAACCATAGGCCCATAATGCTTGCAAAACATTTTGGCCAAAACATCTTGTTAGGTATTGCTCCCCCTAGGCGTCCGCCTCCTCCGCCTCACCTCCGCTTACGCCGTCAAACCTCTGTTGGCCGCCTACTCCATCGCCTACCGCAAAGCGGTGCGGAGAGAGACCGCCTACCGCCTAGGCGGCCGCCTCAACCACCATTTAGAACACTGGTTTATAAATTAAGAGTGATATCTTGTGTTTTCATCCGATTGTCTCATACACCTCCAATTCGTTGAGTAACTTACAATTTTGTGACTCGATGTTCTTTGGACTCCTCATCTCACTAGCCATTATATCTATGGCTAGGTGGGTGCCTAGACAGACATCGGGCGGGCACCAAGCGCCTAGCGTCTAGGCTGATTTTTAGAACAGTGGTGATACCACCTAATTAGAGGGCCTTTCATTGTAACTACTAACTACTACGCATGTTTTTTGGGTTTTATGGACTTTTTCTGCAATTTTCAGTAGATTTTTTGTGGTTTTTTTTAATCGCGACCGCCTAGACAGGCTAGGCGCTAGGCGCCCGGTGCGTGCCCGACTAGCACCTACTGCCTTTTATAACCTTCGGTATCACCCTGAGATGCCAATCTATTGAACCTGGTGAGCATTTTTGTTTGTACTCCACAGGGGATGCCCTTGGAGATTATATTTACTCAAAGTTCTCTCTCTCTCTCTCTGCACTAACCCTATACAGACCTTGGAACTTATATTTACTAAAGGTTATGTATGTCTGCATTGACCCTATACGGCCTGTGGAGATTGTATCTCAAGGTTATGTCTGTCTGCACTAACCCTATATGGAGAAATGAGAATCTTTGACTCATTTGAAGTGGTATATTCACTCAGATATGTGTAGATCAACTTATTATGTATGGTTTGTATATGTTAATATTCTGGTTATACTTGATATTGTCATTTGCCTGTTGGTGAATCATAAATCTTGTATTAGATTCTGAGCTTCCATTCTTGTTAGTTTATTTGCCCGTAAGAGTACTAGATGTTCATATTTTGTTTCCATTTGTATATTCCAGTAATATTGAATCCTATCTATGAAAAAACAATTGATATTAATTGCTTACCTATTCATTCTCGGATTATAAATCTCATGTGGACTCTGAGCCCAACTCTTATGTGCTGATGTCTGCCTGGCAACTAATAGTAGTCAACCTTATTAATGGGTGTGTTGGTGTCTTTCTTATTCTAATTGTCTGTCCATACCATTTTATAGATTCTTGTCTGAGCCTCGCTTATGTTGTCTTGATTATTTACTTGTAGAGTTGTAGTTGCTCACCCTTTATTTTCAGATTAGCTAGGAACGATATGAACAGCTACTCCAGTGCTTTGGATTGTGTTGTCCTGGAGCAGTAATACTCTAGTGATACTTTCTAATTCTACAGTTATGTATATCATTATAAGTTAGTATAGATAGTGCATGACGATAACCAGATGTTGGATGTAGTGCTAATAATATTGGTGTATAGATAATAAGGGACTAGGCTCTCAATGAAGAAATTTTGTATCTGGAATATATTTATGGAAAGAATAGTTGAATGCTATAGATATTAATATATATAGTTGAGGATGTCAACAATATTAATTACTGTGACAAGATATAGATTTGAAATGATTTTTAATATTGTCACATATAGCTGCTACGTTAATGATTGAACATTATAGACATGTTTATTTGATGATTATAACTTGATCAGCTACAGAAGTCGCAATTTCTTCTGAAAAAAAACCCAACTTAAATTTTGAAAAAAAAAGAGCTATAGAAGTCGAAATTTCGAGATCCAAAATGCATTTTGGGTTTGGATCGTGACATAGAATATGCAAATTTTACACAATAAAAAATATATACTTGATTCCACACTATAGTTTCAATGTTGACTTGTCTTGGAAGGTTCAAATAAGAATACAGAAAAAGGTTTAAAGTTGGTAGAAGATAGACCTGGAAGTAGATGGCTTCCGCTAGGAGGTAAATCAAGAGGTACTTCTACAGTCGAATTCTTGTTTGGTGAAGCAGGAGACACCATTGGAGGAGATGTAGCAATATGGAGTTCACTCCATAATTCAGAACAGTTAGTTTTCCAAAACCCGATTCTTTCATTTTGACGATCATACGTTACTAGGGTATTGCGGACAACAATTCCTGCCAGCAGACAGTGTCATACTTATATTCACAAGAATTCTCATGATGGAAAGAACTGAATCAATCCAATTGACAAAAAATTAAAGTAGGATTCTAGGAAGAAATTTAACAAAGTGAAGGTGTATCAAACACACTTGCCGAAAATAGTAGAAAAATTGTTCACAGAAAAGAGGCCATACCACCCAAAAGTGTCGTCCCATCTTTTCCATTCTGAAATACTCCCAAGCAATAAGCACCCTGAACCTTAGAGTGCTTTATAAAAAAACACAAAAAGAAGTATATGCATCAGCAGTTGCATCAATCTAAGAAACAAGCCTGTGAAAAGCACCAGCAGAAAATGATACAGCAGAAGACAAAATGGTTTGCTAACAATTGAAATTTCCTATTATAGTTGACTAATTCACAATAAAAATATATAGCCATATTACCCGGAACAGATAGTTCTCAGGAGAAAGGGTCAGCTTTTGTCCATTGCCAAAAACCATATCAACCTTTGGAAACGCCTTTGAGAGTTGGAGGGCATCACTGAAAGTATTACATGTAGGATTCACAAAAACCCAAAGAAAAATTAATGGGATTAAAGGTAACTCATACCAAGCATACCTTCCAGCACCTGAAAAACAAATGTCTTTGTAATTTGGGTCTGGGCCATTGATTTGCTTGAGAGAGTGTAAATTTCTTTTGATCTAAAAACAAGAACTATAATGTGAGGATCAACTTGTAACATACTCGTCAATTAGAAATTGTAAAACAAAACTATTGGATTCTGCATCAGATACAAACTATGCTGATATAAGTTCGATGGTTGGGTTCTCTAAGTTATGTTATAATACAAATGAAATCTTGCGTGTTTATGTTTTTCAACCAGGGATCCTCGTTTGTTGCATAAGCTTGGACTGCATACGGAAAAGGTAGGTCTACCTACCCTCCAACTGACCTATGCTCCTTGGAATAAAAATACGATGAGTATCTATCCTAGAAGGCGGCTCCTATTTCAGGTACAGGCCCCTGCCTAGGTCCCTCAAAGCTTGACCAAGCAATGCTTAGGCCATATGTAATAATAAATATTGGCTCACTTGTTAACTTGCTTACTCCTTATCAAGTTATATGAATGGTCAGTGGAAAACGATTGGTTCATTTGTTTGGTTGCATACCTTCTCTACTTCTAATTCATTGTCAACTTAAAACTTAACCGAACCTTAATTGCTTCTAGACGGAGCCACAACCTGGCTTTCAAGGGCTGTACCCTAACTAAATATTTATATTGAAGAAGTTCAGTCCATGGTCCTTTCTACTTCTTGGAATGATTGGTTTTCGACATTTCGTAAGACTTGGCCCCACCTAAAATCTTTCATGATTTTAACTTTTAAATCTTTTCTACTTTCTTTTTAAACTTTTCGGAATTAACAACTTATGTGATAACAATAGAAAGACGGTACCAATTTGCTTTGTGCTTTGTTTAGTTTCTCTTAAAAAAACATTTTAAAAAATCATCCAAATCATTTAAAAAACTTAATACTCAAAATAGAGGAAGTCCAAAATCTCATGAATTGATGACCCGAACATAGCTAATACCAATGAAGATAATGTTTCGTCATGTAAAATTATATCATGTCACCCAAATTAGTATTAGCATGTCGCTAAAGCTGCCTAAGATATCAATCAAGGTCCATATATGGCATGACTTTCTACAAAGTTTAGCATATCATTTATACCGGTTGAAGCATAAAATGATATTCTTGGATTAGAAAAAGTAAAAGATTTTAAACCATGTAAAAGCCTAACAACCTCTAATTATACAACTAAGCCTGTACAAATCAAAATATGGGCACCATTGATTTCCTTGTCCCTTTGCCTCCATCTAGGATAATTTAGTTGCTTCTATGTCTAAGATCCGAAAAGCATATTTTTATCACCTATCCAAAGAGCAAAATCCAAAGGAAAAACAAACAAATAAGAGAAGAGAAGAGAATCATCGATAACACGGTGGGCAATGCTCTTCGTGGCAGCAGTTTGTAAGATCATAGAATCCTTAAAGGGATTCTTTCCATTTTTGAATTTCAAAAAAGTACTATAATTCATTACTTCGCCAGGTGGCCGGCGAAACCCATATACACACGGTAGCACTAAGATTGTAGTCATTGGGTGGTAGCTAGTCAGAGTCTCATACTACTCTCGGCTCTACGCATTTACATAGCTAACCACTATCGATTGTTTGGCACAAGGATAGTCAATCCTTACACCTTGCCCCCACCCTAGCCCAGGCTAACATAGCCTTACTTACTTGGGGGAGAGAGTGGAGACTTGAGAAGCACCCTTGAGAGGGCATAGCAAGCGCCTTGCCCCTTTTCATTCTCTACAGGGTCTGTAACATGGAAGTAGGACAAAGATTGAAAAGATCAAACATGGAAATGAGAAGGAATTACATCACCTTTTTGAACATTTTGACATAGGGGGTGGATAAAGTGGAGAAAATAACCAACTCTGCATGTAAAAGTTTGCACATTACCTATCATTTACATCTCTATCTTATTCCAACTACCAAGTAGCTTTTTTGCAATTTGCATTGTTATTGGAGCATGTGAGTTATTTATTTTAGCCTACCTGGTGTTTTCTAGTCCTTCTAATGTCTAATCTAGAAACTGACGAGGACGTCTCAATAGGCGGCAATCGTCGGTATGCTTGATGCGGCATTTTTTTGGCTCAAAAGTTGTTCAAAAGTTTTGGCACTTTTCGGTATATCGTTGGTATGTCGCCGGTATGCCGGTCCGAGATGGCTGACCTATTTTTGGTCGTATTTTTTAACAAAATTTTGGTTTGTATGTGTATTTCTTTTTCCTAGTTTGTTTAGGAGCTTTTCTTAGGGTTTAAGTTATGCTTACTTATAAACAGGATATTGTAAAATAATATAAACAAGTTCAATTTTATAATTTTAATTAATATTAAGAATTTTCTCTTGTGATTCCCGTGTTAGGGAATTGGGATTTTTAGTCTTCGTTATCTTGAGTCGTTGGTTTTTTGCGATCGACGTTTCTGTGTTGTGTAGGTGATATCAAAGCCTCGATGTGCCGAGAGACATAATGGAACAAACGACGACGACAGCCATCAACTCCTTACCTAAGATCAGGGGTTGAACTATTGAAGGCATATTTTGCTGCAATTCGTCGCATGAAAGTATCTCTGCGGGATCTGATCCTACGCGTCTAGCGAGTCGAGCAAGCGGTATACAATCAGAAACCGTTGAAACAAGCGGTAGATAATTCAGAAACGTCACCGGTAAGCAACGCCCACAACCTCCTAGGGGAAGGACAATTATCGAGAGCATCGTTTACGAAAGACTCAAGTAGATTCTTCTACCTCGAGCGAGAAAGAATTTGATGATTTCGCCATGCAAGATCATAATGACAATTGTAGTGGTGACAGGCTGCCTGATCGACATAATTACGACGGTTAGAACAGCATCGATGACATGGTCAATATAGTGAATATAGGAGGAACAATTTTCTCAACAATGAGGATCGGTTCGTCTACAACTACGCTTATCAACTTAGTGTCATAGGGAATGTTTGTACTGAAAAGTTGATGACCCCAAGTTGAAGGTCGATATTTTGATCTTTTATGGATATCTCGGCATCGAGTTCATTGATTCGTTATCGGAGGTGAATTGATTATTTAATTGCATGAAAATTTATGCATATAAATAGATAAAGTTTATGGCTTGTCGATTGATGTCAGGGACGTCAACTTGGTAGAATAGGCTGCAAGATAAGCATAGAAAAAAAGGGAAGAAGTGCACCACCTCTTAGGAAAAGATGCAAAAAAAAAGAAGCTAAACACGCGCATCTTACTCGATGACTACGAGCAACACATTTTCCATTAGTACCAGAGGTGTGCACAAGACCAACGGAGCGCCAATGCGTACATTGCAGAGTTTTTGCGTCTTGACTCTTGCCGAGACAAAACATCTCGACAAGATCAAAGGGTACTAGGTATCTCATTTCATAGATGGGATCAAGTTGGCAATTCGAGATCGTATTGGAGCTCAGTTTGTCCCTAACCAAACAAAGGCTAGGAACCAAGCTATCCAAACCGAGCAGTTGTTGCAAGAGAAATACAATCGAGATAGCAACCGAAAACGGTAGATCAGTCCAGGACCAAAATAGCAGTTGAGGATCCCAAAGAGGATAGAGTGACAAAGAAGGCGGCGAAAAAGAAATCCATAGAGAGCAACTACACAACCCAACAACCTTTATGCTAAATATGAAGTTTTTCAAATGCAATCAACTTGGTGTCATTCGAGCGAATGTCCAAGAAGAAAGCATGTGGCTTACGCTAATCGTGAGGAGTCAGATAAAGATGAAGGCAACAAGAACATCAGCAATACTGACAATTCCAGGGAGGATGAAGTGGGCTCTTGGCGTGGTGTGAATGAATATGTTAGCACCAAGATTCGACGATTCTTCACAACATAATAGGCTCTTTCAAACCCGATGTACTATCAATGGTAAACGGTTTGAAGAGTGGTTGATAGCGACAGCCAGGTGAACATCATTAGCTGACAGATGGTAGAAATTGTCGGGTTGACGTTCGCGATGCATCTGAACCCATATTCTATTGGGTGGATTTGAAAGGTTCCGAGCTGTCTGAGAGGTGTTTAGTACCTTTCTCCATCAACGCATACAAAAACGAGATCTATTGCGACGTGATGGATGGACTTGACTTTTGTCACATGTTACTTGGACGACCATGACAGTTTGATGTTGAGGCCAAACAAGACGGGTGTCTCAACACTTGTCGGTTCGTAAAGGATGGAGTGAGATACACTCTTACGCCATTAAAGAATACCTTATCTGAATCTATAAAATAGGAGAGTAAGGTGTTTCTTTATTTTACAGTCTCCACGAATAAAACAGAAGCCAAGTTTAATGAGGCATGTAAAGCGTGTGTTGGTAAGGAAGGGGTATTTTCGAGACGAAGAGTCAACAAAGGGAGGAGCGCATCCAACAGAGGTACAACCAGTACTTGACGAGGCTCGCGACATCTTTACGGCGGAGTTTTCGGGAGGACTACCTCCCATGTTTGAGACCCAATAAGATGTTAATCTTGTTCCTTGGACGAGTTTGCCAAACTTGACATACAACCGCATGAGTCCATAGGAGGACAAGATCCATCGGGAGGTGAACTATAAGCAAAAAAAAAAACTCGATGTAGAGTTCTCTACAAGAGAAGGGAAATATTATGGAGATTATGAGGCCATGTACTTGTTAACAAAATCATGTTTAACTACAAGTTTCCGATGTTGCAATTGGATGACTTGTTAGATAAACTAAGTGTGGTCAACGTCTTTTCCAAGTTAGATCTAAGAAGCAGCTACCAACAAATACACATCCAGTCGGGAGAAGAGTAGAAGACGGCATTTAAGACGCACAATGGTGTAGTTAAGTAGTTGATAATTTTGTTTGGGTTGGCTGACGCACTTGAATATTGGGAGCATTACTTGAGGTTTCCATACATGCTTAATGCCCATATATAAAGTTTCCAACCGGGTAGCCTACACACTTAGTAGTAGGACTTCATTGTTAGCCATACACATCCAGGAGATGCTCGAGTTGAAATACATTAAAGAACTTTATGCGGAAGACGAGAGTTTTGCAGAGGCATGAAAACAGCCTCATCAAAAAAGTCATCAAGGACTTCTATATCCACGAGGGATTTTAGACAGAAGGAGACCGTTTTTCGTCTGTCGTACATCTTGGAGAGACGCTGATTAGGGAGCTTATGATGGTAACTTGGAGAGAGAAGGTATTAGGAGCTTATGACGATACTAATTTGGTAGCAAATGCAAAGCACGGAACGAAATTGTTCTTTCCTAAAGAGGTGCATTCACATGGAGTTCGTGATGACATTTGAGAGCGACGAGTACAGAAAACTAATGCGAGACGTTTCAAACTATTAAATAAGTTTCGTTTCAAACACCATAATCGCAAGATTTTCAATGCTACATATCTTTTTGAAAGGAGATGATATCGGCTAGATAAACTCATCAAAAATAAGCCATAAAGGACTTCTACATCTATGAGGGGTTTTAGTTGGAAGGAGACCGATTTTTAGTCTCTCGTACATCTTGGAGAGAGAAGTTGATTATGGAGCTTATAACGACAACTTGGAGAGAGATGCTGATTAGGGAGTTTATGACGATAATTTGGTGGTAGATGCAACGCACGGGACAAAATTATTCTTTCCTAGAGAGGTGCGTTCACATGGAGCTCGCGAAGAGGTACATTCACATGGAGTTCGCAAAAAGGTGCATTCACATGGAATTCGCGATGACATTTAAGAGCAAGTACAGAAGGCTAATGCGAGACGGTGCAAGGTATTACATAAGTTTCCTTTCCAGCACCGTAAGAGCAAGATTTTCAACGTCACGTATCTTTTCGAAATGAGATGATATCGGCTAGATAAATAGCAAGGTTCAAACGGGAAGTTTGGACATTTCAAAGTGTTGCAGAATATTGGCTAGGTAATACACTTGCCCGGTTCGATGGATATTTCATCAACATTCAACGCACACAAGCAAGAAAGAATTTGAACTAAGTTCTCTACAAGCGGATGAGTCTGATACGGACATTTGCCCAAATTTTAGGCGCTGAATTTTGCTTGATGCGGCAAGTTTTAGGTTTTGCTTGATGCAGTAATTTTTGGGTTTTACTTGATTCGGCAATTTTTGGGCTCAAAAGTTGCTGAAAAGTTTTGGCACTTTTTGGAATATCGTTAGTATATCGCGAGTATGCCGAATCGAGACATCTTACCTATTTTTGGACAGGAATAGGATCTATTTTTTTGTATGTCTTTTTTCTAATTTGTTTAGGAGTCTTTCTTAGGGTTAAGTTATATTTACTTATAAATAGGACATTGTAGAATAGTATAAACAAGTTCATTGTCATAATTTTGATTAATATTGAAAGTTCTCTCTTGTGATTCTCGTGTTACAGAACTGGGGTTTTATTCCTCATTATCTTGGGTCGTCGATAGATGCTTCTGTTTCTGTGTTGTGTCAGAATCCATCTTCCAACCTGTTAGATCAAATGGATAAAGCAACATTGATAATCTAAGTTGCACGGACACGAATATGACAGGACATCGCGATACAGACACGACATGTTTTGTAGTGCCCTACTATATTTTGAGATGTATGTTGCGTCCAATGTGTGTGCAATATGATGCAACATGAACATGCCACCCATTTTTTAATTGTCTGTGTTTTCCTAGTTCAAAGCAGATGTTAGAAAATTCTGTGCCAGTTTCACCATGCTGTCCCCTTACTGGCAATATGCAGCTTGTCTTTGTTAAAGTTGACCACATTAAAGGATTTGGTGTGTGAAGTGATGGAGCATGCCAAGAGATTGAAATCTTCAAAATCAATCCATTGAAGTCTTTTGCAGCTGAACCAAGTGAAGGATAGCGCTCAAGTGCTTTTCAGTTTCAAAATATGAAGGGGCGATTCAGTTCAGTAGGAGATGACCTACTTTAGCCAACTAATGCAGAAACTCCAAAGGCAAGATCAGATCAGATCCAGGCCAGTGCAAATCCGAATTGGATGGGTTTGATATGAAATATATAGAATTTCAAATTGAAAGACATCAATGTAGTACATTCTCTAAAATAAGGCCTAACTAAGCAAGGAATGTATTAGGAGATGATTGGAGTTGCTTGTAAAGAAATTTTGCCAATTTAGGGATTATTTAGTTTTTTGTATTAGAAATTTAGAAGCAGCTGAATGCATGCAACACGCTTAAAATTAGAACTTTATGAAGAGAGTCTGAAGTGAGGTTCTACTACGAGAAAGTTTCTGCTGTGTACCATTTCTATCTTTTGGAGTTGAAGTAGTAGTTTAAATTATCTTTCCTCCATGTACCCACGTGGAGAAATCACACAAGTCAGGAGAACAAAAATGATTCTCCTTCGACATATATATTACTGGCAGATACGAAACAGAATCTCCTTCTCTTGTCCTCTGCTTTCAAATTACATTTAATAAACCCCATGAACCTAGTGATCTCCTTAAGGATGCTTTGATCATCATATGCATCCCAAAATTGACCTAATATCTAAATACATCCTCCAGTGTCCCTCTTATAAATTGAGATGTAAGAGAATATGGGAAATTTTGTGATAACAAAAGATATGACCTTTGAGGACAGATGAACAGGATAGAAAGACAAGAGAACGAACCATGAGATTAAGGTGTAATTAGATAGGGTGTTTGTTGCGATTAAGGTTACTAGCCCATGCTGGAAGGAGATAGAACTAAACTTATGTAGACCCTTTTTCATATGGGGCTCACCTTTAATTATTATAACTTATGACAAGACTATAACAGTAACTACAGAAATCTCACAGTGAATACTGTTGAACATCAAAAATAATTCTGTGAGCTCCAAAGCGTCTTGTCTGTTAAGACATGTATGTTTCCTTGTGAATCATCAATTTTGTAAGCAAATTAAGTTAAATAAGGCTAATACATACATGTCGTCTTGAAAATTTTGAACTCTAAAATGATAGTTAAGATAGACATAAAAGGTATGTTATTCAGCAAAGCCTATAGGTTACTTTGAAGGAAGAAAGCTCACAGCATCTATAAAGGGTACATAAGCTTGTTCAGGTAGGTATGCATATGTGGTACCACTGTCCAAGATAGTTCCATGCCTTCTATCAAAGACCATCGGTTGTATTCGCAACGGTTTTCCAGCCACGTGTAGTTCTTTCAGGTCAACGTTGTAATATGGACTGTTGCCATCCCGAGACTAGAGTAAATATGGTAGACGTATCAAATGTATTTGTATGGAAACTCCATACAGTGCACCAAGAGAGTGCAATAATCAACCATACCTGCGGTTAGGGTCCGATCGGGAATATACCATGTCAGCGGGAGGAGAAATCCCACCAAGCACCATCGCTCCCCCACCAACATCCATTCCACCATAGCACAAAGAAAATGAGTTGCTTACGACACCCTTGTGAACAAGCTGGTCCATAATACTCAGATGGCCTCGGCCCAACCCCATTATCCCATCGGCATGCTGGCTGAACAGGTCGCCGGTTTCGTTAGTCTCGCAGCCGAAAACAGCACGTTGCGGCTTGAGCGCACTTTCCTTCCCGAACGAGATGACGTCCTCACCGAGCAGCCCACTACTGGTGCTCATTTCTGCATACTGTCTGTCGTAAACGCATTGCTTGTTTTTCTCGTCACAAGCGCATTCATTGTTACACTTGACCGGTTCATATGTTCCTGAAAGATCGGGCTCGAATCTTGGATCCTAGACAGTAAATCAAAATTTGTATCCAGTGAAACTACATCCAAACTGTTTCAATGAAATGAATGTATTCAAGAACAAGAAAATGGCAACATAAATAGTAATAAGAACCTATCAAAGTATAGTTACTGTTTCAACTGCAAAAATCAACATCTCATCTTTGACCTACAAGAATTCATTTGAAAAAAGGCGAAAAGATGGAAACTTTCCTGATGGATTGTGATTATAACTGCATAAATTACGATTCTCGCATTGAAACTAGAAGAATTCAACGAAGAACGGTGAAAAAGATCGAAGCTTGCCTGATGGTCCCCGCAGTGCATGCAGTTGGAGCAAGGGACGTAGGTGACGGTGCTCCCGGAGTCGACGATGAGGGCGAATTCTTGGGGCGGGGTCCCGATGTAGACTCGAGCGGTGTAGTACCTACATACAGGAAGAGAAAATAGGATGCACTGACACGAATAAGACAGACACGGACACGGCGGCACGACACGTACACTCGACTGCTAGAGAGAGAGGAGGGGTGAGGGGCATGAGGGTACCCGGTGGTAAGAAGATCGTCGTGGAGGCCCATCTGGGCGCTGGCGGCGCCGGGATAGCCGGCGGAGAGGCGGCGGTGGAGGAGGGCGACGGTCTCCCGGGGACGGACGGAGGAGTTGGGGCCGGCGGTGAGGACGAGCGGCAGCATCAACGGCGGCGACGTGAGGGAGGAGGGGGCGGCGGATCCGGTCGCCGCTCCGGCGAGGAGGACGAGGAGGAGCGAGAGGGAGGTGAGCAGATCCCACGAAGCCATCGCCATTGTTCAGAGAGAGAGGGAGAGAGTTGAGGAAAGAAAGAAATTTACGAGTGTTGTTTTATTCCGTTGGGAGGGGGAAGGGAAGAGTTTGTGGGGACCACCAACTACCGGCCAGGTAGGGTCGTGTATCCTTATCTACTCCCTCTTGTCCTCCACCCAAATGTTAAAAAAGAGGTGGGAGATGAAGAGGAGGCAGAAGGGGGAAGGAAGGGGTGGAGTCCAAAAAATTCAACCATTTAGTTTAAAATTCAATATTGATGCATATCTAGGTCGAGGTGTTTTTTTTTTGGGGGGGGGGGGGGGGGGGGGGGGGGGGGGGGGGGGGGGAAGACGACCAAAAAAGGTAATTGTTGATAATGATAAATTACTCTTAAAATAGAAACTAAACTATAGCATTGAATTTTTTTTTTTAAACATTGAATATCGAAATAATCACGATTGATATGCTAAAATCAGCCATCAAATTTTTATAAAAAATGATACAAATTTATGATCCTTTCAGTATAAGGTCCGGCTATACACACCTCAAGACTTGCTAAGGACACCACACATAACTTAAATGTCATGTTAAAAGACCAATATACCTCCAAGGCTTTCTAAGAACACCCGACCAAAAAAAAAAATTTTGCGACAAGCACGACAAAATACTTGTCGAACGGACAATGGTCTGTTCGACAAGTATTGGTCGAACATGTCTTCTTATGTTCGACAAATACTGGTCGAACGTGTCTTCTTGTGTTCGACAAACACTGGTCGAACATATTCTAATCGAACATGCCATCTTCTGTTTGACATATTCTGGTCGAACGTACACACTATAGTTCAACTGTCGTGGGTCGAACATTCCTCTGTGAGTTCGACAAACCAGGGTCGAACCTATCCGTGAATACACTCAAATTTTTTCTTAATTTTTTTTTGTTTTAACAACAGTTTATGGTCGGTGGATGGGGGGGATCGAAAAGCGGGGAGAGGGGGAGGAGGAGAAGGAGGCGGGTCCCGGGGGGGGGGGGGGGGGGGGGGTCGGCGGATGGGGGGAGGGTCGGAGGAGGAGCAGGCGGCGGGTCGGAGGAGGAGGAGGGTCGGCGGAGGGGGGAAGGGGAGGTGAGTATGGGGTGTGCTCAACATCAAGGGTAGAATAGGATTTTTTTTTTTTTTTTTTTTTTTTTGAAATGGAGTGTCCTTACCAAGTCTTGGGGTGTCAATAGCCGGACCCTTCCACATTTGGAGCGTGCCATAGCTCCGCTACTTTAATTTCTGGGCCCGCTAAATTAACCGTTCTTACCAAACAGAGAAAAAATAAAAAGAAAAAAGAGGGAGAAAAAAGCTTACCAAATAGGGAAGAAAAATAAGAGAAAAAGATGAAGTATTTAATTTTGGAGTATTTAGAGTGTAACATTGTGTGTCACTATCAAGGAGACACTCCAAAGATAATAATTACACAATTTTTAATAATTTGAAGTATGTATTTGGAGTGTATGCACTGTGGATGCTCTAAGGTATTAGAACATCTACTATGAGAGAGATTTCAAGTGCTACATTTTAACTTTAGTTAAATTTTATATCACTTAAAGGCTGCAGGCACTTGTTCATATTTGAAGGCTGCAGTGGGCACTTGTTCATACTTGAAATTTGCTAGAAAGATAAGAGACACTCCAAATTTGAAGTTGGTCCTAGTTCCGCTACATTAATTCATAGGTCCACCAAATTAACCTTTCTTACCAAACATGGAAGAAAAATAAAAGGAAAAAGAGGAATAAAAAATCTTACCGAACATTGAAGGAAAATAAAGAAAAAAATTTATAAAGGATGCTAATTTGTAGTATTTATTTTGAGCGTATCACTGTATGCCAGTATCAAGAAGACACTCCAAAAATAATAATTCATATAAATTTTAATAATTTGGAGTATGTTTTGAAGTGTTACTATTGTGGATGCTCTTAGACACATATTCTCATTGTTTGACCCTTCCAACGACTGCCTAACCGAAGCCAATTAAGGACATTTTCTGAATTTTCTTTTATGAGCTAACTAGAGGCGCTGAGGCTATAGATTAGGGGCTAGAAAAATCAAAATTGGTTTACATGTCACAAAATTGTTTAAATTTAGGAGTAGGTAATGTGATAAATCTTATTCTTTGGGATGCAATGATTTCATATTGATTATTGCTACATTAGTGAGTAACTTAAGGAAAGGTTTTAAATTTTTAATAAAATTCAAATTTTATGCACATGCATATCTTTATGACCTGAAATGTTATTTTCTTTTAAAGCCATGGTGTTCATATTCCTCCATATTATGGCAATATTTTTTTATCATAGTACTAGTATATACCGTGCGTTGCACTTATTTATTATTCATAAATTATAGTTATGAAGATTAAAAGTCACTTGGAGTGTATGATGTTGATGAGTTTGTTTAACTTTATTGTATAATTATATAGGTTATAGGTTCAACCTTCGAATTCCATGGTAACAACTTAGAAAACTTATCAAGTAGCATGAACTCTTCAATTTCCGTAATACAATAGTTCCTCCATAATGCATCTTTTAAATGGTTGTCAGTGGAATTTATTGCATCTATTCTTTTTAATTAGTATATATATTGAATGGTATTTTGGAAAGAAAATTTTCACGGTGAAACCTACTTTTCACATTATATAGTAGAACATATATAGTAGAATAGATTGCATAATTATATAGGTTATGGGCTCAACCTTCGAATTCCGTGGTAACAACTTAGAAAACTTATCAAGTAGCATGAACTCTTTGATTTCTGTAATACATTAATTCCTCCATAATGCATCTTTTAAATGGTTGTCAGTGTAATTTATTGCATCTATTTTTTTAATTAGTATATATATTGAATGGTATTTTGGAAAGAAAGTTTTTACGGTGAAGCCTACTCTTCACATTATATAGTAGAATAGATTAGGTGGGTAAATCGACTTGGTTAAAGCCCGCACCAAGCCCGGCCTTGTCCTTTATTTGGCTCGGGCTGGGTTTCAAATTCCAAGACTCGGCCTGGGTCTAGCGTGACGCGGTCCACCAATCGGGTCGGACTAGGTTTCCCCCCTCCAGACCCGTAGGCTCCGTCCTCCCCCCTGTGGGTTTCGCCACCTCCATATTCTAGCCTTTTGAGACTAGGTTCCCAATAGATGTACATGAGTATAAATCATATTAAAATTATGAAACCACAATTTTTATCATGATTTAGGCCCATTAAATATCTGAATTCCAGATTTGATGTATTGGACATGGTACATGAAAATTGCTACTTTATGCCTATTAGTTGTTTACGAAACTTGCATAGAATGTTAACAAACTAACCACGATGTATCCCCATCAAATATTATCATTACCACCTCTAAACTTGATTTAATCATCTAAATTTTATCACTTTTTATTCCTAAACTTCAGCACCTACCTATGTGCCAACACATGTCAAACACACACATAGAGAACTAGTTTTATGTCATACCTAGTCTTAGTTCAGATTTAGTTGATTAAATATCATAAATGTATGTAAATTTGACAAAACACATATTTATTAGACATATAATCTTAGTTTTATATCTTGTACTTATGCTCTCAAATCTACACATAAACTTCTACAAAACATGTATGATCATGACTCTGATTTCTCTTCAAATTTAACATGATGCATATGATCAATCCTAGGTTTATAGCATGATTATATTTCATCCAAAAACATCGTGGTTTTGAGGATGTTTGAAACAAATTGGAGAAGAAACATCATTTGAGAAGGAGGAATAAAGGGGTTTGGAAAAGCCACCAAGAATTGTTTGAAGGAGATCCCTGGCTTGTGCTTGCCTTAATTTCTTCTTGCTTGGAAATATGGAGTCGGTGATGGTGAGGGTGATATTAATGGTAGTTTCTATTAGTGGAGATGGCAATGGTTTTAATAGAGGTTTCTTGGAAAAACTTGAAGAAGATTGTGTGGATTTTGGAAAGATAGATGGGATGGAAAAGATGGAGTTCTTTGTGAGGAAGAAGATGAAGAAAGGAGAGGGGGTTGCTGTGTTCGGGATTTGAGGGTTGCTATAGGCTGTTCTCCTAGGTTAGGGTGAGGAAAAGAATTTAGTTAGGTAGTTTGTTGGGCTTTTAGTGGAAAGCAAGTAGGTAGTTTGCTAGGTAATTTATTTACACATGTGATATATATATATATATATATATATATATATATATATATATATATATATATATATATATATATATATATATATAATTCAATCCCACAATTATATTCATATCAAGGCGCAAAATGCCAAAGCCTTTATAAGTATGCGCAAAAAAAAAGACAGAAAAAGAAGGTCACAAGAGGTGGTTCCCGCTCAAAGCCCTCAGATCAGGGGAGCAGGGATTTCCAGAAGACCTCCCGACCGTGATTACAGTTTTTGCTGACTTTGTAGATCTGTCGTAGGACCTCCCGGATCAGTTGGGTGGCCGTATATTGGTGTCCATCGTATCTGAATTTGTTACAATTTTTCCACAAGACCCACGTGGTAGCGACTGCAACGATCTGGTGGCCGTGCGAGGCTTTGCCCCAAGTGGCAAGAAGATCGTTGTAGCTTCCACCGGCCTGATCCTGCTTGCAATGTAGAGAGAGCGCATTCCATACCTGTGCGGCCAATTCTCCAGTGTGAAGAATGTGGTCAACAGTTTCTGATTGTTTCGCCAAGCAGCAGTGACAAGCAGAGGCTAAGCTGAATCTGATGGTGATGAGAGTGTCATCAGTGGGAAGTTTCTTGCGATGAGCTCTCTAAATCAGAAAGGACCATTTTTTGGGATGCAATGCTGCCAGAAGGGGCCAATGATGGGGGATGTCGTCCCAATGCCGCGAACTACGCTTCTGGCCGAAGCTAAGGAGAAAGAACTGTTGGCTGACATAGACCACTGCAGAGAGTTGGGGACCGTGTTGACCTTCAATCCGGCGGCCAGCAAAACACCGGTGGCCGCCTCCCCTATCCATTCTCGCGCTCGCTACCTGAGCCAGTCGCCCGAACCGTCCCACAAATCGCAAATCACGCTGTGGGGGGGGGGGGCGTCGGGTACTGATGGAGTAGGTCTTCACCGGCCCATCTTTCATGGAATAAAGATGACTCGTCCGATCCCAGATGTAGTCGGATCAGAGGCTCAGCGAGACTCCGGCCGTGGAGGATGCGGCGCCAAGACACGGATGATCTGCAATTGGAGACGGCGGCAGAAGGGTGAATGTGCCTGAAATATCTGGCCTTCATGAACCTAGTCCGAATATTACGACTCACTCAAAGTTTCCACCAAAGTTTCATCGAGCAAGCATCAACGACATGCGACAGTCTGCTAAAACCAAGTCCTCCTTCGATTGTGGGTCTGGCCATGGTGTCCCAACTAGCCCAATGATGCTTATCCTTGCCGTCACTGTGCCCCCAAAAGAAGTTAGCGAAGATGTTTTCAATGGTGGAGAGCACCTTCTTAGGGTGAGAGCAAGCGGCGAGGGTGTAGATGGGAATGGATATATATATATATATATATATATATATATATATATATATATATATATATATATATATATATATTTTTATATATATATATATATATATATATATATATATATATATATATATATATATATATATATATATATATATATATCACAATTTAACTTGGTTTTGTATATGTGACATGTAATAGGGCTATACCAACCATTCCATGCTTAATATACTAATCATGAAATATGACTATACTAGCCATGGCATGCTTCCTAATGAACATACACATACAATTTAACCTAAGGCTAATCATATATATCATATAGTTAAAAAAAATTACCAAAAACAATATATATATTAATTAAGTCAAAATATTAAATTTAAAATTTTTGGGGGTTTATATTCTACCTACCTTAAATTAATGTCATCCTCAAAATTAAGAATAACGATCAATATCAAAGGGTATGCTATATGTGTCACGACATGCACCCGCCTTTCGGGATTCGAATGCGTGTGCAAGCCAGCCTATGTCGCGGTATCAGCGGTAGAACGATGTCTAGGCCATAATCCTCAAGTCAAAAAAATCTAGAACTAACATGACAATCTATATCTCATCCACATAAGTAAAAAGATACAACTAACTCAAATGAGTAACAAATAAATACTGAAGAACCGAATAATGAAGAATAATATAAAAATGAAGTTTCAAGTTATCAGGAATTCAAGTTACGTCCGGTGGAGACAAATCCACTACCAGTAGACGAAAAATAAGATAAAAAGACATGAAATAAAGTAACTAAGTCCAAATTACACTAAGCATCAATAACATCATCAGATGTAGTGGTACGTACCATAGTCTGGTGCTACCTCATAAAACCTACTCTCGTCTGCACCTGGATCAACCTCGGCTAAACCTGGAGAGATCGCCAGGTCCTCAGGGGACTAACAAGATATATAAAATATGTCCATCTAACAGTATAACATGCATAAAGAAAATGACAAAAATAGGACATTCTACTTCTAAATAATCTAGATGGAAATGCAACATCAAGGACAATGTTCAACAATTGGCTAATAGATACATGCACCATCACAATCGTAGCTCATCTGAAACTAACGACCAACAGAATAATCACAATCGCGTCTCCTCCGAGAATAACGACTAACAGAATATCACAACCGTAGCACGAAACTAACGGCCAACAGAATTATCAACACAACAGAAGTTCATCCGAACTATCGGCCAACAAATACTATCATATAGCCCGCATACCTAGTAACTGTCCTCTCCGTCTCAATGAACTATACACGGTGTCCAGTCAAGTAAACTCAAGAAAAGTATAAGAATGGGTCAAGACACACCAATGAATGTGACACAGGACTAAGCAACACTATCATGATCTATACATGGAATACTAGTGATATATAGGATAAAGAAAATAATATACGTGCACGTAAAATGAGAAAAATAACAATGGCAATCAAGAGAAGCATGTAATCTGGAAACAACAATAGACAAATGCATGAAAATACTGTACAGTGGACAAGGTATACTTGCCTGATTTTTCGTCCAAATTTTGTCGTAAATGCAGACACCAAGTCCAAGTCTTAGTCCAAAATACAGTGGACAAGGTATACTTGCATGAAAATACTGTACAGTGGACAAGGTATATATATATGTCCCCGGTGGCACCGGCCCCCTACTTCTCGTCGTGGGGCGTCCCCTCGGCTACGACCTCCTGTCCCCTATCAGTCCCCGACGAATCTGGCCCCCCTCCTCTTCGCCGTGGTTCGTCTTTCGCCCCCTCTTGGGGTCGATCCCCTCCGTCCCGCCCTAACCGCCGCGGAGGCCACGCTCCCGTCACCGGATCTTCTCTCCCAAGGCAGCTCCCCCAGCCCCCTCCTCTGGCGCCAGACGACCCTCCTTTCGCTCTCCGCCACCCCATGGACGCCCCGACTCCCTCCGACAGTGTGCCCCTGCCCGTGGTGCACCAGCCCGCCCGACCTCCACGCTGTCTTTTCGGCCCCCTTCAATCGGCTGTAGTTCCCCACCCCTCCCCAGGGTCGAGCCGCGCCCCCTCCGGCTCCCCCGGGCCGAGCCCCTCCGTCGTTGCTCTCTCAGATCGAGCCCTCCCTCCTGTCCCCTCCCCTCGTCGGGCTGGCCTCCCTCGTCGGAGCCCCCGCCCCTACCTCGTCCTCCCCCGCCGGAGACCCCCGATCCCGTCTCCCTTCGTCCGGTCATCTTCAGCGCCTCTCAGGACCGGCCTCCCCTGCCGGAGCTCTCCAGGCTCCGGGCGACGTGTCGCGGGGGAGGGGAGGGGGAAGGAGGGGGGCGAGGAGCCCTCGAGCAGAGCACCCCCCATCTCCCCTCGGGCAGAGCCCCCTCGGACGGTGCACCCTAACCCTTTGGGCTGTGAGCCCTCGGACAGTGTTCCCGATCCTGCGGGTTCCGTGCCCCCATATCCTTCGGGCCGAGAGCCCACTCTTTTTCAAATTTTTGAAATTTCGGTTGCCTAAAATTTTGATATTTAGTTTTTAGATCTTTTGTGTGTCCTTCTTAGCTGCATAGGGCCATTTTGTGTGTTAAGCCTTTGGTACTGTCTGTCTGCTCTTTTCGAGCCGCCTCTGCTTTTCAATAAAATTCTTTATATATATATATATATATATATATATATATATATATATATATATATATATATATATATATATAGGAAAAAATGCTCCCCTCTCCTCCCTTCCCTGTCGCATCCATGCCCCCTTCTCCCCGCCTCACCGTCCTTGCGCCGGTCGAGGGCCGCCGGAGGCCCAGCTCATCCTTCCCTGTCCGGCGCGTGCCCCTCGCCATCCGCCAGCCGTAGGAGGAGTCGGGGTATCTTCCACCCCTATCTTCCTCGTCCGAGGACGCCGCGGCAGCCCCCCTGTGTCTTCCACTTCCATCCTTGGAGCCCCCCCTCCCTCGAATGGTCGGAAGACCAGCTCGCTCTCCTAGGTCGCTGGTGGGTCCGATCACTCTCGACCGCAGCCCCTAGGTCGGCATCGCCGCATGTCCGTACCCCTCCTCTTCAGTTTGCTCTACCCTCTCTCGAGGCCCGGTCATTCCCCCTGTCTATGTGGGTCGGTTCCCCTCCCCTCTTAGGTCCACAGCAAGACAGTGTTCCTTTGCTCCGATGTTGCGGTCGGAATCATTGGCCAGATGGACCCACCTCCCCCTGCCATCTCGGAAGGCACGACGGGCCTCATGCCTGGTGCCGATTTTGTTGACCAGCCAGTTGCTTCCATCCCTTGTGCTGGTTCTGAACACCAGCTGTCCGGGCGCGGGCATCGAGGGCTTGTCCCACTCGCTAGCTCATGTTCTGTCCCAAAAGCAGGTCTTCCCCCATCGGGAGATGTGATGAGCCATGCTCCTGGCATTGGGCCCGAGGTTCAGCAGCCTACTGTTAGCGATGGACCAGCTGCTCTGCCATCCTAGCGTGGCCTTCGAGGGCAGGTCCCCTCCCATGTTTCCAGTCATTTGGAGGCCTACGTGGCCAGGGTCTCACCTCAGCGCCCCTTGGCGCAAGTGGTAGGTTGCGCCTACAACTCGGCACAGGCGGTGGACTGCCCTCCCCCCTCGGGAGGTAAAGCGAGTCACGTGATCGGCGTAGGGCTCGAGGAACCCATGCCCCTTGATCAGACCAGCGCTGACACGGTTGAGCATTTGCCCTGGCACGGACCACGAGGGCTTGTCCCCTTTGCTCCCCTCGGTCCTGCCGAGGCCCTCGTGGGTAGGGTCACTTCGCAGTGCACATTGTCGCCCGCTTCTGGTTGTGCGCACAACTTGGCGAATGCGTGGGTTGTGTGAGCCCCATGGCGCAATCTAATCCGCTTGGTCCACTGGCGCTTGCTGTGGGCTGCGCTCGTCCAGTGGCACCTGTTGCGGGGTGCGCATGTTGGCCTATTAGCCCTTCGACGACAGAGGTGAGCCACTCGCTCTCATGCACCTTGGGAGCTCAGACCGGCACCCCGTCGGCTCCGACTGAGGACACTCTCCACTCCCCCTCGAGTTCTGAGATACTCCCGACCTGGGCAGGCCTACTTCCCCCGGCCGGTTGCGCTACTCAACCAGCGCAAACGGCGGGTTGCGCTCGTCCTTCGATGCTAGCCACTCCGCTTTTTCCTTCGGTACATGCTGCGGATGCTAGTCCCTGGGCGCCAGCCGTGGGCTGCATCCGTAGTTCTCCAAGCACTTTGGCAATTGGGCACCCTGGCACCTCGCATGCTCTGGCCAGCTCCCATCCTGATCCAGCTGTGGACACTCCATCCACGAGTTTTTTTCACCCCGATGCGGGCCTGCCGTCCCATCCAGCGCCTCTCCCGAATAGGGCAACCATTCATCCCTCAGCCGCACATCTAGCGCAACCTGTTCTTGGCTCAGGCCCTCTACGCCAAACATCTATCTCGACATCTTGCTCCCTCTCCCCCAACTCGGGCGACATCTAGATCCGCTCTGGCTCCTCACCCCACTTGCGCGCGGGACCCGCAGGTCTCCCGACAGGGCGCCGACCGGCAATCACATGGCACAACCTACGGTTTGTGCCCCATGCCCCTCTCTAGGGGCATCGGGGACTCACGTGACGGGACTTTCCCTCTCCATCCTTGGGCCCACATATTCTCCGCCATCCATTCCCTCTTCCTTTTAGCCGCCGGGGGATACCCTTGTGCTTGAGGGTGGGCCGATCATCCTTCCCCCTGCGCACCCCACTGGTCTTCCCACTTCCGTCGTTCCCAGGCAATCCTCCACACCGGACATTCCCCGTGCAGTGACCCCAACCGGAGACACCTCCCACTCGGGTATCCCCAGGGCGGTGGTCCCTCCTCGTGCGTCCTCTTACGCCGAGGCTCTTCGGCCAGATCGTGGGAGGCAATTACCCCCTCCGATGGTAGAGATCCAGCTTCCGGACGTTGAATTCCCGCCACCCCTTGACGGCTACCCCATCCGTGTCCCCTTCGCCGTGCTGGAAATCTCTTCCCTATCGTCCTCCTTCAAGAAGATGTTTGTCCTCAAATTTGATTCCGGATGCCCCAAAATCACCATTGTCATGGAAGTTGTCGCAAGGTGGGGCCTCTCCTCAGCGTACCGAGTAGCTCCGTTTGACCACAAGCACATGTTCCTCCACCTTTCATCCGAACCTGACTACTCTATAGTCCGGGCCAAAGGAACTTACAGAATCGACACACAGACCGTGAAAATCGTCAAATGGTCTCCTAACTTCAACCCCAAAGTTGATTCGACAATCATATCCACATGGATCATCCTCCCCAACCTTCCCCTGGTCTGCTTTCCCGTGGCCGCCCTAAAACGGATAGCCAACTCCTTTGGGACCCTTGTAGCGATCGCAGAAGAAACTTGCAACCTCTCCAAATGTAATTACGCGAAGATATGTGTGGAGTTAGATCTCGCGAATGACCCTTCCAAATTTATAGAGATCGAGCTTGGAGATCAAACACACAGCCAACCGCTGGTCTATGACAACAACGTCATCTTTTGTAAACATTGCCAGATGAGCAGTCACTCTATGTCGTGCTGCTTCCGTGCCCACCCCGAGCTAAAGAAGTCTAGCCCGCACATCCTACGGAGGCTCACCGTAATCCTGACACCGTTAATCAGACCTCGCATCCAAATCCTCCTCGCCCGATTGACAGGCCAGCCCTTCGGCCCAGCTCCCATCCGACCATCATGACTAATTCAGCGATCATTCCATTCAATCCACCCGCTATCTCACTCAACAATTCATTTGAACTTCTCACACACATCACTCCTGACAGGGCTCCGGCCAACTCTAGTAAGCCCTCTTCGTCTTTTCTCGGCAGAGATGTCTAGCCAGACTCCCCTAAGTCTGGTTGCTCTGCTAATAGACTTAACCCACCTATCCCGGGGGTCGTCATATCTTCCATCGCGCCACCACCCATCTCGACCCACAACTTAGTAGAGTTCGCTATCTCCCCCCTTCTGAGGACTCTCACTTCCCCCCTCATACTACTGGCCTCCCTGATCAGCCTGGAGAGGTACAGACGGAGAGCCGGTCGGAACAGTATGATCTTCGGGTTCTCGCCACTCATCCGTCTGAAGCTGGGCACCCGTGGCACACTCCCTTCCACTTGGCAGACGTTCAACCCAGCCTCAACCTCACTTTGACCGGTAGGTTCTGGCAAGCCAAAGAAGCAGGTTTTTTGGAACCCGGTAATCCCCTGTGTGCCCTAGAAGAAAATGAAAATGACTCTACAACCTCCTTGACTGATGACAATGGTAGCAGTGAACTCGGTCGGACTATCAAGGCTATCGCAGCCAATGAGTCTACCTCCACACCCACCAAAAAAACCTCCTATAAAAAGAACAAAAACAAACAAAAGCAGCAGAAGGCTATGACAACAAGGTCCACCACGAAGCTCAACAACGTCCCTCCCTCTACCCCATCAAATGCTTAACATCATCTCTTGGAACGTGAGAGGGCTTGGGAACAAACCAACGCTGAATAGAATCCTCAGCCTCAAGAAAACTTATCAAATAGACCTCCTTATCATTATTGAACCTAAAATTCTGCAAAAAAGAATCAAAGCCACTCAACTAAAGTTCGGTTTCCCTTATGCCATCACTGGATGTAATGACATCTGGATTTGTTTGGGCCAGAATTCAAATTTGGCTTCATAAAGGATTCGTCGCAGGCTCTCTCTTGTTGCGTCGAGCACCCGGCCTTCAAGTGCCGCTCCATTCTTTCCGCCGTTCATGGAAGTTGTGACATTCCCAAGCGTAGATTACTTTGGGAAGACCTGTTAGAAGTTGCCTTACCCTACCATGGTATTCCGTGGTTGTGCATCGGAGATTTCAAAACCGTGACCTACAGAAAGGAGAAATCCGGGGGCCGCTCGCCCCCAGCCTGCGATGGACGATTTCAACAACTTCATCTTCCACGAAAACTTAAACTCCATCCCCTTCTACGGCAGTGCATTCACCTGGTGCAACATGCAGGAGGGTCATCGGCACTAGTACTCCCGTTTGGATCGGGCGATGGTCAACGACAGTTGGACTGACATGTGCCTGATCACTAACCTCTCTCATCTGAACTCCACTGAATTGGACCACTCCCCTCTTCTCATCATGATCAGTAACAACTACACTGGCACTAAAAAAGCTTTCTGCTTCCTTGACTTATGGTGATATCATCCCTAATTCCAGAACATTGTAGGCGCCGTTTGGAACTCCGTCTCGGAACTCGACCCCCTGTTACGAATGGCGACAAAACCGAATGCCACTCGTAAGGCATTAACGTCTTGGAGCAAAATAGCTTTTGGAGACATTTTTCAGGCTATCAAAGAGGCGGAGGACGACGTCACTCTCGCTGAGATCTCGTTCGCCATTGACAGATCTCCGGCCGCCCGCTCCTCGCTTCACCTTGCTAGAGCTATTCTTAAATCCAAGATTAAGGTGGAAACTGAATTCTGGAGACAAAAAGCCAGATTCACATGGGACAACGAGGGTGACCGGAATACCAACTTCTTTCATGCGTGTGTCAAAGGCCGTAGAAACCAATTGAAAATACAGCGGATACACGACGATAATGGCGCCCTGGTGGACAACCAGGCTGGCATTTAGGCTGCGACGAAGAACTTCTACTCTAACCTTTTCTCTAAAGAGCATGTCATTAAAGATGTTGTGCTTCTGTCCGAGATCCTATCTCTCATCAGCGACAGCGAGAACGAGACTCTGATGGCTACTCCTTCAGAGGAGGAGATTGAGGCGACTGCCTGGTCCATAAAAGAACAGAGTGCTCCGGGGCATGATAGATTCATTGGTATTTTTTTAGAGCTTGCTGTCACATCTTAAAATCTGACATATTGGAGGCCACAATAGCCTTTTTCCAAGGGGCGAGATACCCCAACTCCATCTCTTGCGCCAACATCATCCTCATCCCTAAGAAAGAAAACTCGGAAACCTTCAAAGAATTCTATCCTATCAGCTTATGCACCTTCACCAACAAGATCATATCGAAGATCGTTGCCAACCGGATGTCCAACCTCCTCCCCAAGACCATCTCTGAAGAGCAAAGCGGGTTCGTTAAAGGCCGAAACATCACTGACAACATTCTTCTCGCTCAAGAAATGATCACATGTATGAAGTTCCCGTCCAGAGGGGGAAACGTCGCTATTAAACTGGACATGGAGAAGGCTTACGATCGCCTGGACTGGCAATTCATGATCTGGATCTTCAGGACTTTTGGCTTTTTCGAACCCTGGATTGACATCATTTTTAGATCTATCAACAATACATGGTTTTCTACCATCATCAACGGTCAGGCGGCAGGATTCTTCCGATCTACTCGCGGGATCAGACAGGGGGACCCCATGTCTTCCACAATTTTCATCATTACAGCAGAAGCTCTCAGCAGAAGCCTAAATAGCATGTACAGAACGCCAGGTTTTCATCACTTCCACACCACCACTGGTTGTCCACCTATCACTCACCTGGCGTACGCGGATGACATCCTTATTTTCTTCTCCGGAGACATCGGATCGATCGAAGTGGTTCTTAGTACGCTCGTGAGATACACCAGATGCTCCGGACAGCGTGTCAATGACAACAAGAGTGTCATTTATACCCATCACAAAGCTGATAAATCCCACTCAACCGTGCTATCCAACATGACCTCGTTCGCCACGGCCTACCCGCCTTTCTTTTACTTGGGCTGCCCGCTGGTGTACGACAGGTCTAACACGGGAATATTCGATAGCCTTATTGACAAGATCCGTAAAACGATCGCGGGATGGCACAACGCAACATTATCTCCAGGGGCAAGATGATCCTTATCAAACACGTTCTTTCTTCTATCCCGTTGTACATCCTGGCCGTCTGCTTTCCTCCCAAAAAGGTCCTTCACTCTCTCGAATCCCTCTTCGCCAAGTTCTTCTGAGGTCATTGCGACAGCAAGGACAAACACCACTGGGCCGGTTGGGACACCATGGCCAAACCCACTGTCGAAGGAGGTCTGGGATTCAGCAGACTAGTCCACATCGTCGACACCTGCTCCATGAGGCTGTTGTGGAAGGCACGGAGAGCTCGCTATGGATGAGGTTCATGAGAGCTATATACTCCAGATTCTCCTATCTGTCAGAAGCAACCACTAACAACAGATCCTCGGTGTCGTGGCGTCACATTATTCGTGGACACAACATTGCAGAACCTCTAATCCGTCTTAAGCTAGGCGACGGGCGCTCATCGACCTGTCTGGAACGGTGGTTAGGGGAAGACACCATCCAGTCCAACGTTCGTACTCCACAGGGGTGCGTGATTAGGGATCTATGGAAGGGCAGTTCTGGATGGAATTGGGAGAGGGTTAGAGATTGGCTTGGTCAGCCGGCGGTCGACGGTCTTCTTGCAGCTAACATGTGGGTCACTGACAAGTCCGATACGTGGAGATGGTCCCCTAACCTATGCGGGACTTTCACGCTGGCATTCGCCAGAATTGTGGCCAGAGGCAGTGGTGTGCCATTTACTACTTGTTCTAAGTTTTGGCAGTCTTACATTTCCATCAAATGGTCTATCCTTATCTGGCGTGCATTACGCCGGAAGCTGCCAATGGATGACTCTATCAAATCTATCAGATTCAGCCTCGCATCCAGATGCCACTGTTGTGCTGAGCACAATTCGGAATCAGCAGAGCACGTCCTTCTTTCTGGTGAGTTGGCGACTCAGATGTGGCTCAGTCTCCACAACAGACTTAGACTTGCCCTCCCGACTGGGGGCTTCCACGATCTCCTGGCCAGTTGGAGCAGTTCCCACGGACATCAGATCATCGTAGCCGTTGGAATTTGGGTGTTATGGAAGAACATGAACAAATTCAGATATGAAGGCCGCCAACTCCTCCCTACATAATTATTTAGAGAGGTTATCAGACAGATTCTTAAAGCTAGGAGGCGCTGCTCTCACGCCTCCAACACTTTTTGGGAGGCCCTTATTTAGGTCTTCGTCCGGATCTCTTGCGCTTCCCCCGTTGGCTGTCATAGAGATCTGGTTCCTTTTTGTGCGCGTCTCGCGCTGTTTGTTTTCTTTTCCTCTTGTCGTGTTGAGCGCGCTTACTTGTATAGGCTTCGGCATTTTGCGCCTATTACTTCAATAAAAGTTTCTTTTCCTTAATATATATATATATATATATATATATATATATATATATATATATATATTTATATATATATATATATATATATATATAACAAATAATTTATATATATATATATATATATATATATATAATTTATTTGTATAATATATATCATATAAATTATTTGTTACTTATATATATATATATATATATATATATATATATATATATATATATATATATATATATATATATATATATATATATATATATAAAATATATATAAAAGCTTATGCCTTCAACAAAGTGGCATAAGCCTATAAGGGTAATATACACATATAAACATGTACAAATATATTTAGAGTGCTACAATCGAACCAAACTCTATAATAATAATAATGAAGAAGAAAATTTAGGCCGATTTGAAATAAAATAAATAGAAATTTGGGGGTTTACAATATGTAACGCCCCAATCCCAAAATTCGTATGACTATAAATAAGTATACATGTCAGCTACATATCAAGTGGACTCCAGTCCAGCTCAAATACGTAAAAGTTGTGCAGTAACGGCTAGCTATCTATCATAAATCAATATTGTCACTAAGCCTCAATCCACTGTAATATAGAACACAAGAATGTGCAATATATATCATGGCGTGTACCCCAAGCTACACTTGTCCGAATAGACTCGAAAGAAATAGTATGAGTCTACAAATACTAGGCTAACAAGCATGATACAAGTAAAATGAGATGAACATGTAAACACAAAATATACCTAAATCCCAAAAAGCAACACCATCATGATCCGCAAACTAATCCCGCTCAGTCAACTATCTGCATAGATCACCATGTCCTCATGGGATATAGCAAGATACATAATATACAAGCCTATTGTACAATAAATAATATGCATGAAAAGAAGAAAATAACTACAAGAAAATAAAGATAAAAAATACACAGTACAATAATGAAAATGTGAAGAAAGTGGCATGTCATCGAGAATCGTGCTAATAAACGTGACTACGAGTAAATCAGGAAAAACCACAACCCAGTAGTGGCTAACGGCCCTAGATTACAACATGTTGGTTGCTAACAACATATAGTAAGTCTCTATCGCAGTCCAATGGTTGCTAACGATCGAGAGTGGTCAAGTATAGTCAATGCTTAGTAACAATATTCTCACCTAAACTATGAGTCAAGTCAATCAAACATGTCAAGTCCAAGTCAAGTCCAGGTCAATTATGTCAAGGGAACGCAGCATAGGACCAGGCAAGGACAATCTGAAGAAGTATACATGAACACAAAAATCTAATACGACAAGTAATAATGGAAAATTATAAACAATTCTATGTGCACGTATAACAAAGGTAAATAACAATGACATGGACAAGAGAAGCAGATCATCAAGTAAGACAGAAGAGAAACAACAATATAGAAAATGCTTGAAAATACTATATAGTTCGGCAATGTATACTTGCCTGTCTCCTGCAACTATGTGTACTGCGGTCCAACTCCGATACCCCCCGTCACTCTGTCACATTCTTCTAGAATATACATCAACCAATCAATGACACATCTATGACATACCATACAAGGATTTATCATATATAGATAAGTAATATTTATATACTAAACTAGTCACATTAACTATTCATGAGTTACTAAATTTAAAAACTCATCCATTAATAGTAGTTAGATGAGATGCATCTCAATCCCTTAATTTTTTAAGGACCTAAAAAGGGTCAAGGACTAAAATGTAAAAAAATTATGTCACATGTCGTAATCCAATTGAGAGTTTCTATTTAAGTTTCTGTAGTGGAACTCCAATGACATGGTACTATGGGGTGAGCGTTCGGTGTAACATTCATTACCAGTTTTTGTATTTATGAAGTGTGAGTATTTAAGATTTTTCCAAAATTAGGGAATTAAAACTTTCGGCCGACATACCGATGGTATACTGATTATGGTATATTATGAATAATATCTAGATATTTTCATAAATTATATTTTGGATATTTTTGTGAATAGTATCGATACATTATATTGTCCATTGGTTTCTTGGTTCTGAAGCATCATATTATCTACTAGATAGATGGTTTTCTTTCGACGGACGAGATCGACTTAGATCGAGTCACGGATCGCCATCCGACGATCATGATTAATTCACCCCTTCTATATATACCCTTTGATTTTCTCTCTCATGTCTTTTTTTACTCTTTTCACTCTCTCTTCATTTCTTCTTCTCTTCTCTCCCCCTTGGGCTGTCCATAGGAGCTGGCCTTGAGGCCTTGGGTACAGTGTCTAACCCCCTAGGAGGGGGAGTAGAAGCTTAGGTTTGGTTGCTAGAGACTCTAGGTAAGTACATCTTACTCAAAAGTGATATGACCATACTTTATTTTTGGTTTTTTATAGAAATTAAAGTTTTATTATTCTATAATATGCTTATCTAAATTGTTAACATCTTTAGTATATAGCATTTTTTGGTTTTTATCGGTGGTATTATGAAGATCCTCAACTTGCATACTAGTAATTATGATTGTGATAACCCTAGCTAGTTAATGATAGCAAGCCGTAGACAATGATTGGTTGTGCACTTTTTGTTATGCACTACTTTATATGCTCTTTGTGTCGGTGAGTGGCCAGAGGCTAGGTTCTGCTCGGGAAAAGATCTACAACCCCGGTCCTTGTTTGGTTTAAGGGTTGTGCCTTCGATTTCTGGTAGTTCCTAAGTTCCCTTATTACTCATCGACTTATTATGTTCCATAGCTATATTGTTCAGTATTTTATTTCAGTCATTTCATTCTCGAGATATGTGCATTTGTACTGCACTAGTCTCGACCCGCTTATTTAATTCTGTCTATGTGTTGTTGTTGTTGTTTTGTTTGTGGTTTTATGTCGTTCACCTCGAGTTTTCTTATGATACTTGCTATTTGGGATTTTGACTCCAGTGGTTTTGTTTGACCAAATTTACTGCTGGAGCCAGAGGATTCTTCCTAACTTTCTATGGATGAACCATCGCCTGCTTAGATCTGCGGTTCCTCCTCGCGAGTGGGTTTCCTTTTCTTACCACTTGCGGTTCATTTTTTTGATAGTGTTAGCTAGGACATATGTTAGCCCTATTATTTGAGACTTTCTTAGACTTCGATCAACATGATGTATTATATGATCTAAACTGCTATAGTGATCATATATATTGGTACTTTGCTAGTGTAGCATTTTGTATTCACTAGCTTCATGATCATGTATGATATAGTATTTCGGGATGCCTCTTTACTTTCATGTTTGATATACTCTTGATATTTATTGTTGATGGATTGAGATAGAATTTGTTGTTAGGGTTATATACTAAAGCATCACTTTTGTAATAACCTTATTTTCTTAAATTTTGAATGAGAATCATATGGGCAAATGTTTGCATATTGTATTTGTTGCAAGTGTTAATGCAAATGTCTGATATTCTATATTGTAGATAATATGGTGTGTGGTGTCACACAGAGGATCATATTATCAATTTTCTATAGAGTATATAAATAGTTCACAACCTAGATGGACTTGGACAATCTATTGGAAAGGTTGTAGTGTAATCTGGTATTCGTCTATCTTGACTATAGGTTTACACTAGTACACTTTGTGTGTATTGAATAGGACCACTTGAGGTTGTTCTCTTTGTACTGACTACATAAGAGAACAAACACCTCTGTTATTATGGATGCTTGTGCTCTTAATCCGGATATAATAACGGACATATATATGCAGTGTGCATTACTTTGACTCATAAAAGAGTGAGATTCATTATGGATCAACAACCTCTATGAATTGGGTAATAATATTGTATGTATGATGGGCGGTTGATTATAAATAGAATCCATGTCCCGATACATCGGGTTGATGATGTCCCCTTAAGGAGCTCATAAGGATTGTCATGTAAACCCTGCAGGTGGATTATATCCGACATGATAAATAAAGTTGAGCGGTACTACTTAAGGATAAAAGATGTCGAATCAATATAGTTGTCAGTAACTTAATTTAATCAACGGACATACGATATCTTAACATGGGGAGCCAAACGAGCATATAATAAATGGAGCCCACAAACATAATTTGGGATTAGGGAGGTAGTGCAACAATAGCTCATTAGTGGACCGAGCTATTGTTAATGGACCTGGATTGTGTGTTCGGGCTGAACACGGGATATCCAGATCCGTTAGGAGGCCTAACCCTAATTTCTCCTCATGGTCCCTGTCGTAGCCTATATATATCCTCTATTCTCTGGCTGCCAAATTACTGATCGAAAATCTAAAATTTTCTCTAAATTCGTGATTCACGTAAGGAGAGAAAGAGAGGGTTGCCAAGGAAAAAAAAAGGTTGGGAGATCGTCGCCCACATGACGTCCAACTCGAGGAAGGATTACGTGCAGAAGATCTTGGGGTCGTCCGCTCGAGATTGCCAGGAATTACTTGTCTCCTTTCTGCCGCAGGTATAATTCGTGAACCCTAGTTTCCGTCTATGAAGGGTTAGAACACGTATTAGACAGTCGTAATCGTATATTAGGAGTCGTCAATGGCATGCTAGAGTCCACTTACTTATTTTTTAGACAGTCATGATCGTATATTAGGGTACTGGCATACTTTGATATACGTAGTTGGCTTTATTTTGCTCCCGCTTTTCAGTATTCTGGTTCTGGGGCATGACAGAGTTTTTTGGTGGCCCATGCAGGTCTGCTTTTCAGACTTGTGGAGGATTCATCTTGTTAGAATCTTAATTCTATATTTGTTTTCATTTGATCCCCCTTGATTATCGTCTTTCTCGCTTTCTTTGAACTGTAAACATGCTTGGCACATCCTTGCTCCGTTCCTGTCTATTATTGATATCTCGTTTCCTTATCTTTCAGGGACATAACACCTGCTTCTTTCGAGGGTTCAGTTGCTCTGCCGTCTCATGTAGTATAGATGAAAGGTCAGCATCTGACCCCGTCTCTACAGAGTTAGATGCCAGTACAATCTCAGCATCTGTCAGCAGCTCAGTTTAATCCTGTGCAGTCAGCTCAACCAGCTCTGTCAGTCCTGTTGGCACATTTATTTTGATAACATTAACAGAATCTTCGTGGTTTAGTTTTCTCTATATTTCAGCAAACAAATATTCACTAAATCCTCTCAAAGCCTGCTAAGAGATCCTTTTATTCAAGCTGCTCTTCAAATAGAAGTCTGATGAAGTCTTCTAAAAATCAAGACTGAAGAAAAGACCAACGTACACTCAAAGACTGCTCTCAAATGTTCCAAGATTTTGAGTCTGTACAAGGTCTAGGATCTTCCATGTAACACCTAAGGTGGATGACAAAACGTAAGCCTCCCTTCTGTCTTTTCAGTCAAAAATCAATGTATACAGAAATGGCATATTGACGGTATACCGCAATGTACCGACGGTATACCGTTTCTGAGCAAGAAATATGTTCTGTAACAAAATTCGGCACACCGACGGTATACCACAGTGTACCGACGGTATACCGTTTCTGAGCAAAAAATATGTTCTGTGATGAAATTTGGCATGCCGACAGTATACCGCAGTGTACCGACGGTGTACCTTTTCTGAGCAAGAAATATGTTCTGTGACGAAACTCGGCATACCGACGACAGACTACAGTATACCGACGGTATACCTTTTTGTGAACCAAAAATATATTCTGTGACGAAAGTCGGTATACCGACGGTATACCGCAGCATACCGTCGGTATTCTGATCTCGACATTTTGAGTTTTTTAATGGATAAGATGCTAGCATTAAATGCTCCCAACGGCTAGATTTATTACTGTTACTGTTCAGAACGGCATGCCGACGGAATGCCGGTCCATACCGATGGTATTCCGTCAGCACTAAGTTTTGGAGCATTAAATGCTTTGTTCTCTTGATTCTCTATAAAAAATGATTGTGTCTTCTCCTTAAAGACTAACCACTTGAGCCATAAATATTCTCAATACCAAGAGCCCTCACCATTACTACTCTATCCAAAGCTTTCATTTGTCATCCAACCCAAAAGTGCTAGAGTATTAAAGAGTTGTAATTTTTTATCTTCAAGTATTGTAGAAGATCAAAAGCCTCCTTTCTCTTTGTGTTGAAGTTGACGAGCCTTCGTAAGAAAACTCGTGTGTAGAAGTTGGCGAGTTCTTCGGATTAAAGCTCGTGTTGAAGTTGGCGAGTTCTTCGGATCCAAACTCGTGTGAAGTTGATGAGCCTTCGGATCCAAACTCGTGTGTAACTATTTACTCAAATAGTGGATTTAAGCCAGAGAGAATTCCGGGACTGGATTGCCTCTAGGAAGGAGACCAGGATATATCAAGTGTTTGATTTTCTCCCTCTCTCTTTTTTATTCTCAGTAAAATAGCTTTAAATTGTCAGTAATTATTTTATTACCCTATTCACCCCTTCTAGGGTTCAATTGGTATCAAAGCTTTGTTCTCTTGATTTGGACTCACATCCTGAGAGTGATCCATGGCCACTAACCCTAGTTCCAACTCATTTCACAATGAAGGACACTCCACAAATAGGCCTCCTCTATTTGATGGAACCAACTATAACTATTGAAAAATTAGGATGAGCATTTATCTGAAGTCCATAGATTTTGATTTATATGAGATTGTGTGATAAATGGTCTCCCTACTTCTTCTGGAGTTATTGAGAAAAATGCTTCTGACACCCTTAGGGATAAACTCACCGAGAATGTTAAGAAGCTTGCTAGTCGAGATGCTAAGGCTATGAACGCTCTCTACTGTGCTCCCGATAGCAATGAATTCAATAGAATCTCCACTTGTAAGACTTCAAATGATATTTGAAAATTGCTAGAAGTCACTCACGAGGGAACATCTCAAGTAAAAGAATCAAAGATTAGCAGACTCACGCAAGAATATGAATCATTTAAAATAAAACAAGATGAGTCTATTACTTATATGTTCACTCATTTTGGTGATATCATTAACCCTCTTTCTTCTCTTGGTAAGGAATACCCTACTCATAAAAAGATCATAAAGATCCTCAGTGGACTAACCAAAGGATGGAATCCTAAAGCTACCGCTATCATTGAGGGGAACGATTTGACTACTATAAACCTTGAAACCCTCATGGGGAAGCTTATGACCCATAAACTTAACATGAAGGATCAAAAGGAATCTTCCATGAAAGAAAAAGAGAAGAAGAAGGCAAAAGAAAAGGAGAAGTCCCTGGCCCTCAAGGTTACGAAGTCCTACTCAAAGGATAGCTCCGACGATGATGAATCAGATGATGATGAAGAAATAGCTCTCACTACCAAGCACTTCCGAAAGTTCCTCAAGTTCAACAAAACCAACCGATTTAGACGGGACAATGATGAAGAGCCTGCTTGCTACCAATACAGAAGAATCGGACACATCAAGAGAGATTGTCCCATGACAAGAAAGGACTCCAGCAAATATGAGAAGTCCAACAAAGGAGGCTCATCCTCCAGAAAATATGCCAACACCAGTATTTGGTGTGAAAGTGACGCTAGCGATTCAGACAACGACAAAAAATGTAAACACAATACAAATATTTGCCTCATGGCAACCGATGAGGTACTCGATGACCTCTCTTTGAACACTCTCTCTTATGATGATTTGGAAAATGCCATTCTTGAATTACACGAGGAACATAAAGGTATTAGAAATAAGTACAAGAAATCTCTAAAAGAGGTTGAGGCATACAAACAAGAAATAAAAAGACTCTCTAACATCGTTATGGATATAAAGAGAAAAACTCC
This sequence comes from Iris pallida, assembly GCA_029216955.1. Lineage (NCBI taxonomy): Eukaryota > Viridiplantae > Streptophyta > Magnoliopsida > Asparagales > Iridaceae > Iris > Iris pallida. Next base: position 14,223,371 of record JANAVB010035420.1, read on the forward strand.
AGCCTCTGACACTGATGATGTAGAGTCCTTGAGACTTAAGCTAGTAGAATCTGAAGACGTTATTAAGAAAAAGGACGCTGAGATTCAATCCCTCAGAAATGCTTATGAATTTGCTATGAACAAGACTCTTGCTGCTAATCAAAAAGAGTATGCCACTTCTATTAAGTATAATGATCTTCTTGAGCATGGTAAGAAACAAGTAAATAAGAACACGGTTCGCACAAGACACACCTACACACCTCATAACATGAATTACAATGATCATGCATACGAGAACACTGCATATGGGTCCTTTTCTAATACCGTACACACAAGAAAGGGACCCTTTGTAAAGAAGAACACATCGCATCATGCTTTTTATTATTATCACCATAACACTCATGTTAGAGCTCCTCACACTAGAGCGCCTCATGTTCATAATACTCACTCTCTTGTTAGAACTCCTCACACTAGAACACCACATGTTCATGATACTCACTCTTTCTCCTCTAAATCTATAACACCTATGATGTGCAACTATTATGGTTTTCTTGGACACACCTCTCATTATTGTCAAATGAGAAAACATATCGACATGAAATTTTTTAAATGGGTTCCTAAGACTAACAATCAAGTACCCAAATGCTCTTGGATACCAAAGTCTTCATCTCCAACTTTTGTTGTAGGTGAACCCTCCCTCACATGCTAGAAGCAAGTGGATCATCGATAGCGGTTGCTCACGACACATGATCGGTGATGCTTCACTTTTTGCAACGCTATCGATAAAGAAAAAAGGTCATGTTTCCTTCGGTAACATTCTCAAAGGCCACATCATAGAAAATGGTAATATCGGCTCACATCCTTATCATTGTATTAAAAATGTTTGTCTTGTTACTAATCTCAAGCACAACCTTCTTAGTATTAGTCATCTTATGGATAATGGTTATGATATTAAGTTTGTTAAACACAAATGCTTCATCACCGATAGCACTAGTGGATCTACGGCGTATGAAGGCATTAGAAAAAATAATATTTATGTCCTTTATCTTGTTGAAGGTACTAACAATGACAGGTGCCTAGTTGCAAAGAACGATAAAAGTTGGCTATGGCATATGAGACTTGGACATGCCAACATGGATACCATCTCCCGACTTGCTACTAGGAAGCTTGTAAGAGGGCTTCCAAGTATTTCCTTCAAAAAGGACATGGTATGTGAAGATTATGAGAAGAGTAAGTTGACCAAACCTTCCTTCAAATCCATTAACTCATTAAGCACTACTAGACCTCTCTAACTCATTCATATGGATTTATTTTGTCCTAGTAGAGTAGCTAGTCTTGGAGGTAAACTTTATGCTTTCGTTTTGGTTGATGATTTTTCAAGATTTACTTGGGTTATTTTTCTTGCAAATAAAAGTGATACTTTTCGTGAATTTTTGCTTTTTGTAAACGTGTTCAAAATGAGAAAGGCATTACTATAAACAAAATTAGAAGTGATCATGGAGGAGAATTTGACAATGCCGATTTTAAAAAATTTTGCGAAAAGAATGGTTTTGGTCATGATTTTGCTTGCCCTCGAACTCTATAACAAAATGGTGTTGTGGAAAGAAAAAATAGAACCCTTGGTGATATGGCCCGGGTTATGTTAAACCAATATAAGCTCCCCTAATATTTTTGGAGGAAGCCGTTAACACGGCATGTCATGTTATAAATAGGGTCTTAATTAGATATATTTCTAAAAAGACTCCATATGATCTTTGGTTTGACAAAATTCCCTCTATTGAGTATTTTAAAGTTTTTGGATGTAAATGTTTTATTTTGAATACCAAAGATAACCTAGGCAAATTTGAAGAAAAAGCCTATGAAGATATTTTCCTTGGTTACTCAATACATAATAAAGGATTTCGTGTTTTTAACAAAAGAAGTCTTGTTGTTGAAGAGTCAATTAATGTCTCTTTTGATGAACTTAACTCTTCTATATCCTCCTCACCCGATGATGTTGATGACATCTCTTGTGGTTTGGAAAACTCTTCTATTGGAGACTCTCGTCCTTCTTATCAAACAATGGAGTAGTGACCCCTCCAATCGAAGATTCTCCACCATTAGAGATTCCTTAAGAGGACCTCCCAAAAGAATGGAGATTTGTCCCACATCATCCCAAGGAGCTTATCAATGGTGATCCTTCTTCACGTGTTAGCACTAGATCCTCCACTCGTGATCTATGTGCAAATGTGGCTTTTATTTCTCAAATAGAGCCTAAAATATGAATGATGCTTTTAATGATGAATTTTGGATGATAGAAATGCAAGAAGAGCTAAATCAATTTGAGCGAAACAAGGTTTGGAAACTTGTCCCTAAACCTCACAACCACCCCATTATTGGAACAAAGTGGGTGGTTTGCAATAAACTTAATGAAGATGGGTTCGTAACTCGTAACAAAGCTCGATTGGTTGCTCAAGGCTATAACCAAGGGAAGGCATTGACTACGAAGAAACCTATGCTCCGTTTGCTCGTCTTGAGTCCATTCGCATGCTATGTGCCTTTGCTTGCTTTAATGATTTCAAACTCTTTCAAATGGACGTTAAAAGTGCTTTCTTGAACGGTATTATTAAAGAGGAGGTTTATGTTAAGCAACCTCATGGCTTTGAAGATTTCCAATTTCCTCATCATGTTCTCAAATTACACAAAGCCCTTTATGGCCTCAAACAAGCTCCTCGTGCTTGGTATGAGCGCCTTAGTTTCTTTCTTCTTTCTCACAACTTTTCAAAGGGTAAAGTTGACACTACACTTTTTATTAAATCTCTTAACAACACTCTTCTGTTAGTCCAAATTTATGTTGATGATATTATCTTTGGTTCCACTAACAATGCACTATGCGTAGAATTTGCTAAAGTTATGCAGGACGAATTTGAAATGAGCATGATGGGAGAACTATCCTTCTTCTTGGGTCTGCAAATCAAGCAAAGTCCTAAAGGAACCTTCATCAACAAGCTAAATATACAAAGGATCTTCTCAAATGTTTCGAACTTGACTCTTCCAAATTAATGAGAACTCCTATGACAACAACAACAAAACTTGATAATGATGAAGACGGCATCTCGGTCGACATTCGTAAGTATCGAGGTATGATCGGTAGCTTACTTTATCTAACTACTAGTCATCCCGATATTATGTTTAGTGTATGTCTTTGTGCACGATACCAAGCTAATCCAAAAAAATCTCACTTATGTGTCGTTAAGCGCATTTTTCGGTATCTCAAAGGCACCATCAACATGGGTCTTTGGTATCCGAAATCCTCATCCTTTGAGCTTATCGGCTACTCGGATACGGATTTTGCCGGATACAAAATCGACCGAAAAAGCACTAGCGGCACATGTCAATTCCTTAAAAAAATCTTTGGTATCCTGGTTTAGTAAGAAACAAAACTTTGTTGCTCTTTCCACCACTAAGGCCGAATATATAGCGGCTGATTATTGTTGTGCACAAATTCTTTGGATGTCACAAACACTTATAGATTATGTTATTTCTTCTACTTGCACTTCCATTAAATGTGATAACACTAGCTCTATCAATATCATGAAAAATCTAATTTGTCACTCACGCACGAAACATATTGAGATTAGACACCATTTTCTTCGTGACCATCAACAAAATGGGGATATTCATCTTGATTTTATTGACATTACTTATCAATTAGCTGACATCTTCACTAAGCCCCTCTCGGAGGATCATTTCGCTTTTCTTTGCCAAGAGTTAGGCATTATCAATCTTAAGTTCTAGTTCATTACTCGAACGACATACCGACGGCAAACGACGGTATACCGATGGCCTACCGATTTTTCCTCAGAATTATGTTCTGTGAACAAAATCGGCATACCGTCGGGATCCACCAGTATGCCGCCGACATGCCGTCTGCGGCGGACAAAAACAGATTATCATACTTCTTTCAAAGAGGGGGCCCACCATATCCTTTTCCCTCTTATCTCTCTCTCTTTTCAAATCTTTCTCATAACCTCCTATCACATTATATCCCCTCTTCATTTAATTCTCTCAAATCTTTTCAACTCCTCCCTTCTTTCAAAACATCCCTCACATCACTTCTCATTTAATATTCTTTCCTTTTCAAAACCCACCATTAACTCCTCATTCATCTCTCTTTTCAAAACCCCCATTTTTTTATCCATCCGTTCACCACTTCTCTCTTCTCTTTAAAACCTTTTTTCCTCCTCCTCTTCTTCTTTCTCCATACCAATTTCCTTCTCTCCACTTCTTTTCTCTACATAGCCCATGCCAAATGTGCCAACTCTTTCTCTTCCGCTTCCAACCCCTTCATACCAGTGCCCCTTCTTGACGGTGGTTACGATCCGAAGATCTTCAAATCCTATATTGCTGCGGATGCCTGGTTCCACTACTTTGCCGACCATGCCGTAAACAAAGAGAAGGCAATCAACTGGAACCTCTTCTCCGGTCATTTATCTTTCTTTGAGATTGCTGGCATTTTTACTCTTCTCTGTCGCCAAGTTCCCGTCTATCCGACGGCGGTCAGACTCTTCTACTGCAATCTGGTGTCAGACTTGGCCAACAATGCTCTTGAGACTCTTGTCAATGACCGTCAACTTCGTCTCACAGCCCACGACATTGCAGAGATTCTCGAGATCCCTAATCGCGGGGATGCACTCCCGACTTTGGCCGGTCTATATCCTACCGCTGAAGTATCCTTCGACGAGTTCTGTGCCATCATTTGCAAGGGACCTAACCTTTCAGCCATTTCTGCCCTTTCTAATCAGCTAGAACCCTTCTACTATGAGCTGCATCGCATCATTTGCCACACTATGTATCCCAAGTATGGCAACTACGATGCCATCACCAACGATGCTCTGGTCTGCATGTACTACTTGTACTCCAAGAAAACTTGGTCCTTTGCTAAAACTCTGCTGAATGCCTTCTCATCCATCCACTCATCGGGAAGGCAAGCCCTCAACTACGGCATGCTCATCACTCTGATTCTTGAGGCTAAGGGTGTCGACCTCTCTCTTTGCCCGTCGGACGGTGTTCCTCCCTTCCTGGCCTTATCCCGCTCTACATCGGGTGCTTCAACCTCTCGTAATTCAGCCTCTCAGGAGCCACAACCTACTCCACCTGCTGCAGCACCATCTGATCCTCCATTCTCTGCCTAATTCATGCCTCTGACCCTGCAATACTTTGATATGCGCATGGCTCAGGCGAAAGAGCAGATGAGGACCAATACCCGTGGCCTTGGCAATCTGATTCAGAGCCGCTTTCATGACCAAGCCTACTTTATTTAGCGGACTCTTCAAGATCACAATGCATTTCTAGATCTCGATCTTCAGGATTCCTACTTTCAAGGATCTCGATTCTCTGACCCCAATGCCTATGGGTTCATGTATCCCGATGGCATTGATCCTTTTGGTGCATTTTACGGGACTCAGGGTGATGGTGGTGATGATCCAGCATATTAGTAGCTTCTGGCCTCCTTCTGTGTTTAGTCCAATAATCTGTGGTGTCTGTTCCCAGTATGTCTTTTGAGGTCCTACGGGGACCAGTATTTTTATGTTTTTAGTGTGTTTTCAGTTTGTTCCCAGTATGTCTGTTCCCAGTATATTTTTAGTGTATTTTTAAGTTTGTCAAGCATTATATCTTCTCTTTATTTATATTTATGCATGCTTTGGGTCTTCTGCCGATATCTTTTTATTTCACACTTTCTTTTACCATCTTTGATCAAGTGACAAAGGGGGAGAAAACGTATTGAGGGGGAGTAGTCTACCTACGGGGGAGACACTCCCTAAAAGATGCTATCTCCCTAAAAGATGCTATCTTCCATTTTTTGTCAATTATCAAAATCGGGAAGATTGTTGGCACATTTATTTTGATAACATTAACAACATCTTCGTGTTTAGTTTTCTCTATATTTCAGCAAACAAATATTCACTAAATCCTTCCAAAGCCTGCTAAGAGATCCTTTTATTCAAGCTGCTCTTCAAATAGAAGTCTGATGAAGTCTCCTAAAAATCAAGACTGAAGAAAAGACCAACGTACACTCAAAGACTGCTCTCAAATGTTCCAAGATTTTGAGTCTGTACAAGGTCTAGGATCTTTCATGTAACACCTAAGGTGGATGACAAAACGTAAGCCTCCCTTCTGTCTTTTAACTCAAAAATCAATGTCTGCAGAAACGGCATACCGACGGTATATCGCAGTGTACCGACGGTATACCGTTTCTGAGCAAAAAATATGTTCTGTAATAAAATTTGGCACACCGACAGTATACCACAATATACCGACGGTATACTATTTCTGAGCAAGAAATATGTTCTATGACATAATTCAGCATGCCGACGGTATACTACAGTGTACTGACGGTATAACTTTTATGAGCAAGAAATATGTTCTGTGACAAAACTCGACATACTGACGGTAGACTACAGTATACCGGCGGTATACCTTTTTATGAGCCAAAAATATGTTCTGTGATGAAAGTCGGCGTACTGACGGTATACCGCAGCATACTGTCGGTATTCGGATCTCGACATTTTGAGTTTTTGAATGGATAAGATGCTAGCATTAAATGCTCCCAACGGCTAGATTTATTACCGTTACTGTTCAGAATGGCATGCCGACGAAATATCGGTCCATACTGACGGTATTCCGTCAACACTAAGTTTTGGAGCATTAAATGCTTTGTTCTCTATAAAAAGTGATTGTGTCTTCTCCTTAAAGACTAACCACTTGAATTTTCTCAACAACCAAGAGCCCTCACGATTACTACTCTACCCAAAGCTTTCATTTGTCATCCAACCCAAAAGTGCTAGAGTATTAAAGAGTTGTAATTTTCGATCTTCAAGTGTTGTAGAAGATCAAAAGCCTCCTTCCTCTTTGTGTTGAAGTTGACGAGCCTTCGTAAGAAAACTCGTGTGTAGAAGTTGGCGAGTTCTTCGGATTAAAGCTCGTGTTGAAGTTGGCGAGTTCTTCGGATCTGAACTCGTGTAGAAGTTGACGAGTCTTCGGATCCAAACTCGTGTATAACTATTTACTCAAATATTGGATTTAAGCCGAAAATAGTTCCGGGACTAGATTGCCTCTAGGGAGGAGACCATGATACATCGAGTGTTTGATTTTCTCTCTCTCTCTCTCACTTTTACTTTCAGTAAAATAGCTTTAAATTGTCACTAATTATTTTCTTACCCTATTCACCCCCCTCTAGGGTTCTACAAGTTCCTTCAGTGCAGCCAGCCCAGATAGATCAACGTGCCCCATTCAAGATGACGAGGGGCATGATGGAGGCACAACAACGGCAACATCAGAATCAACTTCTGACCCAGCAGCAGGTACCAGCAGTTGCAGTAGGGCCAGGACTATACTAACAACACCCTTTTTCAGGGCGTTATAGTAGCCTTGGAGGCGAGTGGTCGTCGTGGTCACAACTCAGCATCCGACTTTAATCGCCTGCATCCAGCTCAGTTCTTCAGCACCGAGGATGCAGTTGTAGAAGCATGGAAAAGAATAAAGAAAGATCCATGCAGCCGAGGAGCCCCATGCGGCTCAGAGAGTTCATGCGGCTCAAGGATCCATGCGGCTCAAGCATCTATGCGGCTCAAAAAAGTTCTATACGGCTCAGAGAGGAGCCACGCGGTCTGCAAACAGCTCTTCCGTTTGTCATTTACTGCATTAAATGCTTTGACGACTGACAGCTCTGACACATGTCAGCCCTAACACAAAAATACAATTATGACTCCGTCATAATGGCAGACTCCTAGGAAAATGAAGGAAATCTCTGAGACAATCTCCCGAAATCCAGAAACCTTCATAAGGATTTGACACGTGGACAGTCGCATGCGGCTCACGAAGACTAGCCCCATGCGGCTCACGAAGACTATCCCCATGCGGTTCAAGCGAAGGCTGCCCCATGCAGCTCACGAAGACTATCCCTATGCGGTTCAAGCGAAGGCTGCCCCATGCGTCTCACGAAGACTATCCCCATGCGGCTCAAAAAGACTATCTTCATGCGGTTCACGAAGAAGGCACCCATCATGCGGTCACCTACACTCATGCGGCTCAGATCATCACCATGCGGTTCAAATGTTCAGGGGGCCACTCTCAAGCAGCCTTGACACGTGGCCAGCCTTATGTGACTCAATGAGGAGCAACCTTCCTTCGGCTCAGATTTCTGCAATGGCTCGCGGTTAAGACACGTGGCATGATAGCGGGGCACGTGGCATCAAATTGATCGAAAGTCCTTAACAAATCCTAATAAAATATTGGGATCAAATCAGATCATTTGCAATCAAGTAAATTAATGACACGTGTCGAGAAATCTGAGGTTGGCATGACAAATCAGGAGGATTTATGTCAATCATCATTAATTACCTACAAAAGATTTGATGCAATCACATTTATTGCTCAAATCTCGTATATTCAAGATGAACGGCCCATATCTAGTGATCCTTAGCCGTCGACTTTTAAGAATGGGCAATCATTGCAAACCCTAATGATGCCCCCTACTCTTATAAATAGCAAGGTGCCATTCCCTTGCGAAGAGACATTCAGAGACATAGACGGAGAGATATACAAAGAGAGAAGATTCTCAGATAAAAAAAGAGAGAGAGACATAGAGAGCCAGAGAGCCAGAGAGAGAATATACAGAGCCTGAAAGGAGAGCATTTCTTCAGCAACGCCAAACAGTTCTTCTACAGAGCCAAGGCTGCACCCGATCGTCCAAGGAGTAAGGCAGAGCTGCCGTCGCTTTCTCGAGCCTCTACCGTCACCCCCAGAATCTAAAATAAACAATTGTACTTAGATTGCTGTACCTAGGTTTTCGTCTCTAGGCTTTCTTTGTACAAGCGAGTTTGTATTGTGAAGTAAAAGTCCAGTCCTCCGATAATTATTCTGTTCTTTTATATTTCATGGCAAACACGATGGCAACTCTGCTGGGGACAAGCTTCTCCACGGCTGAGGAGTTGGTGACACAATCGGATGCAGCCAAACTTGGCTCCACGCAACAGAAGATGGTCGTCCGCTTCGACCAACAGGCATTTGAGGAAATGCTCTCTGAGGGAAGCGCTGGCCCGGTCCAGAAGTGAACCCGCACGAAGAAATCTCGCAGTGAGTGGAGGCCAAAATCATTTGCTCCTCCCCAAGATTTGGACGGAGTACTCTCTGCTACCCAAGACGGCGAAGGCGACTCTCATACGGCTCCACTTCAAGCCATAGAGGACTCTGCTGTCCCCAAGTCCGGCAGAGGAAAGTACTACGATGCTGGACTTGCATGGATAAAGAGTGGTTCTATGTGCCCCAAGAAGAAGCCGAACACTCATGTGGCCAAGTCTGCCAACCGCATGCAGGATGCTCATGCGGCTGAATCTGTCAGCCGCATGAAGGAGGTCTATGCGGCCAGATCATCCAGTCGCATGAAGAAAACTCATGCGACCGAGACTCCCCATCGCATGAAGAAAGCCTATGCGGCCACAACTGCCAGCCGCATGAAGATGATTGATTCCAGCCGCAAGATGCCTATTTCACGCGGCTCTGTCTTCGACCGCCTCTCCTATGGTCCTGATCTCTTATGCTCCCAAGAAGACATGTCTGATTCTCTCCAGCACCACTTAGACTCTTCCTACTATGTGCCCTCACGCACTAGAGTGAAGAAGTCTAGGGCAGCACGAGCTTGGCAAGCTTGGTTCGCTGATCCGACCTCTGACCATCCGAGCGTTCCGTATACCGTTATACGGGCCTCTGATAGAAAGTTGTACAGAACCACTCGAGTCCAGCCCCCGGCGGCAAACAGACAGAGAGGTTCCCGAAAGTCTCCCAAAATCCAGGAAGCAAACATGGTCGATCCAGACCCCTCTGACTTGCGTGAGGCCATCCTCCACAAACGTAAGGAAAGAGAAGGTGCATCGGGGTACAAAGAGTCCTCCCACGGACGTCACTGCACCCAAGTCATCGTCAACTACTGTTGCAACAACGCAACGATACGAGAAGACCGGCAGTCCGTCTTCCAAAGACTGCAACAACCATGTTCAGAGGATGAGTCACTTCCCGTCGTCTCCTGCAACTCTGCTCAGAAAATCTCTGCCGATGGGAGAGGGAAGAAGGCAAATGTTCCCAGCCCGAAGATTTCAACCACTATGATTAAGAGACTGTCGTCTAAGCGGGAGCCCACCACCAAATTTTTCCAAGGCACCCGTTCTAAGACAAAATCTGCTACAGTGGAAGATTCATCGTCTACACCACTGGGGGTTGCTGGGATCAGGGGTAACACACCTCCGAACCTCCACGACAATTCGATGTTCCAAGAAGATGAGCCGGGGGAAACAACTCTCCCATCAGATGCAGCAAACCCCGACGTCCCCGAGGACGTCCACAACTCCCAAGACGAGGCAAACTCGGAAACTAGGGGTACTATTCCTTCTGAGTCCGAACCAGAGGAAGACATTCCTATATACCCCGATGATTTCTCATTACAGGGATATGACTCGGAAGACACGTCTGTAGAACCCTAGAGGGGGGGTGAATAGGGAAATAAAATATAAACTACAACAATTGATGCAATAAAGACAATTGAAAGTAAAGAGTAGAAAGATCAAACGCAAACGCAAGGATGTATCCTGGTATCCTCTTTTGAGGCAATCCAGTCCCGGAACTCTCTCCGGCTTTAATCCACTTTTATCCAAATAGTACACACGAGTTTGGATCCGAAGAACTCGCCAACTTCAACACGAGTTTGGATCCGAAGACTCGCCAACTTCTACACACGAGTTTTCTTACGAAGGCTCGCCAACTTCAAACAAAAGAGAATGAGAACTTGTTGATCTTCTAACACGTGAAGATCGAAATGTACAACTCTTTAATACTCTAGCACTTTGGGAGAGGATGACAATGAAAAGCTTTGAAGAGTATTAATGGTGGAGCTCTTGGTTGTTGGAAAATTTATGGAAGAGTTGGTGAGGAAGCTCAAGAGAGAGAGAGCTTCCTTTTATAAGAAAACCAAGAGTAGGTGGCATTTAATGCTCTGAAATGCAGGCAGACCGGCATGCCGTCGGTATACCGCGGCATACCGTCGGTATGCCGGCCAAATAGTAACGGTCATAATTATGACCGTTCAAGAGCATTAAATGCGGCCATTAATGCGTGTCAGACCAAATCAAAAACTAAGTATTCGAAATTCGGTATACCGTCGGTATGCCGGAGCATACCGTCGGTATGCCGATAGAATGTCACATAAAGTTTAGAGCTGCTAGAAACGGCATGCCGCCGGTATGCCGCAGCATACCGTCGGTATGCCGACAGTTGATCACAGCAACTTTTGTGTTGCTAAAAATGGCATGCCGTCGGTATGCCGCAGCATGCCGTCGGTATGCCGACATTTCGAGACAGCAACTTTCTAGAGTCCAAAAACGGTATACTGCCGGTATGCCGAAGCATACCGTCGGTATGCTGCTTTTTGTCACAGAACCTTTTCTGGACACGAAAATGGTATACCGCCGGTATGCCGAAGCATACCGCCGGTATGCCGCTCTGAATGACATGTTTTTCGATTTGTGCTTTTAGTTATCATCCATCCTTTAGTGTTTACAGATATACCTAGACCAGTACAGACACGAAGACTCTAAGCAGGGAACGTCGGTAACTGCTACAGTCTTCAAGGAAGAAGGAGGAAGCTCTTGAAGTGGAGAACTCCATGTAGTACATCTTCTGAGAATATTTGAATCTGAAGAACAGAAGACTAAACTACGAAGATGCTGTTAATTACTCAAAATAAAATGTGCCAATAACGTCCTCCACCGTGCCATCCATCTCTCCTCACGTGAGGACGGTATTCATGACGGACAGCAACCAAGGTGGTTCCACTGATCGCCAATGCATCGACACTCTGGAAGCCATATTGCACGCCTTGGTCAAGTCTGTAGACGAGATCAAAGCGGCCTTTCCAACCCTGCAAGGAGGGACGCCTGGCCAAACAAGCACGGGTTCCGCGGTCAATGCGAACTCGAATTCAGCGGTACCGAATCCGGGCAATAATCCTCCTGAAGTAACGGCCCCCACAGTTGTGGATGAGGCCCGAGAAGCGAGAAGAGAGGTCCAGGAGCTCCGAGCCATGTTTCACGCTCGAGAAAACTCTCAAGACCTCAGAATACGGCAACCGTACCCTGCTGCATGGAGGGATGTCCCCTTCCTGCCAAGATATAAGCCATTCAACATCAACCCATATGATGGCAAGACTTTCGCAAGTCGGTACATTACTTACTTTGAGGTCACCACCGACCATCTGCCCCATGACGATGCCATCCTCACACGATTATTCATTGGGGCGTTGGAAGGAGTCACCTTCGACTGGTATCGCAACCTGCCAGACAACTGCATCCACTCCTTCGCCAGCTTCAAGCGCATGTTCTTGGAGAGATTCTACGAAGTAGGACAGGACGTCACGATGTCCACCCTCATGGACGTCGTCCAAGGGGAGAAAGAGCTGACAAGGAACTATATCGAGCGGTTTTGCCAAACCGCAATGAAGTTGCCGTTTGAAAATCTGGATTCCTCCTTGATTGAAATTTGCCAAAAGAGATTGCTTCCAACAATCAGTCTCTGGATGGACGAAAGTCAATTCAAGGACTGGAAGACATTTATCATCAGTGCCACAAGCACCGAAGAACGATTGAAGAAGGCTCGCCAACTGGGATTGCGCATCTCGGACGGAGAGAACAAGGGCAAGCGTCCTAATACCAACAACGACAATAGGGATAGCCCCTCCAACAATCGGGATAGCAGGGGTAAGCAAGCTATGGTGGCCGACTCAGCACAGAAACCTGAGCCAAAACTGGCAGACAAGCAATGGCCACAAATGACCTACTCCTTCGAAGACGACCACGTCAAGCCCATCTTGGACATGCTCATACAAGGAGACAGAATTCAGCTTCCTCCACCAAGACGGGAACCTCGGCCGACAGAAATAGAGAACCCAAAATACTGCCATTACTACCGCTACGTCCACCATGCTACACACGATGGCTACCAACTAAAACGGTACATCCAAAATCTCATCGATTCGAACGCTCTGGCCATCGATTTCGAGGAGGTAACTGTGGCAGCCAATATGGTATCGGTACAATTCGACAGCTTCCCTCCGATGGAAACTCAAGACGGTGTGGTCCCCATCCCTCTGACGATAATGGAGATTGCTAATCTTCTACCTCCCCAAGATCAGGCTGCTAGTCTAGTGCCCCTCACCACATCATGAGGGGAGGTCATGTGGGTCCATCCAGACTTGGTATCAGAAGTGACTCAGCCCACACCATCTTCCATTTGCAAGAAGAAAAGTAGAAAAGTCAGGTCCTGCCGCACAATCTCGACAGATATCAAAGAAGCTACAGCCGTCGTCACTCGGTCTGGGGCACAATCCCAACCCGTGGCTGATAACTCGACCGAAGATCATCAGCCCGCTACAACTGACGCTCCGGGACCGGCTCAGCCTCCGACGACCGACAAGCCTAGGCCGAAGGAGACTCACCTTGACAAATTCCTCCGAAAAGAGGCATCGCAGGGGCTGGAGAAGCCCTACAACTTCGATATCTTGGCACAATTGGCCAACATACCGGCCAAGTTGTCATTATACGAGCTTCTGAGACTCTCAAAGGATGTTCGTGCGGCTTTGAGCGATGCACTCCAAAATGCCGATGCGTACCTGGCTCAGGTCAACCTCACTGGAGAGAACCCGCCTGCATATCTCTAAGACAGCGCTTGCACGGGAGCGATGCCCAACATTGTCTTCACTCCGCAGGACATGCTCATCAAAACCAACCTGCACGATCGCCCGTTATGCTACACTGGATACATCGGTGACGTAAAAATAGATCGAATGCATATTGATCCTGGCTCTTCCATAAGCATTATCCCGAAGGGTCTGTTACATCATCTCCGTATCCCTATGCATCGCCTGACGCCTACAAGCACCGCCATCAGCGGTTTCAATTCGGGCAGGAGCTACCCAATTGGGAAGATTCGTCTGAAGTGTCAAATTGGCGATCTCCAGTCGGAAGTCACCTGTTACGTCATAGATGCAGACACTTCTTACAACATTCTCTTGGGGCGCCCTTGGATACATGATTATATGATTGTGCCTTCCACGCTACACCAGTGCTTCAAGTATGTCGACAAACATGGCTTCGTGAGGACAGAATTTGCCGACATCGATCCCTTCAAAGGGGTCGAATCCTACTACTCAGACTCCTGCCTGTACAAAAAGTCGAAGAGGCACCTTGGTGAAGAAGATATACAAGCTTGTACCGAGACAACCACAGGATCAGAAGAACCTCTGACGATCCACCTCCAAGCTCGCAAACCTGGCAAGTCCGTACCCCTTACCGCCACTCTGCGTAAGGACGCAATCAGCCTCTCGGCACAAGAAGAGCAGATGATAATCCGGCTGCTAAGGTCTGGCCAAGACCCATAACGGAGCCGCTGACAATCAGGCTGCCGAGAGTCGGCCAGCCGCAAACAGAGAAGCTCAATCCCTCCGACAAGCCAATGACGATACGCCTTCCCAGGAAGAGTCGTCACCCCGATGCAAGGTCCGGGACTTCTAGCGAACCAACCACTCCCCGCCCAGCATCGAGTACTAAACTGGGGGTCGCTAGTCTGCCAACAACCCCACGCTCGGCTCCACCTGCTGAACCTCTGACGATCAAGCTGCCCAAGTCGTCCTCTCAGTCTTCATTTATACAGGGGTCGAAGAGGAACCGGAGCTAGCCAAGTATGTGGCTGCCCACACTGATGTTCCCTCTGCAGATGATGTAATCCCGCTAGAAAAGATACCTTATTTTATCAATAAAGGGCTATTTTTGAACTACCTCGAACTCAACAAGCTTTATACAATGTATGCTATGGAACACGGTATAGGCACTCACCTACACACACAGGTGACAAATGTGTACACCGCAATCCAGCTTACTCCAGTGGAAGACGTTACCGCATAATCGAGGGAGGGGACCATCCAATCATCTTCGGCCGGAAGGACGATCCGCAGCCCTTCACCATAGAAGAAGTCGACCTTGAATCAGATGCCGAAAGACTGCCTCTGTATCGTTATAGCCCCCAATCCAAATATCTCATGCAAAAACAGGAGTATGATCTGGAGACTACGCCAGGCTTGAACTACGGCACCGGGCGACGATTACCTCTAAAGCCACCAGTCCCGGCTGGCAAACCACGGGACTACTATAACAAGACTCGATGTGGATTAGGGTATGTTACACCCACAACGACCCCTGAAAGTTCAGATGAAGAATGTGACTGGCATTCACATTCAACCGGGTCACCAACTTCTGACTCGGATACCAGCATCGGAGACGTATTCAGACAAGTCCTATCAGTCAACATGGCATTCGCCGACGCTTATAAAGAAGATGAAGACATTTCGGAAATCCTCGAGTTAGAGCTATGGGCCCAACAGTTGGATGCACAATGGAAAAAGGGTTCGAACAGAGAGACCCCCCTACTGAAGATGAAGTTATACAAGTGGATCTCGGCAGCGAATCTTCTCCAAAACCAATCTTCGTCAGCAAAAGCCTAACAGACGAAGAGCGAGAATCGCTACTGGAACTTGTCAAAGAATATATTGATGTGTTTGCCTGGAGCTATGAAGACATGCCAGGACTAAACCCCGAGGTTGCCCTTCACAAGCTCAATATTCGGCCAGATGCAAAGCCGGTCAAATAACAACAGCGACGCTTCCGCCCGGGCATCGTGGATGCGATCGAAGCCGAAGTCAACAAACTGATAGCCAGCAGCTTTATACGAGAAGAGCAACATCCAGACTGGGTCGCCAACATAGTACCCGTCCTCAAGAAGAATGGAAAGATTCGAATCTGCATCGACTTCCGCAATCTGAATGAGGCATGTCCCAAAGATGAATTCCCCCTCCCTATCACAGACATCATGATTGACAACACCTGTGGCTTCGAACGTATGTCATTCATGGATGGATTCTCGGGATACAACCAAATCAAGATGTCTCATGACGACGAAAAGCATACATCGTTTCGAACACCGATTGGCACATACTGTTGCACAGTCATGCCTTTCGGTTTGAAGAATGTCGGCACCACATATCAAAGAGCCATGAGTATCATTTTCAGAGACCACTTACGCAAGACGGTGGAGTGCTATGTTGATGATATCGCCGTCAAGAGTCGTCGTAAGGGAGACCATCTGCAGGATCTGCGAACGGTATTCGATCTGATACGAGCGCACAATTTGAAAATGAATCCCACGAAGTCCTTCCTGGACGTATCCAGCGGGAAGTTCTTGGGTTTTATCATCACCACCCAGGGTATCCATGTAGACCCTGAGAAGACAAAGGCAATTATGGAGATGGGTCTCCCGAGAAATCTTTGCGAACTCAGAGGCCTTCAAGGGAGGCTAGCTTACATCAGGAGGTTCATTTCTAACCTCTCCGGGAGATGTCGACCATTCACCCATCTCATAAAGAAAGGCGTCTCATTCGTATGGGACGAAGAATGTCAGCGGGCCTTCGACAGCATCAAAGAATATTTGTCGAACCCTCCAGTTCTGGTGGCCCCGGTTGCTGGAAAACCATTCATGCTCTACGTACGAGCAATGGAACATTCCCTCGGTGCTCTGCTGGCACAAAACAACGATACAGGCCATGAACAAGCCATATATTACCTCAGTCGAATGATGATTGGGCCAGAGCACCGATACACCGCTGTGGAGAAGGAATGCCTCGTCCTGGTGTTCGCCATTCAGAAGACGCGGCACTATGTCACTGGACAAACCATACATGTGATCTCACGGGTCAACCCTCTCAGGGTCCTCATGACTAAACCAGGGGCACTCATCTCTCGCCTCGCTACATGGGCAATATTGTTGTCCCCTTATCATATGATCTTCGTCCCACAAAAGGCTGTTAAAGGTCAAGCCCTGGCAGACTTTTTGGCAGCCCACCCGGGCTCGGAGTCGTCAAGAATATATGAAGGAATCCCAGATGAGGTCGTCGACTCGCATGCAACCTCTCATGATGATATATGACGAATGTTCTTCGATGGTGCCTCAGGACCGGACCTAAAGGCAACATCGTCGTCGGAGTCAGGGTGGTGTTGGTTTCTCCTTCCGGATTGGTGATCAACCGCGCGTACTCCCTCACAGAACCCTGCTCTAACAATGTGGCTGAGTACAACGCTTTGGTCATCAGCCTCCAACTTGTAAGAGAGCTGGGGGTAGAATATCTTAAAGCATACAACGATTCTCAGTTAATCGTCAATCAGATCCGGGGCTCATACGAAGTCCGCCATGAAGACATGATCCCCTATCACCAAATAGCGATCGACATTATCTCGTCGTTCGAGGGGTTCTTCATCGAACATGTTCCCAGACTCCGAAATATCGAAGCCGATGCCTTAGCAGGCCTGGCCGCTTCCCTAGCAGTGCCAAATCATACTCATCAATCGATAGATGTGATAGGCCACGAACTGGTCTGCCCCAAGAACAACGTTAAATTCGTGGCGAGTTATTCCGCTTAGACGATCGACGAAGTCCCAGATTGGAGACAACCATTCATTGACTTCGTAGTTTACGACATCCTGCCCGAGAACCCAAAGGAAGCCACTTCCATCAGACGGCGTTCTCTCAGATTCTTCTACGATACAGAGACGAAAATGCTGTATCGGCGATCCTATGATGGGTTATTGCTTTGATGTCTGCAAACGCAGAAGCCAAAGAAGTCGTACGCAAAGCTCATGACGGTGTCTGCGGGGCCCATCAGCCTGGCCCAAAATTGCAAGACCGTCTCCGCCGAATGGGCTACTATTGGCCCACGATAGTAGCAGATGCGATAGACTATGCGAGAAAGTGCAAAGCCTGCCAAGTCCACGCGGACTTCATCCACCAACCATCCGAATTTCTACATCCGACAGTGGCATCCTGGCCGTTCGATGCATGGGGAATGGATATCATCGGTCCGATTACTCCATCTTCCTCCCGAGGACATCACTTCATACTCGTAATCACAGATTACTTCTCCAAATGGGCGAAAGCTATCCCGCTTGCAGAAGTAAAGACTTCAAACATGATCAGCTTCCTTAAGCATCACGTCATCTATCGCTTTGGACTGCCCCGAAGGATCATCTACGATAATGGTCCACAGTTTGCAAGCCATGCCTTCTATCGGTTCTGCGACAAGCACCGCATCCAGAATATTGCTTCGACGCCATACAATCCAGCAGCGAATGGGTTGGCAGAAGCATTCAACAAAACCATCATCAAGTTACTCAAGAAGTTCATGTCGTCCAATAAACGCGACTGGAACGTGAAGCTTGGTGAATGCCTATGGGCGTACCGTACTACAGTCCGAACGGCCACAGGGAACACACCATTCTCCCTGGTATACGGGAGTGAGGCAGTTCTCTCATTGAGACTCAAATACCCTCGCTCCGTGTCGCGCTCACTTACCAATTGACAACGGACGATAACTACCGTCGCCGACTACAAGAGCTAGAGGCCTTAGATGAAAAGTGCCTACTGGCTCAGCAACGGATCGAGCTTTACCAAGCACGCATCTCTGGAGCTTTCAATAAGAAGGTTAAAATCAGAACATTCCAGGTGGGCAATCTCGTTCTGGCAGTCCGGAGGCCGATGGTCATGACTCACAAGACCGCCGGCAAGTTCCAGCCAAAATGGGAAGGTCCATTTATCATCGAGGCTGTATTCTCCAACGGTGCTTACCGCCTCGCAAAATAAAATGGAGACTTGCTCATGTTGCCCGTCAACGGCAAGTTCCTGAAGAAATATTATGTCTAAACGACACATTCCAGATCATTGAGTCATGTACCCGCTGGTGCCGCTGAACTCACATCCATAATATTCCAGATTATCGAGTTATGTACCCGCTGGTGCCGCTGAACTCACATCTACAACACTCCAGATCATTGAGTTATGTACCCGCTGGTGCCGCTGAACTCACTTTCATAATATTCTAGATTATCGAGTCATGTACCCGCTGGTGCCACTGAACTCACATCCACAATATTCCAGATTATCGAGTCATGTACCCACCGGTACCGCTGAACTCACATTTCCAAATTCTAAATTATCGAGTTATGTACCCGCAGGTGCCTCTGAACTCACATTCCGGTCACTCTTTCAGATAGAAAGTCATGTATGACCATATCCCTGAATTTTCTTCATAAAAGAGATCCTCCCTCATGATCCACTACCCGCACTCCCAGTGCACAAAAAGGGTAACAGATCCACAAATTTCTAAAACGACTATGTCCTCATTACCTCTGAGTCATTTCACTTTCGCCAAAAACAAATCAACCCTTTACATAGAACTTCTATGTCCTCATTACCTCTGAGTCGTTCTATATACCCTCCTTCATTGAGCCCACTCCTGCCATGTCCTCATTACCTCTGAGTGGGAAGGCTCCGTCTAAGAAACCTTCATGCTTGCCATGTCCTCATTACCTCTGAGTAAGTATGATGATTCCCTTTCGACTTACTATCTGTATCCACAATCGGAGTACGCCAAGGATAATAGGTCCACAAATATTCCCTACTGAGTCCACTACTGCCATGTCCTCATTACCTCTGAGTAGGAAGACTCCACGGTAAAACCTTCGTACTTACCATGTCCTCATTACCTCTGAGTAAGTAGGTTGGTTCTCTCTCGTCTTATTATCCGTACCCCGAACCAGGGTATGCCAAGGGTAATAGGCCCACAAATATCCTCTATTGACCACAAATATCCTCCGTTGAGTCCACTCCTGCCATATCCTTATTACCTCTGAGTAGGAAGACTCCACGGTAAAACCCTCATACTTGCCATGTCTCCATTACCTCTGAGTAAGTATGTTGGTCCCCCTTATCCTATTATCCGTATCCTAAGTCGGGGTACGCCAAGGATAATAGGCCCACAAATGTCCTTTGCTAAGTCTCTTAGTACAGGCCCACCATTCCTCATCATGCCCCGGGAGCCCAACTGCTCCATGGCATTCTATCTCTCGATACCCCAAACACCCACGACCACCTTACCGTAGAACTGTTCTAGGTATCCCCAATCAAACTTGTTATCCGTACCTAAAACTAAGGTATGCCAGGGATAACAGGTCCACAAAAAAGTCCCCTATGCGGGGCAAACATCACCACAATACCACAGGCACAACAAGCAATACAAATGAAGGGTAGAATGGAAAGTACTCTTTATTTGAAAGACGAAAAAACATTACATGTTTTGGGACCACGTCCCTCTCAAAGAGAAAAGAAAAAGAAAACAGAAATAAAAGAAGAAAAGGCCGACTATAGTTCGGCATTACACAACTCCAAGAGGAGGTTTCTCACCAAAGTAGTACCTCGCTCAAGCCGCTGCCTAGCGCGGCGCTCAGCCTCCTAGGACGACCGCTCTCCATTTTCCAGGTCCATGAGTGCCCGCTAGTCGTCGTCCAACCTCTTCAGAGCCACTTCCAAGTCAGCCGAAGCTTTGTTAACTTTGTCAGCCTCCTGGATAATTAGCCCCCTGTCGATCCGGGCAGCCTCAAGCTCAGACTCAAAGAAAGTTAACTTCCTCTGAAGCTCAAGAATCTATTTTCATGTGTCAGTAATCTTACGGGAGGCAGTCGCTTCCCGAGCCATAACATCTTCACTATCATGGCTCAATTGATCATATCGATCAGACAAAGTGCGGAGATCCCTCAGTATGGCCGGCCTTGTTTTATCCTGAGCGGCCCTCGCCTTCTCTATAGCGGTTGTGAGAGAGCCGCGCTCCTGATCTATAGCAGCAGACAGATCAACCTGCCGCAATACCTGAAGCTGGGCTACCAGCTGATCAGTCTCCAACAATTTTGCCTCCAGGAGTGCAGCCACCCCTGCCCCACCAGGAAGGGCCTTAAGGATATCAATTTGACCCTGGGCGCATTGTCGGGCCAAGACGAAAGAGGTCCCTCTGTCCACAGCAGCTTATATCCCCCTTTTTAAGTGACGGTGAAAGCTGTCGACCACGTCCTGTAACGCTTCGTCCAGGACCTCTGTAGAGGACGGCGTCAGAGGAAGCGTGGCCGGCAGCAACGAAGGAGTGGTACTAGAACTCGCCACCAGGGGGGCAACTTCCGAGCAGAACAATGCACGGATAGCGGCTAACGCTTCCTCTGCCATCCGAAGAGCCTGGACACTTGGCAGGGCGGAGAGGTCGACTCTCAGGGCCGCCCGAGCAGAGGAAGACACAAGGACCATCGTCCCCTGCCCTGGTTGCCCCATCACCGGACTTGCCGAACTCGAGCCCGCAGGAGGCCCATCAAGACGAGCCGGAAGGGGAGGAGGTACGCTCCTCTCTGCCAGTACCCCTTCGGCAGAGTCTGTCTCAACAATGTCCATCCTCGGCACTGGAGAGGCAGAACCTGCATGTCCATGATAATTATCAATCGACGTGACCCGAAGGATGTGATGATAGAGCAGACATGCCTCCTCGCAAATTAAGATTCGGCTTGTCTTACCAGGAGAGGAGCATGGAGGCTGCAACTCGTTCGTAGTTGGCAGGTTCTCCTTACCGCGATCTCCAAATTAAATTTGGCCGGCTCCTCTGACCCAGCCACCTCGGAGGGAGAGGCAACTCGATCAGCATCATCTTGACAGAATTCAGCAATTTCAGGGACAGGCTCACCGGAGCTCCCATCATCCCGAGTTACGACCTCGGCAACTCGAGAGCCCTCTTCTTCTGACGCCTACAAGAGGGAAAGAAGATGATTAAAATCAAAGCTAGAAGAAAGGAAGGACCGGTAGTAACTTATTTACCTCTGATGCGGGGTCAACTTCTTCGTCTCTTTCTTTTATAGTTAGCTCGCGGTGTCTGGTCACAGCCAGTTTCTGAGAGAGAGCGATGTCGCTGACAGGAGAAAGTTGCCTGCTACACTTTCGTGCAGGACCGGGTGCAACCTATGGCTGATCTACCACCATCTCATCTGGAAAAACAGGCGGCTGATCCGCCCCTACATCTGCCATCGAAAGAGAAGAGTCATCTCCATTATGCTTCTCGCCTTCGTCATCTGCAGCAGCGGAGTCCGAATCCAGCACTTCGACTCTGTTCTTCCTCTTCCTTGTCTTGGCCCCCTGGGAACCCTCATCTAGGCCGGTACCAACGATAAAACTGGTACCCGGGTTAAAACCGACAGGGGGCTTGTTCACCATATCGTGGTACAGAGCCGGCAAATACAAGATCTCTACTAACGCCTTGATAGCAGGAACTGAGAAAACGGTACGGGTATGGAATGTGTCATAGTAATGCCAGGCTCTGATGCCGTCAAGAAGGCTACCTTCAAAACCCAGACAAGAGCTAGGGCTGTCTAAAAAAAGCTGACTATATCCAAATTGTCGGACGAACCTGCTAGACAGATAAGGCTCCAGAAAGACAGTGTTACGCTTGTGATACACCAGATGAGCGGGGCGGATGTTACGCAGCCACAAAAGCATCTGGCCGTCCAGAAGTTGAGGGGGCCCAATACCATCGAGATGGACAGCCGCTATCTCCTCATCAGTAAAATGAGGGACAGATACAAAAATGTTGTACATGTCTGCCCTCGCCAGTGCCATTCGGCAAGCACGCATGGTCTCAAATTCCCAAGACTCATTACGATAGCGGAAGATAAAAGCGTCGTCATCAATTATGCCGTCTTCAGAGCCCGGTCTCATCAAAGACGGATAATGCATCAACAGCCATCCCATCAAATAATGATAGGGCAGCTCGGTCCGTTCAAAATCTTTTGTCACATTGCGGGCAATGACCTTGGATGTGAAAGTGCGAAGGCTACGGTATATGCTGCATACCATAGCCGGGAGAAGAGCTAGCCGAACTCGCAAAACTAACTTCACAGCCGGAAGGATGATATTGCGACTGATCCTCTCGATAGAACCTGCTCCTCCCGATACTACACAATTTCGTAGCCATATCATCAAGAATCCCGCCAGGAGCGCCTTCTCTGACAACTCTTGGGTGTCCTGATAGAAATAACCGAAAGAGTCGGTCTGACTCCTGAATCTGTCGCTGGTAGTGGCCACCCTCTTACCTGACAACACTAAGGCTTTAACCGCCTCCCGAGATTGAGGACGTCGGAGAGTAACTTGACCTGAGGCATCCGTCGTGAAGAGATAGCGCACCCAGTCCTTGGTATGAGGGGCATTCCCTTCCGAGCTGTTCTCCTTTTTGGCTATTTGATGACATGTGCTATAATGGCACAATATCTCTTGATAAAGAGTCACAAAGCCTGGATACCGTCTTTCCAACTCTTCGAACTCCTCATTCGTGGGAGTGTACGCCTTAAAAGCTTCATCCCCCCAAGGAAGCTTGGAGATCGCATGCATTTCGTGGAACGCAAGCCCCATTTCCCCTACGGGCGTATAGAAGGTTCTCGTACGGCGATTATACATCTCCAGCAGAGATATAAATAATCTCTTGTTTATAGGCAAGCCATGGCTGGTGTCCTGAATAATATGGTAAAGACCGATCTCACACAGAAAGGCCTCATGCTTTCGCAAAATCCACATAGACAGATTGGTCCACGAGGGAATGAATGTATCCAGCTAGGGAGCATCAACCGACCAATGGGATAGGAGCCCTTCCGAGCAAGTTGGTTCATAAAAGTATCGGCTGTAGAAAATGTGAAATTGGGACCCGACACATTTAAGAAAGTACCCGGGGCCAATCCCATTACAGAACGGCTGGTGTGCACCTTGTCCGTACATACTGTCTTCAGGCTGTTGTTATAATGGATGTCTCCCACAAACATCCCACTTCGGGTAGGAGTTAAAGACTCTTCCATCTTTCGGTCCAGTGGGAGCATATTGAACCAAGATAAAGGGAAGTGACGCTCCATTTGGGGGATGCGGATCGCCATCCCGTTAGAAACAAAACTCCAGTTCTCTGACACCTCCAGAATATGACTGTTCTTCACAGTCAAGGCGTCTCCAAAGAAGAACGCATGCTTCAAGTATTTTCCTTCTAATTTTCTCGAGTTCATCATAGCGTTAAGAAAATAGAAAGGCTGGTTCTTAAGGGCATTCAATCTCGCCGGAGGCTCGTCACTCGGAAACTGGTCCGCCATATGCTGAACTATATGGTCGTACCTATAGCCCAGAGCAGCTTGGGCACTGCCTACCAGGAGCTCTCCAGCAGCATTAACCGGCAAATTCACTGAGAAGAAGACAGAAAAAGATAAGTTAAAAAGATGGACAAAAAGAAACTAATGGGTGCTTTCGAGCTTATGCGGCTCCAACTTAACGAAGCCTCATGCGGCTCAGGAGAACACTTATGCGACTCCAACTTACTGAAGCCTCATGCGGCTCAAGCTCAGAAGAATATTCATGCGGCTCCATTTAGTGAAGGGTCATGCGGCAGTGCTTTCATAGGGCCCGCAGGGATCGGATAAGTTCGTGCGGACCACGTGACAGACAAATGTGTGCGAATCTATGCGGCTCAGTGTAGCTTATGCGACTTCGTTGGTGAAGCGCGTATGCGGCCACAGTGGCTATTCTTATGCGGCTTGCGGCTCGGCCGTAGGACGAACATGCGACTCACATGAAAGTAAAGGCTCGTGCATAAAGCATGCGACGTAGCCATAGCAGTTAGGGTTCTTTAAACCCACATAAAGTCCTTACCAGCAATAGGGGGATGAACGTCAGGGTGAGCTGCGGGCACGACGGCCGGCGGAGGAGCGGCTGCGGTTGAAGTAGAGGCAGTCGTCTTGACCTTTGCCGTCGCAGACGAAGATGTCGCCTTCTTGCCCTTCGCCGCAACGGTCTTCTTGGGAGCCATTGGTGATTGAAGAAGAAGATGACAATGGGGTAGAGAAAGTTCGAAGTAAAGGAGAAAGTAAAGAAGTTTTCTCTCTTAAACTCCTTTTTATTTATAGGAGGACAAGAGAGGGGGGTGGAAATACGTAGACTAATAACCGCCTCGAAAAAGACAAAACCGACTCCTCGGATTTCATCCCGTCTCTCAAAAAGGAGATTCACCCAGAGCGTAAAATCCAAAGATTTAATGAGCTAACCCTTGGGATTTCTCCTAAAGGCGGCACTAAAACGAATTTGAGGCAATTAATGACGCGCACACGTGGCAAGGAGCTATGCGGCTGAGACATCCATGCGGACGAGGAATCCATGCGGTCGAGACATCCATGCGGCCAGGATATCATATGCGGCTAGAAAAATTTATACATGGCCATGCTTCTTATTCAAAGTATTTCAATTTTGTAAATTGAAAACTTTGAAGGGGGTCTTGTAGAAGCATGGAAAAGAATAAAGAAAGATCCATGCGGCCGAGGAGCCCCATGCGGCTCATAGAGTTCATACGACTCAAGGATCCATGCAGCTCAAGCGTCTATGCGGCTCAAACAAGTTCTATGCGGCTCAGAGAGGAGCCACGTGGTCTGCAAACAGCTCTTCCGTTTATCCTTTACTGCATTAAATACTTTGACGGCTGACAGCTCTGACACATGTCAGCCCTGACACAAAAATATAATTATGACTCCGTCATAATGGCAGACTCCTAGGGAAATAAAGGAAATCTCTGACACAATCTCCCAAAATTCAGAAACCTTTATAAGGATTTGACACGTGGACAGTCGCATGCGGCTCACGAAGACTAGCCCCATGCGGCTCACGAAGACTATCCCCATGCGGTTCAAGCGAAGGCTGCCCCATGCGGCTCACGAAGACTATCCCTATGCGGTTCAAGCGAAGGCTGTCCCATGCGGCTCACAAAGTCTATCCCCATGCGGCTCATAAAGACTATCTTCATGCGGTTCACGAAAAAGGCACCCATCATGCGGTTACCTACACTCATGCGGCTCAGATCATCACCATGCGGTTCAAATGTTCAAGGGGCCACTCTCAAGCTGTTTTGACACGTGGCCAGCCTTATGCGGCTCAATGAGGAGCAACCTTCCTGCGGCTCAGATTTCTGCAATGGCTCGCGGTTAAGACACGTGGCATGATAGCGGGGCACGTGGCATCAAATTGATCGAAATCCCTCAACAAATTCTAATAAAATATTGGGATCAAATCAGATCATTTGCAATCAAATAAATTAATGACACGTGTCGAGAAATCCGAGGTTGGCATGACAAATCAGGAGGATTTATGTCAATCATCATTAATTACCCACAAAAGATTTGATGTAATCACATTTATTGCTCAAATCTCGTATATTCAAGATGAACGGCCCATATCTAGTGATCCTTAGCCGCCGACTTTTAAGAATTGGCAATCATTGCAAACCCTAATGATGCCCCCCACTCTTATAAATAGTAAGGTGCCATTCCCTTGCGAAGAGACATACAGAGACATGGACGGAGAGATATACAAAGAGAGGAGATTCTCAGATAAAAAAAGAAGAGAGAGACATAGAGAGCCAGAGAGCCGGAGAGAGAATATACAGAGCCTGAAAGGAGAGCATTTCTTCAGCAACGCCAAACAATTCTTCTACAGAGCCAAGGCTGCACCCGATCGTCCAAGGAGTAAGGCAGAGCTGTCGTCGCTTTCTCGAGCCTCTACCGTCATCCCCCAGAATAAAAAATAAATAATTGTACTTAGATTGCTGTACCTAAGTTTTCGTCCCTAGCCTTTCTTTGTACAAGCGAGTTTGTATTGCGAAGTAAAAGTCCTGTCCTCCGATAATTATTCTGTTCTTTTATATTTCATGGCAAACAACAGTGTCAGTCGATTCTTGGCTTCAGGACACAGAAGCCATTTTGGAGGCAGCTAGGACTCCAACGGAGGATAGGGTAGCAATGGTGAAGCTATATTTATCAGATATTGCCCGCGACTGTCGGGTAGCACATAGGGGTACAACTCGGGCGGGTCGGGTCGTGCTTGAGGTCAACCCGAGCCAACCCGATGAATCATAAGCCTAGCCCGAACCCAAGCCCGGCCCGACCTCGGGTTAAACATATGAAGTCCAAGACCATGCCTGGAGGATCGGGTTTGGCTCGGGTTGAACTCGGGTTGGATCGGGTCTATCGAATTTATCGAGCTCTAATATAATATTTTAAATAATTTTAAACAAAAGTAATATTCAACACATAATCAAATAGTAATCAAGTCTTGATCATTAAAAAATACAAAGTGAAATAAGATTTATGATAAGGAGTTGAAGAATTTGGGTAGAGAAATTTAGGATTTAAACTTTTTATTTAAGAAATATGAATATATATATATATATATATATATTGGCTTTCGGGTTCTTCGGGTAATCCGATACATGAACCCGAGCCCAACCCAATTTTTGATCGGGTTCAAATATTTTAACCCATACCCAAGCCCGAACCCGAGTATCTTCAATCCTAACCCAACCCATTAACGGGTTTACCCGATCAGGATAGGGTTTAGCCCGTCCAAGTTGTACCCCTAGTGGCAGAGGAGATGGGTCTTCCTAGGCCTATTAGTTGGAAGATATTTCAGAAGCGCTTATAGAAGAAGTTCTTCTATACCTCAGCCAAGTTCCAGCTTCAGCAATAGTTCAACAACCTTTGTCAGTAGATGAGGACCGTGGATCAGTATGTGGCAGAGTTCAGTATGTAGGAACGAAATGTAAAGCGATATACTATAAAGAGGGGTAAATAGAGTAGGCAGCATAATATTAGCTATTAAAAAATATTAGCAGCAAGATCATAGAAATATATCACAGTTATGAGTAAGTAAAAGTAAAGTGCAAAGAGAAAACGTAAAGACGGCGATGTATACTGTTCTTCCTCTTGTGAGGACTAATCTAGTCGAGAGAACTCTTGCTCCCAGTTGAAATCTACTATGGAAAGATCGCAAGTTTTCATACGAAGTCCTTGCAACTTCTAAAAACGTGAGCTTTGATCTGAAGTACTTGACCAACTTCAATTATGAAGTGTCTCACTTCTATCAAACCTCTTGATTACAATCACTCTGAACTTCTAGGCTGTACCGTACTGGCAAATCGACTAGAGAATTGTAACAGTCTTGGGATTTAAAATTAAAAGCTTAGTGGGGATTTGGAAGATCGTAGTAAGCTTAGAGAGAAGAGATATGAAAGTGAATGAGTGAGTTAAAATGGTAGAATTTCTTCTCTATTTATAGGATTTCCAAAGGAAGAATTCGGACAAAATTCGGACAAAATTTTATGAGAGAATCTTGGCATATAGCCGTTGCATCCGTAACTGCGGAAAGACTGAGTTTAAAATCCAACGTTCAGGTAGACTAACTCGGGATGAATCCGTACCGAATTTTGCTAGTCCAAAATTGGTTTGGTCTTGGGTTTGTAACTCAGGTTTTTGGGCTTTTGAGTTTTCAAGCAGTTAGAAAGTAGTTTTGGGCTTTGTGAATGGGTTTGTTTTCAAAATGAAAGGGTATTTGGTAAACGTTTCTTAGGTAGCCTATTTGCCAGTACGACGCGGTTTACAATGTATTCCTAGAATCAATAAAATACAAAAGTACATTAATAATAGAAATACAAACGCGACGACAAGACACAGCTCCAAGTTCTAAAGTCTTGAATGGTAGCAGGCACAGGCTGTCATTGTTCGTCCAAGTAGCCCTTATATCGAGACAAGGTTAGATCAATTATTAAAATTCGGTTCGACCATGACCAGTGGGCCAACAGTCTCCCCCATTTTGATAATTGACAAATTTTGACCGATATAACATCTTGGTCTTGATTTGAAATTTTTTAAAACGTGTTTCATGATCTCAAAACGTGTTTCATGATTTTGATATTGTCTCCTTTTGGCAGATATTATCCTGAAAAAAGATGTTAGATCATTTTCTCTCACGTTTTCACTTAGCAAAATAATTACAAAGAGATAAGCTCTTCCGTAATTTATGTGTAAGAAACAAACAGTGAAGAAATGCAGAGATAATATAAAGAAAATAACATAAATTTTAAAGGTAGTTTATGATTTAAAGCAGTGGCTAAAAGATAATGCTAAGCATAAGTGCACACCAAAAGAGACAATAAATACTAAGATGAAAATGCATAATATCAAAAAGAGTTTGAAATAACAAACTCAGCATCTCAAACTATCATACATAGAAGTGCATAAAAATAGTACTATCTTGGAATATATGAGCATTTCTAAGAAAATATAGACATAAGCAGAGTCTAAAATAAAATATAATCTAGACAAAAAGACTGTAGCGTCTAGATCAAATCCTCAGCTAGTCTGACTCATCATCAGCATGAGCTGCAACAGCATCACCATGTCCGGAAGGTCCAGTACCAGAAGTACCAGCTCTATGAGATGGATGTAGAGTAGCACCAGAACCACGGTACCAATTATATGCATTACCGGGGTCTAAGAAATGTTGGATTGCCTCATCCTCATAGCGGTAACCAGAAATAGTAGGATCTCGTGGAAGAGAACTGGCATGCTGACCAGTCTGAGCAAAACGAAGATCTGCAAAAGAGTTTGCAAGGGCCTAAAACTGACTGACTAAAATTTTGAAACTATTGTTCCTTCAATGTCTTGGTCACAAACGCTTGCAAAGAGTTGTGCTCATCCAGTTGAGCATGCCGCAACTCATCCAAATGCTGGTGGATGCCCTCAAAGAACATAGGATAAGTCTGAGGTAGAGGAGGTGGTGCAGTAGGAGGAGCAGAAGGGACAGAGACACTACGATGTGAAAGCTGCAGATGCTTGAGCTCGGAGTCACGAGCACAAGATGAAAGATCAATCTTAAAATGCTGAAAGATGATAGGTAGGATCATCACGTAGAGAAGATTCCTGTTCATCTAGCGACACCTAGCCATCATCCGGATAATAGTCTTAGGGACAAAAAAGGTAATCCCATGATGAATGTGGTAGACAACAAATAATTCAAGACTAGTTACATCGTCTTTTGAAGTTGACTTGGGTAAAATGGTAGAAAAGATGATCCGATGTAACTCATAGAAAAATAAACTTAAGTTCATAGCTTTGAATTTGCCGGGACAGACAGGATCAGGAGCACAAAGTTGATTTTTGAAATTGGTTAAAGTCATGTCATTGGGAAATTCAAAATTAGTGATATCGATAAGCGGCTCACCTATATTTGAAATTTGTAGGATCGTCGCTAGATTTGTATCATTGAATTGAATATCAATACCAGCGATACGACTTTTCACAAGATATTCATCATCAGCAAGAGTAAAGTTGCAGTAAAATAACCTAATTGTATTAGTGACAATAGGAAATGAATGTTTAACAAGAACATGTAATCCTAAAGCTTCAAAGTATGGTTTAATAGATGGAAAGATCGTCCATTTTATCGGTGCATCGGGGTAAATATTGCGAATAGAAAAATCTGCATACCATAATAACAATTGTTCTAGAGTTTCAAAGAAAAACTCATTGAACGTCCCATCGTCCGTTTGGACGGGCGAAAAGAGAGATCCTTGGATAGGATCAGAAGATGAGGCTCCTTCACTAGTCGTCTTCTTTCTCTTGAAGGGATTGTTTACTCTAGGCATGATTTCAATAGAAAAATATAAAATTTGTATGAAATTAAACAATTGAGAGATGGAGGGATAAAGAAGATTATACCTTCTCAGATTAGAGTATGTGGAAGAGGAGGAGATTCCACGCCCGAATACAAAATTTCAACGTAAAAATTCGATGGAGTAGGAAGAAATCAAGGATTGAAAATCTAGGATTTTCGAGTGTTTTTGCGGTTGTTATGCTACTAGTTTGAGGAGAAGGAAGAAAAAATAAAAGTGGAGACCATTCAGATTCTGTTTAAAAACCCGAAGGCAACCAAATTCGGGCCGAACTCGGACCGAATTCGGTCCGAGTTTGCCTTGAACTCTGTTGAGGTATTTTTGAACAAAATTCTAAATGTCACTTTGTATTTATTATTCTTTTTCTTATTTAATTCCAAAATTAGTAGTTTTAAATTTTAATTAATATAATTAAAATTATTTTATCAATTACAATTTTGTTACGTAGCGACTGTCTCAAATTACCTGTTGGGGTACTGTCCCTGCTAACGGAGGTCCACCGATGGATGCTTAAGTATCGTTTCGCTTTAATCATAGTCGTGGTGACAGACAAACCCTTTGAAGGCTTGTCTCAAAAATATTTTTTGCATATTAAAAAAATAATTAATAAGATAAAATTAATAAATATTATTGATATCTAAAATTTCTAATTCTCGACGTAAATAATTGAATCAATCTTTCGCTAAAAGTTTTATAAAGATGTCAGCCAATTGTTCCTCTATATCTACATATTCTAAACTGATATCTCCATTTGTTTGATGGTCTCTAAGAAAATGATGTCGAATCTCAACATGTTTAGTGCGAGAGTGACATACAGAATTGTTAGTCAAGTTTATAGTACTAGTGTTATCACATAAAATAGGTATGTATGTGTAGTATAAATCAAAGTCTTTTAGGGTTTGCTTCATCTACAAAATTTGTGCACAACAACGTCCTGCGGCGATATACTCAGCCTTAGTAGTCGATAATGCAACAAAATTTTACTTTTTGCTAATCCAAGAGACTAGAGCCTTACATAGGAAATAACACGTACCTCTAGTACTTTTTCTATCCACTTTGCATCTAGCAAAATTAGAATTCGAATAGCTGGTTAGGTCAAAGGACGTGGTTTTGGGATACCATAAGCCAATAGAAGAAGTGCTCTTAAGGTATCGGAAGATGCGCTTAACTGCGCACATGTGATTCCTTTTGTTAGCTTAAAATCTTACACACAAACAAACACTAAACATTATATCAGGGCGATTAGCAGTTAAATAAAGTAAACTGCCAATCATACCTCGATACTTACGTATGTCGACAGATTTGCCTTGTTCATCTACATCAAGCTTGGTTGAAGTTGCCATTGGAGTGCCAATGTCACTCCCCGATCCCGAAAGACGTATTCTCTCATGAATTCTGTATATGGTATCCCGTATTTAGCATCTGCATAATTTTATTTATTATTATTTAATGGTTGCATGTAGTTTTTAAGCATGTCATTAGTAGAATGGTTAGAGCATGTTTAGAGGTTAGGGTTTTCTTAAGCCAACCCAACCCCTATTTATATTCTCTTCCTCACTCTCTCTCTTCATTCACTCCTCCATTTATTTTTCTCAACCACCATCCTTAGGCAAGTACAACTTGCTCAAAAGTGGAGATTTATACATTTTTTTATTTTAGATTTTTCCTTTGATATTATTTGTCTATATTGTTCTTCTCTTCATTCTCTACAAGTTTAGTTCTTGGAGTTTTTGATTTTAATGACTAGTTTGGTGTAGATCTAAGTTTCTAAAACTAGAATTTTATGTATTTATATGGTTTTGATCTATCAAACTTGGTTATTTTTGAAAACTAATGGTCCTAGGTTGTAGGAAATTTGATTCTACACAATTTTGACCTTTGAAAAGTTAGATTTCGACTTGTTTTGAGCAAGTTAAGGACAAAATAATATTTGAATATTTTCTATGTCATCAGTCCTGGTTTTGGCAGGGATGATGAATAGTGCCGCATGCATAGTGCCCAGCCGTATAAGAATGCTGCATAGTGCCGCATAGTGCCCAGCCGTATAAGACTGCTACATAGTGCCGCATAGTGTCCAGCCGCATAAGAATGCTGCATAGTACCGCATAGTGTCCAGCCGCATATGAATGCTGCGTAGTGCCGCATAGTGTCCAGCCGCATAAGAATGTTGCATAGTGCCGTATAGTATCCACCGCATAAGAATGCTGCATAGTGCCGTATAGTGTCCAGCCGCATAAGAATACTGTAGTGCCGCATAGTGTCCAGCCGCATAAGAATGTTGCATAGTGCAGCATAGTGTCCAGCCGCATAAGAATGCTGCATAGTGCCGCATAGTATCCAGCCGCATAAGAATGCTGTATAGTGCCGTATAGTGCCCAGCCGCATAAGAATGCTGCATAGTGCCGCATAGTGCCCAGCCGCATAAGAATGCTGCATAGTGCCGCATAGTGCTGAATAGTGCCGCATAGTGCCTATTTTGGCTGTTTTTGGCTATTTTAAGTCCTATTTGGCTGAATTGTGGCCAAAATTTCTCCTAACTTCCAACATGAAAGTTGTAGATCTTTGTCTTGGCTTCAAGAATCTTCATGACTAGCGAGCTCTTCATACCCTAAGTGCATAGTACTTTCTTGTTCTATTTCTTCTTGTGTTTTGGTCCTCATTCCTGATCTAACTCCTATGCGTATGCTGGATAACCCTATGTGTGTACTAAGGTACAATCTATGTGAGCATCGATGTGCTATCCTATGTGCTACGTGTTCCTATGTGATACCTGTCAGTACCTCCAAGAGTCCAGCATTTACATAGCGATTGGTCAGTAGCAATGACGTAGTATGTGTTGTGTGTTGCATTACACCAAGAAGGGGGTACATACGTATGACTCTATGAGCCAGTAAGGATCACTTCTTGGGGTACTCGTACAATATACGACATCTAGGGGAGTGAGCATGAGATCACGACATGTGAACTCCGAGGATAACCTAGGGATTAACTAGGCAACTAACTTGGTAGATGCATTAGGTGGGAAAAATCCCGAGATCGTGCCATACTAGCCACCCTAGGCCCAGTCCTGACATGTCGGGTTGGCCACCACGGATATGGTTTCACTCGCCTGTAGCGGATGGCTATATCCGACTCCTAGGAGCTATGTGTTATATGTTTTAGCGCGGTAGCCCTCCGGAGGACCGGTGCATAATCAATGTGCTATATGTCTTATGGTTTGGCTAGCCCTGCTGGGTTGACACGATCTGAGGATTCCTTTTAATCATTATCGCGGGGATAACTCCGCCAAATATAGAAAGCCGCATGAATGAATGGCCGCTTCAAAAATGACTTGACTGTGTCTTGTAACTTCCGTTAGTAGCCGAGGGACATGGGCTGTCATGGTGCGTGGCCCAACCCATGTCCTTGTTTGGTTGTTGGGTTGGGCTATCGTGCTAGGACAGGCTGTGGACCGAGGTTACGACCGGAAGCTTTTATTATTACTAGTATTATTAATTTATGCTTGGGTTTTATCTCACTCTTTTGTGCTTTCTTGTGGTACTTGCTATTCGGGGCTGACCCCGCTGGTTTTGTTTGGCCAGATCTCGTAGCAGCGCCTGAGGATCCAAACTTCCTCCCCGACGTCAATGGTACATACTAGGAGCATGGCTAGCGGGGGACTCGAGTGGGTTTCTTCTCCACCACTCTAGTATCTTTACTTATGTTCTGGCATTTAGCCACCGGCACCTGTTAGTCGGCTAATCTGGATATTTTATCATGCATAATTTGTAATTAAATCAGACTGCAGCTGAATTCAATTATGTACCTATGACTCTCTGGGCTAGCTAACTTATAAAGCTAGATCCCCATGATCATTTTGATGATGCGTCGGGGACGCCTTACTGCTTTATCTTATATGATCATTATTTACTGCTTCTTGTTTGATTGATTGAGACCTAGATGCTCTGTGAGACCATAGGAGACTTGATTGTAGCATGCACCCCCTTGTCTCTTGACAGCCACGATCGCCGTATGACGTTTATATACCTCATATGGAGTAGCTGGCCTAGTCCGTCTCCGTTTTTCGGTACTGGAGCGTGATAAGGTTTTATTGGTGGCCCATGTAGGTCTGATTTTCAAACTTTTAGGGTGTTACTATTATAGGAGTCTCAATCAAAACTTGTTCCCTTTGAATCTCTTGCCTCAATTTCTATTTTCTCGCCTTGATTGATAACTTGAATTGCATCCTCGAATCTTCCTCGTCCTGTCATTTGATATCATGTATCTTACTCTATAGGGGTACTTCGTTCTCAGTAGCTGGTAAGGCCAACATGGAGGAACGTCCAGTAGAGCATGGCTCGATGGGGCAGCAGCCGGAAAGAATGCCTTCTCCTGACCAAATCCGAGTGGAAGTTATATCAGAGCCGGTAGAACCGCAGGTTCTAGAAACTCCCGTACCCCCGGCGGTACCGGCAGCGACGACAGTACCTGATGCTGCAGCACTCCTGGAGGTCATCCGGGGATTCCTGGCCACTCAGTAGCGTCAGGTGGCAGCCCATCAACAACAGCAGACTCAGCAGGAGGAACAGAATGTGCTGTTGAATCAGGGGTTACAATTAGCCCTTGAGAGAAGTGTCAGAAATGATTCGGGAGCGTCTGGGAGGTTTTGTCGGCTTAATCCGAGATATTTTGACGGTACGGAGGATGCCATCATGGTGGATGCTTGGCTTCAGGATACTGAGGCCATATTGACTGCAGCTAAGGTTCCCGCAGAAGAGAAGGTTGACCAAGTCAGACTGTTACTTCAGGATCTCGCCCGCGACTGGTGGGCATCGAAAGAGGTTGGAATGAGACGTCCTGTTCCTTGGGATAGCTTCAGTACCAGATTTAAGGCCAAGTGCTTTGGCGTGGTAGCGCGGTATGAGCTACAACAGAGGTTTATCAGTCTCAAGCAGACTGGTAAGACGGTGGATGGATATGCAGCGGAGTTCTGCAGACTAAGTCGGTTTGCACCAACGATGGTGGCTACAGAGCTAGAGAAGGCTATGAGATTCCAGCAGGGACTTCATTTGGAGATTCTACAGCTAGTAGAAGGGCACGACTATCAGACTTTTGACGCCGTTTTAACGGCTGCTCGGAGGCATGAACTCACCCAACAAAGGTTGGTGACACGACAGGGGGGCCAAAAGAGGTCACATCCCCAGAGTAGGGGCGGAGGAGCAGTACAGCGAACATCGACGCCAGCACCCAGCATCCGTATTCAAGAGTCAGGAGCGCCGCGGAGGACGGCGGTATCAGAAATAACAGCACCAACTCGGCATCAGCAGCAGAGGAACCAGCAGCAGCGCCAAGGGGCGCCCATTAGATATACTTACTGCGGTAAGGGAGGACACACTAGGGATATGTGTCGTTCAGCTAACGGATTGTGCATGAGGTGTGGCAGTCCAGGCCACAGGATTGCCAATTGTCCTATGATGCAGAGGCCAGGAGGGCCAGTTCAGCAGTTTCCGGCGTTGCCACCTCCGGGGGTAGCACCGAACCGAGGACCAGCATTGGCCGTAAGGCCGCTAGCCCAGCGTCTACCGACACAGGCTCAGATGTTTCGCCAGGCGCAGAACCAGGAAGGCCCGCAGAGGCCGCAGCAACAGCATGGTCGAGGAAGGCAGCACCAGGGAGCTCAACAAGGCCAGGGCCAGGCCTTCACCTTATCGCTGGAGGATACACTAGCTTCAGGCGACGTGGTTGCAGGTAATATTTCTGTTATCTCATTTCCTGCAGTAGCATTGTTTGATTCGGGGGCTACCCACTCTTTTATATCTGCACAATTTGCGGCACGTATTGGATTGGAGTTCGAGACATTGCCAGAGATGATGAATATACTCACTGGTAATGGGCTCGTAGGAGTTAGCAGAGTGTGCCTAGCGTGTCCGGTCGTAGTGAGTGGGCGATTATTGCCCGCATCTTTGATTGAGTTCCCTATAGGCAACTTTGACGTTGTCCTAGGCATGGACTGGTTGAGAGACAGTCATGCGACTATAGATTGTCGGAGAGGTAGGGTAGTATTTAATGTACCTGGCGTTGAGGAGTTCGTCTTTGTTCGATCATTGGAGGATCGACCCAAGGGCATCGTTACAGAATCATTGGCAGAGCAGGAACAGATTCCAAGAGTGGTCAGAGAGTTTCTTGATGTATTTCCAGATGAGCTTCCAGGTTTACCACCGGTAAAGGATGTGGAGTTTTGCATTGAGTTAAATCCTGGGACGGAGCCTAAAGTCGTCAGAGTTTACAGGATGTCGCAGTCAGAGTTGGACAAGTTGCACCAGTATGAAGAAGAACTGAAGACGAAGTAGTTTATCCGAGACAGTGAATCACCCTGGGCAGTACCGGTGATTTTAGTACCGAAGAAGGATGGATCGACGCGAATGTGCATTGATTACCGGCAGTTGAATGCAGTGACAGTGAAGAACAAGTATCCATTACCAAGGATTGATGACTTATTTGATCAATTGAGTAAGGCCTGCGTCTTCTCTAAGATTGATCTTCGATCTGGATATTATCAAGTGAGGGTCCGGGAGCAGGACATACCTAAGACAGTATTTAGATCGCGGTATGGGCATTATGAGTTTCTGGTGATGCCATTTGGACTGACTAATGCCCCAGCCGTGTTCATGGACTTGATGAACCGCATCTTTCTACCCTATTTGGATAAGTTTGTAGTAGTGTTTATAAATGACATCCTCGTTTATTCCAGTAATGAAGAAGAACATGAGAAACATCTTCGGACAGTTTTGCAGACCTTGAGGGAGCATCAACTTTATGCGAAGCTTTGTAAATGTGAGTTTTGGTTGGATCGTATTTCGTTCCTGGGACATATTATTTCTGGAGCAGGAGTGTCAGTAAATCCGAAGATGGTTGAGGCAGTAGAGAATTGGCCAGTTCCGAAGACGGTAGCAGAAGTGCGTAGTTTCTTGGGATTGGCAGGTTATTATCGGAGGTTCGTGGCAGATTTTGCCAGGATTTTGGCACCCTTGACGCGTTTGACGCATAAGGAAGTAGAGTTTGTTTGGTCAGCAGAATGTCAGACATCATTTGAAGATTTAAAGAAGAGATTAATCTCAGCCCCGATCTTGACACTTCCAGTAGGATCGGGAGGGTTTACAGTGTATTATGACGCATCCGGAAAGGGACTTGGGTGTGTATTGATGCAGCATGGTAAGTTGATAGCATATGCATCTCGACAGCTTCGGGACCATGAAAAGAACTATCCGACCTACGACCTGGAATTAGCAGCAGTAGTGTTCTCACTTAAGTTATGGAGGCACTATTTATATGGGAATCGAGTGGAGATTTACACTGATCATAAGAGCTTAAAGTATGTATTTACCCAGAGGGACCTGAACATGAGACAGAGAAGATGGTTGGAGTTACTGAAGGACTTTGATGTAAATCTTCAGTATCATCCAGGCAAGGCGAATGTGGTAGCAGATGCCTTGAGCAGGAGAGGTGGTGCATTCATTTTAACTTCGCAGAGGCATATTTTGGAAGACCTTCAGGAAATGGGAATTGAAGTGATCTTGCCACAAGATACAGGAGTTATGGCCAGTTTGCAGATTCAGTCTACTTTAGTAGAGAGGATCAGAGCAGCCCAGGTAGAGGATCCGCGGATCCAGAAGCTTCGATCAGAGTATGAGTCAGGTCTCGGGAAGGAGTTAGTAATCCATAAGGATGGTACACTTAGGTTCAGAAATCGTCTTTGTATACCAGGTGTCACGATCCGCACCCGCTTTTCGGATACGAGACGTGTCCAAGCCAGCCTACGCCGCAGAGTCGGCGGTAGAACGTTGTCGAGCCCGCAAGAAAATAAATGCTCCAAAATAAACATTTGCTGCTCATTCACAATTCTAAATTATTACAACATTTATAACATTTATATTTGAAGAAAAATACAAGTTTTACAATTAATGAAATATGAAACCACTGCTATCTATTTCTAGGTTGTCTTCAGCATACCCAAGTCTTCCCCAGTGCTAAGAGTGATAGCGGCTAAACCTGAAAAATATTGGTTATCCAGTCAGAATTGGAACAAGTACACAAACCGACGGCAATACAAAACACAATAGAATTAACAAGACATAAAAATAGCATATGAAGTATGAAAGCTGTAAGAAACTGATGACATAGCACGATAGAGAAATAAGTAAGGAAAAACTAATAAAAGACATCTATCTAGGTGGTGTGAAATATCCTTTTCAAAATGTGGACGGCTAGGGGGTAAATAAGGCACACTGCACGTGTCGTGCGCAGCGGCTAGCATTCACGAGAGACACTGGGATAGTTCTGGGTAGTCCACATGTTTACTAAGATATTTCCCCTCCCGACTACTCCGTGTGACGAGCGTGTCAACAAGCAGCAAGATATATGTATAGACATGAAATGAAAAGACTACTATGAATCGGAAAGCAATCAAAAAGTGCACTTGCCTGAGGTCCTTAGCTGGAGAAACCAGTAACACTATACCACTCAAAGAGCCACAATCAGTCAACACATGTAGAAGTCTCCGGATGCTAAAATAAATAGTACCAACGTTCTCAGAATAATCAAATTAGCTAGGATTGCCTATCCTTAAGTCCAATTCTGGATACAGGGGCAAAATGGTAATTTCGGGCAAAAACAATATCCGCCGTTGGACCCGCTTTGCACCGAAAAGCGTGCCAAAGCCAACGGTCTCTAAAGTCGTCAAACTACATGTCTACGGATCCGGTTTTTCGATACGAACCCAACCGTATGTCCAAAGTTGGATTCCGGCGGACCATGCACAAAATCGCCCGTTGAATGGGACAGTGGGGCCCGCAGAACGACGTCGGATTCAACTGTCTCAGAATTGGACCAAACTTGGCATGCAGGACCATAAAAATGACACGGTTCTGTTGGCGCAAGTTTCGTCTCGATCTGACGAGTGTGCACAAATAATTGGAGAATTTGCAACATGCACGATACGGTGAATTTTGACGGATACGCATCAAATTCGTCGCGCACACGCGACCAATTTGAATTCCGTCAAAGCCCACACGACCACAAAGTCGTTACGCAGCTTTCGATCCTTTTGGTACACGACCACGTCGTCCGGATTGGCGTGATGCACGTCGTGTGGAGCGTTTTCTAAGTTTTGAAAACAGGTTTTTCATGATTTTCAACTCGATTTATCTTAACATCTACTGATTAATAAAATAATCTAAAAATAGGGTTTGAAAGCTGGTTAGGTTGTCTAAAATCTCCTTCAAATAGATTTCTAAGTTTCTCTACGGATTTGTGGAAATCCGCCTTCCAAAGTGGGGTGTTGGACTGTTTAGTTCCCTGTTTCAATGTTTCATAGAACTAATTTTTTTCCAGTTTTCAAACTCGATTATCGTCGCACATGGTGCGACTTAAGGGAAACCATTTGAAGGGATTGATAGCCGTATATGTTGTCTACACATAGGACTTTGTAGGTCAAAAAATAGTTGAACGATGAGAAAGAAAACTCACTTCGAAGTTGGGGCTTGGGAACTCGGCCACTGTCGCGGTCCTGTCCCATTCCGCGCGCGGGTGCAGCCTGGCCGGCCTCCGGCGGTGCCCACGGCGGCGCGCGCGCGCGCGGGGCACGCCCAGGGTGACGGGGGAGGGGGCGCGAGTTTGTGTCGAGGGTTAGGGTTTGTTGTCTCTCGACTACTCATCTATATATACTCTGTACGTATATATATATGGGCTGATATAAGCTCTCGGGTTGGATTGTTCAGGTTGAGCGGTTTACTGTTATGGGGAATCAGTTCCCCATGGTGGGCTGATCTGAGCTCGAGCTGGGCTCCGGCCCTGGTGGGCCTGGGCTCCATTTTGGGTTTTCTATTGGCTTGTTAATTTTATTAGCTATATACTTAGGTATATACATATACGTATATATTTCCTTATACATATATTATGTATTTATATATATATATATATATATTTTTTTATATATATATATATATATATATATATATATATATATATATATATATATATATATATATATATAACCATGTGATGATACATACCTACATACATAATTAAATATTTCATAACCTAAATATATATATAATTCATTTGAATAAACGAATACTAACGATATTATTTTAATAATAATAATAATAATAATAATAATAATCATATTTCTTATATAAATTAAATCCCTTATATAATAAGGTAAATGTACATAAATCTATATATTTGTATGCACATACACAATTATATCTATTATTACATACGTATATATATATTATATTTTATATAGGCATACACGTATATGTATACGTATATATATCTGCATATATACACGTACACACGTATAGCTTCACATACTACTTCATGCTATATATATATCACAAACTCAGTATAGACAATAAAATATATTAACATAAACAATATTTATAATATAGAATTATTCATAGCAATCAAATAGTACCCTATTAATATATATATTCATAATACGGTGCCTTATTTATAGAAAATATATATACACATATGTATACTTATCATTTATAATAACTGATCTAATAAATATAAATCGCCAATTCCTAAAATATATATAAAAATATTTGCATTTACCAAACATGTCTACAAGGCCGTATTTGGTCCACTACATGTCTACATGGGCTCGGATTTGACTTGGGTTCAATCTGGACTGGTTCGGTACAACCGGTTTCCCTAAAACTCCATAATATAATTAAATAATAAATAAAATCTTCGGTAGAGGTTAAGTCGTAACTTGGCCTGGTTTTCCTAGTTAGGATGCCACTATGGCTCGGCCTTCCCTACCAGGGCTAATACACTGGTCAAGGCACGCCGCTGCACTAACCGTGCCATGATTCCTAGTCGTCTTGTACTCCAAATCTCAACCATAGTCAAAGTCATCCACCGTAATAATAACTAAATAATTAATTCTCAAATTCTAAAAATCACAATTTAAATCAATTAAATAATAAAAATATTTTGAAAATTTTCGGGAAGGGAGGCTACACCAGGTGGAGACCTTCGATAAGAAGTTATGTCAGAGGCTCATAGTTCTTCTTATTCCATTCATCCAGGAGGCACAAAGATGTACCAAGATATAAAGCAACACTTTTGGTGGAATGGTATAAAGAGGGAGATAGCGAGGTTTGTATCCAAATGTTTGGTATGTCAGCAAGTGAAGACAGAGCAGCAGAGACCGGCAGGATTGTTACAGCCGCTTCCTATTCCGGAGTGGAAGTGGGATCACATCACGATGGACTTTGTGACCGGTATACCTAGATCTTCGATCGGTCGAAACGCAGTTTGGGTAATCGTGGATCGGCTCACGAAGGTTACTCATTTTCTTCCTTTCAGAGTAGGACAATCTATTGAGCAGCTGGAAGAAATGTATATGAAGCAGATTGTAAGGCAGCATGGTGTTCCAATCAGCATAGTATTAGATCGA
This sequence comes from Iris pallida, assembly GCA_029216955.1. Lineage (NCBI taxonomy): Eukaryota > Viridiplantae > Streptophyta > Magnoliopsida > Asparagales > Iridaceae > Iris > Iris pallida. Next base: position 14,265,310 of record JANAVB010035420.1, read on the forward strand.
GACACGCGATTCACCTCTCACTTTTGGCGAAGTTTGCATCAAAGTTTGGGTACTAAGTTGAGGTTCAGTACAGCCTATCATCCGCAGACGGACGGACAATCCGAGAGAACCATTCAGACCTTGGAAGATATGTTACGGGCTTGTACTTTGGACTTCGGCGAAACTTGGGAAGATCATCTTCATTTAGTAGAGTTCTCTTACAATAATAGTTATCAGGCAAGTATACAGATGGCACCGTTTGAAGCATTATACGGAAGGAAGTGCAGGTCCCCTCTGGCATGGGACGATGTGGGAGAACGAAAATTGTTGGAACCAGAGATAATCACGCAGACAGTGGAGACAGTCAAGTTGATCAGAGAGCGGCTTCGAGTCGCGCAGGACAGACACCGACACTGGGCAGATCAGCATCATAGGCCTCTAGAGTTTGGCATTGGTGACCAAGTATTTCTGCGGATTTTGCCTACTCGGGGTGTCATTAGATTTGGAACCCGAGGAAAGCTTAGTCCGAGATTCGTTGGTCCATTTGAGATTCTCGCTCGGGTAGGCGATGTTGCTTATCGGCTTGCCCTTCCTCCCTCGCTATCTGGCGTACATGATGTGTTTCATGTATCTCAGTTGCGTGGGTATGTCCCGGATCCGAGTCATGTCCTCGATCATTCGGAGTTAGTCGTTGGTACCGACCTAACTTACGAGGAACAACCCGTGTCTATTTTGGACCGGTGAGAGAAGGTGCTTAAGAACCAGACTATTAACCTTGTCCGTGTCGCTTGGGGCCATCACTCTCCGGAAGAGTCAACCTGAGAGCGCGAGGATGAGATTAGATCTCGATATCTGTACTTGTTCGACTTGGAAGGTATGTTTCTCCTCATGCCTTGGTAATCCGATTACATATATGTTTTGCACCATTTTGAAATATATTATCAATGACTGCTAATGATAGGTTACCTGTGTAGATTGTAATTGTACCTTGCTTGCCCGAATTTCTCTATCTTGTCTTGGCAGAAATTTCGAGGACCGAATTTTTCTAAGGAGGATAGAGATGTCACTCCCCGATCCCGATAGACGTATTCTTTCATGAATTCTGTACATGGTATCCCGTATTTAGCATCTGTATAATTTTATTTATTATTATTTAATGGTTGCATGTAGTTTTTAAGCATGTCATTAGTGGAATGGTTAGAGCATGTTTAGAGGTTAGGGTTTTCTTAAGCCAACCCAACCCCTATTTATATTCTCTTCCTCACTCTCTCTCCTCATTCACTCCTCCATTTATTTTCCTCAACCACCATCCGTATGCAAGTATAACTTGCTCAAAAGTGGAAATTTATACATTTTTTTATTTTAGATTTTTTCTTTGATATTATTTGTCTATATTGTTCTTCTCTTCATTCTCTACAAGTTTAGTTCTTGGAGTTTTTGATTTTAATGACTAGTTTGGTGTAGATCTAAGTTTCTAAAACTAGGGTTTTATATATTTACATGGTTTTGATCTATCAAACTTGGTTATTTTCGAAAACTAATGGTCCTAGGTTGTAGGAAATTTGATTCTACACAATTTTGACCTTTGAAAAGTTAGATTTCGACTTGTTTTGAGCAAGTTATGGCAAAAATAATATTTGAATATTTTCTATGTCATCAGTCCTGGTTTTGACAGGGACGATGAATAGTGCCGCATGCATAGTGCCCAGCCGCATAAGAATGCTGCATAGTGCCGCATAGTGCCCAGCCGCATAAGAATGCTGCATAGTACCGCATAGTGTCCAGCCGCATAAGAATGCCGCATAGTGCCGCATAGTGCCCAGCCGCATAAGAATACTGCATAGTGCCACATAGTGCCCAGCCGCATAAGAATGATGCATAGTGTCGCATAGTGTCCAGCCGCATAAGAATACTGCATAGTGCGCATAGTGTCCAGCCGCATAAGAATGCTGCATAGTGTCGTATAGTGCTCAGCCGCATAAGAATGCTGCATAGTATCGCATAGTATCCAACCGCATAAGAATGCTGCATAGTACCGTATAGTGCCCAGCCGCATAAGAATGCTGCATAGTGTCGCATAGTGTCCAGCCGCATAAGAATGCTGCATAGTACCGTATAGTGTCCAGCCGCATAAGAATGCTGCATAGTGCCGTATAGTACCCAGCCGCATAAGAATGATGCATAGTGCCGTATAGTGCCCAGTCGCAAAAGAATGCTGCATAGTGCCGCATAGTGCTGAATAGTGCCGCATAGTGCCTATTTTGGCTATTTTAAGTCCTATTTGGCTGAATTGTGGCCAGAATTTCTCCTAACTCCCAACATGAAAGTTGTAGATGTTTGTCTTGGCTTCAAAAATCTTCATGACAAGTGAGCTCTTCATACCCTAAGTGCATAGTACTTTCTTGTTCTATTTCCTCTTGTGTTTTGGTCCTCATTCCTGATCTAACTCCTATGCGTATGCTGGATAACCCTATGTGTGTACTAAGGTACAATCTATGTGAGCATCGATGTGCTATCCTATGTGCTACGTGTTCCTATGTGATACCTGTCAGTACCTCCAAGAGTCCAGCATTTACATAGCGATTGGTCAGTAGCAATGACGTGGTATGTGTTGCGTGTCACATTACACCAAGAAGGGGGTACATATGTATGACTCTATGAGCCAGTAAGGATCACTTCTTGGGGTACTCGTACAATGTACGACATCTAGGGGAGTGAGCATAAGACCACGACATGTGAACTCCGAGGATAACCTAGGGATTAACTAGGCAACTAACTTGGTAGATGCATTGGGTGGAAAGAATCCCGAGATCGTGCCATACTAGCCACCCCAGGCCCAGTCCTGACGTGTCGGGTTGGCCACCACGGATATGGTTTCACTCGCCTATAGCGGATGGCTATATCCGACTCCTACGAGCTATGTGTTATATGTTTTAGCGCGGTAGCCCCCCGGAGGACCGGTGCATAATCAATGTGCTATATGTCTTATGGTTTGGCTAGCCCTGATGGGTTGACACGATCTGAGGATTCCTTTTAATCATTATTGCAGGGATAACTCCGCCAAATATAGAAAGTCGTATGAATGAATGGCCGCTTGAAAAATGACTTGACTGTGCCTTGTAACTTCCGTTAGTAGCCGAGGGACATGGGCTGTCATGGTGCGTGGCCCAACCCATGTCCTTGTTTGGTTGTTGGGTTTGGCTATCGTGCTAGGATAGGCTGTGGACCGAGGTTACGACCGGAAGCTTTTATTATTACTAGTATTATTAAGTTATGCTTGGGTTTTATCTCACTCTTTTGTGCTTTCTTGTGGTACTTGCTATTCGGGACTGACCCCGCTGGTTTTGTTTGGCCAGATCTCGTAGCAACACCTGAGGATCCAAACTTCCTCCCCGACGTCAATGGTGCATACTAGGAGCATGGCTGGCGGGGGACTCGAGTGGGTTTCTTCTCTACCACTCTAGTATCTTTACTTATGTTCTGGCGTTTAGCCACCGGCACCTGTTAGCCGGCTAATCTGGATATTTTGTCTTGCATAATTTGTAATTAAATCAGACTGCAGCTGAATACAATTATGTACCTATGACTCTCTGGACTAGCTAACTTATAAAGCTAGATCCCCATGATCATTTTGATGATGCGTCAGGGACGCCTTACTGCTTTATCTTATATGATCATTATTTACTGCTTCTTGTTTGATTGATTGAGACCTAGATGCTCTGTGAGACCATAGGAGACTTGATTGTAGCATGTACCCCTTGTCTCTTGACAGCCACGATCGCCGTATGACGTTTATATACCTCATATGGAGTAGCTGGCCTAGTCCGTCTCCGTATTTCGGTACTGGGGCGTGACAGCCAAGGGGTTTGACGGATTCTAGATCGAACTTTAGCAAAAAATTTGTGTATTTGGCTTGGTTGATGAATGTTCCATTGGTTTGTTTGATTTACAATCCAAGAAAGAATTTGAATTCTCCCATCATACTCATCTCAAACTCATTCTGCATACACTTAGAGAATTCTTTACATAGAGATTCATCAGTAGATCCAAATATAATATCATCAACATAAATTTGAATTAAAAGAAGATTTTTATTTAAAGACTTTATAAATAGTGTAATGTCAACCTTCCATTTGAAAAACAATGATCAAGTAGGAAAGAGCTTAAACGGTCATACCAAGCACGAGGTGCTTGTTTCAAACCATATAAAGCTCTCTTCAACTTGAATACATAATCAGGATTTTTGAAATCAGTGAAACCTGGAGGTTGAGCTACATAAACTTTTTCTTTTATAAAAAATTAAAAAAAGCACTCTTTATATCCATTTGAAAAGGTTTAAAGTTATAAAAACATACAAATGCACATAACATGCAGATGGATTCTAATCTCGCAACAAGGGCATAAGTCTCATCTTAGTCGATACCTTCCTCTTTGTTGTATCCTTGAGTTACGAGTCGAGTCTTGTTACGAGTGACTAAACCATTTTCATTTAATTTATTTCGAAATACCTAGTGGGTGCCAATGACCAGATAATCAATGGGCTTGGAAACAATTTCCCAAACTTGATTTTGTTCAAATTGGTTTAGTTCCTCTCGCATATCATCTAACTAATAGTAATCACTACATGCTTCTTCAATAGTTTTAGGTTATAGCTGTGAAATAAATGCAAGAAGCTATATCCCTGGTAGAGGAATGAGTATTTACGCCATGGGTGATCTCACCTATTACCAATTCCTTAGGGTGGTCATCCATGAATTTTATTCTTTTTGGCAGACTTTCAAGGTAGCTGGTTCCGGTTCCAGGTTCTGTAGACGCCTTGCTAGGTGTACTGATGTCTTATTCATCATTATCGTTGATCGTTTGTTGGTTTAATTCGTCGAAGGTAACGTTCATTGATTCTTTGATGATCATTGTCTTTTTGTTGAAGACTCGGTACCCTTTGCTTTTGGCTGCATAACCTAAAAAGAAACCCTCATCGGTCTTTTCGTCAAATTTATCCAAATTATCTTTAGTGTTAAGAATAAAATATTTACAACCAAAGATTTTAAAATAAGAAACTATAGGTGTTCTATCAAACCGTAACTCATAGGGGGTCTTCTTTGATTTAGCTCAAATTAGAACCCTATTGAGAACATAACAAGCTGTATTGACAGCTTCTGTCCAAAAATATTTGTGTTGACTAAACTGATTCAACATTACTCTAGACATTTCAGATATAGTTCTGTTCTTATGTTCCACAACTTAGTGTTATTGTGGAGTCCCAGGGTAGAAAAACTCATACAGATATCCGTGTATGTTACAGAATTGCTCAAACCCTGCATTTTTGAATTCACTACCATGATCACTTTGAATACGAGTAATCATGAATCCTTTCTCATTTTTAACTTACAAAATGTGACGAATTCAGATAATGCATCATTCTTGCGTGAGAGAAAATATATCCACGTGTATATAGAGAAATTATCTATTATTAAAAATGCATATAACTTACCACCTAGGCTAGTAATTCTACTAGGCCCAAATAATTTCATATGTAGTAATTGTAGAGGTCTAGTGGTACTTACAATATTTTTGGACTTGAATGTAGATCAGGTAGCTTTATTTTTTTACATTAACTGCATAATGTATCCTTCTTGAAGACGATGTCCGGTAAGCCTAGTACCAATTTCTTCGTGGATAATATTGAAATTGTGTCCATGTTTGCATAATCGAGTCTTATGTGCCATAGTTAACTCTCATCGTTCTTAGCGAGTAAGCATATACTTGCTTTGTTAGCATCTTCCAACAGATAGAAAACATATATATTGTCTTTCCTAATACCTTCAAAGATAGTACTATCAGTTGAGCTATCAACTATAGTACATTTGTCTTTGATAAAGTTAATACCATAATTGTGGTCAGCTAAATGGCTTATGCTGAGTAGGTTATATTTTAACTCAGTTACTAGACAGACATCTTTAATCAAAGGGCAGGGAGCCTTACCAATGTTGTCGATACCTACTATATATCCTTTTAAGTTGTTACCGAAGGAGACGTATCCTTCTTTCTTCTTCGACAGTATTGCGAATAGAAAAATATCACCAGTCATGTGCCGTGCGCAACTGCTGTCGAGGATCCACTTGCTCCTATCATGAGTAGGGTATTCCACCTACAAAGAAGTTTACAGATGAAACTTTTGGTACCCATTTCTTGTAGGGTCTGGATATGTTAGTCTTTGGCATCCATGCACATATATTTAAATCAACTAATTTTCTTACTCTACATATACGTAAAATATGACCGATGGTGCCACAATAGTGATATCTAGCATACCGAGTGTTAGGTGCAGTATGTTGTGCATGATTGGTAGGTCTTGGTATTCTAGTTGGATACTTGTAGTAAAATGCATATCGATTAGTCTTCTTTGCAAAGGTTTGGCTACGTTTGGTCTGACAGTATTGGATTTAACTGTGTTTTGATGTTTCGGTAATTGACACGTGTTAGGGTAGGAAGCAGTAACTTCAGGTTATTTTTCTAACCTAATTTTTAACTTTTTGGAGGTGTCATAAAGTGTGTTATAGTCAGCTGTAAGTGCATCATTTCTGACGTGACTCTTCTTTTTTTTGAGTAATTCTTCCTCAAGTTTAGAAATGGTCTTGTCTTTTTCTTCGAACAATCGTGTAGTCTCGTGTAGTTACAGTTTGACAGAAGAAAGCTCACCAGTCTCACTAGGGTTTTTACTATTTCTAACCTCACCTATTAAGTTGGTAAGTCTTCATATTTCACCTTTGTATTCTTTGAGTACCTTCTTAGAGTTTTGGTATTTGCCAAGTAATTTTTTGTGGTCATCTAAGAGGTCACTAAAAGCTTTGCCCAACTGATCAAAGGTAAAATTATTATATGTATCAAACATGGGATTTGAGTTTACCTGATCATATTCCATCAAGCATATATTTGCAGCATCATCTGATTGTTCATCTTCTGAATCGCTGGCTTCACTTTCATGCCAAATGCTTGTGTTGGCATATCTTCTGGAAGTAGATTTCTTCAAGTAACTCTTTTCATACTTTTTGCCTTTTCTGGCTGATGATGATGCCGTCAGACAATCCTTGATGTGTCCTTTTTTCTTGCAAGTAGCAGATTGGATCTTCTTCATTGTTGTTGTTGCTATTGTGTTCCTTCGTTCTTCGGTTGAACCTTATGAACTTCTTGAACTTCTTCACTAGGAGCTTGATCCTCAGTATCGGAGTTGTTGTCGTCAGAATCTTCTTCGATAGTTCTTCATTGTTGAGCTTTGAAGGCGATTGATTTTTTCCTTTGGTGCATCGTCTTCAAAATCTTGAAGTTCCAACTCGTGAGTAAGTAACTTTCCTATAAGTGTTTCAAGAGACATCGTAGTGAGGTTGTTTCCTTCAATGATCGATGTAGTCTTCGAAATCTAGTTCTTTGTGAGAGCTAGCAGCACCTTGTGAATCTTCTCATGGTTATTATATTCCTTGCCTAGGGAGGACAAAGGATTTACAATATCCAGAAATCTTGTGAACATTTGTGTAACGGACTTGTTCAGATTTATCTTGAACGCCCCATACTCTTGAGTAAGTCTACTAATCTTGGACTCCTTGACTTGCGTCGTGCCTTCATGAGTAACTTCGAAAAGTTTCCATACCTCATCAGAATTGTGCATGTAGATACCTGGTTGAATTTAATCCTGTCTAAAGCACAAAATAAAGCATTAATAGTACGTGCGTCAAGACTGGCTTCTTTTTTTTTCAGAATTAGTATACTTGTCATGTGCTTTTTCAACCAAATTTCCATTAATAAGAATATGTGGAGGCTTTTTATAGCCGTCAACTACAATTGACCATAAGTCAAAATCTAGAGATTTCAAAAAGAAACTCATACGTGTTTTTCAGTACGTGTAGTTGATACCATCAAACAACGGGGGTCTGTTTGTTGCTTGGCCTTCAATTATAAATTTCATAATTGCCATATGTGATATAGTGATCTATGTAACAGTAAAAAATAATAACAATATTATCTCGCTTTACCTGTATAACCCGTTCCGGTACCAATTGTAGGAACGAAATGTAAAGCGATATACTCTAGAGAAGGGGTGAATAGAGTTGGCAACAAAATATTAGCTATTAAAAATGTTAGCATCAATATCACAGAAATATATCACAGTTATAAGTACGTAAAAGTAAAGTGCAAAGAGCAAATGCAAAGATGGCTATGTATAATGGTCTCCCTCTTTTGAGGACTAATCCCATCGAGAGAACTTTAGCTCCTAGTTGAAATCCACTATGGAAAGATCGCAAGTTTTCATACAAAGTCCTTATTGTTGGCCCATTGGTCATGGTCAAACCTGATTTTAATAATTGATCAAACTCTATCTCGGTATACGGGCTACTTAAACTCTGTCTCGATATACGGGCTTCTTAAAGATGTTTTGGACTCTTGGACACTGTCTAAGATTTGCTACCCATTCTGTTCAAGACCGAAGCTGTATTTGCCACTCGAGTCTGTATTTCCTTTATGCAATATAATTTTCACTTTTATTGAGTCTAGGAATACATTATACACCGTCGTACTGACAAATAGGCTACCCTAAAAATATTTTCAAAAATATCCCATTTTTTGAAAAATAGCCCCTATTTACAAAAAGCTCCTAAATGCTTAAAACAATTTTCAAAAAGCCCAAAAATTAAATTGCAAAAACCCTGACCAACCCTGACAGAACTCGGCCAGAGTTCGGTTAGTGAACGTTGCTTTTTGAACTTGGTCTCCTGCAGTTACGGATCCTAACGAGATTTTCTTATAGAGTTCTACCTGAATTCTGCCCGAATTCTGACAGAGTTCTGTCTTTGGAAAACTATAAATAGAAAATAATTTCGATCATTTCAACACTCATTCACTTTCATTTCTTCTCTCTAAAGCCTACTATTCTATTCCAAAGAGTTCTAAGCTTTAATTTTGAAATCCTAAGCCAGTTATAATCCTTTAGTCGATATGCCAGTGCAGTACGGTCTAGAAGCTTCAGAGCGATTGTAATCAGAGGCTATATTGAAGAAAGACTCTTCATAATTGAAGTTGGTCGAGTACTTTGTATCAAAGCTCGCGTTGTAGAAGTTGCAATGACTTCGTATGAAAACTTGCAGAATTTTCCAATAGTGGATTCAACTGGAAGCTAGAGTTCTTTCGACTGGACTAGTCCTCAAAAGAGGAAAACCAGTATACATCGCCGTCTTTGCGTTTGCTTTCTGATATCTGCTTTTACAGTTATTTACTTGTGATATATATATTTCTCTGTGATCTTGCTCTAACTTTTTAAATTAGCTATATTCCGCTGCCTACTTTATTCACCTTCCTCTAGTATATTGTACTTTACAAATTCGTTCCTACAATTGGAATCAAATCGGATTATACAGGTAAAGTAAGGTAATATTGCAGTTATAATTTTACTATTTTTAACTGTTACATAGATCACAGCATAATGCATGGCAACTGTAAAGTTCATAAGTGAAGGCCAAGCCACAAACAGACCTCTTCTGTTTGACGGTACAAATTATACCTATTAGAAAACACATATGAGTTTCTTCTTGAAATCTCTAGACTTTGACTTATGGTCTATAGTTGTTGATGGGTACAAAAAGCCTTCTCGTATTCTTGTTGAAGATGTTTTGGTTGAAAAATCACATGATAAGTATACTGATGAGGAAAAGAAAAAGGCCAGTCTTGATGCACGTGCTATTAACGCTTTATTTTGTGCCTTAGACAAGACTGAATTTAACAGGGTGTCTACTTTCACAATATTAAATGAAGTGTGAAAACTTCTTAAAGTAACCCACGAAGGTATGATACAAGTCAAGGAGTCAAAGATCAGCAGACTTACTCAGGAGTATGAGGCGCTCAAGACGAAGCCAAATGAATCTGTCACCCAGATGTTTACGAGATTTCTGGATATTATAAATCCTCTGTCATTATTAGACAAGGATTATAGTAACCATGAGAAGATTCGTAAACTGCTGTGAGCTCTCACAAGGAACTGGATTCCAAAGACTACAATAATTATTGAAGGGGACGACCTCTCAACAATGTCTTGAAACACTCATGGGTAAGCTACTCACTCACGAGCTGGAACTTCAAGAATTTGAAGATGCTACACCAAAGGAGAAGTCAGAGAAGTCGATCGCTTTCAAGGCTCAATATAGAAGAACTATAGAAGATGATTCTGACGACAGTGACTCTGACACTAAGGATCAAGCTCTTATGGTGAGAAAATTTAAGAAGTTTATGAGATTCAACAGAAGAACAAAGGACAACAACAGCAACAACAATAACAACGAAGAAGATCCTATCTGTTATGGCTGTAAAAAGAAAGGACATATGAAGAAGGACTGTCCAACAACATCATCATCAACCAGGAAGAACAGCAAATACGACAAGGGCCACCTGAAGAAGTCTACATCCCGAAGATATGCCAATACAAGCATATGGCATGAAAGTGAAGCTAGCGACTCTGAAGACGAGCAATCAGATGACGCTGTAAATGTATGCTTGATGGCGTACGATCAGATAACTACTAACCCCATGTTTGATACTTATGATGATTTTACCTTTGAGCAACTAGGTGAAGCCTTTACTGACCTCTTAGGGGATTACCGAAGACTGTATAGTAAATATCAGACCTTTAAGAAGGTACTCAAAGAGTACAAAAGTGAAATAGGATGACTTAACGACCTACTAGCTGAGGTTAGAAGTAGTAATTATAGTGAGGAAGGTGAGCTTTCTTCTGTTAAGCTGTTATTACACGAGACCCAAAGACTATCCAAAGAGAAGGACAAGACCATTATCCAATTAAAGGAAAACTTACCCAAAGAGAAGAAAAGTCTCTAGCAAGCTACTGTTAGAAATGGTGCATACTACTAAATATAGCTTGTTATATGACACCTCCAAAAAGTTGGAAATTAGAATAAGAAAACAACCTGAAGTTGCTGCTTCCTACCCTAATATGTGTCACTTACCGAATTATCGAAACACGGTCAAACCCAACACAGTCAGACCTAACCAAACTAAACCATTGCCCAAGAAGACAAATATGCATGCATTCTTTTACACTAGAAAACCTAGACCTACCAATAATGCACAGAACTCTGCTTTCAACACTCAGCATGCTAGATGTCACTATTATGGCACCATTGGTCATATTTTTTCTTTATGTAGAGTTAGAAAACTTGTTGATTTAAAGATTTGTGCATGAATACCAAAAACTAACATTCCAGGACCCTACAAGAAATGGGTACCAAAGTTTTCATTTGTAAATTCTTTTGTAGATGAAACGCCCTTCACATGCTAGAAGCAAATGGATCCTCGACAGCGATTGCTCATGGCATATGACCGATGATGTTTCATTATTCGCAACACTATCGAAGAAGAAAGAAGGATACGTCTCCTTCGGTAATAATTTGAAAGGGTACATAATTGGTATTGGTAATATTGGTAAGGCTCCCTATCCTGTTATTAAAGATGTCTGTCTAGTTACCGAGTTAAAATACAATCTACTCAACATAAGTTATTTAGCTAATCATAGTTATGGCATTAACTTTGTCAAAGATAAATGTACTATAGTTGATAGCTCAACTGGTAGTACTATCTTTGAAGGTATCAGGGAAGACAATATATGTGTTTTCTATCTGTTAGAAGATGCTAACAAAGCAGGTATATGCTTGATGGCCAAAAGTGATGAGAGTCAACTATGGAACATAAGACTTGGTTATGCAAACATGGACACAATTTCAAGACTATCCACATAGAGGCTGGTACAAGGCTTACCGGACATTTCTTTCAAGAAGGATATGGTATGTAGCGAATGTGAAAAGAACAAAGCTACATGATCCGCTTTTAAGTCCAAGAATGCTGTAAGTACCACTAGACCTCTACAATTACTGCATATGGATTTATTTCGATCTAGTAGAATTGCTGCCTAGGTCGTAAGTTATATGCATTTGTAATAGTAGATAATTTCTCTAGATACACGTGGATATATTTTCTTGCACGCAAGAACGATGCATTATCAGAATTCGTCACCTTTTGCAAGAAGGTTCAAAATGAAAAAGGTTTCATAATCACTCATATTCGAAGCGATCATGGTGGTGAATTTGAAAATGCAGAGTTCAAGCAATTTTCTGACATACGATTATTTGTATGAGTTCTCTTGCCCTAGGACTCCACAACAAAATGGAGTTGTGGAACGTAAGAACAGGAATCTATCCGAAATGGCTAGAGTAATGTTAAATCAGTTTAGTCTACCTAAATACCTATGGGCTGAAGCTGTAAATACAGCGTGCTATGTTCTCAATAGGGTTCTAATTCAACCTATATCGAAGAAGACTCCCTATGAATTATGGTTTGATAGAACTCCCTCTGTTTCTTATTTCAAAGTATTTGGTTGTAAATGCTTTATTCTTAATACTAAAGATAATTTGGAAAAATTTGACGAAAAGGCCGATGAAGGTATATTTTTAGGCAATGTGACGAAAAGCAAAGGGTACAGAGTTTTCAACAAAAGAACCATGATCATCGAAGAATTAATAAATGTTAAATTTGACGAACTCAATCAACATTCTATCGATGATGATGATGAAGACATAAGTACACCAAGTACTGCTCCTGCAGAACCCTCACACAAAGCACCAACTGAGTCTCCAAGCAAATCACGTACAGAACCAGAAGTAGGAACCAACAATCCAGAGGATATGCCAAAAGCAATGAGATTTTTGGCAAACCATCCAAAGGACTTGGTAATTGGTGAGATTACGGAGGGTGTAAGTACTCGTTCCTCTAGTAAAGATATAGCTTCCTACGTTACTTTTATTTCTTAGCTTGAACCCAAAAATATTGAAGAAGCATGTAGTGATAATTTTTTGTTAGATGCTATCTAAGGGAAATTGAACCAATTTGAACCGAATCAAGTTTGGAAACTTGTTCCCAAGCCCATTGATCATCCGGTCATTGGCACCTGTTGGGTATTCCGAAATAAACTGAATGAGAATGGCTTAGTGGCTCGTAAGAAGGCTCGACTCGTAGCTCAAGGATACAATCAGGAAGAAGATATCTATTATGATGAGACTTATGTCTCAGTTGCAAGATTAGAATCTATTCGCATGTTATGTGCATTTGCATGTTTTTATAATTTTAAGTTATTTCAAATGGATGTTAAAAGTGCATTTTTGAATGGTTTTATAAAAGAAGAAGTTTATGTAGCTCAACCTCTAGGTTTTACTGATTTCAAAAATCTTGATTATGTTTTCAAGTTGAAGAAGGCATTATATGGTTTGAAATAAGCCCCTCGTGCTTGGTACGATCGTCTAAGCGCTTTTCTACTTGACAACGGTTTTTTAAAAGGGATGGTTGATACTACACTGTTTATAAAGTCTTTTAATGGTAATCTTCTTTTGATTCAAATTTATGTAGATGATATTATTTTTGGATCTACTGATGAATCTCTTTGTCAAGAATTTTTAAAGTGTATGCAGAATGAGTTTGAGATGAGCATAATGGGAGAGCTAAAATTCTTTCTCCGACTGCAAATCAAACAAACCAACAATGAGACATTCATAAATCAAGCCAAATACAAAAGAATTATTAAAGAAGTTCGATCTGAAAGCAGTCAAACCACTTGGCACTCCGATGGCAACTTCAACCAAACTTGATATTGATGAACAAGGCAAACCTGTCGACATACGTAAGTATCGAGGTATGATTAGTAGTTTACTTTATTTAACTGCTAGTCGACCTGATATAATATTTAGTATTTGCTTGTGTGCACAATTTCAAGCCAATCATAAGGAATTACATTTGTGCGCGGTTAAGCGTATCTTTCGATACCTTAAAGGCACTTCTTCTATCGGCTTATGGTATTCCAAAACCACATCGTTTGACCTAACCGGTTATTTGGATGCTGATTTTGCTGGATGCAAAGTAGATAGAAAAAGTGCCAGCGACACATTTCATTTCCAAGGCAAAGCTTTAGTCTCTTGGTTTAGCAAGAAACAAAATTCTGTCGTATTATCAACAACTGAGGCTGAGTATATCACCGCAGGACGTTGTTGTACACAAATTTTGTGGATGAAGCAAACCTGAGAAGACTTTGGCTTACTTTACACACACATACCCATTTTCTGTGACAACACTATCACTATCAATTTGACTAAGAATCCAGTATGTCACTCTCGCACTAAACATATCGAGATTCAACATCATTTTCTTAGAGATCATCAACAAATAGAGATATAAACCTTGTATTCATAGACAAAGAGAATCAATTAGCTGACATCTTCACAAAACCTCTAGCGAAAGATTGTTTCAATTATTTATGTCGGGAATTAGGAATTTTAGATGTCAATAATATTAATTAATTTTATTTTATACAATTATTTTTTAATACTCAAAAACTATTTTTGAGACAAGCCGACAAAGGGTCTGTCTGTCACCATGACTACGGTCGAAGCGAAGCGAAATTTAATTGTTCTTCGATGAACTTCTGTTAGCTGGAACAATACCCCTACAGCTAATCTGAAACAGTCGCTGTGTAACAAAATTTAATTTATAAAATAATATTAATTATATTAATTGAAATTTAAAATTACTAAACTTAGAATTAAATAATTGAAAGGGGATGATGAAAAGGATGTGGCCCACAAAAATATTTTTTAAAAAGTCATCAAAAGAACCCTAGGCGAATTCGGCCCGAGTTCTGTTGGTGGTATATGTTTTTAAGTCAGAACCCGAGCCCCCTCCTCTTCATCTCTTCCAAACTTCTCTCACAGCAGCAGCCGCCCGAAAGCTTTTCTAAACCCTAGAAAATCTCCAATCCATTGCTCCTAATCCACTTGGAGATCTCTATCCAAATATTGGATTCATACGGAGAATTCATGTCTCTACAACATACTCAATTTCTGGAAGGTATAACATTCTCCTTCCATCTCCTTCAATTTTATTAGTTTCTATTAAAATTTGGAAGAAATGCCTAAGGGATTCACTCCTTCCAAGAGGAAGAAGACCAATGCCAGTGAAGAGGCATCGTCTTCGAATCCACCAGAGGATTCACTCTTTTACCCGGTCCAATCGGTCGATGGTGCATACAATGAGTTTTATTTTCAAACTCATGACCAATCATTACTATGGTATGGTGATTTTATCATACGCAACATATGCACTGGTGCCCCGATTAAGTGGACTGTATTTTTTGACCACCATCCTTGCTTTAAGGCATTAGTGTTACATTGACTTGTCACCGAAAATTTCCCTATAGCTACTAATGTCGTTAGATTGTTTTACTGCAACTTTGTGTTAGACACTTTTGATTTAAGCTTGTGTCGGAGGTATTAACATCAAATTCAATAATTTTTTGTTAGCAGAAATCCTTGGTGTTCCTAACGAAGGTGCCCCGTTCGATGATATCACTGATTTCGATTTTTTCGATGGCACGACTCTTCTCAGCTTCAAAAATGATCTTTGTGCACCTGTGCATGTTCGTTCTGGAAAGTTCAAGGCTGCAAACTTGAACTTGTTTAACTATGAGTTATATCGCATCATCTATTCCACTATTCTTCCAAAATCCACTTCAAAAGATGATGTTACCATTCTTGAACTATCTTTTCTCTACCACATCATCAAGAGAATTTTATTTTCGGTTTCCGAGACAATTATCCAGATGATGGGACGATGTCGCGCAAGGGATCAAAATCTCTCTTATGTGATATTTATTCCACGCATCTTTCAGCATTTTGACATCGATCTGTCTACTTGTGCTCTGGACCCTGAGCCCAAGTATCTCCAGCTATCTCATCGCAGCACAGCCGCTCCTTCTGCTGCTCCTTCTGTAGCTGCTCTACCTCCTCAGGCATACCCTTCTTTTGAGGGTATTCATCAGCACCTCTCTGATCTGCGGACATTCATCACTGATGCATCCAGGGAACGCGAGTTTCGCGACGTGAGTCGATTTTAGGCACTCGCCAACTCCTTTGTCGATCTCCATTTTGCCCAGACTGGACACTCTGCTGGTTCTCTTCCCAGAGATCCTGCTGTCTCCGGTTACCGCTATGAGGATGAGGTGGTACACTCACTCTTTCATCCCGATAATGCTTATGACTGGTACCGTTGTTCTGGTGATATTCTACAATATTCTGGAGCTGGCACTTCTAGAGCTGGTCCATCCAGACATGGTGGACGTACTAGTACTGCTGATGACGATGATGATGAGGATTTATGATCTAGACATATTTCATTTTGTCTAGATGTCACACTTTTTGAGACTTTATTATGTCTTTGTTTACTTGGAAATGCTCCGACATTCCAAGATATCACTAGTACTTTATCTTGTAGTTTATTATTTCTTGTATTTGAGATTATGACATTCTGAGCCGATGTATTATAAACATCTTTTTATGCTCTGCTTAGCATTTTATATCATTTCAGTTTAGCTTCATATTCTGATGACTATCTCTTTATGCTTCAATATAAACTGCTTGTGAAATATAAACTGCCTGTGAATTGTTTGTTTATATATATATTCTGTTTGAAATTCTTCAACTATTGTTTCTTATGCATATATTGTGGGGGAGCTTCTTTCTTTTCAATTATTTTGCTAAGTGACAACGGAAAAGAAATAAGATCTAACATCTTTTGCAGGATACAGAGAACATTTTTTTCAGGATATAGTACAATTGTGATTATCTTTCAAATCTTATTGATCGAAGATGTTATATCGGTCAAGATTTGTCAATTATCAAAATAGGGGAGATTGTTGGTCCATTGGTCATTGTCAAACCTGATTTTAATAATTGATCAAACTCTGTCTCGATATACGGGCTACTTAAACTCGGTCTCGATATACGGGCTACTTAAAGATGTTTTGGACTCTTAGACACTGCCTAAGATCTGCTACCCATTCTGTTCAAGATCGAAGCTATGTTTGTCACTCGAGTCTGTATTTCCTTTATGCAATATAATTTTTACTTTTATCGAGTCTAGGAATACATTGTACATCGAGTCGTACTGGCAAATAGGCTACCCTAAAAATATCTCATGTTTTGAAAAACAGCTCTCTATTTACAAAAAGCTCCTAATTGCTTAAAACAATTTTCAAAAACTCCAAAAATTAAATTACAAAAACCCTGACCAACCCTGACAGAACTCGGCTAGAGTTCGGCCAGAGTTCGGCCAGAGTTCGTTTAGTGAACGTTGCTTTTTGAACTTGGTCTCCCTGCAGTTACGGATCCTAACGAGATTTTCTCATAGAGTTCTGTCCGAATTCTACCCAAATTATGACAGAGTTCTGCCTTTGGAAAAACTATAAATAAAGAAGGATTTTGATCATTTCAATTCACCCATTCACTTTCATCTCTTCTCTCTAAAGCCTACTGTTCTATTCCAAAGAGTTCTAAGCTTTAATTTTCAAATCCCAAGCCAGTTATAATCCTCTAGTCGATTTGTCATTGCGGTACGGTCTAGAAGCTTCAGAGCGATTGTAATCAGAGGCTTGATTGAAGAAAGAATCTTCACTATTGAAGTTGCTCGAGTACTTCGTATCTAAGCTCGCGTTGTAGAAGTTGCAAGGACTTCATATGAAAACTTGCATAATTTTTCAATAGTGTATTCAACTGGAAGCTAGAGTTCTTCCGACTGGACTAGTCCTCAGAAGAGGAAAACTAGTATACATCACCGTCTTTGCGTTTGCTTTCTGATCTCTGCTTTTACAGTTATTTACTTGTGATATATATATTTCTCTGTGATCTTGCTGCTAACTTTTTAAATTAGCTATATTCCGCTGTCTACTCTATTCACCCCCTCTAGAGTATTGTGCTTTACAAATTCGTTCCTATACTTGTAACTTCTACAAACGTGAGCTTTGATCTGAAGTACTCAACCAACTTCAATTATGAAGTGTCTCACTTCTATCAAGCCTCTTAATTACCATCACTCTAAACTTCTAGACCGTACCGTACTGGCAAATCGACTAGAGGATTGTAACTGGCTTGGGATTTGAAATTAAAAGTTTAGTGAGGCTTTAGAAGATCGTATTAAGCTTAGAGAGAAGAGATATGAAAGTGAATGAGTGAGTTGAAATTGTAGAATTTCTTCTCTATCTATAGGATTTTCAAAGGAAGAATTCGGGCAGAATTCGGACAGAATTCTATGAAAGAATCTTGGCATATAGCCGTTGCATACATAGTTGTGTGAAGACTGAGTTTAAAATCCAACATTCAGGTAGCCGAACTCGGGCCGAATTCGTACTGAATTCTGCTAGTCCAGAATTGATTTGGTTTTGGGCTTGCAACTCAGGTTTTAAGCTTGCGAGTTTTCAAACAGTTAGGAAGTAGTTTTGGGCTTTGTGAGTGGGTTTATTTTCAAATTGAAATGGTATTTTGAAAACATTTCTTTGGTAGCCTATTTGCCAGTACTATACGGTTTACAATATATTTTTAGACTTAATAAAATATAAAAGTACATTGATAATAGAAATACAGACGCGACGATAAAATACAGCTCTAAGTTCCAAAGTCTTGGACGATAGCAGGCACAGGCTGTCGCTGTTCGTCCAAGTAGCCTTTATATCGAGACATGGTTAGATCAATTATTAAAATCCAGTTCAACCATGACCAATAGGCTAACATAGTAGGCTTAGTCGGTTTGCATCGCACATGGTAGCTTCCGATGGTGATAGAGCTTGGAGGTTCAACCAGGGCTTGCACTTAGAGCTTCAGCATGGTGGGCCATTTTTATGATACCTTCGATATAGTACTGTAAGCAGCCAGATCCTTAGAGATAACTAGTCAGAGGATAGCAGAGAGGATCAGAGGTCAGAAGAGGTCACACTTAGCTATAAGGGGCATTACCATTCAGTCCTCAGCCCCTGCCCTCGCAGTCAGAGCTCCAGATCACCGACCTCCTCGTCAGACAGTATCATCAGCCCCGACGGTGGCATTGGTACAACAGTCTAAGCAGCCAGGTCAGCTAGGATGTGATTACTGTGGAAAGCCAGGGCACACCATAGCCCGGTGTAGGAGAGCCAATCATCAGTATCTCAAGTGTGGTACGTCTGACCATATGATTAGGTCTTGCCCACTCTTACATCTAGAGGCTTCGTCAGGTGCCCCAGTGCCTTTGGCGATTGAGGCCCAGAAGGGACCATCGGAGTCAGCTCGATCCCATGTTCAGCGTCCATTTCAAATGTAGTCCCAACAATTTCAGTGCCAGCATCCAGCACCATATGTCAAAGCCTAGTAGGTTGGGTCGAGCCAGTAGCCCTGAAGCGTGGGCATGCTTTGTCACAACCCGCATCCGCTTTTTGGGATACGAGTACGTAGCTAAGTCCAGCCTACGCCATAACATCGACGGTAATACGCTGTCTATATCTCAAGGTCAATCTTAAAAACAATAAAATTATATCTAATTGCTCATTCACAATAATTGTTCAAATACAACTCCAATAATACATTGAAATAATTTTTGGGAACAAATTCGTTAAATATTTAAATAAAAGAACTATCTACTCTATCTATAATCTAAGGTCGACCTCGAAGATATCTCTAACTTCAGCCGAAGGAACCCAAAGTAAGACAACAAGTCACCAAGAGTCTGTCAACTAAAAAATATATCTAGTCAGGATTGGAACAAGTTTACCATAACAATACACTACATAATATAATATACATGCATGAATAAAATAAGGAAAGATGAACTATAGACATAACACGATATGATAATAAGAGCACAATTATAACATGAGGACAATATGACAGTAAACTCGATGAAAGAAGAACAATTGAACAGTAATCAACATAAAATCATATGTACTGTGTTTAACGCTCCAGTCCCAAAATACGTATAGGACCAGAATACGGTACATGCCAGCAACACTTCACCAATAGGACAAATCTTATAATAAGCCCATTAGCGAATCTCAGGTAAATCATGATAATCCAACAAGAAATCATGTGTAAATCATGATAATCTAGAATAATAACACAATCACATGTCATAGCTAATCTCAACCACACAAAATAATAAGATACAGAATATCAAGTCCAATCAAATAGTACTAATGAAAAGATCTATCCAACAAGAAATAGAAATAATAACTGTACGGGTAAGACATCCCGAAACCACGGTAAAAGAAAATAAATTAATCAACTACATGTCCGCTGAAATGAAAGAAAATGGAGTAGCATGTCTAAAATAAAGAGTTCATGATCATAAGAAGTCCTCGGGCTCTATCTCGTCCTCTTGCGATGGTATGACTCCAGTCTCGACTCCAGAACTGTAAACCTTCTCTCTGTCTAAGCCTGGAGAGATCACCAGGTTCTCAGGGGACTAGCAAGACACATAATATACATGTCTATTGTATAGTAAATAACATGCAAGAAAAATAGTAATAACCAGTAGAGAAAATAACACGTAAAGGAACTCTATAGATGGTGACATGTTAGGAGAATATAATATTAATCATGGCTATAAATGCATGTAATAAAACCGCAGCCCGGTGAGGCACTAACAGTCCTATAACAAGTTCTCTACCATAGCCCGGAGAGGCACTAACAATAGAGGTATAGCTACGGCTAATAAAACACTCTCGCCTAAGGTACTAAGAAGCCAAGTCTATCTAGTTATGTCCAAGTCAAGTACTGGTCAAACAGGTCAGGAGAACATGGCACATGCATAGCAATACTATCACTAGACATGAACAAGATAAGAAAGATAGAAAAAATAATATAAAAAATGAGTAACAATCTACGTGCACGTGAAACTAGAAAGTAACCATGTCTTGAAGCAAGAGAAATATGTAACCAAGTAAGAAAGAATAGAAATATAGAAAAACATGTAAATACTGTAAAATTTGGCAAGGTGTACTTGCCTGATTTCGCAAGGTGAAGATGAAGGGTCACTCCCGTGTCCACGCATCCGAAATCCAACGCACCTAAATAATTATTTAACTAGTTTAAGTAATTATTCACGAAACTTATAATATGACTTAATTAGCTAATTTAATGTTTTAAACCACATTAACTACATTCAAATCACTCATGGAACTATTTAGATTCTTACACCACACATGCATGTTCCACGAGACATCGGAACACAGTTTTAAGGTTTTTGACTTTCAATTTGTCGGTTATGCCCCTACTTCAATAACACACATAAAAATTATCTAAAATTCGTAAAAAAAAAATAATATTTAAACTATTTTCTACAGAATTATCTCTAAAATTTTAGAATTAAAAATTCTAAAGAAATATATGGCTAGTTGACTTCTATGCCAGCTAGTCTACCCGAAACTTGTCCGGGACACCGCCAATTACCCAAAACGGCTTAAATACACTAAATAATAATTTTAAACAGAATTAATATACATTATTAATCAGAATTTAATCATGGATACAAGGGTTAAATTATTCTACTATTTTTGGATATTCTAGGTCGGCAGATTACCGGAAAAAGCTAGTTTTGACCCCTATTTTTTGACCAGATTTGAGTTGATAAAATCATGAAAAATACTTAAATAATTATATTTTATATAGATTAACATACAAAAAAAATTCAGTTTTAAAAATATCCATCAATATCTTATAGATACTTCACAACGGGGCTAAAATCGACCCTACCGTAACATAAATATCACAACCATTAAACATGAAACTCCTAGAGATGAAAATACATAACAAAAGATATAAAAATATAATTTTCACTGATTTAATAACATAATTTCTACATAATTTTAGCATGGGTTGAGATGGAAAAAGTTGGGTTCCTTACCGAAATTCTTTGCTAGAAGGGTTATGGTGACTCCTCTTTGCCAAAGCTCCCAACTTTCTTGCTTTCCTTACTTGCTAACCCCTTCTTTATGGGTTGAAGAAGATTGCAATGGTGGTTTGATGGGTTTGATGGTGAAGGTGGAGTCTTTTTGAAGGTTTAATGGTGTTTGGGTGAAGAGATGGTGTAAATGAGAGACTTTGAGTGGGAGAAGATGATTGGTAGGTGTTGTGGAGAGAGAAGATGATGAAGGAGAGGGGAGAGGCTAATAATTTCGAAATTAATTGGGAAGGGGCTACTCTTGGGTGATAACTGAGAGTTTTTGGTGTTAGGGTTATATATATATATATATATATATATATATATATATATATATATATATATATATATATATATATATATATATATATATATATATATTTTGGTGTTAGGGTTATATATATATATATACATATATATATATATATATATATATATATATATATATATATATATATATAGGCCCATATATATATAGGCCCATATATATATATATATATATATATATATATATATATATATATATATATATATATATATATATATATTTTATATATATATATATATATATATATATATATATATATATATATATTTTATATATATATATATAAAATATATATATATATATATAAAATATATATATATATATATATATAAAATATATATATATATATATATATATATATATATATATATATATATATATATATATAATATATATATATATATATATATATCAATAGGCCCATATATATATATATATATATATATATATATGGGCCTATTGATATATATATATATATATATATATATATATATATATATATATATAAAATATATATATATATTTTTTTTTTTTTGGGAAACAAAACCTTTATTGAATGATAGGCGCAAAATGCCGAAGCCTATACAAGTAAGCGCGCCACGCGCGGAGACAGACCCAAAACAAATAAAAAGGGAGAACGAAAAAGAGAAACACGATGTGTTGCTCACAAAACGGTAACCTAACCGAGCATCAGAAGTTTAGGCGGTAAAAGCGATATCCCGCGAGGGCATCGATCCTGCTCCAGTCAGCAGCCCAGGGCGTCCCAAAACTGGTTCGAGGTGTGAGAGCAACACCTCTTTCTTTTGAAGATTTGCCGAACCACCTCTCTGAACAATTGAGGAGGCGTGAACTGACGGCCCTCGAATCTGTATTTGTTCCTGTTTTTCCATAATACCCAAAAGACGGCGGCAGCGACGATCTGATGACCGTGAGACGAGTTCCAACTGGCCATCAGATCGTTGATGCCCCCGCTTGTGGGGACCATATTGAACCTGAAGTGGAGGTGAGTCCAAATGTGAGAGACAGACTCCCCAGAAAGCAGAACGTGATCGACGGATTCAGTATGATGATTCACGCAGCAGTGGCATCTGGACGCCATACTATATCCGAAGGATTTGACGGCATCATCATTGGGGAGTTTTCGACGCTCGGCACGCCAAAGAAGAATGGACCATTTTGCCGGAATACACGTGTGCCAAAACTTGGCGGACGGGGATGTCGTGAGTTGTATGTCTCTAATGAAGGTTCTAGCCGAAGCTAGGGTGAAGATGCCTCCCTGATTAGGGGACCATCTTAGCACGTCATGATCGTCATTGATCGACAGATTAGAAGCACCCAAGTTCGTCAAGGCTTCCAGGCCAAGCCAATCACGAACCCTATCCCAATTCCAACCAGACGCATCAACATTCCAAAAATCACGGATCTCGCACATCGGCGGAGTAATAGCGTTGGGCCTAATAAGATCTTCCCCCAACCAGCGTTCCTTGCAGGCCTGAGAATGGCCATTCCCCAGGGTCAGGCGTAAGTGAGGCTCCGTAAGGTTACGACCCCGGAGGATACGCCGCCACGACACAGAGGATCTGTTGTTGGTCGATGCCTCAGTTAAGTGACAGACTCTGGAGTATCTCGCTTTCATGAAGCTGGTCCAAATCGAGCTTTCAGTACGAATTTTCTACCACAATTTCGCCGAGAGAGCGTCGACCATGTGTGCGAGCCTGAAGAATCCCAGTCCCCCTCAGCAGTAGGTTTGGCCATGGTAGCCCAGCTGGCCCAGTGATACTTGTTCTTGCCCTCGAGGTGGCCCCAAAAGAAATTGGCGAGGATGGCTTCAATGGAAAGGAGCACTTTGGTGGAGGGCGAGCACACCGCAAGGGAGTATATGGGGATGGAGGATAGAACGTGCTTAATGAGAATTAACTTCCCCCCGGGGGAAAGGGTGGCGTTGTGCCATCCCATAATTTTCTGGCGAATCTTGTCGACCATGTGGGCGTAGATCCCTAAATTCGCTCTGCCGTACACCAACGGGCAACCTAAGTACCGGAAAGGGGGGTAAGCTGTGGAGAAGGAGGTCATGGAGGACAGCACAGCCGAGTGAGCTCTATCGGCTTTATGGTGAGTATAGATCACGCTCTTGCTGTTGTTGATTTTCTGTCCAGAGCAACGAGTGTATTTAGCAAGAGTTCTCATGACCACCTCAACGGCGCCAATAGCGCCAGCGGAGAAAATGAGAATGTCGTCAACGTAGGCAAGGTGGGTTATGAGAGGGCAGCCAGTCGTAGTGTGAAAGTGTTGGAACCCAGGAGATCGCGGCATGATTTTGAGGTTTCTGCTCAGGGCTTCAGCCGTGATGATGAAAATGGTGGAGGAGAGGGGGTCTCCCTGTCTCACTCCACGAGTAGCTTTGAAGAAACCCTGGGGTTGGCCGTTGATAACAGTGGAAAACCAGGAGTTGTTGATGGATCTAAAGATGATGTCGATAACAGGTTCCGAAAAGCCAAAGGCTCTGAACACCCAGATCATGAACTGCCAATCAAGGCGGTCGTAAGCTTTTTCCATGTCCAGTTTGATGGCCACGTTCTCCCCCCAGGACGGTAATTTCAGACACGTGATCATCTCTTGGGCCAGGAGGATATTGTCGGTGATATTGCGACCTTTGACGAAGCCGCTTTGCTCTTCGGAGATGATATTGGGGAGGATGTACGACATTCTGGAGGCGATAATTTTAGAGATGATTTTGTTGGTGAAAGTACAGAGGCTGATTGGTCTGAAATATTTGAAGGTGTCCGGATTATCCTTTTTGGGAATGAGGATGATGTGAGCGGAGGATATGGATTTCGGATAAGTGGCTCCTTGGAAAAAAGCGGTAGTGGCTTCCTCGACGTCGGACCGAATGATATCCCAGCAAGTACGGAAGAACACCCCGTTGAATCCGTCCGGACCCGGGATGCTGTTGGCATTAATGGACCACACAGCAGATTTAACCTCATCAACAGAGGGGGGAGCGCTGAGACTTTCATTATCCCTATCACAAATCAATGAGGGGATCGCGGACAGAAGTCCGTCATCTTTAAACACGGCCTCTTTAGCAAAAATTTAGGAGAAATAGTTCGTGGCTGCCGTCTGGATGCT
Organism: Iris pallida; assembly: GCA_029216955.1. Taxonomy (NCBI): domain Eukaryota; kingdom Viridiplantae; phylum Streptophyta; class Magnoliopsida; order Asparagales; family Iridaceae; genus Iris; species Iris pallida. Next base: position 14,290,577 of record JANAVB010035420.1, read on the forward strand.
CAACGGATCGTCCAAAGTTGGCCATTTTCATCACGGATGCGATGGATCTTGAGAGAGCTTCTACGTCCTTTGACGTATTTGTGGAAGAAGGCGGAATTCTTGTCTCCTTCCAAGTCCCAGGTTTATCTAGCCTTTTGTCTCCAGAATTCAGATTCAACCCTGATTCTAGATTTGAGGATGGCCCTGGCTAGGTTGAGAGAGGCACGATTCTTCTGGGAGCTGGAGAGGGCGAAATCTATCTCCGCCCGGGTGACATCGTCTTCAGCGTTCTTAATGGCTTGGAAGATGTCTCCGTACGCAATTTTGCTCCAGGCCGTTAGGGCTTTCCTGGTGGCTTTAAGCTTGATAGCAATTCTGACCAGAGGATCCGGATGAGAGACAGAAGCCCAAGCCTCTTCCACAATGTGCATGAATTGGGGGTGGTGGCGCCAGAAGTCTAGGAAGCGGAATGGTTTTTTGATGTGATTGTGGTTGATGTTTATCTCTAGAAGAAGGGGGGAATGGTCAGATTCGGTGGAGTTCAGGTGCGACAGCTTGCTGATTAGTCCCAAATCCGACCAACAGTCATTCACCATGGCACGATCCAGGCGAGAGTACTGCCTATACGGACCATCTTGCATGTTGCACCAAGTGAACTGGCTGCCGTGGAAGGGGATGGCGGAAAGGTGGGCGGTGAGGGCGAAGTTGTTGAAGTCTTCCATAGCCGAGAGAGGGGGATCACGACCACCGGATTTCTCCTCTCTGTAAGAGACCGTGTTAAAATCTCCAATGCAAAGCCATGGCAAATCGTTGTGAGGAAGGGAGGGGCCCGACAGAAGTTCCCAAAGAATTCTACGTTCTGGGATACTGCAGCTACCATGTATGGCCGACAGGAGAAATCGGGACTTGAAGACGGGGTGCTCCACCCAACAGGAGAGGGCTTAGGGAGAGTCGTTGATAATCCCAAAGTGGAAATCTGCCGCGAAGAAGATCCAAATGTCGTGACAGCCGGTGATCGCGGAAGGGAATCCCAGCTTGAGTTGAATATCTTTCATTCTTTTGTGAGGAATTTTGGGTTCGATAATGACAAGAAGATCAATCCGATGCGATTTGGTGAGACTGATGATCCGATTCAAAGTCTGTTTATTTCCAATGCCTCGAACATTCCAGGAAAGAATGTTAGGCATTAGAGGTTGATGTAGGAGGGTTTTGCAACTTTGCCGCGGATCTCGTGGTCATCGCCGTACGCTGCCTTTGTTTCTTGGATTTCTTCTTTTTCTTGAGAGAGTTGTTTTCAGGGCTGGTGCTGACAGTAGCTAGAGTCCGATCTGAACTCGAGTAACCGACTACGACGAATGAAGGGGAAATGTCCGTGTCTTCGCACTCCGTCAGAGCGCAAAGAGGATTGTCTCGGTCGAGGAAGCCCGCTTCCGGAGCCTGCCAAAATCTTCCTGTGAGTGGGGAGGACGGGCGAGAAGGAAAGATTGTCGATCGAAGGGGGGGTGGTGAACCGACCGAGGATGAAGCCCTGGCTACCGCACCGCTGGAGAGCGATCTGAGACCGGCCGGAGACTGGGCATCGTGGAGCACTAAAGTGGAGGAGGAGGCTTGATGAGGGGCAGCGAGGGAGATAGGGAAGATGGGGGAGTTGTGATGGGGGGCTATGTCGAGGCCGGAAGATGGAGGGGGAGGGGGGTTGGGGGGGCTACCGGAGGTGAGCGTCTCAGGAGAGCCATCATCCGGATCAAATTCAAGAGCTGCGAAGGAATTATGGAGAGTGATGGCGAGGGAGGGAGGTGAGGGGATAGGGGGGCAAACAGAGAACGTCAGCTCAGGGGCGGTGTCAGCATATATATATATATATATATATATATATATATATATATATATATATATATATATATATATATATATATATATATATATATATATATATATATATATATATGGGCCTATAGGTTGGGTTTACATATGTATGAGAGTATTTCCATGCATGGCATGGCCGGCCAATATAGGAGTTGATTTTTGGACGAAAGTTACATGGGGGGGGGGGGCTATTTTTGTCAGCCAAGTGTGGGTCCTCTTTGATTTGTTTGGGTTGTTGGTGAGTTGGCTAATTGATTTGGCTAAGGATTTAAATAGGTATTTCCTAATATAGAACCAACTATATCTATATTATAAATATAAATCCAAAAATCTGAATATATATATATATATATATATATATATATATATATGTGTGTGTGTGTGTGTGTGTGTGTGTGTGTGTGTGTGTGTGTGTGTGTGTGTGTGTGTATTAATGTATTTTAATGCCCAACATACCTACATAGGTTTAGGTTCAGTTTGGAAGAAGTTCGAAAAGGTTTGATACAACCGGGTCTTCTAAAAAGTCATAAAGGCTAATATAAACTAATTAATTAATTAAAATATGACTTGTGCCACAATTTGAATTGTTAACATGCAAGAGAAAAAAATATGTATATAACATCCCTAACATGGCTAGTATACTAGTCAAAGTACCCGACTACACTAGGCATGCCATACTTTCTAGTCAACTTGCACATTTAAACTCAATCATGACTATAGCCCTTTTTATATAATAAAAATAGGATAAAAAATTAAATAAAAATAATTAAAAATCCAAAAAAAATATTTAACTAAAATAATTATTCTTTTAATTTTAAGGGGTTTTATACTGTGTTTTAGAATACTAGTTTTCTGCATGTAGACGACTTGGGATATACGTCAATCGTACGTGTGGTGCACGATTGATATTATTCAGGTTAAATATGAAGGGATTTATACAGGTAATGTAGACCACATGCATACTCATAGTATTCCCCCGCCCACAACTCACAGGAAAACATGTTAACTATTTATAACAATACATGTAAATAGGATAAACATGTAATCATGATACAGTTATAGTGAACAAATATAACATGTGAACATAAACAAGTAACTAGATAAGAACTACGCTCGTGCACAAGTAATTAATCATGGTGAATCAAGAACAATGACAACATGATATATGAATAAGTAACCATGAAAAGACGATATAAAGATACATAGAGTACAAAAATAAAGGTAACATAGTGTCATAGTAAACTTGCCTCGATTATGTTGTAGTTGCTATGTGACTTGATCATATTAGCACAAAATAGTCTCAGATGTCATAACTACGCAAGATGACCTCTAACGATGGAATAGACCGTGTCATTGGATCCGGGATGGTCTGATTAGCCTAGAATCAATATGAAGTAGTCAGAATCACAAGAAATAGAAACATATAACTAGTCACGATCAAGATAGGAATCGAAGAGAATTTTGTATAAATGAATAAATCTATATAACTTTTTCAAAAATAATTATAATACTTGGAAAATTATATTTACTAGTCAAAATATTTTTAAGTAAATATTAAAAATCAAGAAAGAAAATCATTTTTATAACAAAACTATAGTTTAATTAGATAGATAATATTATAATAATATTTTTAGGTAAATACTTGAAAATATAGAAATAATATAAAGGCCCAATGGTTCAAACCCAAAACTAACATTTATTTAAAAGAAACAACTATATATAACTCCATTATAAATAACCAATATATAAATCAACTATATATATAAAGCCCAAATATATCATAAGCCCAATATATTTATTACTCTCAAAGTCCAATAATATATTTATTAAAATATAATTTTAAAAATTAATAACATATAATTTCCTAATAACAATAACAATAAAAATAATAGCAAAACCAATACTTATAATAATACATACATATACATATATAATCTATATTTATAAAATATACAAAAGCCTAGTATATCTACACCCACACAAAACCTGGCCCAAATAATCCCCTCTACTCGAAAGAGAAATCATTCCCTAATTCTTCTTCAAGAAGAATGATGGAGAGAGAGAGAGAGAAGGTCGAGAGGGGAAGGAAAGCAAGTCTCACCAGTTGGCGCTCGACTTGGGCAGGGGTCGCCGATGTCCAAACGGAGGTGGCAGTTGTCACTACCACATTTTTAGCTTGAGAGTATTTTGGTCATTTTTAAAATTTTGGAATTATTAGTATTAATTATAATTATTGGAATTTTTAAGTGATTTTTAGTATAATTGATTTTGTGCTATTATTGACTTAGACTCAGGGTGACTTAGGAGACTGTCCTAGAAGCTAACCTAGGTCATGACTACTTGGTTAGAGTGTGTAACCATAGCTTGACCTAAGTAGAGATATCCTAGTCATTAGATTTAATTTGGGAAAAATAGGAATTTATTAGGCTAGTTAATGGCTTGTGATTTCACAAGTCATAATTTATGACTTAAGCCCATAGAGGCCCAAAACCCAACACCATGTAACCCTAACCTAGCCCAACACAGCCCATGGTCGGCCAACACTAATCCCCCCTTTATTTAATGCTCCTCAAAGTTAGGGCTAGCCTCCTTTAGGAAGTTCTCAAGTTTAAGAAAGAGAGGTATGCTCCATCTTCAATAATTCATAGAAAATCCTATTTAATTCTTTTTCCATCCAAATCAATTGCATTAGGCTCTAAATTTCTTCTACTTGCTGTTTGTGGTGAGAAATTTCAGAGTGTGGACAATTTGAAGGAGTTTTGGTGGCTTGAGGATCCACTCTTATTTGGGGCTTTTTGATACATTGTAAACCCATAGGTAACTTCTAATCCTCACCATCAAATGCTATTATTTTTGCATATTTAGGAAGCCCTAGACCTACCCTAGCTGTAGGTATAGCAATCCCTAGGTTTCGTTTCCAATACGTGTCCGTATCGGACACGTATCAGTGGATAGGTGAATGTGTTTGATGAAATGCCCCAAAGGGCATTTCGATTCGATTTCTAGAATATTTTGAATAGGAAATTAGGGTTTAGGCTTGTTTATTAATCTATGGTGTTCTCAGTTGATATTGGTGTCGTGTCGTGTCAGTTTGGACACACGAACACGCGGGTGCACCATACGCGCACGAGCAGTGCCATTCCCCTGCTGCTCGGGGTTGATTTTGCGCAGCATACGACATGTGGGCACGTAATATTTGACACACGTGTTGGGGCAACCACTGACACGGGGTTCCCCAAGTGACACGACCTAGCGTATCGTTTCGGACACAGAATCACGCATGCACTGTGCGTGCACTGTGCGTGCACAGTCCTGTTGTTTGTTCTCTATTAATTCCAGTTTTTAAATATTTTAATTCATGTTTTTAACTACTAAAATAGATCCTAACATGATTAATGATATATATTGGATTTAGTTTACATGTTAGTTTAGGTTATTGATGTGAATTTGGATTCGAATTGGGTAATTGCATTTGACTGATACACATTTCAGTTTGGTATTTCCTGAGAAGTTTAATTCATTGATTAACTGATTTTTCTTATTTAAATGCCATGATTATTCATCTATACAAGTGTATTAGTTCCTACTAGTTGGGAATTGCAAGTTAGAATAGGTTTTTGCATTACAGAGTAGGATTTCGAATTAAGGTTGAACTGATACAGTCTTGGAAATCTCAGAAATCTGAGATTTCATTCCTGAACTCGAATTCCCTTTTCTAACTGAATTAAATGTAAATTGTCATTCATTGCTTGTGTTAGTTCACTGTTAGATTCATAAATGTGTGTGGGTCAGTTGCTGTCAAAGAGAAATGGAGAATTTCGAAGTTTGGGTTGTGGTGTTCTTGATTCCAGTTTTTACAAATGTTAATAAGTGAGTTCAATCAACATGTGATTCCTGGAGGTCAAAAGAAAACTGAAATGAGATTTGATTATAGGATTGTATATCACAATTTGATTCTTGATATTGAATTTCTGAATTGGAACATATATAAACTGAGGATTTGAATGGGGAAAACCCACATGGAAACTGAAATGTGAGTGATTCCTGAGAATGGGAATGAACTAACAGTGATCTTGAGTTCACATGTAAAGATTCCTGAGAATTCCTAATAGATGAAATGTTGATTTAGTTCATTAACAGTAGATTAGTTAAACCTGGGAACACTTGGGTAATTACTGACAATGATTGAACTGCCACACACACTGCCACCTTCACTGTTTTCACATTCACAATATGTTACACTGAATTTTCCTAATATACTTCACTGATTTCTTTGACACTGTTTATGTCTCACTAACACACACTCTTGTCCCTCACTCACACACACACATGTTATATCACACCCTCATGTCTCATACACACTTGAACACATGCACTTTTCATTTCCTATTTTCCCTATGTTATGAGTATGCGAGATTCACATTTTAAGGTATCCTATATATATATATATATTTTTTTTTTTTTTTTTTTTTTTTTTTTTTTTTTTTTTAAGGTATCCTATATATATATGTGATATATTATAGGTAACCTATATGCTAATGTGTATTTCTATATTAGATTATAAATATATTAATGAGTGTATTATATTTTAGATATATATATTGTTGTGTATATGTGATATGGTTTGGTTTTAGGCATGGTATTGCCTAATAGCCTATAGCCTAGGGCTCTTAGCCTATGGGTGTGGCTTGAATGCCAGTATAGAGTCTAGATTAGACTTGTATAGCCTTGTTTAGTCTTGATTAGACTAGTTAGACTAGTATAGACTTGTTTGACTTAGGTTTGACCTAGTTGACCTAGTTTGACTTTTAGGGTTGACCAGAGTTGACCAAGAGTTGACTTTGGTCTAGATTGACCTAGATTCATGTAGAATGCATTGACTTGCATCTTATTATCATTTTAGACTCATAGTGACTTGTACTGTTCTATAGGAGACAAACACCACTCCTCGGACAGTACTTTCATCTTGGACATTCAGATAGCAGGCGAGTACATTCTCTGATCTTTTCATACCTGTCTGGGACTATATTCTTGCTCTAGATTACTTTACTTGATGCTGACACGTATCTTTCACGGACTAGTACTATATGGATCCTTTCCTGAGATGTTATCCCTCTACGGTTGCATCGGGTATTTCATGTTCATGTACTTTATCATGTGCATCAGGTACTCCTTGTACTCGTACTAGTTCATGTATTTACATATTCTCATGTGCCTTCATGTACTATCATGTGTCTCATGTACTACTCATTACATGAGTTCACGTATCTTTAGTTGTATTCATGTGCCAATAACGTAACTTGAATGGATCCTTGTGTATTGATTGGGACGGGGTGAGTAGAATTGGTTATGTGAACATTATCCCCAGTAGGTATTCATGTGCCTCTTAGTTATATTCATGTGCTCCTAAGTTGTTTACATAACCATATTGTACTCTAAATCACTTAGCCACTTACAGTCTATACTTATCATGTATTTACTTTCAGTTACAAAATATCTCTTGTTTTCCCGTACTTCCTTTCCAGCATTTCCTATATTTTACTCTATTGCATGCTTTATACTCCTAACCTGTTATGAACTGTTTTGAGAGATATGTGCTCGTTTCTGTCCTGATTGGACCTGTTAAAAATTTTATAGAGGACGAGGAGGAGGCCTGCTTAGATACTTTCTATGGGACAGCCTTAGAGGACACTAGCGATCCGGACTTCCAGTCGGATCCCTTAGCTGTAGAGACTGTTGCTCCATAGATATCTTTATCTTATTTCATTGTATTGGAGATTTGAGTTGTTTATTTGGATCTGTATTATTTCTGGTTGTCAGTGTAGTTTATCATAGACACTTAGCTTTCACTCTATTTGTATTTTCTGTGGATTTGGGTCTCTCATCTTTTATATCATTCTATCTTATCGTATTCTACCTTAGATGTGATTGAGATATATTTTGTTATGTCACCCCCATTCGGAGAGTATAACTGTTATTACCTTAAACTGTTAGATGTTGTGACCTAGGACAACGTTCTACCGCCGACACTGCGGCGTAGGCTGGACGTACCCACGTCTCGTGTCCTTACTCTAGGGTGCGGGTCGTGACAGCAGTGTACATGAGGGGAGGCGGCGAGCAGATACCGAGCTCGGCAGCTCTACATGAGCGCGTGGCTGCGATGCTCTCGAGTAGAGACTGCTGCAAGAACGACGGTGCCCGTGATCTGAGTACAGAGGCGCGAAGGAACGCCGGTGAGGTGCTGGGCACGGAGATGGCAAGATGGAGGCGACAGAGATTGGGTTCGAGGGCCGCCAGAGTAGATATATAGGCACGACCAGATCTAAGGTTTCGATGGTGGAAAGGCTCCAAGTGATGGGTTTCTCACTGAGTTCAATTGCTCGACGCGGCGGCGCTGAAGGAAGTGGTCACCAACGAGACGAGTGATGGAGGCGATGGTGTTGACTAGAAGAGAAAAGAGAGGGTGGTGGTGTTAAAGGCAGTACGACGGTCGGTTGGTCGGGTGACATCGAGGCGGGGCTGAACGCGGTGGCACGGTGCACGAGGTGGTGGATGGGGGCAATGGGTTTCGGTCAGAGGTGATTTGGTCAGAGGAGAAGGCAGTTGATTGGTTCAGGACTGTGGTGTTTGCTGGATCTGAGGTATAGGGCGGCACTCAGTGTCACTGAGTCGCCGGTGCGGCTTCGACAAGGGCGGCTTGGCTTGGTTCTGTTAGGGTTGGGGTTTACTCTATGCTGGCAATGTCGGGTTGTAGCTCCACTTCCCGAATATTTTTGAAATATTTTTTATTAATTATTTAATTTAAATGGTGTTTTATTTGAATTTTTTATAAATAATTAATTAGTTAATTATTACGATAGATGACTCTAGTCATGGTTAGGAATTGGAGTACAAGGTGACCAGAAATAGTGGCACGGATAGTGAAGTTGCGTGCTTTGGCTAGTGTATTAGCTATGTTAGGGAAGGTCGAGCCATAGGATTGTTCTAACTAGAAAAACTAGGCCAAGTTGTGACATGACAATTATAAATAGTTTAATTATTTATTATTAAGATTTATTGATTTGTAGAAGACCCGGTTGTACCCAACTAGTCCGGACTGGACCCAAACCAAGTACAAGTCCATGTAGTGATGTAGTGCATCTAAAGGCGTCCGTGTAGACGTATTTTAAGCATATGCATCATTTTATATGTTAGTTTATTTCTTGGATTTTACAAATACTTTCTTAATTGTATTACGTATAATATAAGTATTATAAATATTTATATGACGTTTTAAAGTACTTGCACGATTTATTATGGTCTCAGTAACGTGAGAGTATATTGTGTCACTCAATACCCTGGTATTGGTTTATTGTATTTTCTCATTATTATTATTATCAAATATAGTCATTAATTGGTTATTTCTGTATTCCTAGAAATATATATTGAATTATATGTACACATGTCTATACGTATAACACTATCCTAGAAGAATATTGCTAAGATTGTATTTGGACTTATTTGAATATCTATTTATGGATATACATGTATATTATTTGTTATTATATATAAATACATATATAGGAAATATCCCAAATGTAGCGTATGTATAGTATATGAGAATAGGACCATTATTTTATATATGTATACGGTGGCACACCTATATATATATATATATATATATATATATATATATATATTGCTAAAAGAAGAAATGAAACCCCCAAGCCCAGCTGAGCCCGAGCCCAATCCCAGCTGAGCCCGAGCCCAAGGCCAGTCGGGCCAGGCCCATATGCCATGCGTGCTACCCAGCACAGCACGAATGTCCAACCCCTCCTATGTTCATAACCGAGCGACTAAGTATATATATAGAGAGAGAACGAGAGGGTGGATACTCAAAACCCTAACCAAATCTCGTCGCCACTCACCACGCTCGCCCAAGGATGCCTGCGTAGCCACCCGCCACCGTGGAAACCACCGTGTGTCGCCAGACTGACGACAACAGTGGGTATCGCGCAACAGCAACGACAGTAACATCAGTTGCTCGACCAAACTTCGTCGCGGCATTCCGCTCACCACGCTCGATCATTTCCAGAACCGATTTCACTGGTACAAACCTAACTTATACACTTTCTAATATACTGGATATTTTTGAAGCAAATCGAATCGAAATCGATATAAAATCGATGCCAAAAATGGCAAAAAACTGTTTGGAAACAGGACAGAAAGTCAGTCCTCGAACCCCGTTTGGAAGGCAGTTTCCGGCGAAACCTTCGACAGTTTTGAAAATCTGCTTGAAGGGATTTATAGACAACATAATCGTGATCAAAACATAGTAATTGGTTTATTTTTCTATCTATTATATTCTGTTTAAATCAGAATAAAAGTTGACCAAAAATTATTTTCTAAAATATTAAAAATCTAGAAAAAAAACCTTCGATACGACGTGCGTCCCGCCAATCCGGGCGACGTAGTCGTGAACCGAAAGCATCAAAAGGTGCATATCGACTTTGCGGACGTGTGGGCTTTGACAGAATTTAAATTGGTTGCATGTGCGCAACGAATTTGATGCGTATCCATCAAAATTTACCGTATCGGCCGCTTTGCAAAAACCCCAATTACTTTGTGTACGTTCGTCAGATCGAGAGAAAACTTGTGCCAACAGGACCGTACCATTTTTTTGGTCATGCATGCCAAGTTTGATCTAATTCTGAGACAGTTGATTGGATCGCTGTTTCGCGGGCCCCACGATCCGATTCAACGGGCAATTTTGTGCACGGCCTACCGGAATCCAACTTTGGACATACGGTTGGGTTCGTATCATCAAAACGAATCTATAGACATATAATTTGATGACTTTAGAGACCATTGACCCTGGCACATTTTCGGTGCAAAGCGGGTCCAACGGCGGACACCGTTTTGGCCCAAAATTACCGTTTTGCCCCTGTATCCAGAATTAGACTTAAGGACATGTAATCCTAGCTAATTTGACTATTCTGAGAATGTTGGCAATGTCTGTTTCAGCTTTCGAAGACAGTTGTGAGATTTGGACTTTATGGCTTACTAGTTGACGGTATAGTGTTGGATCTTCGTGCTACCACCAGGCAAGATACCTTGCCTCCCTCTACAATTTATTTTCATGCTTATAGTTCCTGTTATTATATATGTTATCATCTTATTCTCTAGTTGATGTGAGTTTATCTATATGTTTTCTGCGTTCCATGTTTACTAGATTATCATCTTGCTTGTATATCAGTTTCATGATTAGATAGTATAGTTACACCAGGCTTGTTCACTTTATAGTTCATGCTTGAGTTGTCCTTACCCATGTCCTGACATGAGTTGTACCTTGTCTCACCTGTTCCTCGACTGCATCGTGTCTTGGAACAAGTACGTGTAGTTGAACTGCTAAATCCTTGTTATCGTTTTTCTCAACTAGAGAGTCCACACTCGGGACGAGGGTTGACCTTTTGCACCAGAGAGTCCACACTCGGGACGAGGGTGATTGTCTTGATCTGTTTACATCCGTGAGTCCACACTCGGGATGAGGATGTTGACTTGTTTATTTGCACCAGAGAGTCCACACTCGGGACAAGGGTGCCTTGCCTTGAACTAACCAGAGAGTCCATACTCGGGACAAGGGTTAGCGATTAGTTCAAACCTGCAAGTCCACTCGGGGCAAGGGTTTGGTATTCTATTGATCTCGTGTTCACTTGTTCATCCAGCAGTTCAGTTACGTATAGTTGTTCTTGTATTTCAGTTCATAGTCACCTGTCAGTAGCCACTTGTCGATAGTCACTTATTAGCAGTTTTGGTCGTAGTCTCTTGCCATGTGCATGTCTCGTTCCTTGCTTACATCCTATTTATAATTTATGCATGATTAAACTGCTAGATAGACATATTTTTATGTATCTTGCTATGTCCCCTGAGGACCTGATGATCTCTTCAGGTTTAGCGATTGCATGGAGTTAGTTAGCAGAGCGGGATGGTAGATGATTATGATATTGCTTGCGAGATTCAGGTATTGATACCATGTTTATTATCCAGCTTGTGCTTTCCTTTCATTATCATGAGATATTCTATTTATTGATTATGTTTGTGGACTCTTGATTTTATTCTTTGGAGTCTTATCAAACATTATGCTAGTGGACTGCAGACCACGACCCATAGTTGTTCATTCATGCTTATATTACACTTGTGGATTTGAGATATAGATTGTATTGCCATGATTTGGCAGTATACCATAGCCTTGATAGCATTTACATATTCGAGTCGGACTGGAGTCCGCTTGATACGTAGCTGGCTTGCTCACGTGCTTGTATCTGAAAAGCGGGTGCGGGTCGTGACAAATTTTTTTGGTGGCCCATGCAGGTCAGAGCATATCTTATCAGTTACGTAGCTGTACTGATACGAGCCTGCGACTATGACCAAACTTTAGAAATCTTAATCCACACTGCCTTGAAAATTCTCCTAGAAATTTCTCTACATCCTTGAAAATTCATATTTGTTCTCGATTATTCTTCCTTGCCTCCCATACCATTAATTCTTGTTCCTTCTTATTCCGGGGTGACGAATGATCATGCCGTCTAAAATTTATCAGAAATTCTTAAATTATAGTGTAATATTGCCTGATTATTTAATTTTTGGTTGTTTGATAGATATGGGAGGATTATATATGCCATATATCTTAGATAACTACGGGTAATGATTCTAGCAACTAGATGGGAGGTTATAAAGTTTTAGCGACATACCTTTGAGGGAGTAGTGTGACCAAAGGTGGGTAGAAGTCCTCGAGATTTTGTAATCACAAAATGGCTAGAGAAGGATATAAACTATTTTGAGGAATTAAAATTTAAGGAGATTAAGGTAATAGTAGACTTTCTTTGAATTTTAAGGGATAGTTATGAATTAGAATTTCGAGGACGAAATTATTTTTAAGGTGGGTAGATTTGTAGCTCCCCTTCCCGAAAATTTATGAAATATTTTTTATTAATTATTTGATTTAAATGGTGTTTTATTTGAATTTTCTTATAAATAATTAATTAGTTAATTATTACGATAGATGACTCTAGTCATGGTTAAGAATTGGAGTACATAGTGACCAGAAATAGTGGCACGGATAGTGCAGTTGCGTGCTTTGGCTAGTGTATTAGCTATGTGAGGAAAGGCCGAGCTATCAGATTGTTCTAACTAGAAAAACCAGGCCAAGTTGTGACATGACCATTATAAATAGTTTAATTATTTATTATTAAGATTTATTGACTTGTAGAAGATCTGGTTGTACCCAACTAGTCCGGACTGGACCCAAACCAAGTACAAGTCCATGTAGTGATATAGTACATCCAAAGGCGTCCATGTAGACGCATTTTAAGGATATGCATCATTTTATATGTTAGTTTATTTTTTGGATTTTACAAATACTTTCTTAATTGTATTACATATAATATAAGTATTATAAATATTTGACGTTTCAAAGTACTTGCACGATTTATTATGGTCCCAGTAACGTGGGAGTATATTATGTCACTCAATACCCTGGTATTGGTTTATTGTATTTTGTCATTATTATTATTATCAAATATAGTCATTAATTGGTTATTTCTGTATTCTTAGAAATATATATTGAATTATATGTACACATGTATATACGTATAACACTATCCTAGAAGAATATTGCTAAGATTGTATTTGGACTTTATTTGAATATCTATTTATGGGGAAAAAAATATACATGTATATTATTTTTTATTATATATAAATACATATATAGGAAATATCCTAAATGTAGTGTATGTATAGTATATGAGAATAGGGCCATTATTTTATATATGTATATGGTGGCACACCTATATATATATATATATATATATATATATATATATATATATATATATATATATATATTGCTAAAAGAAGAAATGATATATATATTGTTAAAAGAAGAAATGAAACCTCCAATCCCAGCTGAGCCCGAGCAGAAGCCCAGTCGGGCCAGGCCCATATGCCATATGGGCTACCCAGCACAGCAAGAATGCCCGACCCCTCCTTTGTTCATAACCGAGCGACTAAGTATATATATAGAGATAACGAGAGGGTGGATACTCAAAACCCTAACGTAATCTCGTCGCCACTCACCATGCTCGCCCAGGGAAGCCTGCGCGGCCACCCGCCGCCGTGGCAACCACCGCGCGTCGACGGACTGACGGCGACAGTGGGTATCGCGCAACAGCAACGACAGTAACATCAGTTGCTCGACCAAACTTCGTCGCGGCGTTCCGCTCACCACGCTCGATCATTTCCAGAACCAATTATACAGGTACAAACCTAACTTATACACTTTCTAATATACTGGATATTGTCGAAGCAAATTGAATAGAAATCGATAAAAAATCGATGCCAAAAATGGCAAGAAACTGTTTGGAAACAGGACATAAAGTCAGTCCTCGGACCCCATTTGGAAGGTTGTTTCCGGCGAAACCTTCGACAGTTTCAAAAATCCACTTGAAGGGATTTATAGACAACCTAACCGTGATCAAAACATAGTTATTGGTTTATTTTCTATCTATTATATTCTGTTTAAATCGGAATAAAAGTTGACCAAAAACTATTTTCTAAAATATTAAAAATCTAAAAAAATCTTCGATACGACGTGCGTTCCGCTAATCCGAGCGACGTAGTCACGAACTGAAAGCATCGAAAGGTGCGTATCGACTTCGCAAATTTTTAGGCTTTGACGGAATTCAAATTGGTTGCGTGTGCGCGATGAATTTGATGCGTATCCGTCAAAATTTACCGTATCAGCCACTTTGCAAAAACTCTAATTACTTTGTGCACGTTCGTCAGATCGAGACGAAACTTGCGCCAACAGGACCGTATTATTTTTTTGGTCCTGCATGCCAAGTTTGGTCCAATTCTGAGACAGTTGATCGGATCACCGTTTCGTGGGCCCCACGATCCGATTCAACGAGCGATTTTGTGCACGGCCTGCCGAAATCTAACTTTGGACATACGGTTGGGTTAATATCATCAAAATGAATTTATAGACATGTAGTTTGAAAACTTTAGAGACCATTGACCCTGACATGTTTTTCGGTGCAAAGCGGGTCCAACGACGGACACCATTTTGGCCCGAAATTACCGTTTTGCTCCTGTATCCAGAATTGGACTTAAGGACAGGAAATTCTAGCTAATTTGACTATTCTGAGAATGTTGGCAGTGTCTATTTCAACTTTCGAAGACAGTTGTGAGATTTGGACTTTATGGCTTACCAGTTGACGGTATAGTGTTGGATCTTCGTACTACCACCAGGCAAGATACCTTGCCTCCCTCTATAGTTTATTTTCATTCTTATAGTTCCTATTTTTATATATGTTAT
Organism: Iris pallida; assembly: GCA_029216955.1. NCBI lineage: Eukaryota > Viridiplantae > Streptophyta > Magnoliopsida > Asparagales > Iridaceae > Iris > Iris pallida. The sequence continues at coordinate 14,305,776 of JANAVB010035420.1, forward strand.
CATCTTATTCTCTAGTTGATGTGAGTTTATCTATATGTTTCCTGCGTTCCATGTTTACTAGATTATCATCTTGCTTGTATATCAGTTTCATGATTAGATAGTGTAGTTACACCAGGCTTGTTCACTTTATAGTTCATGCTAGAGTTGTCCTTACCCGTGTCTTGACATGAGTTATACCTTGTCTCACCTGTGCCTCGATTGAGTCGTGTCTTGGAACGAGTACGTGTAGTTGAACTGCTAAATCCTTGTTATCGTTTTTCTCAACCAGAGAGTCCACACTCGGGACGAGGGTTGACCTTTTGCACCAGAGAGTCCACACTCGGGACGAGGGTGATTGTCTTAATCTATTTACATCCGTGAGTCCACACTCGGGACGAGGATGTTGACTTGTTTATTTGCACCAGAGAGTCCACACTCGGGATGAGGGTGCCTTGCCTTGAACTAACCAGAGAGTCCACACTCGGGATGAGGGTTAGCGATTAATTCAAACCTGCGAGTCCACTCGGGACGAGGGTTTGGTATTCCATTGATCTCGTGTTCACTTGTTCATCCAGCAGTTCAGTTACGTGTAGTTGTTCTTGTATTCCAGTTCATAGTCACCTGTCATTAGCCATTTGTCGATAGTCACTTGTTAGCAGTTTTGGTCGTAGTCTCTTGCTAGGTGTATGTCTCGTTCCTTACTTACATCCTGTTTACAATTTATGCATGATTAAACTGCTAGATAGGAATATTTTTATGTATCTTTCTATGTCCCCTGAGGACCTGATAATCTCTTCAGGTTTAGCGATTGCATGGAGTTAGTTAGCAGAGCGGGATGGTAGATGATTACGATATTGCTTGCGAGATTCAGGTATTGATACCACGTTTATTATCCAGCTCGTGCTTTCCTTTCATTATCATAAGATATTCTATTTGTTGATTCCGTTTGTAGACTCTTGATTTTATTCTTTGGAGTCTTATCGGACATTATGCTAGTGGGATGCAGACCATGACCCATAGTTGTTCATTCATGCTTATATTTATGGATTTGAGATATAGATTGCATTGCCATGATTTGGCAGTATACCATAGCCTTGACAGCGTTTACGTATTCGAGTCGGGCTGGAGTCCGCTTGATACGTAGCTGGCTTGCTCACGTGCTTGCATGTGAAAAGTAGGTGCGGGTCGTGATACGGGTCGTGTTCGATACAGAAAAAATTGTGTGATGTGAAATTGTGTCCGGTGTGTCGGACACATGTGGGATCTGTGGATTGTATTAGTACTGGATATAGTAGAAAGACACCCGGGGTCGGATCCAAGGTTGGCATGACTGACCCGATAGTTGTGGATGTTGGACACAGACACACAGACACGATTATGGTTATGGTGATGGTGGTTAAGAATTTATGGTTGAGGAATTTTGGTTTGTGGAAAAACAAAGGAAGGCTTCCCTTTATATAGGAGATGTGAAATTTCTAAATAGGAAGTGATTAGGATTTTGGAATAAATCTTCTCAAAGATTCAAATCAATCAATTAGATTGATTGAATCTCAATCCATTAATGATTTAAAATAGTATCTAATATTTCAAATAGCATTTAAAATAGGTTTTATAAATTTAAATCCTAAAGATAAATAATAATAATAAACAAAATAATTCTACAAGTATATTCTCATAAATATCAAATTGTAAACTAATAGTTAATACTAATCAAACAATTTTAGAACATATTTCTATAAATATAAAATTTTATTTAAAAATAATTTGACAAATCTTTTTGTCATCCCAAAAATTTATTTTCTAACTAGAAAAATATTTAAAACTAAATGAAATAAATAAATAAAAAAATTGGGAAGTGGGCTTACCTGCTTTTAACATGAGCTTGTAGGAGCTGTTGGCCAAGGGCGGTCAGATTGTAGGTGAGATTTCGAGCATTTCCTTCAGTTTATCTTACTCTTGGGTTTTGTTGAAGGTCTTGTATTCCACTTATATTCGGAGTACAATGGTCACCTCGACATATTCGACGAGTGAAGGCGAGTTTCTCGTACCACTCTTCCGTCTTCATATCTCGTGATACGCAATATCTATCATGTATTCCGACTATGAAGGTGCGTCCTGGATTAGAGTCATGTCTTCGACTGAGTCGTTGGTACCGACTTACTTCGAGACTTGACCCTTGTGCACTTTGTGAGTCAGCGTAGGCAAGCGAGGACAGATCCCTACTTAACTGACTCAGGGGTATATTATTCCATATGCCTCATAGTTCTCTTCTTTTCTTGTATTATATATGTATGTATTTATCAGTGCGTCAATTTAAATTTTGTATTTCAAATATCACTACATGGGATATTTTCTTTCGATGAGTTATAATTTTTGACCTTGTTTTAGTATACATGTTTTACTCGACTAGCATTAGTAAAATTTCGAGGACGAAAATTTTCTAAGGTAGGTACGGTGTAACATTCGCTACTAGTTTTGTATTTCTGAATTGTGAGTATTTAAGATTTTTCCAAAATTAGGGAATTAAAACATTCAGCCAATATACCGACGGTATACCGATCATGGTATGTTATGAATAATTTCTAGATATCATGAATAGTATTTTAGATATTTTTGTGAATAATATTTAGATATTTTTGTGAATAGTATTGATACATTATATTGTTCATTGGTTTCTTGGTTCTGAAGCATCCTATTATCCATTGGATGGATGTTTTCTTCCGACGGACGAGATTGACTTAGATCAAGTCGCGGATCGCCATCCAACGGTCAAGATTAATTCATCCCTTCTCTATATACCCTTTGATTTTCTCTCTCCTCTCTCTTTTCATTATCTTCTCTTATTTCAGTCATTTTTTTTTCTCTTCTCTCCCCCTTGGGTTGTGCACAGGAGTTGGCCTTGAGACCTTGGGTGTGGTGTCTAACCCCCCTAGGAGGAGGAGTAGAAGCTTAGGCTTGGTTTCTAGATACTCTAGGCAAGTACATCTTGCACAAAAGTGATATAACCATGCTTTACTTTTGGTTTTCCATAGAAACTAAAGTTTTATTGTTCTATAATATGCTTCTCTAAATTGTTAACATCTTTAGTATATAACATTTTTGGTTTTGATCGATGGTATTGCAAAGATCCTCAACTTGCATACTAGTAATTAGGATTATGATAACCCTAGCTAGTTAATAATAGCAAGCCGTAGGCAATAATTGGCCGTGCACTTTTGGTTGTGCGTTACTTTATTTGCTCTTTGTGTCGGTGAGTGGCCATAGGCTTGTAGGACCGTTGAGCACCTCTAGAGGGGGGGTGAATAGAGTGTGTGCGTGTACAGCGGAAAATAATCACCAATTAAAATCTTAAGTAATAACTATGGCATATAAAAGACGGTAAATAAATACAGTAAAGTAAGAGTCAAGAATTCAAACTCAGTGACACAGCGATGTATACTGGTATCCCTCTGAGAGGACTAATCCAGTCTCGAGTACTCTTGCTCGATGTTAATCCACTATAACACAAGCTTTAACTGAGTGCTTGCAACTCTTACAACACCGTGCTTGGCGACAAGTGCACGACCGACTTCACAACACCGTGCTTGGTGACGAGCGCACGACCGGCTCCAGAAGGCAATTGGAAAACTGGAACGTTTTCTGAATACAACCTCCGATACAACTCTTCAATACCAAACTCTAGATTAAACAGAAACTGTACTGGCTTGGTTAAGAGTCGTAAAGGCTTAGATATGAAAGTAAAAGCTCAGAACACTTTAGATAGAGAAGAGAAGAGATGAAATTGGATTGTTGAAATGAATGATAATCTCAACTCTATTTATAGTGTTTTTGGGGAACCGAACTCGGGCAGAGTTCGGGCAGAGTTCGGATGCTAGGATTTCGCATACGAACGTTGGACGCAGATTTGGTGGGAACTGTATTTCAAATAACCCAGACCGAACTCGGGCCGAACTCGGACCGAACTCGGTCAGAGTTCTGTCAGAGTTCTGCTGGTTCAGAACAGTAAGGAGTAAACCAAATTTGCATAGGTTTTGGGCCTTTTGGAATTGTAGATTTTTGGGATACGTAGGTAGGCTTATTTTTATTTGTGGACTGAGAAAAACCTAAGCCAGTACCGATCCGATCAATCTCACATTTTTCCTAGACTCAAATAAAAGAAAAATACAGAATAAATATGAAAACTAATAGCCGTTTTGATGACGTCTTTTTCCTGACATAGAAGACGCATTTTTCCTTGACGACAATCGTCCAAAGATAAACAGATCTGAAAATCTGAATACCTTTCGGGGGCTTCGCCCCCGAACCCCTGACGGGGGGCGCTGCCCCCTCGACCCCTGTCCGCTGACCGGGCAGCGGAACCCCCGATGCGAGGCCCCGGATAGGTCGTTGGGCGGTTCAGAGAAAACTCCTTGTATAACGCCGTCTTTGGCCCATTAATAATTCTTTGTTGCATATGTCCTGCTTGTCTGCAAGTACATGTTAGACGAACAAAACAGTATGATGCAGTATGATATAATCATAACAATATGATATAGAACATTTAGGACAATACTAACATTAGGATAATGCTAAGTTTAAGTAGTAACATAATAGTGATTACATGAATATTAGTGACGTCGATATGTTAAACTTAATTGATTAGCCATATTCAAAAACATGATATAATCATTGGGCTAACAAGGCTAGGTTCTGCTCGAAAAAAGATCTGCAACCCCGATATTTGTTTGGTTTAAGGGTTGTGGCTCCGATTTCGAGTAGTTTCTAAGTTCCCTTGTTTCTCATTGGCTTATTCTGTTCCATATCTATATTGTTCAGTATTTATTTCAGTCATTTCATTCTCGAAATACGTGCATTGGTATCAGACAGACACGCACAGAGGTTACAGGCAAGTGTACCTTGCCAATATTTCAGTACCTTTATTATTTCCTTTTATTGTTGCATATTTGTTTTCTCGTTCGTGATCATTGAGAACGTAGGGTTAGTTGATACTTAGCGTCTGAATTGATTCGGGTGCCGATATTAGTATATTGATGTCGGGTATCAACCCTATGCATTGTGATATATCATATTCATGTTCATTGACACGATGGACCACAGGATACGGACACGATAGATGATGATGACATGATACGGAGTCTGACATGAGATATTCGTGGCTAGGGACTCTGTGATAGCATGTTGTACTAGCTCGCATGACTTGTTACTAGTACATGATTCATATGTGACTTGACTGGATAGTTTTAGAGCAAATGAAGGGGAGGACTCTACCGAAATATTCGGCCGTCTAGACTCATGATCATGCTTCCATATTTGGGACTTGGTTATTGTACTTGTGGTCAGGGTCTCTGTAGCAAAGTCATAGTATTGATTGATTGTTCGCCCATCGGTATCACAGCACGGTGCCATGGGTGATTGCCTGTATGGCTGGGCCTGGTATTAGGATTGTCCTCAACTGCATATTTGTACTTAGACTGGTTATAGTAGATACCCTTTATTCATTTATTTTTACTGTTACATTGGCATATTTTTTAATACCTTGCTATGTCCCTAAGGACCTGGTGATCTCTCTAGGTAGTTGGTCATGCAGAGAGAGTCTGTTGATCATGGAGATATTGTTGTATCTCGCTCAGGTATTTTATTGTGCTTTTATAATTATTCATTATTTCTATTATGCTATTTGGTCTTGTTTTGTAGATCTATATCGTTCTTCGAGTCTAATCGAACATATATGTTGTTGGACTGCAGACTATAACATATATTGTTCATTCTTTATGTTATTTATCCTATGGATTGAGATAAATATATTTATAGTTGATTGATAGTTAGAATTATAACACCAAGACAACTTATACGTATTTGAGTCGGGCTAGAGTCTACTCGATACTTAGTTGGCATGTATACGATCTCCTAGTCCTACGTATTTTGGGACTGGAACGTTACAAAGCTATACCAAGATAGGGAAGCAAAGGAGTAGGACCAATGGAAATACTACGTCGTAGTTATGAGAGAAAAAAAAATGAACACACAGAGGTGAAACAGTGAAATAAGGAGATTCCTTTAAAAATGTGACATGGATGAGATATACGAAGACGATAGGCCAAGGGATCATAACAACGGTATCCCTTGTGATCAAAACATTGAATAAGACATTGTTGGATGATTGAGCTGTCAGCTTCGTGTGCTCAGTCAAAGGAAGAATAACAAAATTCAAGTGCACCCCAAAGTGCGAAGCATACTGTAATCAGGAGGACACAAAAAAAGACTCTCATGAGATGTCTTTCATATAAAACAGATAAAATATTGACATTGATAAGATTAGTAGGGGAAGAATGGCCTATGGCCAGAACTTTTGAGGAACATAAGAGGATAACAAGAAAGTACGAACAATCTCATTTGCGCTCGACTATCCCATTATGTTTATGAGTGTAAAGGTAGGATTGCTAAAAAGAGTGCCATGAGATTGTAAGATAGATTTTGTTATAGCAACGATATATACTCAAGAACATAATCAGAGCAAAAAATCTTAATTCTACCATTAAATTGAGTATGAATCATAGTAGTAAACGTTCTATAAATGGTAGAGTTCAGAACGGTGATGCATAAGGGAGACCCAAGTATAACGAGTGTAATCATCAATAAAGCTCACATAGTAGAGAAAACTAGTCATAAATGGGATAGGAGCAGGTCCCTATATGTTAGAATAGCCTAATTCAAAAACACTAGCAGATTTAGAAAAACTCTTAAAAAATGATAGGGCTAATTGTTTTACCAACTAACTTGCAGCCTATACATGTGGATAGAGAAGAGAAAAACAAGTCCAAGAACTCCACTATGGATAAATTAGCGGGACTCTGAAATATGACCTAAGTGTCTGTGTCACAAGTCGTTAGTAGTTGTGACGATAGTAACATAACTAGAACTCAAAGGTCGAGATAATATAAAATGAAGAAACTCTAAGTGGTACAACCGCCCATTCTTACGAGCACGACCAATAGTCTGGCCCATAGGAGGATCCTTCACATAACATATGAGGGAATAAAAAACAATGATAATCCCACACTTACAAAAGTTGTAACCGATATGAGGTGTAAAGTAAGACGGGGAATATGTAAATAAAAGGAAGGTTCAAAGTGTCAAAAATAGTAGAACTGAATTGAGTGATAACCAACTAAGAACCATTAGCTGTGTGTAAAGAAGGAAAGTGGGATGATAAATGTGCAATACTAGATAAGATACTAAGGTCATAAGTCATATGATGATAAGCACCATAGTCTAATATCCAAGAAGTAGACGTACCTGTAGAGGCAGAAAAAACATATGTAGAGAAACCAACAGAGACATGCTGGCACTGGAGCTGAGCTTTAACTGAGTAAGACGGTGCTGAATATTTGCTGATGTATGTATACTATCAACAATGCGTGCCTGAGGTACCAGAGGACGAGTCGAGGAGGAACCCTTCGTCTTTATCTGCTCGAAATTGAGTTTTTAATATGGATAAAGTAGAAAATAATCATCCCCTGAGTGACCAAGCTTATGACAGTGAGAACAAATCAGAACAAACTGTTGATGAGCATAGCAATGACCAAGCATCCCGCGATAGGTACATAGAGGACGAGAAGAAGTTATGGGAGCACGAGCCTTCTCGGAAGTGAAAGAAGGAAGGAAATCTCAGAACTGCTCAGACGAAGACATTTTTTTAACAAATCAACGAGAGAAGTACTTGCCGGCGTTGGCTAAGAGAAGTACTGGTGGCGTTGGTTCATGCGCTCCTGGATGGCTCATGCGCTTCTAGATCTCGGTATAGGAGATGGTGGTGTTGAAGGACTGGATCTTGAAGTCCTGGAGTCAAGCTGCCTCATAGGAGCTTAGCTATTTGGAAATCTGGACTATTGTGTTAAAACTTTTGGAGATACTCAACAATTGATTATCTAAAAGAGAGTCTGATCGACCGTAGGGTTGAAACAGCAGGGACTGAAGACGGCGACATGATTAAAAAACCAAAAGCTCTGATACCATGAAACAAATCAACAATATTGATTGTATTGATGAATTAATCAAAAGAGTCATACAACTATGTATTTATTATATAGATGGAGAACAAATCTTAATATGTATAGGAGAGGAATCCATAACCGTATTTGAGACTGAAACTATATCTATATAGTAGTAGGAGATGGGTAAAGACATAATCCTAAATCTGATTATATCTTAACATGGTTCACGTGGATGTTAAATGAGATTTCTTCTTCTAGAGGGGTGAGTATAGGCTGTTGCTTGTTATAGTAACATGACAGCGTTATTCCAGGTAAGCAAGTTAATCTTGTTTGATATTTAATGCTTGTTTCTATTTTGTAATTCAAGATTTTCTACAATTTTCTAGAATAGTTTCAAATATTTGTAGCAATGGCTATTTGTATTCCTTATTTGGATAATTTTAAGTTCTTTTATCTCATTGTTGTTGCCTCTTTAGAGCATGAATGTCCATGTCTTGTAGTGCGTTCATGAGAATTTATATTTTACATGCCGCACGCATGCACCCAACCGCCACCCCACCACTTAATTTTCCGAAAGGGGAATTAAATGATGCCACCAAGACTCGAACCCAAGACCTCCTGGAAGGAATGCATCGGTCTTAACCGCTAGGCTAGACTTCATATACAAGTTTAGTATCAAGGTCTATTGGTAGTTGGTTATGCTTGGAGTGTATTTATTCTTTATTTTCAGTCCTAGTCTATGTCAGACTCATGATGGAGTTATAATAATCTTCTCTCATTTTTTTTAGAAGGCTAATTGAGCTAATTGTCGAATTGATACTCCAAGTTAGTCAATTAAATTTTGGAAATTTTATGGATTATGGTATTATTGTTAGGCCTTATAGGAAGTTGCTGACCTTTGTCACGTTGCGCATCTGTATGTTTGGGCCTGACAAGCACTAATTTGACTTTTGCGAAGTTCTTTATAATTTTGTTGTAAATTGGACTATTCCTATTAGGTTTTTAGCATAAAGTTATAATTGGTATTGTGCCATAGTAGGGAGAAATCTTGCAATATTTGTTGTGGTTGTTGATTTACTTGCAACAATCGAAGGATAACTCTACATTTGTCTTGGTAGCTCTATTTACATGCAATACCAACCTTTTCAAAAACGTAATCAAATGCCAAACGCCCCAAGGCTACTAGAGTTATTTCCTCTTCCTTTGGGTATACATAGTATGAATCCATTTTTGAGCTATCTATGAGTTAATTTAAATCACAGAGAGATCCATCGCACAGCATTTGAAAGAAAAAAGAGAGAGGAGGATCTCCATTACTCAGCTGGCTATAATACAAGTCTAATAAGCTTTTTCAATGAAGACGGGAGTTAAAATCCCAAATTCTCCACACAACAACAACAACAAAATTCTGATCCCAATCCAACAAGCTCATACCAATAATAGAGATGAAAATTATACCCAGTCATAACAAAATTTTCGGAACGCAATTGCTAAAAGTTTCAACTATCACAGATAAGAGACCGACTGTTTAAAACTACCAGAAGTCACATATTACATGTAAGGAGGTTGGTGAGGTGGCTGCATCCCTGTGTCAATATAGCCCCCATAATTGGATGGTGCGGGTTGGCCTCCAGTGCCCATGTAATTCTCATATCTGTTTTGAACAGAAGATCCGGAGCCCGCATAGCTCCCATAGTTTGACGAACTAGTGCAAGGGGCAGGAGGAGCAGCTATCTCATCTGGATAATGATATGGCCCCTGAGCAGTCTGCTGCTGGTCGTACAGGGCATGGGCAACCGTGTCATAGGCGGGTGGTGCAGCATAATTGTACCTCTCGGGGTACCTTTCGCCAACTGCAGGGTAGAATCCCCTCTCGTCATAAACAGGTGGAGGAAGCTGCCTGCTATCAACAGGAATAGATGGCCTCCATTGAGTATATCCCCCATTTGCTCGAGGCTTCTTTGCTTGTGAATTAGCTGCTTGTGCAGTTCTCTTCTTGACGTGTTTTGCCTTCTCAAGTTGAGCCACCCGTTTCTTGAGAGCCATGACTGGGTATTGTTCTTGAAGCTTGTACTCCTCAATGCACTTAATGACGATCCTAATTGCACCTAGCTCCTTGTTGTTAACTTCCTTCTGGAGGCATATTTGATTCGAAAAATTAAGAGTAATACATCAAAATAAAAAATATAAATAATGGAAAACAGTGGGTATTCCCTTTGGTCATCATATATATTTTTTAAACTAAAAGCATGTTTCCTACATTTAATGTTCAGATGTTTCTAGTACAAAATACATCTTATCTTGCATCATTTTGTTTTGAAGATTGTAAATACTTAGCTTTGGGAGTTTCAAAGGGTTTGATGGCCAAAAATGAGGGGATTCAGGAGAGGGAATGTTGTCATTCCACTAACAATTTGAAATTCCGCAATAACGAACTTTAAAATTAAGATCATTCAGTTTTCCTTTCTAAGGAAATTTGCCAAATATCTCACTGTTGTTATTTACCTCTACATCAAATCACAGCCCATGTGTTGCATCTTTTACCTGCAATAAACTATAAATTTTGATAAAAGAGTAGTTTTTTTTGGACATATTCCCCTCAAACTAACCTATTCTGGAATAGGTTCCCCAAATTTTACTATTTGCACTCACCACCACCTCCCCCACCCCACCCCAACCCTCCTCCTCTCAAGTTTACAGAAACTGTTTAGAATTGGTTTGATATGTCCTCCGTTTAGGAATCCTTGTAACGAAGAGTTTGTAAGATTTGAAGGGGCAATGAGCAAATGATAACAAGATTTTGCAAACCTATATGACAAAATATAACATCTTGAGGGACCTACATCGTTAAAAATCATTGATTAATCTCTCTCAAGTTTCAACACAGCAACTGTTTATCAATGGTTTCATATGTCCTCCTTATAACAAGAGTTTGTAAGATTTGAAGATGGTATGAGCAAATAATAAGAAGATTTTGCAAACATATATCAAAATATTAACATATTCAGGAACTATAAGCTCTAAACCACCAGTAACAAGTTGATATACTCACCTTCCCATTGGCGGTTGCACTGCTCTCAGCATTTTCCTGTGTAGTTGTCTTCACAGTATTCAAATAATCCTTCAACAGCGGTACAGGAGGGAAGCTTTCTGTGAGCTGGAAAGCATGAGCAAAATGAACCGCATCAATCTGCCTCCCCCTGTTAACCAAAGTTTCAATGAAACCTGCACCAAGACCAATTCAACACCATTAGAATAGTAAATAAATGTACAAGGCACCATTAGCTATCCCAGTTCGTAGCTTCAGGTTCTTAAGCCCTACTTTTTTTTCTTTTATTTTCTTTTCTTTAAGCATCTTTCCAACTCCTATTAGCCAGTTTCCAGGACGGACCCAGTGAAAAGCATGTCAACTGGTCACGGAAACCCATTTGGGTTATGTCTTAGGAACCAACCTGGCATTTTGTGAATTAACCCAAGAGCACGGCAAAGGTTAGGTGCCTGCCTGTGTCGAGCGACAGCAAGGACGAGCTTGCAGAGTTCGTCTTCGTCAAACTCGTCTACAATGCTAAAGGTTGCAAGAAGCTGCAAGAATGCTACTACTTCCAATGAGTATCCATTAGAAGCATCAACATCCACTCCAGCCAACTTGGCCTTCCACTCATCAGCAATTGCCTTGGCCTGCTGCTTAATTTCGGAGCTCAAGAGATGATTGTCACATGGCTCAGCCATCCCCAAGAGAGGGGCTGCGGACTCCATAACAACAAGACAGGTTCTGTGAAGGAGCTGGACAGTGTCCTCGCTCCCTTGAGAATTGGATGGGTACGGAGGGTAAAAGCCCTCCAAGGAATCCAGCACCAATCGGGCTGGTTCAGTTGCACTTTTTAATGCATTGGAAAGTTCCTCTCTAATGGTGGTAAGGTTTTTCTGATTCTCTGAAAGATATTTCAAAAGCCCTTTTGAATCGATCTGTTCACAAAGTTCCTTCAACCGAGGATAAGGCTTAACTTCACCAGCCACAGCTTCAGATGGATTGCCTGATTGATTATCAATTATGTTCTTCCTGGGTGCAGGAAAAGGTTTATTGGGGTCATCAGCGAGACTGGTGCTTACCTTGTTGTCTTTGTTTCCTTTGGCATTAACTATAACTGGACTTGGCACCCTGCATTTGTTGCGTGCCTCCACTATGGCAGAGGCAGCAGTGTCTTTGAGCTCCTGGAGATGATTCAACGAAGCATGTTCTTTCACAGCAACAGCTGCCTCTCTTTCTTTGATCAATTTACGAGCTTCAGATTGCTTTTTCTCAAATGCTCTCTCCTTCCCTTCTACTTCAATGAGCTTTTCCTCTAATGAAGTCCCAAGGTTGTGAAAATATTTTTTTATGTCCTCCCACATAGTCTTGTTCTGAGAATATGACTCTCTGTGTGATTCCAGTTTATTAAATGCATTACCAAGTTGCTCAACCATTTCATTGGTGGCTTGAATTCCATTAGTAACCTTATCTGTTTCCGCCATGGCTGTAAGTAGGTGTGAATCTCCAGTAGCCTGCAAGATATGATGTGTCTAATGAAGTCAACCATTACTAGCAAGTGTCGGCAATAATAAATGCATCTTCGTTTTAGTATCATACAGTGCAGGTAGAATGTAAATATAAGACGGTGCAAACTGAAAATTATTCCAGGGTTAATTGCGCTTCCAACCTGTTATGGTCCACGAATTTTTCTTAAAAGGGGCAGTAATATGTCCTCAAATAACAAGGATCATAAGTATACTTGGCTGAAAGACTGAAAGTCACTCAAAACTTTTGAAAATCCCAAACTCCAACAAGGAAAAAAAAATGCTTTAAATAGATGAATATGGGGATTTTAGAAGGGCAGACAAAGAGTAATATGAGTTACGTATGTGCTGTCAAAATTTCCAGCAAGGTTAAATGACTAATAATGGGATATATTGTTAAGTTCCATTATGTTAGTGGATTGTCTTTCCTTTACTTTGGCTTAATGTATCATAGAAATGAATGCAATTTCCAATAGCAAATCATATCATCTTACCTCTTCGTCTAGACTTTATAGTCTATGGGAACTTGAAGGGCGCCCCTTGGTTGCATGAGCTTAAAATGTATATCCAAAAGGTAGGTCTATCTTCCTGCCAAGTGGCCGTCTAAGTTTTATGGTATAACCCTCTCATGCTCATAGTTAGCTTGGCTAGGAATTTGATATCCAAAATGAGGGTTGTCAAAATTTTCATAGAACTTTGTTATGCTCCATAGCCGACCCCATTCTGATAGGAGTAGGCTTGAATGATGATAATGACGATGATAAGCTATTATGTTGAAGAAAGATGATGAAATAAATTGTACATGTAATAAAGGAATAAATCAAGTGCTAGAGATTCTATATCTAGCTTTATCTATTGGTAGAAAAGATCTAGAAAACTTCTAGAAATTCTATTCATTGTATCAGTTAAGAGAACATTATTTATTTAGGAAATTAGTTAAAAATAAATTTCTTCTAGAGAATTAATAGAGGTCTAGAAAAATGATGCTCAAAAGTCGAAAGGGAATATACATCAAAAGCAGTAGGCTAACACATTAAAGGTTCACATAACTTGGAATGAATCATAATTATATGTGATGGGACCAAAACGTCGATACCATGCTCCGATACCGAGTCTTGAAACGTGACTGCAGCGAAAACTTTGGCTAACTCACCTGAGATAACCAACCAATCTACCACGAGTACCAAGAAAGATGAGACAACGTATATGTTCGGTGACTACGTCACATGGACAAATCCAATCTATATAATTCAGGTAAAATTACACGATTGAATAAGAACAATATTGAATCCTTTGCCCAAAGGTTCAACCCTCTCACCAAATTCAAGTAGAAAGAAGAATATTACAACTTGAAATCACTCATCCTACCCGTAGAGATCTCCTTGTACGAAGACGACGACTCCCCGCATACTTCTCTTCCTGTTGTCTTGGATGACGAGCCCTAATACTGTGTTTGGAAACATTTTTGAGGAGGTAAAGGAAAATTTGGGGGAAACAAAATAGAGGAGAGTAAAATGAAGGTAAAATTAATTTTTCCTTCACTTGTTTGGATGACCAAAAAGTAGAGGAAGAAATTTTTTGAAAATAATATTTTATTTGTTTGTGGAGATAGATATAATTACCATTCAATCCTTGATTTTTTTTCAAATCATAAATGAAACTAACTTTTTTGAAGGGTAGATTGGTAATTTCTCCCACAATCCTCTCAACTCTCTCCATTTTTCTTCCACTTTTGGGAGGAAAATTTTTGTGTGGGGCCCGCATGAATTTTTCTTCCAAAATCCTCTCCTCTTCCCTCCCCATTTCCAAACACCAATACTTTTAATTTTCCACTTATTTTCCCTCAACATTTTTCTTCCCCCCATTTTTTCCTCTTGCCAAACAATACTTAAGAGCAAAGTACGGACTTTCTTTTAGATTTTTTTGTAGACAAACACCCTAAATCTCTCATCGTGTGCCTCCACCCTCAACCCGTATAAATAGCATGAGAAACCTATCTTAGGTCATACTATAAATCCTAATATGGCCTACCATTAAATCTGGTCGTCAAACAAACCCAACGACACTGATTAAAACCCAAAAATCGTTCAGCCTCGACGACACCGAACTCAGACCGAGTTCGGTTTGGTATCTGCAAAAGGGTTCTGGAACAAAATGACAGAACTCGGACAAAGTTTTGTCCCCGGCCGAACTCGGCCCGAGTTTGGTCCCGTCTTGGCAGAACTGCCTCGACACCATACTGGACTCCAACCATCTCGCCTTAAGTCTAATGAGAGAGTGTTGACCCAATGGCTGCTCAACATGACTCCATGCCTGTTGTCTTGTGACAGAGTTCATGCTCTCCCTTGTCACTGATCTCCGATCCCCCGATCTGCTTTGCATCGTCCGTCGTCTCCAGCTCCTCAACTACCATGTCGACGCTAGCTGTCATGCGTAACACCTTCTGCACCACTGGGATCTTGCCGACATCAATGACACAACCAATACCGAAGTCCCTGACAATCAGTCTCACCGTAAGTCTAGGCTGCATGTCTCCACTTTCGTCTTCCAATGGAACGTGCTACCGTTTTGACGAACTTCTTCACCCTTGGCAGGCTATTCAGCCTTCTGAACCTTTCCATCTTCGTGTCCGACATTGAAGCTCCCCCGTACATATATGCATCCTCGAGCATAACACAATGTACTGTGCACGTGGTCGATGACCCACAGCTTTCCTGAAATGTATGAATGGAGATGCGTCTGTCTCGGATTGAGTTTGCAGCACAACTTGTTCTCTTCTTTGATTTCGAACTGCTGAAATCAATGTCACTCTGTAAAGCTTTGACAAACCACCCGTCATTAAAATCGCATCCTTGAAATAATTCCCTCATGGAGACCGACTAGCTGTCATGGGACCGACAGACTGACCATCAATCTTTGTCTCGACGAACCGAGTCCTCCGTATTCCTCAAATCATCTCGAAGAATTTCCTAGACAAGTTCCTGATTATCAACAAACTCCTGTCGAACATCCCTCGAGCCTCCATCCGATACATGTGGCCTCCCTGTACACCCAGCAGCTTGAGCATGCACATGCCACAACATATATATTCTCGAGCTAGCTGTTGGAAACCTTTCGTAAGCATCAAATCATTGTCCCTAAACATACTGCGATAGCTATCATCCGCCAGTCTCCCTACCGAAACTAAGTTATAGCGCAAACTTGGTACTTGTCGCACCCCCTTGAGAACGAACTTCTCGCCAAGCTCCGTTGTCAAATGCACATTACCAATGCCCACAACTGCAGTCGTCCCCTTGTTGCCTATCTTCATACGTCCAAACCTACAGCCTCGGTATGACGTGAAGATCCTCCTATACGTTGTGGCGTGATACGGCGTCCCATGTCTATGACCTAATCACCGCCATAACACGTGCTACAAGGTTCCTCTGTGTCGATTGCTACGATAATGATATCTTCAAACGCTGTGAGATCCTCCTGATCATCCTTTCCTTTAGCCTTCTCAGCTTTGAGCTTCATGCAGTTCCTATTAATATGACCCCTTTTCCCACAGTGATAGCAACCTTTCCTGCAGTTCGCAGGATCCCGAGAACTATCCCGTGTCCTCGCCTGTGACTTGCGTCTTTCCTTCCAATAGGAAGCAACCATAGCAGACTCCTACGATGATTCAACGAACTGCTTACGCCGGACTCCTCATTTAACAAGCTCTTTTGACTGCCTCCATCGTGGAAACTCCATCTGGTACGGAGTTTCTCATTGATACCACTATCGTCTCTCGGCTCTCCGACAGAGAACTCAAAAGCAGAAGGGTCTGAAGCTCATCGCCAATCATTATCATCATCGCAGATATCTGATTGATGATACCCTGAACCTCGTTCAGATGTTGTGACACTAAGACACCCTCCGTGTACTTCGAATTAACAAGTTGGCGAATAAAAAACGTCTTATTGTCAGCCGTCTTTCGTTCGTACAACGAATTAGCTTTTCCCAAAGTACTTTTGCAGAAGTCTCCATAAAGACGTGATTAAATATTGAATCGTCTAGCCATTGGTGGATGAATCTAACGGCCTTTCGATCCAATCGCCTCTAGTCATCAACAGACTTATTCGATGGCTTGGCGATGTCGTCCTCTAATGGACCATGCAAATCCTTGCACTAGAGTAGGTCCTTTATTCTTAGTTTCCAAATCGCCTAGTTCCCCCTTGTGAGTGGTAATAATATGCGTGTTCATCTGCTCTGTAGACATGATTGTACCTACCCTCTCGAGAACTCTGATACTAGATGATGGTATCAGACTATCAGACCAGAATCAAAAGCTCTGGTACCAGATGATGGGACCAAAATGTCGATATCGCACTCCGATATCGAGCCTTGAAACGTGACCTTAGCAGAAACTTGGGCCAACCACCTGAGATAATCAACCAATCTACCACGAGTGCCAAGACAGATAAGACAACTTATATGTTCGGTGATTGCGTAACCTTGACAAATCTCAATCTATATAATTCAGGTGAAATTACAAGATTGAATAAGAACAATGTTGAACCATTTGCCCAAAGGTTCAACCCTCTCACCAAACTCTAGTAGAAAGAAGAATATTACAACTTAAAATCACTCATCCTATCCGTAGCGATATCTCTGTACGAAGACGACGACTCCCCGCACAGATCTTCTCTTCTTGCTATTTTGGATGACGAGCCCTAAGGGCAAAGTACGAAATTTTTCTTAGATTTCCTATGGACAAGTACTCTGAATCTCCCACATTGTGCTCTTGAGATTGATCATGTGCCTCCATCCTCAACCCATTTTAGGTCATACTAGAACTCCTAAAATAGTCCATCATTAAATTTGGCCGTCAAACAAATCCAACAGTGCTAATTAAAACTCAAAAATTGTTCAGCCCCGACGACAACGAACTCGAACATAGTTCGGTTTAGTCCCTGCAGAAAGGTTCTGGAACAAATGACAGAACTCATGCATAGTTCTATTCCCGACTGAACTCGGCCCCGTCTTGACAGAACTGCCTCGACACCAAATTGGACTCCAACAATATGCCATGCCAGTTCTAAGGTTTTAAATAAAAATAGGAATAAAAAAACTAATAGAGAACTGAAAGTCCGCACAAGCATTGTTCCCATGCGTGATACCAAAATAGCAACAATAAAGCATCCAAATATCTCATCCATTGTAGATCTTTGAAAGACATTCCGCTCCATAAGGCTCCCGCTAATGCAAGGTCATGGGAGACAAAGATCTACACCAACTTATCCCCATTCTATAAACAGGTTTCCCTGATTCAAACCGGCATCCTCCAGCATACAAGTACCAACATTTTCCCTATTCTATCTGAAACTTGAAAACTATACATCCAATAGTCCACTTATGATGGCCTCAACTTTTTTTGAGAAGGCCTTGATTTATCAAATACATTCTTAACTGAAATGCCTACTAAATCAAAACCAGGACTGGAAATTGAACTATGGCTTGGTTTGGGATTGCTTCTGGTTTTCAAAGCTGGCAGCACAAGCAGCTTTTGACAGTAGGTTGGATGCTGCTGTCAAAAGCCGCCCCAAAATTGAACTGACAATTGAAAAGCTTTTTGATAAGTTGTTGTTACCAAACAATCCTGAAAAGCTTTCCAAGAAAAGAAAAAAATAGAAGCAGCTTCCAATAGGCAATCACAAACCCAGCCTATAAGCTATCAATTACAACCCCCCTCACTGCTAAAAGAAAATAATAATATAACAATAGAAATTGCCAGTTCTAAGGAAAAGGTACCAAACTATATATAGTTTTAGGAAATAAGCTGACACTAATATATACCAGTCATAACACCCATAACATATCGGATTTGAGCCAAACCAAAATGAAACTGCACGATAAAATAGATACCAAGCTAATATTGGAAAGCTACAACAAATTTCAAGTTTGTATGGGCGAGAAAATCAGTAAAAAAAACTACCAGAAACATACAAAAATAGGTGCAAATGTTCTCCAACATTACTGAAAGTGGCCAATTAAAAAAAATTCCCAAAATGGACAAATTTTCCCAAAAACAGGATGGAAACCAGCCAGTAACTGATGAAAGTTTGTACATACAGGCTAAGATGTGTATTTGTTTGAATTGTATTTCAATTTTCATGATTATATCAATTCATTAGTACGTTAATTGGCTATCAAAAAGTGGTTCTCATGTTAAAATACAATCGAAGTCATGCAGTCATGTTGACTGCAACTATCCATCAAAAACTTACATAAAACTACAAAGACTGTTAAGGGTATTATGTTTGAACTCTAACCATTTACTTCTACATTTTAATTGAACATAACATTTCTCCAGAAGCGTATAACACATGATTTCGATGCTCCTATCTAAAATTGGTTACATATACTATTACAGAATAAAGAGGATCCCAATACATATACCACATCACTGTTGTCATGGTCGTCATCATAATCATCATCATCCAAGCCTTTATCCCATCAAAATGGGTGTCAATTATGGGACATAAGAAAGCTTCACAAAGATTTGAATAAGTTTTTATGATTGGTTGTCAACCTAACATGAACCCTGTATGTTGGTGCCAAATTCCTAGCTAACTATGAGCATGAATGGGTGATATCATAAAACCTAGATCCATTGTAGGTAAAGCTACCTTATGGATATGCAGTTTAAGCTCATGCAACCAAGGAACATCCTCCAATTTTCCATAGACTATAAAGAGTCTAGATAAAGTGGTAAGATGATACAATTATCTATAGGGAGTTGCATTCATCTCTATGATACCATAAGCCAAAGGGTGAAAAGGAACACCAATACCATGATTGACGTCCTATAGGAAGCACGGGCACTCCAAAAACCCATACCACGGACACGTGTCCCGACACTCCAATATATAGTACGAAACACCAAGATGTGTCAAATCCATGTTTCTGTGTCCAAAAATGTGTCGTGTTGTATCTGTGTCCGTGCAACAAAGCCCATATCACATTTTCAAAAGTTTGTTTCACAATCCTTCCATCTTCATCAGTAACCAATAATCCCCTAACCATTTCACAAGTCCATTTCCCACAATGCAATTTATAAACTAGAACCCTAAAGTTTGACATTATTCTTTTTCGTGGACAACAAGCTTCATTCCCACTACCATAATTTCCGTTCTTTGAAGTCCCGAAAGCCATCCATTGTAACCTATCAATCGGAGACTACCTAGGGGGCGTTTGTGTAAAACCCCTTATAATTTAAAGGAATATTTAAATTATTTTTGGATTTTATTTAATTCTAATTTATTTTTATCTTATTTATATTATATAAAAGGACTATAGCCATGGTTGAGTTTGAATATGCAAGATGACTAGAAAGTATGGCATGCCTAGCGTAGTCGGGTGCTTTAACTAGTATGCTAGCCATGTTAGGAATGCCATGGTCATATTGTAATCTCTTGCATGTTAACCATTCAAATTATGGCACAAGTTATATTTTTATTTAATTAATTAGTTAAGAAAGCCTTTATGACTTTTTAGAAGACCCGGTTGCACCAAACCTTCCCAAACCTCTTCCAAGCCAAACCCAACCCTATGTAGGCATGTTGGGCATTAGTAAATATTAATAATTACATTTATTTTTATTTAATTCAGATTTTGTAGTGTAATTATATAGATAGAATTAAATAGTTCTATATTAGGAAATCCCTTTTTAAATCCTCAATCCAATCAACTTGCCAACTCACCAAACAACCAAATCATGCCAAGTGGACCCCCACCATGCTAATTTCGGCCAAACAACCCCCCATGGCCGAATGCATCAAATTAAATAGGATTTAAATCCTAGATTGCTTAAAATTTATTTAAGGATATGTTTAAATATACCAACTTATCCCAAACCTTAACCAAATCCTAATCTTTCTCTCCCTCACCTTTGGCCGACCAAAACCCCTCTCCCTCTCCATAATTTTGGCAGAAACAAACTCCCCATAGACTCTATACATCATCTCCTCCATTGCACCTCTCTCCATCCTTCACAAAAACTCATCTCCTCCACCATACATCTCCGAAACCCCTCAAAACAAATCCTAAAAACTCCATCTCCCCCATCCAATCCTCTATAGCCATTATCAACTCTCCCATACTCACCAAAAGAGGATTAGCAAGCGAGGATAGCGAAAAATATTGGAGCTTTGGTGAAGAGAAGTCATCATCACCCTTTCTAGCAAGGATCTTTGGTAACTATCCAAATCTTTTCTTCTAAAAACCTTTGCTAAAATTCTGTAGAAAATATGTTATTAATTTTGTAAAAATTATATTTTGATGGACTTTGTTAGGTATAATCATCCATAAAGGTTTCATGAAATATATGCGTAATATTCATGTATCGGTAGGATCAAAATTAACTCTATTGTAAAGGAACTATGAGTTATTGGTACTTATTTTCGAAACTGAATTTTATGTGTTAATATACATAAATTAGAATTTTTAAGTATTTTTCCATGATTTTAGCAACTCAAATCTGGTCGAGAAAATTGTAGGTCAAAACTAGCTAATTTCGGGTAACCGGCTGACCTAGAATGTTCCAAACTTGTAGTAGAACTCAACCCTTATACCTCTGATATTGTTCTATGAAATAAATTATTTTATTGCTGTTTAAAATATATTTTTGGTTATTTTAGCAATTTTGAGTCATTAACTATGTTCCGGACGAGTTTCGGGTAGACTAGCTGACTTATTAATCAACTAGTCATAAATGTCTTTAGAAATATTAATTTTGGAATTTTAGAGATAAATCTGTAAAAAAGTAGTTCAAATATTATTTTTATGATTTTTATATAATTTTTAAGTATGTTATTGAAGTAGGGGCATAACCTACTAATTAAAAGTTAGAAACCATAAAACTGTATTTCGATGTCTCGTGGAACCTATGTGTGATTGTGTGGATCTAAATGGTTCCACGAGAGATTGAATATAATTTTAACACATTACTTTGACTAATTAAGTCGTATCGTAAGTTTCATGAGTAGTGACTTAATTTAGTTAATTAATTATCTAGGAGTGTCGGGTTCCGGAGGCGTGGACGCGAGAGCGGTGTTTCATATTTATAGCATGGAATCAGGCAAGATACCTTGCCATTATACTATTTATATTCAGTCTGCATTTATTTATATATCACTGTTCATTATTTCCAGTTATTACAGTTCTTGATTTACTACATGCTCAGTGATTATTAGTTTACTTTGTTACTATCCTTTGGTTGCACATGAACCTAGAGTTAAGGGACTACCATCTGTAGTGTGTCGCATATACCTTGACACAGTTGTACCACGAGAATGTGTGAGATGAGTAGCATGTAGATGTTCTTGCGTGTGGGTTGATCCCCCATGCGCATGCGTTAGGACTAACTGCTAATAGAGGCGTGTTAGGAGACTTAGCAGTTAGTAGAGGTACATGGTCGTGGATGCGACTTGACAGGTACATTGGGTGGGGAGAACAATACCTGATGTATGGGCTTCTTTGCACTTCCCCACTTACCTGTGCGCTCCGCCGGAGACGCAGGCTCCAGGTGCCCTCTGACGTTTTTCAGAGCGTTATGGACGTAGCCTCTTGCACATGATGCCCTCTGACGATCTTCGGACGTTACGGACGTAGGCCCCTGGTGCCCTATATGGGGACGATGCCGATCCCATTTACAGCCAGGACTCATGCGTCGAAGGATTGTTTCTCAATTGCATGATCACTTTAGTACGGTTAGGTTACCTTATTTATGTCTTGTCACTTTCTTTAATTGTGGCATAATTTATATTCAGTATTTATATGGCATGTTTATTATATCTTGTTACGTCCCTCTGAGGACCTGGTTATCTCGCTAGGTGTGTGCTTTGTAACTTTTCGCAGGTGTTCTAGCCAAGGCCGTGATCTTCTCCATTTCTTCGAGGATGATTGCTCTTGGTTCGTCTTGCTATTTTATCGATCATTTTCTTGTATATCTTCTTTCCTTTAAATTGGTTGGTAGTGGATTTGTCTCCGCCCAACTACATGTATAAATGACAAATTCTTGAGTTGATTATAATATTATTCTTTATTGTTGTGGATGAGATTTAGTTATCATAGTTTTACTGTATTTTACAGCTTATGTATACATACGGGGCTCCATACATTGGAGTATACTTCGTATGTATACAGCTGGCATGGATGCGTACCTAGCCCTAAGTATTTTGGGACTGGGACGTTACATGTTTTTGTGGTGGCCCATGCAGGTCTCGTTTGTCACTTCGGTTATGTTACTGTACCGATGTGAGCCTGCATATAGGATTAGGATATAGGAATCTCATCCACAAGCTTGACTTCCTCCCTAGATTCCAAATCTCGAACTCTCGTCCGATTATCTTGACTTCCTTCTGCTTGATTCCTTTCACTTTAAATCTTATCTTCTTTCGTGCTGAATAGGGAGGTTAGGAGATAACTCATACGAGTATACGTGTTATATTCCTCAATTACTCTATTAGTTGACTTAATAAGTTGAGTAGTATGACTACAACCTACCACCCGTATCCTTTTAACCTAGTATTAAAGTGTAACAGAGTGATAATGAGTATATGCTAGTGTAGGAGAGATGTTTACCTAGAATATAGAGATTTCGTAGCCCATACCCATTGGTCAACTAAGGCCCGATACAAGAACCAGTAGGACGACTGTATACGTAAGCACACCGGATAAGACTTAGATCCTTGTGAAACTCGAACTATTTATTACTGCTTTCAACGTATTCTTCCGTACTTATACTTTAAACTACCATGAATGACGACGCTATTTATAGCCTAGTTTTGCAAGCTTATTTTTTGTCGAGTTTGTTCAGGACATATGTATACTGGGGACGCCCACAAGCATATTGTCTAATTAGAATCAATGTATTATGGTGTGATCAACTATAGTGCACTTGGTTCGCTCTTCATATGATTATCCCACGGGGATTGAGATATAGAGGTATCTAGGATCTCATCCGCGACTGCATTGACAATTCCTCTTGAATTACACATTCGCCTTTGAAATACGTAATTGTATACAATGACATATTTCTTGAACTCTTTATTTCTTTTATCTTTCACTGATTGAAAAGACGAACGCTCGTATTTGATAGATAAATACAGAGTATCCCCATGCCCATGGTAGTTATATGCACAAGTATAGCAACCATCGGCCAAGCCATATAACTACAACCTTGCCTAAAGTTGCTCGTCCTTCCCTCGACCCTAATAGTAATATCGTGACCTTCTAGTTATTTGAGCTTGAGAGATGAGTAAGATCTTACCCTTGGGTAAACCACAAACCTATGAGACTATCTAATCTCTAGGAATCAATTATTGTGAGTCTCTAAATATTCATCTTGATTCTTGGCTTAACTAGCAACCCGTATGCCTTAACTCAAACCTTACTTGACTAGGCCCCCACAGTTTATACAGAGAAGAATAGAACAAAACAAGGACAAGCATTGCAAGGACCGTGGTAGACACCTATTCCAAGATTAGAGATTCAGCAAATGTTACTCTAGGTACAAAATTCTATTATCAAAGAAGTGACATAATATTAGAACAACACATTCACCAGCTTAGCCAAAATCTGTAGCATGACGCCCCGTCATTATGTTGTATTAGTAATCAACAAGTGATGCATGAGCATTACACTTAATACCTCTAGAACGCTTGTGACTATAGTCTGGCAGGTTTGACACAAATAGAAATTCACGACTTAGTAGTTAGGGATCTTTCCCATGACGTGCTTTAGAGTTCGTTATTCCACCGATAGACTCTCGTATACCATGGACAAGCGGGTCATTCCATCTTATCGACTCAGGTACCACTGTATGCAATCATTTCCATTTATTAGGACTCGGGGTACAATCCTCGAAACTGATTCACAACTACCCTATCATGTTATCAATCACATCGTGACTTATTATTACCAAATGTCAAGGTACGATATCGCAACTCAAACATTCCTAACCTTATTATTCCTAAAACCATATCCTAGTCTCTAGAGTGAATAGATTGTAAGCCATTCTTCTTTTAGGAATTTGGGGATCACCGATTGATTGAGATAAATTGGTTCTCATTAGGATGATAAATTAGTGACTCGTGAACTCCCACTTTCTTTTTAGATCTTTTGGTGTCCCTTACCGTGACTTTGATATTTGAAGTGTAATACTAGCTGTTACCTTCCAAAAAAATTTATATGCAAAACTTAAACGAGACCACCTTCAAGTAGACATATCATGTCCCACACAAACACATCTCCTTGGACTCTATTATTATGATACGACTTTTAGGTCAAAAGGGACTAGCGATAACTCTTACCATAACACCGATGTACTTTCGGACTGTAGTTAGAGATCCAACCTTGACTCAAATCTTTTGGCCCAATATATGGTTGTGATCTACTCGAAGCCCTCTACGCACATGCCACAAGTGTTCCACTCAATAGAGGCCTTGTGTGCTACTTAAACACAGAAGTCACGGAAGGCGCATCTCATGACTTACAAAACCTATTCTACCAACCCGACGGGAAATTTGCCCAACCACTTGAATTTGAACCTATTCAACATTACCCTAACCTAATAGGGATGGTTTAAAATTCCACAAAATTTTGTCCAGCCACCATAGATTAAAATCTAAAGTTCATGCAATCAAAGATTGAAGTCCAATTAGGGAACCTATTGAGACTCAGTTAAACCCATCATAGCTCATCGCCATATTAGGACTATAAAACTAAACTTGATGAAATAGGCCCTCACCCCTATTATGTAGGTCTCACCTCTTGGCTCACTAATTCTCCTTCCATAGATTTCGTAACTGCATCTCTTCATAGCCTATGTTATGCATCTCTCGGTACCAACTTGCTTCCGGATATACTTGACCAAGACATCTCATACTTTCTTGACCAAACATAATTAATATATGGGCCATATTAAATAGATAATACCTAGACTTCCTACAGAGTCTGTGACTATGATTGGAAATACCTCATACTTCCTATACCTCCTTGAAATTTGACCTTCTTAGAAGCCATATTACTGTGCTTTCCCCGATTAACCAACTTCTATAAGTTGGGTAGAACATTGAACTTATTATACTCTACCACTTAGAATGGGATTACAATCGTGACCGTTCTTCCGTCTGTATGGAATTTATGAAACGATCATTTATTTTGCATTTTATATCCCTTTGATCGTGCGTTTAGATAACTACGATAACAGATTGCAACCTAAATTCTTCAAGTCAATCATAGAATCATTTTGTTTCAATCAATAGCAAACTTTTTTTTGAGGCAAATAGATCGCAAGCCTCTCTAAGAAACATAAGATTTGGAATTAGCAAGTGGTTGGAAATGATTGGTTCCAATTAGACTAATAATTCAATGGTTCATAACGTCGACCCATATTCGTATCATTTGATACCCTCGACCGTGATTTTGATAATTGAAGCACAATACTAGCCTTTTCCTTTCAACAAAGTTCACATTCACGAACTAGACTAGTCGTACTACTCATATGACATACATGTCCCACACAAAACGAACTTTCCAGTGCTCTATTTAAATTACACCACGTGTATGACACATTGTTTACTCAAAACAAACCATAGAGACCCAAATTCGATCCATTCGATTTCACCCATACAAATATCGACTCATTCCCTTAACTAAACTGAATACTCAAGATTTATGCAAGACATAGCACACCTATGACGTATGCCTTCCAACAAGCAAGCGCATGCCTCCTACACAACACCAAACATCAGCCCACACATATTAGTCATTATGACTTAGAGTTTTCAAAACACTTGCCTAATCATATTCTATAGCCTGGGTTCTTTAATTATCATTGATTCTCATCACTTGGACATAAATTTTTCTTCCCAAAGTTTTCAAGCTCACTTCTTTGTTTTCCATGTTAGACGTAGAACGAATCCTTCTGAACCGACACACCTTAGTATATTCAAACAAGAGGTCGCTACCAGCTTGTCAAAAGCATGACCCCTAGAGTGATAAGTTTGATTGTAGTAACTTTCTTATAGTTGTTATTGACCAAGGACGTCACGGTGTTATCGAGGCTCACTTAGAATCAAAGACTGCGGTCAGAAGTGTCCATTATTCTCGTGCCCCTCCCTAGAAATTGTCCT
Organism: Iris pallida; assembly: GCA_029216955.1. Taxonomy (NCBI): domain Eukaryota; kingdom Viridiplantae; phylum Streptophyta; class Magnoliopsida; order Asparagales; family Iridaceae; genus Iris; species Iris pallida. Next base: position 14,332,465 of record JANAVB010035420.1, read on the forward strand.
CCTCAAAGTCTTGTAATGACGACAATCTTTACGGGTGGCCAACTTCTATAAGTTGGGTAGAGTCTGGAAGGAAGCATACCTTATCTTGTAGAATATGAGGTCAATTGGGATTTCTATGACAACCACACCTCCATCCTTTAAAAAAAAAAATTGAGGTACAATTTGACGTACCTACTCTCCCTCCGTACAAAATCTCGCAATTCTTGATATTATGATTATTTTTAATTTCGAGGACGAAATTGTCATAAGTTGGGTAGGATGTAAAACCCCTTATAATTTAAAGGAATATTTAAATTATTTTTGGATTTTATTTAATTCTAATTTATTTTTATCTTATTTATATTATATAAAAGGACTATAGCCATGGTTGAGTTTGAATATGCAAGACGACTAGAAAGTATGGCATGCCTAGCGTAGTCGGGTGCTTTAACTAGTATGCTAGCCATGTTAGGAATGCCATGGTCATATTGTAATCTCTTGCATGTTAACCATTCAAATTATGGCACAAGTTATATTTTTATTTAATTAATTAGTTAAGAAAGCCTTTATGACTTTTTAGGAGACCCGGTTGCACCAAATCTTCCCAAACCTCTTCCAAGCCAAACCCAACCCTATGTAGGCATGTTGGACATTAGTAAATATTAATAATTACATTTATTTTTATTTAATTCAGATTTTGTAGTGTAATTATATAGATAGAATTAAATAGTTATATATTAGGAAATTCCTTTTTAAATCCTCAATCCAATCAACTTGCCAACTCACCAAACAACCAAATCATGCCAAGTGGACCCCCACCATGCTAATTTCGGCCAAACAACCCCCCATGGCCGAATGCATCAAATTAAATAGGATTTAAATCCTAGATTGCTTAAATTTTATTTAAGGATATGTTTAAATATACCAACTTATCCCAAACCTTAACCAAATCCTAATCTTTCTCTCCCTCACCTTTGGCCGACCAAAACCCCTCTCCCTCTCCATAATTTTGGCAGAAACAAACTCCCCATAGACTCTATACATCATCTCCTCCATTGCACCTCTCTCCATCCTTCACAAAAACTCATCTCCTCCATCATACATCTCCGAAATCCCTCAAAACAAATCCTAAAAACTCCATCTCGCCCATCCAATCCTCTATAGCCATTATCAACTCTCCCATACTCACCAAAAGAGGATTAGCAAGCGAGGATAGCGGAAAATATTGGAACTTTGGTGAAGAGAAATCATCATCACCTTTTCTAGCAAGGATCTTTGGTAACTATCCAAATCTTTTCTTCTAAAAACCTTTGCTAAAATTCTGTAGAAAATATGTTATTAATTCTGTAAAAATTATATTTTGATGGACTTTGTTAGGTATAATCATCCATAAAGGTTTCATGAAATATATGCGTAATATTCATGTATCGGTAGGATCAAAATTAACTCTATTGTAAAGGAACTATGAGTTATTGGTACTTATTTTCGAAACTGAATTTTATGTGTGTTAATATACATAAATTAGGATTTTTAATTATTTTTCCATGATTTTAGCAACTCAAATCTGGTCGAAAAAATTGTAGGTCAAAACTAGCTAATTTCGGGTAACCGGCTGACCTAGAATGTCCCAAACTTGTAGTAGAACTCAACCCTTGTACCTATGATATTGTTCTATGAAATAAATTATTTTATTGCTGTTTAAAATATATTTTTGGTTATTTTAGCAATTTTGAGTCATTAACTATGTTCCGGACGAGTTTCGGGTAGACTAGCTGACTTATTAATCAACTAGTCATAAATGTCTTTAGAAATATTAATTTTGAAATTTTAGAGATAAATCTGTAAAAAATTAGTTCAAATATTATTTTTATGATTTTTATATGATTTTTAAGTATGTTATTGAAGTAGGGGCATAACCTACTAATTAAAAGTTAGAAACCCTAAAACTGTGTTTCGATGTCTCGTGGAACCTATGTGTGATTGTGTGGATCAAAATGGTTCTACGAGAGATTGAATATAATTTTAACACATTACTTTGACTAATTAAGTCGTATCGTAAGTTTCATGAGTAGTGACTTAATTTAGTTAATTAATTATCTAGGAGTGTCGGGTTCCGGAGGCGTGGACGCGAGAGCGGTGTTTCATATTTATAGCACGGAATCAGGCAAGATACCTTGCCATTATATTATTTATATTCAGTCTGCATTTATTTATATATCACTGTTCATTATTTCCAGTTATTACAGTTCTTGATTTACTACATGCTCAGTGATTATTAGTTTACTTTGTTACTATCCTTTGGTTGCACATGAACCTAGAGTTAAGGGACTACCATCTGTAGTGTATCGCATATACCTTGACACAGTTGTACCACGAGAATGTGTGAGATGAGTAGCATGTAGAGGTTCTTGCATGTGGGTTGATCCCCCATGCGCATGCGTTAGGGCTAACTGCTAATAGAGGCATGTTAGGAGACTTAGCAGTTAGTAGAGGTACATGGTCGTGGATGCGACTTGACCGGTACATTGGGTGGGGAGAACAATACCTGATGTATGGGCTTCTTTGCACTTCCCCGCTTACCTGTGCGCTCCGCCAGAGACGCAGGCTCCAGGTGCCCTCTGACGTTTTCCAGAGCGTTATGGACGTAGCCCCTTGCACATGATGCCCTCTGACGATCTTCGGACGTTACGGACGTAGGTCCCTTGTGCCCTATATGGGAACTATGCCGATCCCATTTACAGCCAGGACTCATGCGTCGAAGGATTGTTTTTTAATTGCATGATCACTTTAGTACGGTTAGGTTACCTTATTTATGTCTTGTCACTTTATTTAATTGTGACATAATTTATATTCAGTATTTATATGGCATGTTTATTATATCTTGTTATGTCCCTCTGAGGACCTGGTTATCTCGCTAGGTATGTGCTTTGTGACTTTTCGCAGGTGTTCTAGCCAAGGCCGTGATCTTCTCCATTTATTCGAGGATGATTGCTCTTGATTCGTCTTGCTATTTTATCGATCATTTCCTTGTATATCTTCTTTTCTTTAAATTGGTTGGTAGTGAATTTGTCTCCGCCCAACTACATGTATAAATGACAAATTCTTGAGTTTATTATAATATTATTCTTTATTGTTGTAGATGAGATTTAGTTATCATGGTTTTACTGTATTTAACAGCTTATGTATACATACGGGGTTCCATACATTGGAGTATACTTCGTATGTATACAGCTGGCATTGATGCGTACCTAGCCCTAAGTATTTTGGGACTGGGGCGTTACAGTTTGGTACGAGAAATACTATATAGCCGGGAATTATATATTTCCATAAATTTTATTCCAAGATATCATTTTCTCGAATATTCTTTATTACCACGTTTGCTACATAATATTATATTCCTGGGTATATATAATTTATTCCTGAATATATAAAATACATATGTTTGGTACCATAAATAAATTCCTAGGAATATAATATTCTTCAAACTCACATAAAGATAATTGGGTAAGAAAAAAAAGTAAAAAAATTGTATAATAAAAAATAGTACCACTGAATCATTAATTAGTTAAAAAAAATTAAGAAAAAAATTAGTTAAAAATAATTGAGTAAAAAAATTGTATAATAAAATAGTATCATACAAAAATTAACAAAAAAATAGCAAAAAACCAAAAAAATTGGGAAATTGGAATCCATACCTATTCTTGGAAAAAGAGAGCGATAGAGACAGAGAGAGTAGAGAGAGAGCGTAGAATGAGAGAGAGAGAGAGAGAGAGAGAGGAGAGTAGAGAGAGAGAGAGCAGAGAGGGAGAGGGAGCGGAGAATGAGAGGAGAATGAGAGAGGGAGAGAGCGGAAAATGAGAGAGAGAGAGGAGAGTAGAGAGAGAGAGAGGAGAGTAGAGAGAACGGAGAGTAGAGAGAGAGGGGAGAAAGAATCGGGGGTTTCCCAAAATTTTAGGTGACAATTTTGGTAAATATGTAAAGTTTTGGTTAATTTTATTCCCGGTAACAAAAAAATACCCACCTATTTGTTAGGGAATATATTTTCCATGTTTCATGGGTAAACAATTTACCGGAATACAATAGTTCCCGGGAATAAATTTTAATAGGATAAATCAAACATGGGAATGATATTCCAATTCTATATTTTTCCGGGCATACAACAAATTTCTGCGTACCAAAAGCCCGTTAAGGTTGGTAGCAGTTCTGAGTTTCACATGGCCTTCTTACTGTCATTTTCCTCCAAATGTCAAATTTCTATCATCCTTGCCGATAATCGTTGTTATCATTTTTCCAATATTCAGAGAAAATGACAAATAAAGCCATGCATAACCTTCTTCAATTCAGGATCTACCATTCCTTTATATTCCGCAAACCCCTCATCAAGTTGGAATCCAGAAAGATGAGATAAGTTCTTGTTTATGAACATCAAGCCTTCATTCTGTCTCAAATTCCATTTGAGCTCTTCCATGTCCAACTTACAGTGCTGCTAGACTAAGTTCTGGAATCTTGAGTTTTATGTCAAGACTTTTGATCAATTTTATACACGGATGACATGAAAAATTGCCAGAAAGTTGCTCTAAGCAATATAAGCATGATTACCAAACTGAATGAAAGCGAGTTCTAAGCCAGAAAACCATCATATGCACCATTTCGTGTTGAACAGAAATCACATAGAGATGTATTTAGAGGGAAAATCTTGAATTTGATGAATCGTTGTTCGTCGGGTAAATAGAGGATTTTGATTAATATAATTATGTGGAAGATAAGACAAAATGGTTTACTTCTGGTTTCAATTAGAACCTAGTCCTGGTAACTTGTACGGGTTAGCCGGGATGATAGAGCCAAACCATTGGAGCTTGGATGTCTGACTTTGCTCATTGGACAAGTATTAGCAATACAAAGTAGACATAGAAACAATAGATTACAGATAATAATATAAACTAGATGTACATCGGATAGATAGTTGTAATAGTTTTACTTACATGTACAAGTGGACTGTGGAGTACAACATCCAGAGGTAATAAAAGGACAGGAAAATACTCTGATAAATTCTTCACAATCTTCAGAGATCATATTTAATTCATGCGCTACTACTTAAATGTTTCTCACATAGAAGAAACTAGCTAATAGCATCACTAAAAATAGATATGTTTGATGCAAAGATATGTAGAAGTCATTATTAACAATCAAAACCATTATACATAACCAAATATATGAAGAGACTGACAAATAAAATCATTAGCTTGGAGTTCCACCATTACAAGGACAAATTGCAAATTGACGTACCAAGAGCCATGATACCTATGAATAATTGCTGATGTCAATAAAACTGGTAATATATAAGGAACAATTTGACTGGCAGTGAAAAACTACTACATAACTCTATAAAGTAATTCCATCTTTGATTGAAGGATTGAAAACCTTGTGTTTTTAACACCGAAATTTTACACTCAAAGGATCCACGTCAAGCACTAAAGCAAACAACTAGGAAACCTGGAAGTAAAGAAGGATACTAAAATCAAAAGTACATTTTTCAGGATATTTTATTTTAATGTCATATGAACTGTCAACTAATAGCTTTTTCTTGCCAAAACTGACCAACTCAAGATTTAAGGAGGAACTCAAGGTCGCCAGGATTTTTATTTTATTTTATTTTTATTTTTATTTTCTCAGTCTGGGCCAATTGAATGTACCATCAAAATCAGTTTCGTATCAAACACTGATCAACTGAAACCCTAAGATTCAGAAATTCACACCTATCTCGTTCGTTCTTAGTTTTCCCATAAGTGTAATGACATAACTTAGAATAGGCAGATGGATTTTAATGTAATGACATAATGACAACCTAGAATGATCCTAGCTCTATTACCACCAATTTCAATTTCTAAAGATACAACCATACAAAAAAGACTTTCTGGTTTGAGTTCCACTCCTGACCCAAATCCCTCTCTGCTCCTCCCACAGTACCACACTCGCATAAAAAACCAATTATAAATAATCAAACTAAAGGAAAGAAATATTTGATGCATCAAACTACAGAATTTCATAAGCAAAGTTGAGTACACTAACCAACCCAATTTGACAAAGAATAGCACCTAAAAAAGGCTAATAAAACACGAGTCAAAAGCTGCAATTTTTAGCAACGGACTGCAAAAGTATGAACAAGAATATTTGCAATATCTGAGTGAGACTATATGTTTAATCCACCATATATTCTAGAAGAAGGTTATCACAAAAGCTGCAAATGAAGTTCAGATTAAATATTGCTACACTAGGTCTAAACCTCCATGTTTACATTTAAGACGACACAAATTACCAAATTCCTAGAACTTTATAGCAATCCTTAAAGACCAATCGATATACTATACTTTTAGGGTAAAATGAAAGTAAAGCGCCCATGGGGTGGAGAGCACTTGCTGACAGAAGTTCTGATGCATTCAACTTTCCTTTACAATACTGACATATCAAGAAGGGTTATATCATTTAACTCCAGACGACTCGTCTCGAAAATAGGGGTTTAAATTTCTGCATCCACATTCCATCTCCCTCTTCCTTCTAGTTTACCACCTTCCTCTTCCTCTTCCTATCCATGCCCTGCCTCTCTTCCCATCATCCTCCTCTTCCCGTTCACCACCATCACGTTCTCTTTTCCATCTTTCTCGCCAAAAATCCAACCTATCTTTACACAGACATTAATACAACGCGACAGGATACAGACATGGCCAGAAAGATACGAGACAGCTTTTTGTCTCATCCTAGTATAATTTTATGAGTCTGTGCTGCATCTGATAGGTGTCTGATACAAAACGACATAGACACATCATCTATTTTTGGAGTGTCCGTGCTTCCTACATTAGCATTTCCTTTCATATCTGAAACCATGAGTTAGGTCCGGTTGGTAAAGCAGAGGAGAAGAGATGGAGGATTAGAAACAAAGGAGAGATACAAGGAAAGGAAGATCATGGAAAGAGGAGGAAAAGGATAAAAAAAGTTTTTTTTACTTGATAAATGTACACATCCTTTTTCATCATCTTAATGATTGTTTCTTGACTAAAGGATATAAACATGGACATAAACGAAGAATCAAAGTAAAACTTTAACATAGAAAAAGAATTATAGCTTTGTAGAAGCATATATCATCTACACTGAAACTCAGATTTATTTGTTCCAATACATCCATTAGCTATATTTCTTAACCAGTCCTTCAGTACACCAATAAACAAACAATATATTGGGTCCCTCCTTAACAATGAACCCATTTCATCAAAATCACCAAAATCGGTCCTTTACAAATAACTTATCTGACACCTATCGGACATGACACAGACAAGGTGACAGAGACAAGGTGATACTGACAAGGTTCACAGCAATGACATCAGTCCAAAACTTCTTGTGAGTATCACTATTGGCAGTTTCAACATTTTCGACGGTTTCGGATTGGAGTTTCAATGTTCGTTTCGAAAAACCAAATAATAAAAAAAATTATTAAAAAGACTAATAATTTTATATACTATTTGTTGCTTCCTGTTAAAATGTAATAATATCCAACGTTGTTGGGTTCTCCACCCCTAATAGATATTGTTTTTTATTTGCTTGTGTTTAGAGTCTTTAGACAAACTAAATTTGCAAACGATAGATAGTTTTGAACACTCTTATAAAAATCAGGATTAGTTGACGCCTAGGCTCTAGGCTTCTGGTGCCCGTCCAATGTCTGACAATCATGTTATTTGGATTTTTATGGGCCATTTTCAGCACAAAAAAAAGGATTGTTTTTTATGGACTGCCTAGAATTAGGCGGCACCTAGGAGGGGATAGGTGCTAGGTGCCCGGTGCCCACCTGACTCCCACCTAACAACTTTTACAACCTTAGTTTAGAATGGAATAATTTAAAGGTTTTTACATATACAACTTCGACAAATGTTATATTCTCGATGCAATATAGCATGTAGGTCTTCGATATGACCAGATCTATGCTGACAAATACAACTTCGACAAATGGTATATTCTCGATGCAATATAGCATGTAGGTCTTCGATATGACCAGATCATTATGCTGACAATGATTTTCATATTTCTCTTTCAACTTCTTTGTTGTTGAATACAATGAAGAGAGTGCAACGTTGGTATCAACCAACAGCAACAACAAAACATTTATCCCAAATTTCTCGGATTGACTGCGTGTCAGTACCAACCAATATCTACTAATATCGGTGGGGTTCAAGTATCTGAATGGGACATGCCAAAACAACACAATATGGTCGATAAGTATTGTTATTGGTCAATGTTGTGAACCCTGACCAAAAGTTTGTAGTCCATACATATGAGATTGAAATTTCATATTGATTTCAAGAATCTTAACTATTTTGTACACCACCAACTCTTTTGAGAGCTTAATGTGAAATTCAATAATGGAAAGAGAAACTCACTTTCTCAAGCCCTCCAACTAAAAGGAAACCTTCACTTCTTTCTAAATAACTTGAAAGGAAATCCTTCACTTCTTTCTAAATAACATAATTGCAGTAAGAAGTAAAGGGTTCACAACATTGGCATGTCCAGATCCGACATTGCCCGCTACCGATAGCGGCCTATACAAATCTTGGGTGTCTTTTCCAGTCAATTCAGCAGAGAAAAAATGAATGAAAGAGAGAAAAGTATGGAAAAACTCAATGATTCTATTGTGCTGAATATCTAATCTACTTATCGGCATATTATAACCATTACAATTTGTCGAAATTGTATATTTATAAATTCAAATGTTCATCCATATTAACATTATTCCCTTCAAGACAATTTATTGTGGTCCCATTAATGCCTAAAGGCAAGTAAATAAACAATAATATCTATTGGTGGTGAAAGATTTAGCAATATTTAATATTATTACATTTAAAATTAACAAGCAACAACATATAATATATATCGTAATATAAAACTGTCTAAATGTATCAACAAAATTTCTAGTTTCTTAAATATATTTTTATCGTCTTGGGTTTCTGAAAAGAGAACGTGATACTCCGATCCGAAATCTTCGATAGCAAAACTCATAAGAAGGGTCCAATTCCGATATCGCAAACCTTGGAACAAACAACAACACATTCCATTTCCAGTGTTCAGAATTGAAGAAACTCTTCCTTCATAGTAACATATAGTAACATATTGAACTTTAGAACATAGGTAGCCTAAATCTATCTAGACCATTAACTTTATGAGACAATTCTGGCTACCTAGGAAGAATAGATAGTCAAAAAAATAAGTATTGTTTATTTCATGTCGTGTGAGACACATATCGAGCACAAAAAGGATACCAAATACTTACCCATAATGCAACATAGCTGGCGAATGGTAACTTACCCATAATGCATAAAGATCATATAAAGGTCCCATCATAACTATTTGTCACCAAAAACCGGAGAAGCCATATTGGGTGAACACAATCGTTTAAAAAAGCTCTATGTACTCCTAGGCGAGTTGCGTCGTATTACCTGGGAGCACCTATACGCCCCTAGCCTCGTCCGGAGAAGAAAAGCGACACTTGAACAGCTTCTCAAATTTCCTTTTTATGATATCTTTTGTCACTTTTGTAACTTATGTTAGGTCATCCAAATATGTCATCTCTCTCTTAAAAACTCATAAAACTTGAGTTTTTAAAGAAAAGTTTAAAAAAAGGTTGTTAAATAGAGAGAAAGAAAAAAGCATATCAAAATGAGTTATATTAAAAGGGTTGTTTATGTGAAATAGACTGCCTTTTGTGAGAGTTTATAGAGAGAAAAGAAAAAAAAAAAAAAGAACAGAAGAAGAATGATAAGAAACTCACCTAGTAACTTATAGTGTTAAAAAAGATTATGTTTAGACCTTTAAAACTTAAGTTTGCAACTTTCGGAACCAATAAAACCAAACAAAGCCCGAAACACTTATAAAAAAAATCCAAAAAAGCTGCATAAAACAACCGACAAACCAAGGTGTGCGCCTAGGCTGCATAATTACTCATTCGCCTAATCTCGCCTTTGGCCTCTTTCTCGTCTGGACGTCGCCTAGAGAAGATACCTCATCTATCTTTGGATTAGGCAGTAAAAAATCGCCTCTCGTCTTTTGGGCACCTAGGCGCGCTTGGACGGCGCCTTTAACAACAGTAGGTGAACATTATGCAAAAAACAATAACAAACAAAAACTCTAGCTATAATATTTGTGCTCTAATTCATTTATCCTAAGAATTCAATCACTCATTTGCTTCTTGATCTTATACACTTCATAGTTAGTCTCTAGTGATTCACAAAAAATGTAGTCCTCTCATTCTAAAGAATTAGAACCCCTCCCCACACCCCACACCTTCCCATCCCCCCAACCCTGTTTTCTCAACTAATCATATATTATCTCCATATTCAAATTTAAGGATTCACATTCCAATTCCTCTGATATCATCATAATTGCTCAGACGAATTCGGGTAATCATTCTTCGAGAATCCATAAAAGGTGAAAAGAACATAAAGAAAAAAAAGAAAAAAAAAGAAAAAAAAAGTATCGTTTCTGTCTCATCTCCAGGGCCGGACCTGGCCCAGGGCGGCCAGGGCGACCGCCCAGGGCCCCCGGATCATGAGGGGCCCAAAAAATTTTTTTAATGATAAATATGTTAATAATTTTGTATCTCAAATATAACTAGTAATACCATGGGCCCTTTTAGACACGAAGTTATTCTGGTGTAGTGGTTAGTACTTTTGATTCCTTGCTAAAGGTCCTAGGTTCAATCCTTGGTTGTAGCTCAGGACTTTTGGGGGCCTTATTTTGAAAGTTCGCCCTGGGCCCCCATGAGCTCAGGACCGGCCCTGCTCATCTCCCATACCTCTAGTGATGCTCTACCTCGTTTGGTTCGCGGAATGGAAAGGAAAGGAAATTGATTCCTTGGTATTTCCTTTCCTTTAGGAAATTATAATTCCTATAAACTTTCCTTTCCGGTGTTTAGAAAGATCGGGATTATAGCCGGAATATATCTTTAATTTCCATTATAGTGTTTTGTGTTTGTAAGGAAAGGAAACAAAATCAAGTCAATTTTCCAAAAATACCCTTGTGCTAATAAAAACAATTATTACTCAGAAATATTTTTGTCTAAAAGATATTATGGATAAAAATGGTAAATAATATTATGAACATGGATATTTTGGTCAAAACTTTTTGTAATAAATGCGGAAAAGTTGGAGGAAAAGTGATTTGGGAGGAACCACTTTCCCCCCTATTTTCCTACCTCTTGGGAATCATTTTCCCTTTCCAACAACTTTCCTTTGGCTCCCAAACATAGGAAAGGAATCACTTTCCTTTCCCAAGCTCAAATTCCGGTAACCAAACGAGGCCTAAGAGTATAATGTTCCATTCTAAAGAACCACAGAAACTCCATTTTTCTCTACTATCAAATTTCATCACCATACACAAATTTCAAGATTCAAATTCCAATATCCATGCTACCATCACTAATTTGTTCCAAATTCTTACAGTGGCAAGTGTGAGAATTCCTACGAATAACTAGCGCTCCCAATTCTTCGGCAAAACCCTAAATATACTGAAATTAACATCAAATTAAACGATTCGAATTCTGGTTTCCAACAATACCATCACTAATTTTGTTCTACAACCGTTCCAGTGGCTAGCATTGATTGATCATTCCTCAGAAAAAATCACAGTTTGCCCAAACTTTGACAAAACCATAAAAATACCGAAACTAACATAAAAGGATTCAAGTTCCAATTCATATGCTTTCATCAAGCATTACTATGTAGAATTACGGTTCACCAATCTTCGACAAAAACCCTAGATCAATCAAATTATCAGTAATTTTATACTCAAAAAAATAGGAGGGAAATCGGATGAATTACATACCTTTGTGAGAAGAAAAAAATGAGATTTTTTTTGGGACAATAGAGCGGAGAGAGAGGGAGTGATATATATATATATATATATATATATATATATATATATATATATATATATATATATTGGAATATGGGTGAATTTATTCTTCGCATATAGCGGAAAAGGTATTACAATACATAATCTCACAACTTCCCGAACCCCCAAACTATAGTATTAGGGGGCCATTACTGATACATCGAATTCTATGCTATGTAGAATTCCAATAGGGGGGGTAGTCAAGCCCTCGAAAATACGTCTGTTCCGCTCCTTCCAGATGTGCCAAACAGACGCGGCGAGACGAACTCTGGCTCTTCTAGCCCACCCCGGATCCCTGCCGCTGTGGTCTCGGATCCAGCTGAGGATGCTCCGGATGTCTCTATCCGTCCCAACTCCTCCTCTCAGCTGTGAACACTGCTCGGTCCAAATGTGCCAGGACACCGGGCATACAAAGAAGATATGCCCCATAGACTCATCCTCCTCATTACATAGCACACATTTGGCGTCCGGAATCTGCATCCCAAATCTGAGGAGTCTGTCTCTCGTCATCAGTCTACCTCGAAGGAGACGGTAAGCACATAGTTGCATTTTTCGTGCAACCCCCTTGCCCCAGATGAAGTCCATCTCTTCAGTCCGGTCATGGTGGGACCGAACCAAGTCGTAGCAGCTACGGAAGCAGAATAGGCCTGATCCGCCTCCCGTACCTGGGCCGACCCAGCTCCAAGAATCCGCCTGCTGGCTCTCGTCAATAGTAACTAGTCGGATCTCCTCGGCAAGCTGAGTAGTGTAAGGATATGTTTCTGGCCTCCAAACTCCCTCTCTGATGATCCGACTGCAAGTGAGTCCCCTGCCCGCTTCTCTGTCTAGCTGACCTCCCAATATCTCGAGTAAGGATCAGGAACCCACCCAAGGATCAAGCCATAGGTCAGTCGTCGTCCCATCCTTCATGTTCCTGCAGATAGCGGTCTGAAGCACCGGTCGACATCTCAGAATGGCCTTAAATGTGACCGAGAAATTGTTGTCTATCCTGCAGGCCCAGAAGTTATTCCTTCTAAGGTATCTATTCGCCATCCAGTCCGCCCAGAGAGACCCCCCCTTGATGAATCTCCAGGCCATCTTCACGCAGGCTGCCTTCCTGACCGCATGAAGAGTCCTCAACCCCACTCCACCTTCCTCCCGAGGGCGGCATAACTGGTCCCAGGATATCGCATGCATCCCTCCCCTCCAGATGAAGTCAGCACAAATGGCCTCCACTTTCCGAATAGTAGCCGTAGGGATCTGGATAGACTGGAACCAGAACATCGTGATACCCGCAATAACTGATCGCACCAACTCAATCCGTCCGCCAAACGATAGACCCGCAGCTTGCCAGCCTTCCACTCTCCTCTGAGCAAAGTCCACCAAGCTGTGGCAATCCTGCTCTCTGGCATAGTTGACTGTCAGCGGGACCCCCAGATATTTTACTGGGAGCTCGCCTCTATCCACTCCCAAGGCGAAGGCCCTCTCCTCCTGCTGTGTACACCGGGAGCTGAAATATACTCTGCTTTTTTTCTTGTTCAACTGGAGTCCAGATAACCGCCCGAACTCCTCCATGATGTCAGAGAGCGCTCTCATTCCCCGCATGGTAGGCTGGAGAAGCACCAATAAGTCGTCAGCATAGATCAAGTGGGATAAAACCGGACTCACCAAGCGAAAAAGGGGGACGATCCTCTTGCTATGCACTGCCATATCCATCAAACATGTAAAGTACTCCATCACCAGGGTAAAAAGGTACGGGAAGAGTAGATCACCCTGCCTCAACCCTCTGTTGCTCCTGAAGTAGCCGTACGGCGTGCCCTGGATGAGGACTGAGAAAGTAGGGGAGCAGATGCACTCCCTCACCCTCTCAACCCACCTCTCGTCGAACCCCATAGCAAGCATCAAGTGACACAGGAAGTCCCGGTTGACGGTATCATAGGCTTTCTGGAGGTCAAGTTTCACACAAGCCTTCATACCCCCAGGTTTGCTGCACTCCCTCACCATCTCATGAGCAAGTAGGCTGTGCTCCGCTATCGACCGGCCCTTGATGAACGCTGCTTGATTCCGGGACACCAATCCCTGCATAATCACCTCCATACGCCTGCACATAAGGTGAGTGATAAGCTTGTAAAAAAAATTACAGCAAGCAATGGGTCAAAAATCGGCAAGTGAGGTCGCTCCCTCCTTCTTAGGAACCAGCGTCAAGAATGTGTGGTTCATCTCCTTCAGGAGCTTGCCCGTCACAAAGAACTCCTGAACCGCCGCCAGAACCGGGGCCTTAAGCACCCTCCAGTGTCTCTTAAAGAACCCTGAAGAGAAGCCATCAGGGCCGGGAGCTTTATTGGGATTAGCCTTCATCACAATATCTTCCACCTCCTCCATCCTCACAGGTGCCAAGAGCAGACTATTCCCAAGACGGGTCACCAGTCTCTTCATGACAAGGGCTGGGAACGTGCTGGAATAGTCCGTCTGTTGATATAAGTCAGTATAAAATCTGACGGCCTCCTCCTGAATCTCTACCGGATCCCCAACAAGGCGACCCTCAGCATTCAGAAGTCTGGGGATACTGTTCCGGTGCTGACGGGTGCGGATAACATCGTAGAAGAATTTGGCGCAGCGATCTCCATCTTTGAGCCAGGTACATTTGGCCCTCTGAGCCGCACTAATCTCCTCCTGCAGTCTCATGGTGCTAACCTCCTCGATCAAGGTCTTCTCCGTAGCCGCCAGCTCCCCGTTCATAATGTCAGCTTGGAGTGCCACCTGGATGTCCCGAAGCTCGGCTTCCTTATCCGCCAGAGAGGTCCGCGGTCTCGTCTTCACCCATCCCCTGATGGCCCGCTTGATCTGCTTTTGTTTGTGAACCATGCGGAACTGAGCCGTGCCTTCCGGGAAGTGATGCATCTCTCCTATAACCGCCTCTTCATAACCCGCCGACAAGTACCAGCTGTTGTTATACCGAAATGGCCTCGCCCTCTGAATGGGTCTCTCACAGAGGCCAACCCGGATAGGAGAATGATCGCTAGTACCCGCCACAAGGCCTTCCGCCACCGAGTTCGGGAAGCACATGAACCACTCACTATTGCCCAAGGCCTGATCCAGCTGACAAGCAATCCGGTTATGAGTAGCCTTGTTGTGCCAGGTCCATATATGTCCAGCTCACTCCAGCCCTCGCATCCCTGACCTAAGCAGACACCTCTGGAAGTCATATAAGATCGGATCCGGAACAGGTCGACCACCCACCTTCTCTTGACGGAGCAGCATAGCGTTGAAGTCCCCCATGATGAGCAGGGGGAGATGCATGTTGTCCGCCAGAAGACCCAGATGCACTATATCCTCCCATAAAGCCTCCCGGAGTCTCCGATCATTGTGCCCATACACAGCACCCAGGATGAAACGGAACCCCCCTTTGTTCTCGAAGGTGATGCCGATGAGTTGTTCTGATTTGTGGATCTGCACCCCCTCCCAGCTACCTTTGTTCCATCTAACCCAGATCCTTGCCATATCACAAAGATCTAAGTTATGAAGATGATCCCAGTCTGCCGGAGTCCTACGCGAGAGCATAGCGGCCCCTCTAATCTTCGTCTCCAGCAGGATAGCAATGTCACACGACTCTCTTCTCAGAACCCCTACAATCTTCCTTTATCGCCCAATGGAACACCCCCCTAATGTTCCATGCTAGGACCGACATCTAATTTATAGAGGAGGGGCCCCCTGGAACTCGTCTGGATCGACACTCGAGGGAAGTGTCTCATCCGCCTTATCAATGACTGCATCTACCATGGAGGAAGGGGCCAGATGTGCCTGGATCCTGCTAAGAGTAAGTGTCCAGTCAGGATTGTCTTCAGACTGGTCGTCCATATCCCTCGCCTGAGGGATATCCTCCCGAGTAGCCGAGGCGTGTCTTTTCCTGCTGCTGTAAACCTGGATCGCCTGGGATGTCTCCGTCACCCTCTGACCGCTACTAGCCTCGCTCATACCCCTGGTCACGATGGTCCTCTGTGGCCTGAATGGACCAACGCCCCCTGTGTGCTCTCCTCTCTCATCGGTGATCCTGACTCCAGCCTCCTATCAACCTCCATCCCTGTGTCCTCCTCCATTTGTCTGACTGTCTCCGTCTCCTCAGGCAAGTGACTGGGTGCCGACGCCGTCTCAGGTGCTTCCCTACGAGCCACCTGTGGCCTGGCGGTCTCCTTCCCCTTGTATTTGCACACACTGGTAGTGTGCCCAAAGCACTCACAGCAAGAACACATAGGGGGGACCCAATCATACTCCACCGCCTGTGTCAGTACCTCTCCTAACGGTACCTGATACTCAAGCATACTCGGCAACTCTGAGCCTGCCTTGATCTCCACGAAGACCCTAGCATACATCAGTCTGGTACGAAAAGTGGTGGCCTCGTCTGCTTTGATCGGCTTCCCCACAAGACTGGCAAGTCTCATGAGCAGCGGGATACTCCAGTACTGTATAGAAAACTCAGGGAATCTGACCCAGATGGGAATGGCGTTCAGCACCTCCTTCTCACACCGTAACTCCGGCGTCCACTCCTTCAGGATGATTAGCCGCCCATCAAATGACCAAGGCCCTCCCTATAAGATCCTGGACACATCCTCCGCTAACCCAAATTTAACATAATAGAACCCGTTCTCCCGAGAGAAGAATTCCATGCTACCTTTGGGTCTCCAGACCCGCTCCGTATAGCCCCAAATTTGGCCATAGAACGGCTTGTTGCCTAACACATAGAGCACCAGAGTGTTCTTCCAGAATTCGGACACCACCGCTATTTCTTCAGCGGAAAAGTACGCCCGGAGCCCTCCTCCAACTGACATCGGTTTGACAAACTCCATCGACATCGGGCTTTTCGCCACCACCGGCGTGTAAACCTCTTTCCATGATCGCGGCCTCTGCTCCTTAACATGTGTTATGGTCGGGGGATTCACAGGACTCTGGCCTTTCCTGTCGGTATCAGTCGCAATACCCTTAGCCTTCTCAGCCGCCGTCGCCTTTGGCCTCCAACCCGAAACAGATTGCACCATGCCTCCCCCACGGCGCCGGGAATCGATCAAGGGTCGATTCCCATGATTTCCTGGCACCGCCCTTCCTGAAACTTTGGGATGTGCCCCTCTCCGACCTCCAGTCCGTCGTCTCGTCACGGTTTGCCAGCCGGTATCCCCGGTGTTGTCCCTTCCAGAGCCAAACTCGAAAACCAGAGCCTCTCCTCCGTAGGTGCCGCCGCCGCCTGGAGAACCGCCGCTGCCACCCATCCCCCCCCCCCCGCGTGGGGGGATCCCGCCACCGCCGCCCGGCCGATGGCCGCTGCCCCCGCTGCCACCCGACCCCCCCCCGCCTGGGGGTTCCGCCGCCGCCCACTAGCCTGGGGGGGTCGCTGCCCCCGCTGCCACCCGACCCCCCCGCCTAGGGGTTCCCGCCGCCGCCCACTGGCCGGGGGTCGCTGCCTCCCGACCCCCCCCCCCTCCCGCGTGGGGGGTCCCACCGCCGCCGCCTGGCCTAGGGCCGCTGCCCCCGCTGCCATCCGACCCCCCCCCACCTGGGAGGGATCCGCCCGTGCCTCCCGACCCCCCCCTCCCCGCATGGGGGGTCCCTCGGTTACCGCCACCCGGGCCTCCAGGGAGGCGTCCGCTCCCTCCCGCCCCTCCCGGCCGACCAGGCACCCTCCCCGCAAGCGGGTCGGGGGGTCGGGGGGGAGGAACGGCCGGCAAGTCGCGAACCCTAGCAGAGGGTGCGCTCGCGATCGCCTGCAGCATCGTGTTTTTTTATTATATATATATATATATATATATATATATATATATATATATATATATATATATATATATATATATATATATATATATATATATATATATGCACGTGCCTTGCACGTATTTTAATATTATTTTAATTAACTTAGAAAGATACTTTAGGAAGACCAAAGGGTAGTCTTCTTAATTATTAAGTTGTCTTTATTAAAATTAATGAACAGTTTTTAATTAGTATAGATATGCAAGGGTATTTTCGAAATTCAAAATTTTCACCATCCAAGTTTTCCTATTATATAGTAGAATATAGTAGAATATATATATATATATATATATATATATATATATATATATATATATATATATATATATATAAATATATATATATATATATATATATATATAGTTTGCTTCTTGTACGGGACTCAACTTACGGGAACTGTTCCAGGGTGTGATCGGGTCCGGTTCACCCGCGGACCGGCCCAAGCCTGCAACCCCAAAGTCTGGCCTGGGCCCACCCAATCCTGCAACCGCCTAAGCTCGTTGCACTACCGGTCCGGGCTGGGTTCAATAAACCGAGCCCAAGTCCTGTCCGGATCGGCCCGCTTTTTTTTTTAAAATCAAACGGTCGGCCCTCGCTGGCCCGGCCTGGTCAAGCCCGCCCGAGCTCGGCTCGGGATGAACCAGATTTTTGTTTTGTTTTATTTTTTTTTGAATTTTTTTTGAATCTTTGCCCCCTCCCATTTACCAAAATACCCTACTATTTGACCGTGCTATGACTGTTTTAAGGGATATTTTGGTCATTTTATCCAAAATGACAAAAAAAAAACCTTTACAACAACTTTATTTGGAGGGTAGGGGTCATTTGGCTTAAAAAAAAATCGTATAAATATGTCATGAATCATATTTTTCAAACACAAACAATTCATTCCATCAAAAAAATTTAAGATAACAAGAAATTTGTTTAAACAATTCCGACCATTTACGACTTCCTCTTTCTTTCTTTTTTTTTTTAAAAAATTTACATTTACAAAATAGTTTTCTTTCCTCCATCTCTCTTTTTTTTGAGAAAAAATAATTTTTGATTAATTTATTTTCGGTATCCTCCATCTTTCTAATTGTTTCTCTATTTTTATTTGTCTTTTTAAAATGGTCGGACAAGGTTCAAACCAACCTAATGATGCCTTTGAAATTTATAATACTTTTTTGAGCAAAATCTTATTCCTGATGATTTAGTTGGTTCACCTCCTGAAGTTGCTAGCAATACCTGAAATGTTGTAAAGAGAAAGCAAAAATCAAAGATTTGGGAATTTTTTTGTTATTCTTAATGAGACTAAACCTGATGGCTCACTTGTTTTAGATCAAAAAGGTGAACCAGTTCCGTACGCTGCACAATGCAAAAAATGTTCCCATATATACAAATGGAAGAGGGGAGGTGGTACGGGCACAATGTCAAGACACTACAATACCTGCTACGCACCGAGCTCAATTCCGACGACCCAAACTCAGATAAGTTTTGGAGGCACCGCGGGTACCTCAATGAGTACGTTTTCTTATTCAACTGCCTGTCATAAAATAGAATTTACTAAATATATTATTCTTGATGAACTTCCATTCACTTCGGGTGAAAATGAATCTTTATATGATTATGCCACAATTTCTTTAAATCCTTGTTTTAGTAAAGTTACTAGAGGCGCTGCTAGAAAAGAGGCTAAAAGACTCTTTAAAGAAATGAAAGTTGCTTTAAAACAAACATTTTCACATGTTAGTAAAAATATCTATTACTTCTGATATTTGGACAAGTAACCAAAATTATGCTTATATTTGTATCACGACACACTATATAGATTTACAATGGATGTTGCAAAAGCGCATCGTTTGTTTAAAAACTTTGAAATTTCTGCACACGGGCTCTGCAATTGCAACTTCTATTTCAAAATACCTACGTAACTTTGATATTCACAATAAAATATTATTTTTATCTTTTGATAATGCTAGTAATAATACTTCTGCTATAAATTCATTGCAGTTACTCTTTCAGCCTATTTTGGAAGGTAGATTATTGCATGCTAGGTGTGCTTGCCACATTATTAACTTAGTTGTAAAAGAATGTCTTGAATTTTTTAGTATACATTTAGAGACTCTTAGAAATTGTTTACACAATTTAAATACGTCTCCAAGTAGGCAACAAGTTTTTAAAGTCGTATGTGCACATTTTAATATTCGTTTTAGAAGATTTGTTAAGGATGTACCACATAGATGGAATTCGACATATTTAATGTTGAAATCCGCAATTCCCTTTAAGGATGCTATTACATATTTTTGTAATATGTATCATAATTTTGAATATCAAGTAACTGAAGATGATTGGGGTGTTGTACCTCTTTTATATTGTTTGTCTTCCATTTTTGATCCTACGATCAAATTAGAGGGTGTAGAGGCTTTGTTAGATGACTATGCAGAAAACATGTAACTTAATCTTATGGACTTAAATAGAACTAAAGGTAGTGTTGGAAAGATTAGTAATGCTTTATGAAGAAAATGTTGTGTCGACCCGACCAACTCAAACGAGTACTAGTAGTAGCTTTGGCTTAGCCGACCACGCTAGTCGTATACTAAAAAGGAAGAAACAAAGACACTCTTCCCAACCCACTCAAGAGTTGTCTTTATATTTAAATTTTTATGAAGAAGAAGATGAATTTTCAAATCACTTCACCATTTTAGAATGGTGGAAAAAACACAACAATTTTTTTTTTGTATTTTCTACAATAGCACGTGATCTACTAATGGTCCCGGTATCCACGGTAGCATCAGAGTCTTGTTTTAGTGCAGGATCAAGAATTTTGAGCGTAAAAAGGAGCCGGTTGAAGCCAGATATCTTGGAAGCTTGTGTATGTGTTCAAGATTAAATTTTAGCAGATAAAACAATCCAAAACAAGAGAGATGAAGCTGCTGACATCAACGATCTGGACTTCGAATCGCTTACAATGGGTGAAGCTTCTGGAACCGAGGATGAGGAGGAAGAAGAATTACTCAAAGGTATGACCAAAAAATAAAAAATAAAAACAAAACTTAAAACACAAGAAACAGAAAAAAAAAACATAAGAAAGAAAACTTGAAAAACACAAAATTACTAAAAAAAAACAAAAAAAATGAACAAATAAAACTTAGAACAAAAAAAATTTAAAATTATAAAAACTAATTAATCAAAAAATAACAAAAAAAACCTAAACTTAAAATAAAATTTTTAACTCTGCCTATGACAAGCAAAGCTTGCATTGCCGGTCCCAAGCTTTTGTCCCAAGTCCGGATAAAAGATGAGGGAAAAATAAAACAAAATAAAATAATAAATAAAATAAAATAAAAGAAAAGAAAACTTAAAAGAATAAAATAACAAAGTAAACTTAAAATTTAAAAGAACATAAAATTTAAAAAAGAAAACTGAAAATCATAAAAAAAAGTGAAAAAAAATTGACTGGACAGGCCCGAACTCGGCTCGCAACCCAGCCCGCACGCGAACCATACCGGCCCGGCCCGGCCCAGCCCTACCCAAGCCGGATCACTGGGCCGGGCTGGGCTCTGATCCTTCGAACCGGACCGGACCAGGCCCGGCCCGCTGTTGCCACCGGTCCGGGCTGAGCCCGGATCAACCCCGGTTGGGTCCAATTTTTTTTGGGACGGTCCGGCCCGGACCGGCCTGGGTCACACCTTGAGAACTGTACGGGAGAGAGAAAGAGATGGGTGGGTTTATTATTTGGCATATCAGGACCCACCAGTACTCGTAATTTTAGCCATCGTCACACTTTGGTTTCTATCCTCTTAATGACGCTCTCTATCGCTTCCTCTACGATAGTTCTGTTGGTGCTGGATGGGTTTATTATTTGGCATAGTGCTGTTGATGAATAGGTGAAACTAACTTCCTGTTCATCATACACATTTTACGCGTGAACCAAAGCTGTAGCATCCATGACGGCTCTCCCAACAGGCAGCCGATCAATCTTTCCGTCGAACAGCTTCGTCTCCAGCAGGTCGATCAGCCCCTTCTTTGCCTCGCACCCGTCCTCGAACGGGAACGGGCCATGCTTCCTAACGTGCAGCCGTCGTTGTCATCGTCTGGCCATCTACATACCAGCGGACGAGGCGATGTTGGTTTGCACATTGGTGCCTCGTAGATATCGATTGCTCCCTAGAACTGTCAGGGAAGTGCAAGAAGGAGGGAAGAGGAGGAGGAGGAGGACATCAGCAAGGTTACACTCTCAGGGCTCCTCAACTTCATCGACGGAATGTGGTCGTCTATCTTGCAGAGAAGAGAGGCTGATAATGTTCACAATAAACCATGTCGAGAAGTTCGACCTTGCACTGATAAGGAGGGGCTGGCCGGATGGACGTGCACGTCAAACTGACGTATTGCAGCTTCGAAGGGTTACTGCTTGCTGGAAACTATCTAGGGATCAAGTCCCATGCTCTGTTCAGAGATAACAAGGAGTAGTACAGTAGTACTACTTTAAGGTTGGCAAGTCTAATAGCCCCCGGAGACCGGCAAGAACAAACACCATGGCGTACTGAGAAAGATGCTGATAGAGACCACCAACAATTCCATTAAGGTATCAACTGCTCTCTCGACCTGTGCCCAAGAACAAAAGCAACATGAGTCATCCTAAGAAACAACAAACGTCGACATGGAGGACAACAAGGTTACGCTTTCTCTCACGGGACTCCTCAACTTCTTCGAAGGATTGTGGCCGTCACCCGGAGGCGAGAGATTGATAGTATTCATGTTGGTTTTTTAATGCATTTGTTGCTTGGAAAGCAACACACATGTGTGATTCAAAAGGTATCCACTCTTCTTTTAGTCCCACATGGGAAAAGAGAAAAAGTTCTCCTTTCCATATAAGGCTTTTCCCTCCTTAGTGGGTTAGTGGGTTGTGTAGGGGATGGGCTCCATCCCATCCAACCCGCGAGCGGGTGCGCAATTTAATGCGCATTTTTGACGCGTTTATTTGTCGCACACTTAGCACTTTGCACGCTTGCGCGCCGCAGACCGGACCAAGGGTATACAGGTAATTTTTTTATCTTTTTTTAATTATTATTTGATTTAATTTTTTGGTTCGGTTGCCTGGTCTTCCGCAAGAACTGTTACCACGTAATCCCGTTACGGGATTTGTGGATCGCGGAGATAATTCTGGCCACGTACAGAGAGATTTGATTTTAAAATCAAATCAGATGATCTGTTTGATCAGATACAAAAAATCTTTTCTCTCTCTCTCTCTCTCTCTTCCCCGTTCGGAACTCTGTTCGTACAGAAGAGAAAAGTTGCAACCAGAACCCTCCTCCTCCTCATTCACTGGGCAAGGCTGTGATCGATCGAGGGATTCACTACCGGGTGCACGGTGCTGTGGATCGAAGGATTCGTTGTATCTCGGGGATAGATCGCTGGAATCCGCTGCACGATTGTAGGGGCGAAATTCTATTCTAAGGATAGCGTTTGTAACATGCCTCGAATCCTAAACTCTTAATTCCTGTTCTTAATTTTACTTCTTCTGATTGCTTGCGTTAGGAATTCTGTCTAGTATTTCCAACAATCTTAGAATAGAATTTCTTAGGTTCTGTTTTACCTTCTGTTTGCTTTAGTCCTACGCACGTACTATGAATCCCACAACAGAGGAATTCTCGACCAATATTCATAACTCCTCCAAACCGGAGAAGTTTGATGGTCAGAATTTTAAGCGGTGGCAGCGCAGGATGACCTACTGGTTGACCTGCCTGAAACTGTCAAAGGTTCTTAAAGAACCTGATACCCTGCCTGACCTACACGAACCTGCTAGGACTTTTGAATTAGAATCATACAATGAGACAGACTTCATTTGTCATGGAAAAATCCTTAGTTGCCTGTCTGACACGCTGTATGATATCTACTGCACAACTACCACTTCCAGAGAGCTTTGGGAAGCCCTCGATAAGAAATACTCCAATGAAGGAGCAGGTTCTGAGGTTTACATAGTGGACAGATTCTTAGAGTTTAAGATGGTTGATGAGAAGTCTGTTGTTGAACAGACTAACACCCTGCAAACCATCATTCATGAGATGTCTCAGAAAGACATGCCACTAGCTGATAAATTTCTGATTACTGCATTCATAAATAAATTGCCTCCGTCCTGGAAAGCCTTCGGCTTAAAACTGAAACACAATAAGGAACCTATGTCCTTAGATGAACTGTTTGTCTCTCTCCGCATTGAGGAAGAGAGTAGAACTAGGGACAAGGAACCTCTGAGTAGTGAATTCGAGGCAAAGTTGCATATTGCTGAGTCCAAGGGAAAGCCTAAGGGCCAACCCTTTCAACAGAGAAATAACCCCCAGAACAGGAATCCTGTAAAGAAATAATTCCTGAAATCAAAACCTGTTATTGGGTAAGACAACAGGTCAAAGCGAGAATGCTACAACTGTGGCAAGCCTGCTAGGCAATGTCGCCACAGGAAGAAGGGTCAGGGATTCCAGAATCCTGATCGTCGAACTCCTGCTGCTGACGCTCTTGTTGTTCCTCAGGCTCACGAAGTCATAGCCGGGACCGAATCAATCGGTACCGATGATCAGAGGTTTGTAGTTGTATGTTCTAGTTTTGAAACCTCGTATCAGCCTACTGATTGGTGGGTTGATACAGGGGCAAATGTCCATGTATGTCCTAATATTGATTCATTTTCCTCCTACCGACAGGTTGAGGAAGGCGAATCAGTAGCTATGGGAAACTCGAGTGCTGCCAGAGTGCTTGGAAAGGGAAGAGTGAATCTCAAGTTGTCTTCGGGCAAGATCCTCCCTTTGCATAATGTGCAACACGTATCGGACGTGAACAAAAATCTAATTTCTGGATATTTGTTAAATAAACATGGCTACAAACTAGTTTTTGAGTCTGATCGAGTTGTAATATCCCTAAACGGGAATTTTATTGGGAAAGGCTATGTTTGTGGGGGTCTATTTAAGCTTTCTGTTGATATTTCTTGTAACTCTTTTACTTCTAGTTTAAATAACATTGCTTATAATAATTTTTCTGCTGCAAATGCATTATCTTCCAATATTGATAGCTATAATGTTTGGCATGGTCGCTTAGGACATGTGAATTTTAATTCTGTAAAGAGAATGTCTGTTTTGCAATTAATTCCCAAGATTGATATGAGCAGGAATGATAAATGTGAGATTTGTACTCAAGCCAAATAGCCTAGAAAATCCTTTCATTTAATTGAAAGAAATTCTCAGCTTTTGGAGCTTATTCACAGCGACATCTGTGAATTAAATGGTGTCCTCACTCGTAGTGGTAAGCGTTACTTCATAACTTTTATAGATGATTATTCCAAATATTGCTATGTTTACTTGCTTAGAACAAAAGATGAGGCTTTTAGTAAGTTTATGTCTTTTAAGGCTGAAGTTGAAAATCAGCTTGAAAAGAGAATAAAAATTCTTAGATCTGATCGTGGGGGTGAATACACCTCTACTGAATTTGATTCTTTTGTGAAATGCATGGAATAATACATGAAGTGACTGCCCCATATTCTTCTCAACAGAATGGGGTAGCAGAAAGAAAAAATAGAACTTTTGTTGATATGATTAATGCTATGCTAAGTAGCTCTGGTTTAGCTGATAATTTGTGGGGGGAAGCCTTACTTTCTGCATGCCATATTCTTAATAAAGTTTCTTTTAAAAAGACTGATAAAACCCCTTATGAATTATGGAAGGGCAGAAAACCATCTTTGAAATATTTCAAAGTGTGGGGGTGTCTTGCAAAAGTCTCTGTCCCTCCTACTAAGAAAAGAAAATTGGGACCCAAGACCGTAGACAGTATATTTTTGGGTTATGCTCAAAACAGTATTGTTTATAGATTTCTTGTTATTAAGAGTGAGGTTAATGGTATTGATACAAACACTGTTATGGAATCTAGGGATGCTATATTTTTTGAAAATATATTTCCTTTGAAAAATAGAACCCCTAGATCTTCTATATCTGCACAAGTTTCTATTGCAACTTCTAGTTCTCAAGAAGAAACCCTAGTAGAACCTAGGAGGAGCAAAAGAACCAGAAGAGAACCAAACCTAGGAGAAGGGTTTTTCACCTATCTTGTTGAAGAGGACCCTATATCTTATCAATGGGCTATATCTTCTGTAGACTCACTATTTTGGAAAGAAGCCATTAACAGTGAAATAGATTCTATTATGTCAAATAGAACCTGGGATTTAGTTAACCTTCCTGTAGGTTGCAAACCAATTGGTTGCAAATGGATCTTCAGGAAGAAGCTAAGACCTGATGGGTCTATTGAGAAGTTCAAAGCAAGGTTAGTTGCTAAAGGGTTCAAGCAAAGGGAAGGAGTAGACTTCTTTGACACTTACTCTCCAGTTGCTAGAATTGCCACTATTAGAATGTTAATTGCTATTGCATCTGTCATAAACTGTTTATTCATCAAATGGATGTAAAAACTGCCTTTTTGAATGGAGATTTACATGGAACAACCTGAAGGGTTTGTTGTTTCAGGACAAGAACACAAGATATGCAAATTGATTAAATCTCTTTATGGGTTGAAACAAGCGCCAAAGCAATGGCATGATAAATTTGATAAGGTAATTCTATCTTATGGTTTTGCTATTAACGATTCTGATAAATGTGTATATAGCAAAAATGTTGGTAGTTCATGCGTAATATTGTGTTTATACGTTGATGATATTCTTATTTTTGGCACTGACATGGATATTGTTTATGATATCAAAAGTTTTTTGTCTCAAAATTTTGATATGAAAGATTTAGGACATGCTGATGTGATTTTAGGACTTAAATTAAGTCGCACTTCTGAGGGAATTGGTCTCTCCCAATCTCACTATATAGAAAAGGTCCTGAAAAGATTTAACTATTTTGATTCTAAACCTGTAAGCACTCCATATGATGCAAGTATCAGGTTGAAGAAGAACAAAGGAGACAGTGTGGCTCAGCTGAAGTATTCTCAGCAAATTGGGTGTTTGAACTATATTGCTAACCGTACCAGACCTGATATTTCCTACGCAGTAAGAAAACTTAGTCGGTACACAAGCAATCCGAATAGTTCACACTGGATTGCCTTAGAAAGGGTAATGAGATACCTGAAGGGCACTTTATCCTATGGATTATTCTATGGAGGATACCCATCTGTATTGGAAGGGTACACTGATGCAAACTGGATCTCAGATACAGATGAGACCAAAGCCACAAGTGGATATGTATTCACATTGGGAGGAGTTGTTGTCGCTTGGAACTCAACCAGGCAGACCTGTATATCTAGATCGACTATGGAGGCAGAGTTCATAGCTCTTGATCTCACCAGTGAGGAAGCAGACTGGCTCAGGAATCTGGTAACAGATATTCCTCTGTGGAGCAAACCAGTTCCTGCTATCCCTGTACACTGTGACAGTCAGGCTGCAATAGCAAAGGCTCAAAGGACAAGCTATAATGGAAAATCCAGACATATACATCTGAGGTACAATCGGGTGAAGCAATTGCGGTCCAGTAGAGTAATTACAATTGACTTCGTCAGATCAAAGAACAATCTAGCGGATCCTCTAACTAAAGGTCTCTCGAGGAGACAAGTGTTGGAGACGGCAAGAGGAATGGGGTTGAAGCCCATAGATTGAGTCACCTCAAAGGCAACCCAACCTTCGATTGGTAGCACCAAGAAAAGGTTCAATGGGTAACAACAAAATTGATGTGTGACTGGAAAGCACTATATGGATGTAATTGTAATAAACCATTCCTCTACTATATAGTGCTGATCTGCAATAAAAATGAGGTTGATTGTAAAATCTTAATGAATCTGTGGCTTGTAAAGTAGGGTATATAAATTGCAGAATACCTAGAAAGATTCACCTATTTGGGAGTGAAAGTGGGGCCGCTTTCTATGGGAACTCGGACTGTTCTCTAGACCTCTCAAGAAACCGAGATAAGCACATGGCCAAAAAGTGCACTACTGTTGATACGATCAAATGCCTGCAATGTGTTTGTGTGTACGTTGAGTCTATACAAATAAGATCCTAAGTTCAAGACTTACGTCACTTTGGGTCCGTATAGATGAAATGTACAACACTAAGGGGAGGTTCAAGTCTGGAAGACACCTTCCTCTGATACACAATGTAACTGCCCAAATCTTATTCTCTTTTCTATCGTTTTGCCTATCTATATTCTTTTGTTCCTTTTGAATCATGTGGGGGATTGTTGGTTTTTTAATGCATTTGTTGCTTGGAAAGCAATACACATGTGTGATTCAAAAGGCATCCACTCTTCTTTTAGTCCCACATGGGAAAAGAGAAAAAGTTCTCCTTTCCATATAAGGCTTTTTCCTCCTTAGTGGGTTAGTGGGTTGTGTAGGGGATGGGCTACATCCCATCCAACCCGCGAGCGGGTGTGCGATTTAATGCGCATTTTTTACGCGTTTATTTGTCACACACTTAGCACTTTGCACGCTTGCGCGCCGCGGACAGGACCAAGGGTATAAAGGTAATTTTTTATCTCCTTTTAATTATTATTTGATTTAATTTTTTGGTTCGGTTGCCTGGTCTTCCGCAAGAACTGTTACCACGTAATCCCGTTACGGGATTTATGGATCGCGGAGATAATTCTGGCCACGTACAGAGAGATTTGATTTTAAAATCAAATCATATGATCTGTTGGATCAGATACGAAAAATCTTTTCTCTCTCTCTTTCTCTTTTCCCCGTTCGGAACTCTGTTCAGACAGAAGAGAAAAGTTACAACCAGAACCCTCCTCCTCCTCATTCCGTCCAAATCTTTCTCTGGGCAAGGCTGTGATCGATCGAGGGATTCACTACCGGGTGCACGGTGCTGTGGATTGAAGGATTCGTTATATCTCGGGGATAGATCGCTGGAACCCGCTGTACGATTGTGGAGGAAAAATTTTATTCTAAGGACAGCGTTTGTAACGTGCCTCGAATCCTAAACTCTTAATTCCTGTTCTTAATTTTACTTCTTCTGATTGCTTGCGTTAGGAATTATGTCTAGTATTTCCAACAATTCCCACCAACTACATCGACAAGCTCCACCCTGCACTGATAAGGAGAGGCATGATGGACATGCACGTTAAAGTGTGAGTACATGGCTAAAATGATGGAAGGAAAGTAGTCCTGGTGGGCCTGGACATGCCAAATAATAAACCCAATCTTATAAAAAAAATACTATTTGGCTTAAAAAAATTTGGGTGATATCATCTTCAATTATGTGACATATGACATAGCTAATGACATGATAGCTGACATGACAAAATTAAACATTAAACATTAAAATTAATTATAAAATTAATATTATAATTAATATTAATATCAAATTAGCATGAACATTAATATTAAAATTAACATTAAAATTAATATTAACTTTAACATTAACATTAAAATTAATATTAACATTAAATTAAAATTAGTATTAACATTAACATTAATATTAATATTAATATCAAATTAACATGAATATTAATATAAGTATTAATATTAAGATTAACATTTATTTTAAAATTAACATTAAAATTAATATTAAATTAAAATTAGCATTAACATTAACAATAAATTTTTTTGGGTAATTAATTTTTTGGGTTAAATTATGACATGTCAGCATCCATGTTAGTTGCCACATCAGATGTCACATAATGGGAGATGGCATCACCCAAAATTTTTGGGAGCCAAATAGCATAATTGAATCTTATAAGGAACCCAGTTCTTTCTCTTCTCCCGTACAGTTCCCGTAAGTTGAGTCCGAACAAGAAGCGGATATATATATATATATATATATATATATATATATATATATATATATATATATATATATATATATATATACCACCATGTCAGCCATCAAGCTCAACCCCACCCCCAACTGCCATCCTGCTAATGGAATATCAGAGGGCTGGCCAATAAACCTACCATGAGGAGATTGATCTCCCTTACCAAAATCCACTGGAAAGACATTATTGTTATCATCGAACCCAAAATCCCCCAGAGGAAACTCAAAGCCATTCAACTTCAGGTCGGCTTTCCGAACGCCATTGTTGGGTGTCACGACATCTGGATCCTCTTCTCCGATGATTGTCTTTTCGGTACCATCCTCGACACCGACCAGGCACTTTCCTGCTGGGTGTAACACCTGTCTCTCTTCTCCCGATCCCTTATTTTCTCAGTTCACGGCAGTTGCGACCACACCGAGCGCAAGCAGCTTTGGAACACCCTTTTAGACACCCGCAGCTCCATCGACAGCTTGTCGTGGCTCTACCTTGGGGATTTAACACGATCGTGACCCCGAAGGAAAAGTCGGGAGGTCGCCCTCCCACCAACCGGCCATGAATGACTTCAACTCCTTCATGTTTCAAGCTAACTTACACCACCTCCCCTACTCCGGCAACACCTTCACCTGGTGCAACATGTAAGAAGGAGATCGTCGCCAATACTCCTGCCTAGACCGCGTTCTAGTGGACAACAAGTGGTCTGACATGAACCTCATATCCAACCTCTCTCACCTTAACTCCACCGAATCAGACCACTCATCTCTACTCATTGAGGTCAGCAACAACCCCAACCCTATTAAAAAACCTTTCAGATTCCTGGACTTCTGGAGATATCACCCCCAATTCCAGAACACAGTTGCCAACGCCTGGAAGTCGGTGGACAACCCGGACCCCCTCATCCGAGTGGCCATAAAACTTAAGGCTACTAGGAGCACCCTCACCTCTTGGAGTAAATCTGCGTTTGGCAACATCTTCCAAGAGATTAAGGCAGCGGAGGACGGCGTCAATCGTGCCGAGACGAGGTTCACTTCGGACCGCTCCCCAGAGGCCCGAGCCACGCTCAACCTTACCAAGGCTATCCTCAAATCCCGCATGAAAGTGGAGACAAAATTCTGGAAGCAGAAAGCCAGGTTGATCTGGGATACCGAAGGCAACAACAACTCAGCCTTCTTCCACGCCTACGTCAGGGGCTGCAGGCATCATCTCACCCTTCATCAAATTTTTGACGAGAACGATACGCTCCTCAAAGATCAGCGGAGCATCCAGACGGCAGCTGCCAACTTCTACTCCAACCTCTTCACCAAAGACACCGTGGTCAAGGATGAGATCTTCCTGGCCAAGGTTCCTCTTATTATCGAAGAGCAGGACAATGATCAACTAGTTATCCCTCCATCCGCGGATGAAGTCAAGTCCGCGGTCTGGGCCCTGGACGTACACAGCTCCCCTGGTCTGGACGGATTCTTCGGGGTTTTCTTCTGGTCCTGCTGGAACATCATTCAGACCAACGTGATCGAAGCTGCGACTACTTTCTTCCACGGTGCTAGCTATCCTAAATCCCTATCTCGAGCTAATCTTATCCTTATCCCAAAAAAAGACAATCCGGAGACCTTTAAATTTTTCCCCCCGATCAGCCTATGCACCTTCGCTAACAAAATCATCTCCAAGATAATCGCCACCCGTATGTCCCACCTCCTACCCAAGATTATCTCCGAAGAACAAAGCGGCTTCATCCCAGGGCAAAATATCACTGACAACATCCTCCTTGCCCAGGAGATGATAACATGCATGAAGTTTCCATCGGGGGGGGCAGCATAGCCATCAAGCTTGATATGGAAAAGGCTTACGATCGCTTGGACTGGCAATTCATGATCTGGGTTCTCAGGAGCTTCGGATTCTCCGAAACCTGGATTGACATCATTTACAGATCCATTAGCAACTCATGGTTCTCCACTGTCATCAACGGGCAAGCAGACGGATTCTTTAAATCTAACCGTGGTGTCCGACAAGGAGATCCTATATCCTCCACCGTCTTCATCATCGCCGTAGAGGCCCTCAGCAGAAACCTAAACAACATGGTCAACATCCCAAGATTCTGCCACTTTTACACCACCCTGGTTGTCCTATTATCATTCATCTGGCTTATGCTGACGACGTCCTAATCTTCTCCTCGGGGGACATCGGTTCCGTTGAGGTAGTCAGTAACACCCTGGAGAAATACACCAGATGCTCCGGACAGCGGATCAACCACGGCAAAAGTGTCATCAATACCAACCACAAAGCCGACAGGAGCCACTCAGTCACTCTTACCAATCTTACCTCCTTCTCCACCACATATCCTCCGTTCACCTACCTGGGCTGCCCTCTGGTTTACGGCAGATCGAATTTGGGCATCTTCGGTGGACTTGTTAACAAGGTCAGGAAAAAGATCGAGGGATGGCACAATGCTACCTTTTCTTCAGGCGATAAGATGATCCTCATAAAGCACGTGCTTTCATCCATCCCTATCTACACCCTCGCAGTCTGTTCCCCGCCGTTGAAGGTTCTCTCCTTTCTGGAGGCCCTTTTTGCCAAATTCTTCTGGGGTCACCAAGACGGCAAGGATAAGCATCACTGGGCCAGCTGGGACACGATGGCCAAACCCATGGACGAGGGAGGCCTCGGGTTCATAAAATTATCTCACATTATGGACGCCAGCTCGATGAAATTATGGTGGAAGCTCAGATCACATATTTCTATCTGGACGCAGTTCATACGAGCCAGATACTTCCAACACTCCTACAACATAAGCCAACAGTCGATCCTCCGTATCCTGGTGCCGTATTATCAACGGCCGTCAGCTAGCCGAACCTCTCATCCGCTTGCGTCTCAGTACCGGAGAATCATCACCTAGCCTTGAACGGTGGATTAGCAATAGAATATTTCAGCTGCCCCCGACCACTCCTTACTGCACGATTAGGGATCTTTAGGACCCAGCGGCAGAATGGAGATGGGAGCAGATCAGAGAGTGGATCGGACAGGAGGCGACGTCAGAGCTAGCCTCCGCTGATATCAGGATCAACGATCTTCCAAAAAAATGGATTTGCGCCCCCAACATCGGAGGAGAGTTCTCGATGGCCTCTGCCAGGCGGGAGGTAGGGGTGGTGGCATGCATGCCCTACTGATCGCACCTTTTTGGCAACCGTGCATCCCCAACAAGTGGTCTTTTCTGATCTGGAGAGCTCAGCGGAGGAAGCTACCGACCGACGATTCCCTCACCTCTATCGGTTACAGCCTCGCTTCCAACTGCCACTGCTGTACCTCTCACAGTCCGGAAACAGCGGAACACATCTTACTCTCCAGAGATCTTGTTAATCGGATCTGGCGCGACCTCTCTCGTCGCTGCAGGAAGAGGCATCGGCCCGGGGGATTCAACGATCTCCTAGCTAACTGGGGAGACTCCCATAGCCATCAGATCGTTGCAGCCGCAGGTATATGGGTACTCTGGAAGAACCGGAACAAATTCAGGTACGAAGGTCGTCAATTCAACCCTAATCAACAGACCTGCGAAGTTCGACGCCAAATTCTTAAAATCAGGAACCGATGCTCCCACTCCTTGGAGCAATTTTGGCAGGCCGGGAGTTAGCCTCGCTTTGGCGCACCCTCCGGGGCCGGATAGGATATTTAGGTTTTATTGTTTCGCTGCACTTACTTATATAGGCTTCGACATTTTGCGCCTGATACATAAATAAAAGTACTTTCCTTCAAAAAAGAAAGAAAAAAAAGATATATTTATATATATATATATATATATATATATATATATATATATATATTCTTTTTTTTGAGGTGTCCTTTCTCCAAGTCGGACGGTGGCTATATATATAAGCCATCCATCCGCCCGAGAGGAGATTCTAACCCAAGACCTGTGCTTGGGCGGCCTCTTGCACTACCGGCTAGTGCCATAGCGTAATATATATATATATATATATATATATATATATATATATATTATATATATTATATATATTATATATATATATATATATATATATATATATATATATATATATATATATATATATATATATATATATATATATATATATACACACACATATATTTGGGCGATAATGAGTCTGGCATGTGCGATACGGGGCATCCACAACATCATAGGTCGGACGAAAAATAGCCACGATCTGAGCTGGCGTGGGACAGAATGGGGCGCCCGTGCATGAAAACTCAAAGCTGCTAGGGCGGCGCACGGACGATCGAGGACCGACACCATCTACCACGGATATAAAAAAACGGCCAACCACGCGGCCCATCGTGCGTCGCTGTATGGACGTCGAGAAGACGTCTTAAGGACGTCATGCACATATAACGGGTAGCTGGACGGCATCGGCTGTCATAGGCGTCGTGAAGACGTCGAAGGTGCCTTCGATATCGCGGGTGAAGCGAGGCGTTGAGTTGGCAGCGTCGAAAGACGTCGACAGTCCCGTGAGGCTCTGGAGCGGGCAGAGTGTTCGAGGCGTGCGCGTGGGGCGATGATGAAAAATCCAGTGCTGACAAGATCCGCACGAAGAGTCCGAAACAACATGACGACCGGCTAAAAATTGTGTGCAGGAAGACACGATTTAACTGAGCCCGCACGTCCTGGAAGATTTTATATATATATATATATATATATATTTTTTTTTTTCTTTTATATATATATATATATATATATATATATATATATATATATATATATATATATATATATATATATATATATATATATATATAGGAAGCGGATCAAAAGCCCCCCCTTAGAAAACCCCCTAAAAACCCCCTCACTCTCGGCCGTAATTTATGTTAATATTAATGTTAATATTAATGTTAATGTTAATATTAATGTTAATACCAACATTAAATACTAAAATTAACATTAAACTTAACATTAAAATTAATATTAACATTAACATTAACATTAATATTAATATTAACATTAACATTAATATAAAAAGAAAAAGAAAAATTAATATTGACATTAACATTAATATTAACATTAAATTACGGCCGAGAGTGAGGGGGTTTTTTAGGGGGTTTTCTAAGGGGGGCTTTTGATCCGCTCCCATATATATATATATATATATATATATATATATATATATATATATATACACACACACACACACACACACACACACACACACACACACACACCCCAAAAGATGCACGTGCGTTGCACGTTAAATCATTTTTTTCTAATCTTATCAAAAAATAATTTAAATATTTAAATAAAATTTATTGTATATATTTTTGTATTGTAATTAAAATTTATGAAAATTTAATTATAATTTGTCATGGATAATTTTTTATGAAAAATAGTTCAAATATTTAAATATACTTGAATTAAGATTTGTTAAACAATTTAAATATTTTTTGATATTTTTTCTTTAAGTTTAGTATTTAAACAGCTTTAAATTTAGTTTTTACATACATATTTGTACGGACTAAAAGAGAGAAAGTCCGTAATTTTTTTAAGAAATGTCGGATGTGGATGTTAATTTTTATCCTCCCTAATTTAAAAAAAATAAAATGGATCATAATATACATACGGCTTAGACGGCTCACTTTTGATATATATATATATATATATATATATATATATATATATATATATATATATATATATATATATATATATATATATTGAAATCTCTACGGGCGGCACCTAGCCGAGCCTTTGATCCGTCTTCAACTTGGTTCAAGCGGTTCGTCCCTCTTCCACGAACGATGGTTCGGGGATGCCCTCCTTCCGCAGTTATCAGCTACTCCTTCCAACAGCGATATTCGTGATCTGCGGGACAACGAGGGCGTCTGGAATTGGGAGAGGGCTAGGGAATAGTTAGGAGTGGAAGCGGCAGCGGGGCTGGCAACTACCAGATTAAAAGTCAAGACAGACCCTGACGCTCTGAGGTGGTCACTCTCGGTCGATGGAGCCTTCATGCTAGCCTCGACAAGGAGAGTCGTACGAGGCATCGGAGTTCCATCCCCCATTACTGCACCTTTCTGACAGTCTTGCATTCCCAAATAATAGTCTTTTTTGATTTGGAGAGCGTTTCGTAGGAAGATCCCCACTGACGACGCGCTCACCACCATTGGCTTCAGCTTAGCTTCAGCTTGTCATTACTGTTCTGCGCCATAGTCGAAGACTGCAGACCACATTATGTATTCTGGGGACTGGCCGTGCAGGTATGGGCCAAACTCTCTCGTAGGTGTAAACAAAACCAGGCTGTAGGGGGCTTCAACGATCTTCTTGCCATCTGGGGCACAGCAACGCACGGCCACCTGATCGTTGCAGCCACCATCATGTGGGTCATTTGGAAGAACTGTAACAAATATAGATACGAAGTCCGTCTATATAACTCTAACCCACTGACCAGGGATGTTCTCAGACAGATTCACAAAGTCAGCAGACTCTACAAGCATGCTAGGGAGGGATTCAGGCATTCCTTGTTCAACTGACTTATTTTGGGCATGCGAACGGGTCTTCTCCCCTGCTCTTTTATTTCTCTGTTTTTCGGATCCGCGCTTACTTGTAAAGGCTTCGACATTTTGCGCCTTATATATATATATATATATATATATATATATATATATATATACTACTCGGGCCACATGTAAGTTGGATATCCTTAAATAGATCGATGATTATACCATTGTTGAGTTGTAAAATATGGATGGAGAAGAATGAAAATAAAGTTTTATAAACAATTAAAAGGCAAGAATAAAAAGCTATGCTAGTTTTTAAGGATCAAGGATGGCTAAAATAAAATGGTGTTGGAAGTGTCATTTGAGTAAACCAGGTCATAAGATTGAGTGAACTCTTTGGAGAGAAGAAAAGATATAGGGATTATAAAATGATATAAGTTAAATTATTGCTTATGTTTTTCTATTCACATCCTTAGGACTCCAACGTTATCCTAGAAAATTAGTATAGATAGACTATACCATAGTCTGAGTTGGTGTGCAATTTCTTCATCCAGTTTGGTTATCCTAAACCCACTATTATTCTAGTAACCAGAAGTTGTATTTTCGCTATAGATCGTACCCCTATCCTTTCTTTGTGATTAAATATCCTATGTTATACAAATGAGAAGATCTTATTTCTTCACTAGTCGTGCCATAATTTTTAAAAATTAAATCCTTTTATTATATGTCTCCTTGTGCTTGTTGTCCAAATCCTTATAAGCACCAGCTCCTTTCTATTCTAATTTTTCCTGGCGTAGTCGCTATTGATGGAACTGGGGATTCCTATGACCCTTACTTTGGTGTGCGTATTGATCGATAGAAAGTTAAACATATTTAATACGTGTTCTAACCCTTCATAGGTGAAAACTAGGGTTCACGAATTATACCTGCGGCGGAAAGAAGACAAGTAATTCCTGGCAATCTCGAACGGATGATCCCAAGATCTTTTGTACGTATTCCTTCCTCGTGTTGGACGTCGTGTGGGCGACGATCTCCCAACATTTTTTTCTCCTTGGCAGTCCTCTCTTTCTCTCCTTACGTGAATCACGAATTTAGAGAAAGCTTCAGATTTCTGATCAGTAATCTGGCGGCTAGAGAATAGAGGATATATATAGGCTACGGCAGTGACCATGAGGAGAAATTAGGGTTAGGCCTCCTAATGGATCTGGATATCCCGTGTTCATCCCGAACACACGATCCAGGCCCATTAATAATAGCTCGGTCCACTAATGAGCTATTGTTGTACTACCTCCCTAATCCCAAATTATATTTATGGGCTCCTTTTATTATATGCTCGTTTGGCTTCCCATGTTAAGATGTCGTATGTCCGTCGATCAAATTAAGTTACTGACAACTATATTGATTCAACATCTTTTATCCTTAAGTAGTACCGTTCAACTTTATTTGTCATGTCGGATATAATCCACCTGCAGGATTTACATGACAATCCTTATGAGCTCCTTAAGGGGACAACATCAACCCGATGTATCGGGACATGGATTCCATTTATAATCAACATCCCATCATACATACAACGTTATTACCCAATTCATTGAGGTTGTTGATCCATAATGAATCTCACTCTTTCATGAGTCAAAGTAATGCACACTGCATATACATGTCTGTTATTATATCTGGATTAAGAGCACAAGCATCCATAATAACAGAGGTGTTTGTTCTCTTATGTAGTCAGTACAAAGAGAACAACCTCAAGTGGTCCTGTTCAATACACACAAAGTGTACAAGTATAAACCTATAGTCAAGATAGACTAATACCAGATTACACTACAACCTTTCCAATAGATTGCCCACGTCCATCTAGGTTGTGAACGATTTATATACTTCATAGGGAACTGATAATATAATATTTTGTGTGACACCACACACCATATTATCTACAATATAGAATATCATACATTTGCATTAACACTTGCAACAAATACAATAAGCAAACATTTGCCCATATGATTCTCATTCAAAATTTAAGGAAATAAGGTTACTACAAAAGTGATACTTTTAGTATATAACCCTAACAATCTCCCACTTATACTCAAAGCATTGCTTTTCAGTATACTGTTACAAATCTCTCACTTATACTTAAATCTATGCTGCTACACATCTGACTCCCATTTCCTCAACATGACTATCAAAAGCCTTAACTGGTAAGCTCTTTGTAAAGGGATCAGCTAGGTTGTCGGCTGATGCTATCTTGATCACAACAACTTTTCCTTTCTTTACGAAATTGTATCAGGTGGTACTTACGCTCAATGTGTTTACCGGTCTTATGGACTCGTGGTTCCTTCGAGTTTGCAACTGCACCACTATTATCACAATAAAGTGTAATAGACTTAGGGAAACTAGGTACCACATCCAAGTCCAATAGAAAGTTTCTGAGCCAAACTGCTTCTTTGGCTGCCTCAGAGGCTGCCACATACTCGGCTTCCATGGTGGAATCATCAATACATTTTTGCTTGATACTCCTCCATACAATGGCTCCACCTCCCAAAGTAAACACATAACCTGAGGTAGATTTTCTGGAATCCCTATCTGACTGAAAATCTGAGTCTGTGTACCCCAAGGGAACTAAACTATCTGCCTGGTAAACTAACATATACTCTTTAGTCCTTTTTAGGTACTTCAAAATATGCTTTACGGCAGTTCCGTGCTCTTGTCCTGGGTTAGACTGATATCTGCTGACCATGCCTACGGCAAAGTAGATGTCTGGTCTCGTACATAGTATTGCATACATTAAGCTTCCTACTGCTGAAGCATAAGGAACTGCCTTCATGTTTTCTATCTCTTTAGGTATCCTCAGACACTGCTCCTTTGATAGAGCAATTCCATGTCTAAAAGGTAAGAAACCTTTTTTAGAATTTTGCATACTAAAACGAGTTAGTACAATATCGATATATGAAGCTTAGAATAAGCCCAACATCCTTTTCTTGCGATCTCATAGAACTTTGATCCCAAGGATGTGACCTACTTCTTCCAAGTCCTTCATATCAAATTATTTGGATAACCATATCCTTACATCAGATAACACTTTCACATTGTTTCCAATGAGCAAGATGTCATCCACATAAAGTACTAGGAACACCACCATGTTTCCGTCATACTTTCTGTATACACATGATTCATCCTGACATTAATCAAATCCATAGGATTTTATCACCTGATCAAAACATATGTTCTAAGATCTGGAAGCTTTCTTAAGTCCATAAATGGACTTCTTGAGCTTATAAACAAGATACTCTTGGCCTTTTTCAATGAACCCATCTGGTTGCTTCATATAGATGTCTTCCTCAAGACTTCCATTAAGAAAAGCTGTCTTGACATCCATTTGCCAAATCTCATAATCGAGATGAGATGCAATAGATAAAAGAATCCGGATAGACTTAAGCATGGCTACCGGAGAAAAGGTTTCCTCATAATCGATACCCTCTCTTTGAGTAAAACTTTTTGCTACAAGCCGAGCTTTAAAGGTTTCAACCTTACCGTATGATCCTTTTTTTCTCTTATAGACCCACTTGCATCCAATGGCTTTTACACCAACGGGTGGTTCTACAAGCTCCCAGACCTGATTAGAATCTATAGATTCTATTTCAGATATTATTACTTTTTGCCAAGACTCTGCATCTTTATCATGGAGTGCTTCATTGTAGGTATAGGGATCATAATCTTGTTCCTCAGGGACGAAGTCTGACGACTCTTCCAAGAACATATATCTATCAGGTTGTATCATAACCCTTCCACTACGACGAGGCACTATCGGTTGTGGTGTAACATTTGTGACATATTGTACAGTTATTTGTGGTTCATCCTCTTGTACTGTTGGTACTGAAGTACTTGGTGTCTCACCTCTCAGTTCTTCTAGAACAACTCTACTTGTGGGTTTATGGTTCATCACATAGTCTTACTCTAAGAATCAGGCATTGGTGTTAACAATGACCTTCTGATCCTTAGGACTATAAAATAAACCTCCTTTCATTCCTCTTGGATAGCCTACAAACAAGCGTACTTCTGTACGAGATTTCAACTTATCTGCTTTCCTATTTAGCACATGTGCTGGACTACCCCAAATGCGAATATGTTTTAGACTAGGCTTACGCCCAATCCACAGCTTTGTGGGAGTAAGAGGTACTGACTTACAAGGAACCAAGTTCAAAATATAAGCTGCAGTCTCTAAGGCATATTCCCAAAATAAATTTGATAAATTCGAATAACTCATCATTGATCTAACCATCTCCATAAGAGTTCTATTCCTTCTTTCGGCTACACCATTCTGCTGGGGCGTTCCAGGTGCAGTCAATTGGGATGTAATCCCAGCCTTTGATAAATAATCCCTAAACTCTCCAAAGAGGTACTCGCCACCACGATCTGATCGTAATGACTTGATACATTTTCCATGACGTTTCTCCGTTTCAGCCTTGTACTCTTTGAATTTCTCAAAGCACTCAGACTTACGGCGCATCAAATAAATGTATCCATAACTTGAATAATCGTCAATAAATGTGACAAAATATTCAAAGCCACCTCTAGCTTGGATAGTCATGGACCCACACAAATCAAAATGAACCAATTCCAACACATCTTTGGCCCTATACCCCTGTGCCGTAAAAGGCATTTTGGTCATTTTACCTTCCAAGCAGGATTTACAGACTGGTAGTGCCTCCACTTTCAATAAACT
This sequence comes from Iris pallida, assembly GCA_029216955.1. Classification (NCBI taxonomy): domain Eukaryota; kingdom Viridiplantae; phylum Streptophyta; class Magnoliopsida; order Asparagales; family Iridaceae; genus Iris; species Iris pallida. Next base: position 14,373,082 of record JANAVB010035420.1, read on the forward strand.
CAAAGGTCCATCTTCAACCAGTCTTTGAATCCTTCTTAGGTTAATATTCCCCAATCGCAAGTGCCAAAGATATGTTTGGTTTATACAAGAAGGTTCTTTTCTCTTATTTAAGTTAGATGACATATTATTCATTTGCATAAGTTGTATTATGGGCAAAATATGATTAATGACATATAGATTATCAACCAATTCACCAGAACAGATAAATATTTATTCTTTCTAATAACAATATTGTCATTAAAATAAATTGAATATCCATCCTTAACTAACATAGAAACAGAAACTAAATTCCTTCTAAGTGAAGGCGCATAAAGACAATCTCTCAATGTCAAAGACTTATTTCTACCAAAAGATAAAGTAACATCTCCTAATGCAACGACCGATACTTTTATAGCATCACCCATGAACAAGCATATCTCTCCATCACTGAGTCGTCTGGTTTTCTGGAACCCCTGCAATGTATTGTAGACATGATTAGCGGCTCATGTATCTACACACCAGGTGTCGGTAGATAATACCGCTAAACATGTTTTAACTACTAGTAAATGAGATATACCTTCCTTGTTCCCTTGTTTCAGAAGTGGACAATCAGTCTTCCAATGTCCTGACCCTTTGCACTTAAAACATTTGCCTTTCGACTTTTTCACCGCGCCTTAAGGTCCTATGCCTTTCTTTGTTAAGTTTGCCCATTTCTGAATGTTATTCTTCTTCTTACCACCTTTTGGCTTAGAAGTAGAAGCATTTTCAGAAACAAAAATATGACCACTCTGCCTAAAGAGAGATTCAGTATCCTGTAGTTCTTTTGCAAGTTCTGCCAAACTATACAACCTTTTGTTTATGTTGTAATTAAGGCAGAAATTGTCAAAACTTTTAGGCAGAGTCCCGAGAATGATATCGACCTAGGATTCCCTATCGATTTTAGCTCCAAGGATCTCCATCTTATTCAGATGACCCATCATCTTGAAAACATGATCCCTTACTGGTGTACCCTCAGCCATTTTTGTATTCATCAAACATTTTATAGCAAACTGCCTAGCTGCTCTACTCTGATGTCCGAAGAGTTCTTTGAGGTTATACATCATGTTATAAGCTGTGGCCATGGCCTGATGCTAATGTTGTAGTACATTTGACATAGATGCCAGAATGTAACACCGCGCCATCTCATCTGCCTTTTTCCACTTCTTATAAGCCTCTTTGACCTCTTCATCAGAGTTAGCATCAGGCTTAGGTGGGCATTCCTTAACAAGTACATGTTTGTACTCCTCAACAGTCAGAACAATGTCCAAATTATGTTTTCAGTCAATATAATTAGGTCCAGTAAGTTTGTTTTCTTTAAGAATCACCATAAGTTGACTGAAAGAACCCATTTTTGAAATCCTGATAACCACATAAATAAAATTATGTAGGGCAAAAAAACTTTTTGAATTAATTAAATATTAATTCCCTCAAAACAATAATAAGAAATTCACCAACACCTTGGACACCATGAATTTAGCATGCCACGATAGTGTGGACGTATACAAATTCAACTTTGTTCAAGTAGGTTTTTCTTATTAATTTTACTATCATGTCAACATAACTTTATGACAAATAAAATAAATATATCGGTCTTGCTCTGGTCATACAAATAATAGCAGTGACTCCTATGGGGAGGATACCATTATTTGTATCTAAGTGTATACCATTACTTAATACTAAGTCCATTACCTTGTAATGAGTTCCTTCAGATGGAGAAGTGAACACATACTAGGTAACTTTCTACAATTATCCCTAAGGAAGTTTGTACTGGTGATCCATAATTATACTCATCCGATATGGAGGAAGGTACTAAAGCCAACGCGCAAGTATAATTACATCACCTACAAACCAGTAATGGAGACCATAGGATTTATACTGAATAAATATTCCTTTCCACTTAGTTATTTAATAATGAGGGTTTTTCTACTAGTTGATATTATGTCTATGTTGTCCATTATTAATGTAGGCCTAGTTTTTTAAAAAAAAATCCACACAATAATAAACATGCATAATCAGAAAAAGCAAAATGACAACCAATAATTAGAGAAAAATATCCAACTATTATGGTCATCTTTCCTGCTCCGTCCTCAACTATCCGAATCCAAAATCTGGCGCTGCGTAGATCTATTCGGGGTTCGACCAGCTCGGTCAGGTCGTGGGGTTCGGGGTAGGGCCCCATTTTTTTTAAGGTTTTGGCTGTTGATTCCTTTATCGAAAATCATCTGTCTGTCTCTGGACTGCTTAAAACCAGCATCTCGTCCAGCGTTAGAAACAGCCACCACTGCCATCACGATTGATCAAAAATAATTAAAATTACATCAATCCTATGCCTCCCGAAAGAGTTCACACATAATCTAGATTAAAAAATTCAAATAATAAGTACGATCAACCCTCGTGATTTTAATTACATCAACAACAACAACATCCACGACATGTCTATGGTTTAAACAACACAATCAAAAACATGCATTGGACCATAATAGTTGGATCTAAGATGCCTACAAAACCGAGTTAGAACAGATCTACATCTACCGACTATTACATACCGCAGGTTTTATTGGACAATATGGACGTATCAATCAATACGCAAATCCAAAGTAGCTCTGATACCAATTGATGGAACTGGAGATTCCCAGGACCTTTACTTTGGTGTGCGTATTGATCGATAGAAAGTTAAACAGATTTAATACATGTTCTAACCCTTCATAGGCGGAAACTAGGGTTCACGAATTATACCTACGACGGAAAGAAGACAAGTAATTCCTGGCAATCTCAAGCAGACGACTCCAAGATCTTCTGCACGTATTCCTTCCTCGAGTTGGACGTCGTGAGGACGACGATCTTCCAACCTGCCCTCTCTTTCTCTCCTTACGTGAATCAAAAATTTAGAGAAAGCTTCAGATTTCTGATCAGTAATCTGGCGGCCAGAGAATAGAGGATATATAGGCTACGGCAGGGACCATGAGGAGAAATTAGGGTTAGGCCTCCTAACGGATCTGGATATCCCGTGTTCATCCCAAACACACGATCTGGGCCCATTAACAATAGCTCGGTCCACTAATGAGCTATTATTGTACTACCTCCATAATTCCAAATTATGTTTGTGGGCTCATTTTATTATATGCTCGTTTGGCTCCCCATGTTAAGATATCGTATGTTCGTCAATCAAATTAAGTTACTGACAACTATATTGATTCGACATCTTTTATCCTTAAGTAGTACCGCTCAACTTTATTTGTCATGTCGGATATAATCCACCTGCAGGGTTTACATGACATTCCTTATGAGCTCCTTAAGGGGACATCATCAACCCAATGTATCGGGACATGGATTCTATTTATAATTAATAGCCTATCATACATATAATGTTATTACCCAATTCATAGAGGTTGTTGATCCATAATGAATCTCACTCTTTCATGAGTCAAAGTAATGCACACTGTATATACATGTCCGTTATTATATCCGAATTAAGAGCACAAGTATCCATAATAACAGAGGTATTTGTTCTCTTATATAGTCAGTACAAAGAGAACAACCTCAAGTGGTCCTGTTCAATACACACAAAGTGTACTAGTGTAAACCTATAGTCAAGATAGACTAATACCAGATTACACTACAACCTTTCCAATAGATTGTCCAAGTCCATCTAGGTTGTGAACTATTTATATACTCCATAGGGAACTGATAATATGATCTTCTGTGTGACACCATACACCATATTATCTACAATATAGAATATCAGACATTTGCATTAACACTTACAACAAATATAATATGCAAACATTTGCCCATATTATTCTCATTCAAAATTTAAGGAAATAAGGTTACTACAAAAGTGATGCTTTTAGTATATAACCTTAACAATCTTCTACTTATACTCAAAGTATTGCTTTTCAGTATACTGTTATAGCTATGAATTAAATTCCCAATAAACCACTCCGCCTTATATTTATCTGACAATTTATTTCCATTGCCTTGTTGAAGGCAGGATATATATATATATATATATATATATATATATATATATATATATATATATATATATATATATATATATATATATATCGATATAGTATTGGTAATAATCTCCTTATAGAAAAATTGACTAATATCATCATGATTACACCTATATTTTCTTTGTGAGTCCGTGACTAACTACATAAGTATTTAATACTCTCGTATCTCCCTTTCCAATTATACCTTCTCATGAAACTTGCGAAATTGATTATGACAAAAAATTTCGTTGTCAACTTAATTCCTATAAGTTGGATAGTGACACGAACTAAGCCTACCCTAGCTCTTAGATTGTGACATCAACTAGGATTCTATTGATATCCGTGTACCCTATCCTTTGGAGAAACCTGATACGACTAGTGGTAACAGAGTTCTTCCGAGATTAATTTCATTATCCTTTATATCATGCTTTAGTTTAATTTCGAGGACAAAATTTTCTAAGGTGGGTAGATTGTAAACCCCTCTAAAAATAATATAGTTTAATATTAGATTTTTTGATTATTTATTAGAACTAATAAATAATTATTAGTATTTATTATTTTATGAATTGACTTGTATACGCTTTCTCGTAGCTTTGCTATAAGTAGCACAACACTAGGCATTTTCTTCCAACAAAATTTTATACATGACCTAGTCGAGCCCCTCTACACGTATACCATTCATGTATACTCAAACACGTCTCCTTGTGCTTCATTTTAATAGCACAACATTCACATATAAAATCGTATTTTAATATTTGACCATATATATATGTCCGTTCCAAACGAAATTAGGGACATAATTTTGACCCAAACCTTTCGATCCATAGGAGCATCGTGATCTAGACTAAATCTAGTACACTTATGTAGCTTGTGTCCCACTCAAATGGACCCCTGTAAGCCCCTGAAATTTAGGATTTATTTTTAAAATTGTCTAAATCAATTATTTTCAATAAATATTGTTATTTGATTATTTTTATTTAATGTTCTTTTTCGTGACTTTGATTTTAGGAGCACAAGACTAGTCGTTTTCTCAAAAGCAACTTCTTATGCACGATCTAGTCAAGACACTCTACACCCATGACCATTGTGTCCCACTCAGACACACCATCTTGTGCTTCATTTGCATCGCACAACTTTCCTGACACAAGACCAAATCTTAATTCATCCCACGGAATCATATTTATTTTCGACTTGAATTGGGGACACCATTTTCGACCCAAACCTGCCGACCCAATATATGGTTTTGACCCATTTTGAGCCTACTACGCACATGCTACTTGCGTGCCATCCAATTGAGCTCCCCTACGCTAATATTTTACCAATAATTATAAATGGCTTAAATTTGTAATCATGACCGAACCAAGCCCAAACCCAGCTCAATCTAGCCCGGGCGTGACCCGAACCAACCTAAACCCATGTAGTCTTGTAGTATGTCTAAGGACGTCCATGCAGGTGTACATTTACGATATATGTAAGTATTACGTATTAATTTTATTGTGCTAATAAATATTTTTAAATATCTGTTATATATATTAAATTATTATTTTATCTATTGAACATAATTTTCATTTATATGTTGGTAGGCATTTTAATTATTATTAGAATTAGAATAATTTCGAGAGCATAATTTTTATTGGCCTTAATATCGGTTATGCCTAGATGTTTAATTTCAATCCTAGAGCCAATGCATATATTACCGTTAATTTTCTTTCTAGCCCATCTAAATGATTAAATTCTTAATATTTCTTCAAGGCCTCCTAAGCCCAGCCAAACTTGGCCTAATATCAAACTTCTTCCATTTGAACCTAAACTCCAGCTACATACTTCAGCCGCCTCCTTCCCCCTTTCTCAGATTCATCATTTTCTGCTTCTTTTCTTCATCTTCATCTTCATCTTTTCCCCTTATCCTCCTCCTACTTACACCGGACCCCCCCGGCGCACTATGCAGCAGCTGTGTGCACAACACAGCATAGCTACGCACACCGCAGCAGGTGATACAGCAGTGCCGTACAGCCCGCCCGGCCGTCGTGCCATTGGCAACCAGGCCGCGCGCCACCTGCACGTGACCCCCTTGGCCACGCGTCTCCTCACACCCTATGCAACCGTACATGCCTTGATGATGCCGAGCAATGACCAACATACGGCCATGCGGTGTACCATGCACGGCCATGGGCACCCACGTACGGCAACCCCGTGCACGCGATGGCGTCGACCAACTGCCACTGTCGTTGAACCTGCGACTCGCGTACGACCTGGGCACCCCCTGCAAACTTCTTCTGATGTGCCATTGTCTTCCTCGATGACCAGAATGGCGATTCGTGCATTTCGCACAAAATCCTGACTTGACGCACGATTTTTAAAATTTAGAATATGCATTTGAGGACAACGACTTTGTGCATATTTTTTAAGAAATCTGCCGTTGGATCGATGAACTCTCTGCTCCATTACAATCTCGGTATATAGCTCTACCTCGTTGGATCGATGAACTCTTCAGCCGTTAATTAGATTATTTGATAGATCAAAACCGGGCGCCAAGTTGACCACTTAAATTATGTTTATTTTGGACAGTTTTGTGGAGCCAACTTCGTGAACTTATATCTGTGTCGTCATAGCTCCATTTGATGTGCCACTAGTTCCAGTGCATAGTTGGCATAACCCTCTTCTTGTCTCTCAGGTTTCGTTTCATTGTGAGCTTGTTTAATTGGTTGAATTTGACGCCAAAGTTGGCCGTCAGAATTCGTAATTACCAACTTGTAAAATTCTAATTTTGGACCCGGGACTCTGGATTACAATTCCACACCACCAATAGACTCGTGGTGTCGTTCTAGCACGATTTCATATATGGTTTGTTAGATTTAGAGGACGTGGGCCCTGGCACGTATTTTGGTACAAGGTGGGCCCCACAGTCCGAGTCAACGAACCATTTTGAGATCGGCTCATCGGAATCCAATTTCGGATATATCGTTGAGTTCGTATTGTCATTCTGGACTCGTTGACATATAATTTGCTAGATTTACTGGACATTGGCTCTGGCACACATTTTCGTGTAAACTAGAATTCCAATATCCTTGTCAACGAACCATTTTGAGATCGGGTCAACGGAATCTAATTCCGAATATACCGTTGGGTTCATATCGTCATTCTGGATTCGTGAACATATAATTGTTAGATTAGGTGGACTTTTATCCTTGTATATTTTTCGGTGCAAAGTGGGTCCAATACGGACACCGTTTTGACCCGAAATTGCCTTTTTGCCCTTGTGTCCAAACTGGACTTATGGGTAGGCTATCCTAGCCGATTTGACCATTCTGGACATGTTGGCTATGTTTGTTTCATCATCTGACAATGCTTGTAGATATTTTCTCTATGTATCTCCATTAGTTATAATTAATTCTTATTATGTTCGTATTTCAGAATTAGTGCAACGAAACTGAGATTAGTCAATTCCAGTGATCTCATATCGCTAAAATTGGCAAGATGACCATGTGGATCACTATAATATATAGTTGATCATCTTATCTCGATTTGCGTGTCGTTGGTTTCGATGTACGAATGACGAGGTGCAACTTGATATTTTTAGACTAGATTTGACCTTGTTTGACCAAGATATATGGTATCTTGGTAGGTAAATATTAGGAATAGGATACTTAGACTAGATTTGACCCTGTTTGACCAAGGTATATGGTATCTTGGTAGGTAAATATTAGGAATATGATACTTAGACATATTTGACCCTGTTTGATCAAGGTATATGGTATCTGGGTAGGTAAATGTTAGGAATATGATACTTAGACTAGTTTTGACATCAGTTGACCAAGTTTGACTGTTTTGACCAAAAGACAACTACAAATCAATACTTGGCCTAGAATTGACTAGAACTTGACCAGAGTTTACCAGTTGACCAAGCGTCAACTGTGAGTCAACCTGTGACCTAGTTTGACCTAGTGTGACCTAGTTTGACTAAGTTTGACCTAGATTTCTTAGCATATATTAGAAAATTATGCCTAACACTGTTAAACCCTAATTAAGTCATGTATATCTCATCTTTAGGTCCGTGACATCACTCTGAGCATCGATTCCCTTTGATAGCTTAGGACCGCAGGCGAGTACATTCTATGATAGTTTTTATTGTAGTTTGCCATAAAAAATGTGATAAGGTTTTGTTGACTAAAACTTTGGTATTTCAATTACAAACCTAACAGTATACAATGTAGGACTTAGATGTAGACCTAGGAGTACACTTTTGTTTTTATCTGAGAACTGTGTTTGTGGAGCGAGTGGTAATACGTTGACTCCATTGACGATCTGACGATGATATTGAACTCTCTGAAGGTCTGGGTTTCCCTGGATGCCGGAGCGTTGCGAGGAGAAGCGGATGTTAAGTGTCTCTTCTGGCCTCTGTGGAGGTGCTTCTCTTTGAGTATGTACGTCTGTCCTTGTCTGTGTGTGTATATGTTCGTCCCCTGTTGTGAAGGAATGATCCTTCTATTTATAGATAGTAGGCTGGCTGCTCATGTACGCATATGTCGGATACGCCTGGACGTGGGAACGCCACGTGGTTGATGCTGGCGGGGGCACATGGTAGATGCACCCTGATTGAAGTTGAATCTGCTGGACTGCTGTGCTGGGCTACGATGGAGCTGTCACGTGGCAGTCGCGGAGATTTGTTTATTGCTGAGATCTTGGGTGGTTAGCACCCATTCTTTGAACAGAACTGAGTCAAGGGACACGTTACGTATGCCTGTGGCTCAAAGATCTCTGTTTCAGAGGAGAGTGATCTGTCGGAGTGTGTCTAGGATCGGACGCATGGAGGTGACTTAGTCTATAAGTTTTAGGCATCATAGACGAGTCTGGGCGCATGGCTTTTGAGGTGCATGTAGAGCTTCACATCAGGGTGCGCCGAGAATCAGGCGCAGGGGAGGTGACTTGGTCTCATGATCTTTAGGAGCCATGAGCAAGTCCAGGTGCATGGCTTTTGAGGCATGTGCATAGCTTCGTATCTGTTGTTTGAGATCAGAAGTAAGCCGGAGGGGGGGGGGGACGCATGACCACTAGGGTGTATGTAGTCTACTAGGCGTATGTCCACGAGGCGCATACAAATGATTGGTCTATCGCGTGGCAATTGTTTGTCGACCCAAGGTGTAATGATGGTACTGTCATCAGCGGTGCTTCATTTTCTGTAAGGGCTGCTGATTGGACATCTTCGGGAGACGTGTAGCTGTCTCTTGTCATTCAGCATTAAATGTTTGATGGAGATAAGTTTGGAGAGGGTGCATCGGTTAGCACCAATTTGGGTGCATGGTTCTATGACCCGCTGGGCGCATCCATGTGGAGCGCATGATATTGACGGCGTATCTGCCAATGTGTTGCATCCTCTTTGGCCCGCCTGTTGAGTTCTTCGAGGCGTTTATGGCTGCTTTGACTTAGTCGAATACGAGGCGACGGATGTATTTGCTATTAATGTAGATTCATTACATGGAATTTAGAATGTTGGCCATTTGGCACTCGGGTGTAGGCTGCCCGTTGTTTCACTTAACAAAATACCTAAAAATTGGCTTTTGAAAGAAAACTAGAAAAAGTACAAAAAAGTACAAATATTCTGGGAAGTATTGCTATGGAAGTCTGATCTGAGAGCGATCACTTTGTTCCGTGGAACATACGATGATGATGAAGAAAACTGCTTGAAGAAGACGAACAATCAGAAGAACTAAGTCACCGGAAAGGTATCGAGCAACGGCACTGATGGCACAGTCGAATGCTTTCTTGCTTTGCTTCATCCTGTTCTTTGAGAAAAAGTTAAAGAAATGCTTCTGGGAATATCACTCTAAAAATATGAGTTTTCTCAGAATCTCCTCTCCTGTATCTCTATTGATCTCTTGATGATGTCTATGTGAAAAATAAGTCTATTTATAGACTTGACCCTTTGTGCATAAAAAGCAACCAAATCGGGTCTCTACGCGAGTAACTGTCACCCACGATGTAAATCATCCACTACGCACGTTGACACGTGTCCCATTACTTCAACAAAATGGGGAGAGCACGTACACACATTCCTCGATAAGTGTGGCATAAAAGCCACGTAAGCAAACCACGTTTTCATGTAGTCAGGAAAGCTCGGGCGTAAAAATGACCCAAAACATACTCCCTGCGTAAAGTAGCAGACTGAGCGTAAAAATAGCCCAAAATAAACTTCCAGCATAAAGTGGCTAAAAATAGCCTTGAGCATAAAATTAGCTCAAATAAACTTTACGCACACAATAGCTTTGAGCGTAAAAGCTCAAAATAGCTATCGTGCGTAAAAGAAGCAGTTTATTGAGCGTAAAGTAGCCCATCTGCACACTAAACGACAAACGTTAGATTTAGTGTAAATCAAATCTTCTCGGCTTCTGTCCACTGTTCATGTCAGAAAATCCTGCTGTCAGATCAAAAATCACGCACAATAAATGCAGCTTGACAGCCTGTCCCTGGCATAAAGTGGAGGATAACTCTCGCGTAAAAAGTTTCTCACATAGAGAATAGCTCGCGTAGAGTAGCTTACGTAGAGAGTAGCTCGCGTAGAGTAACTTGCGTAGAGAATAGCTCGCGTAAATTCTGAGTTTGAATTAGTTTGAATTACGTAAAGTTCTCAACTTCGTTGATTTAGTCCATAAAGCACTTTTTACGCTCCTACAAGACCCCCTTCAAAGTTTTTAAATTATTTTCAAAATTTGAAATACTTTGAACAGAAGCATAAAATTCGGGATTTCAACAGTCAGCGTAGAATTTGGGATATCCAACGGTCATCGCCGTAAAAGTCGGGATATCCAACAGTCAGCATAGAATTCGGGAAATTTGAACCGATTCAAAATTTCTTTATAAATAGAGCTCTTCGAATAGAGAAAAAACTTTACCTGTCTTTTGTAATCCCGATCTCTCTTTACTCTTCTTCCTCTTTCATACTCTTGCTTCGATCCGATGGCTCCCAAGAAGACCGCCGCCGGCAGCAAGGGCAAGAAGCCCGTCGCCGATTCATCGTCGGTCGACCGCACGAAAACCCCTGTCCCATTATCAACGACGCCCCAACAGAGCAACCCCACCGTGGCTCCGGCAATGAAGGGTAAAGCACTGAACTTTGCCGCGAGTTCGTCGGAGAAGAAAACCTAAATTTTTTTACTTTACGCCCACGTTATGCGTGTCAACGTAGAAACTGAGATAATTAAATACGCCCACGTTATATGTGTCAGCGTAAAATTAAGAACATACGCCCACGTTTATACGTGCCAGCGTAAAATTAAGAAAATACGCCCACGTCTATACGTGCCAGCGTAAATTTCAAAATACGATCACATCAACATGTGCTAGCATAAAAATTAGAATATGCTCACATTAACATGTTCCAGCATAAAAATTAGAATACGTTACGTCAACACGTGCCGGCGTAAAAATTAAAATACGCTCATGTCAACACATGCCAGCGTAAAAATTAGAATACGCTCACGTCAACACGTGTCAGCGTAAAAATTAAAATACGCTCATGTCAACACATGCCAGCATAAAATTCACAATACGCTCACATCAACATATGCCAGCGTAAAAATTAAAATACGCTTACGTCAACACGTGCTAGAGTAAAATTAAGATACGCTCATGTCAACACATGCTAGTGTAAAGTTTTCAATACGCTCACATCAATATGTGCCAGTATAAAATTCATAAGTGAAAAGACTTTGTGTAAAACAAAGAACTTTTACACTTTTAAAAGTTTTTATCAACTTTAATAAGCGTAAAATTTGCATAGTCAGAGTCTTTTATCTTTATGCGTAAAACTCAGACCAAATTATCTGCAAAAAAATTTCAAATTAGATTTTCACTAACTTGATTTTTCTTTTTCTTTTGGCAGTGGATTTACAAATTCACCCACTTGCAGAAATATTTGGCTCATCAGCTGATATGGTGGGCTCAAATTATTTGGAGAACCTGTCCTACGTGGAATTTCCCCAGTCGAATCCGGAGTATCCTGCAGAGAGAGCACAACTGATAGCTGCTCAAGGGGACAGGATGTTGCTGTCCATGATAAATGGAGAAGTGTTGACATCGTTGGATGGCCAACAATTTGCAAAGCCAGCTTTCTTATTCGGGGATGCGATAGACTTCAAATCACAAACACACCCCAAGAAGGAGTCTTGGGTGTTGAAGTTTGGAGATAGAGCCATGTACCTCCCTGACATGGATAAAGATTATCCTTTGTCTGCTTTTATCCATGCCACCCATCCCCGAAAGACGCTATGGAACCTGACTTCCAACAGTCATGGTAGGCCAGGAAGGATCATTTCCAAGAGAGAAAGAGCAAATGACATGGGCTACTACACTAGTACTCCCAGTGGTGGTGGTGTTCCCTTCTCCGGTCTTTTGACAGGATTCACTCCGAGTGAGAATTTTATTCTGATTCAGCCAGTGCAGACCCAAATATTCATTAATAAGTTCATAAGGGCTGCAGTATTATACCCTCAGGCCAACCCCAGGCTACCAGGGTGGCTAACTCCATTTAACCAGAACTGGATTCAGATCAGTGTTTGGATTATGAGAAACTTCCAGACGGAGCTAAAAGACATCGGCATGTATGAAGCAGTGGCCTCCACCAGTCAGGGTATACCACCGAACAGTAATTTGTTCATGGCTCTGATGGAGACATATATCAGTTCCACAGGAACTTTTGCGACCCTAAAAGGTGAAATGGGTCTCGTACTCCACGAGATGCAATTCATCTCCAAACTGCCAATGGGGGAAGCCCCATATGAAGAGTATGTTCCCTCCAATAGGGAACTAGCAGAGATAAGGGAAAAAAATCCTTAATTGGTTGAGGTATATGAAGATTTGATGTGCCATTACATGATTTGTACTACTATGCATGAGAGTGGATCTCATTTGGCGTACATCAACAAGTGGACAACATATCTCTTTTACCACAAGGATAAGATATCCAAAGATGATAAAGAAATATTTCAGGAGAACAAAGCTCCATCCATCAACTCTGGTTCAACAATCCCTGCTGATAAAGTACGGGATATGATGATTGGCTACAAATTCCCGAACAAATATTTGTCCACCAAGACTGGAGAGTTTTCTGCAGGAACTGAAGCCTTGAGTTTCCTCAGATATGGCAGCCAGAAGATCTTCAAGAAAGCCTTGCTGGCAGGCTTTCTTTCTTTGTGGTTGAGGAGATGGGTTGCACCGGGGACTGGTACAGTTGATAGAATCCACCGAAACTTGCTATGGCCAGCAGTACGTTTGGTGTTTAAAGCCAGAATCAACCTGCTGTCGGCAATGGTGTGCCACATAAACGCAGGTTTGAGGACTTTTGGTGAGGAACTGATCAACAATGCTCCTCACCGGAACGTATTCTCTAGGGTAGAAATGCCATACACTTAATGGGATGGCTATTGCATCACAATTGTAATTTGTTGCCACCAGGCCCTGGAGAAGATACGGAGGTCTTCCTCCATAAGTTCAGCAAAGCCACATGGACTGCCACAACAGTAGCAGATACCAGAGCAGTATTGAACTATTCTTATGGTTGGAACTTTTTCTGTACCCGGCCACCAGTTCCAGTCGATAGCTTCGGCATTCAATTTGAAGATGAAGTTGAAGGAAGGACTTTATTGTCAGCTCCAGTTTTCAGATGGCTACAGTGCATCAGACCTTCCCATCTGAAGTACAGAAATGAAGACGGCTGCATGTTTGAACCATATCTACGAAGCCGGTTCTCTCGCCAGTTCGGATATGACTAACTTCATGTTGGCAATCCTTCCACCAGTTTTTGTCATTACGGGAAACTGATTGATGGTGAATGAGGTTGGAGATATTTTAGCACTGCCTGTACCGGTGCCAAATTTCGAATATTGACCGCTACAAGCACCACCGAGCTACGTATACTTCATACGTATGCTCGCTTTTATGCTTCTATCCGCTCCTTTGCTCATGGCTACAACCTGAGAGATAGTCTAAGATGGCCCAAGGAGGGGAATCTTGAAGAGCCAGTTAGGGTACCATCAGACGTACCTGACGAAGCTGCTGTTCCAGATGCATATCTGGAAGTAATCCCAATAGAAATAGAGGAAAAAGCTGCAGAGCCTATTATTATTGGTAAGACCCGTAAACAGAAACAAGGTGCAGCTGCAACTCTTCTAGAAAAGACCCCAGAAAAGAAGAAGAAGGTTACCACTAAAAGGCCTTCTAGACCAAGAGCCGTTACCCCAGAGATTGATATTCTAGTCGAAGAGCCGCAACATGTTGCGTCTTCTTCCGTTCATCCTGGAGAAGGGTCCTCGGCCTCAGCAGCGTCAATGGAAGCGGTGACGGTCCTATCTTCAGGACGTCTCAGCTCAGCACTTTATTTGACTTTGCCACAAAAGGTACAAGTTGTTGAGGATGTCGCTCCAGTACATACTGTTGATCGAGAGCCCATCCCATCTGATGAACCAGCTATTAATTTTGACGATGATGACTGGGATGGGGACTATGACGCGTACTTAGCACGTCCGACACCTTTCCAGGTAAATATAAATTATAAAAAATCTATACAAAATTATGATATTTTGTATATTAACTTGTTTTGTTTAATTTTGTAGGTGTTATCATCACATCAAAGCTTGTGACTCCTCCTCCTCAAGAAGACATTTATGAGGAAAATACAGAGTCTGAGGAAGATGAGTCTTCTTCAAAATAAGAAGATGCTCAAGAAGAATGCCTTCAATCTATAGAGGTACAACAAGAGTCAGAGGTACAGGCTCAGCCAGAATTATCTCTTCCTGTTGAGGGCGGAGATAAAGAACAAACTACAGTAGAACATACTGTAAATGATGAAGTGGCTGCTGAGGAAGAAATAGACTTCAACGAAGAATCAGTTGTAGAAGGACTCGCTACAACTGAGATACTTGAAGATTCTGCAGAGCCAGTAGCCGAAGAAGGTGATGAAGACATAGTCAAATCATCAACTGAAGTTGGGGAAGTTGTAATAGCATTCTCTGCTATTGCTACAGATTCAGTACAAGTTCTTGAAGAGACAATGCCCGAACCGGAGTCAGCTGCCATAACTACCACCAATCACCGCCACCGAAACTCACGTAGTTTTGACTCCAGAACCGGCTGGAGTAACAAATACTGAAGATACTTCCCTGAAGCTCCTGGGGATCAGTTGGCTATAATAGCAACAACAACAAAGGCCTCATCTTAGTCTGCTACTAAGGCAACAATATCTTCTCCTAGTCTTCAGAGAAGAGATCTGATAGACATCGCCGCAACTCCAAGCTCAAGTGCAAAAATGAATCTCTTAGTTGAGATTCATACTGATACTTTTTACACGACTCTGGCGGCTCTAATCAAAATGGTCCTGAATAAGGGCCTCAGTTATGAAAGTCTGAAGGCGGCGATTGCTCTTACTATCAGAAATGTCACCATGTTTAATGATGCAGCGAGAGCAGCGACATTGGAGAATGTCATAGAGGGACTTGAACAGTCGATCAAAGAATATTTAAAGCTGTCAAGTGAAACCACTGAAAGTCTCATCCAAGAGGAGTATGACGCTTTATCAGCTGAGTACCTCGCTCGGGAGAGGACTTTCAATGAAGCCCTCCATGATTACAGCATCAAGGTGGCCAAAGAAAAGGCTTTTTTGACTGAAGCGAAGCCCCAGCTGGAGATTCAGAGATAGGCCTATGAAGCTTCGAGTATAAGAATTCATCAACAGAATGATAGAATTCGCGAAGTCGAGGCTGAGCTGGCTCGCTTGAAGGCGGAGAGGGAGCAGATGGTCACAGCTCGGGACCAGCAGCTAACTCAGAGCTCAATTTTGGAGGAACAAGTCTTCGGAGCTGAGGCTACCATCAAAACCCTTGACGAAGCCAAGGACAAGATGATAGTCACTTTTGTTGGACTTTCTCACATCTGTACTCCCGAAGCTCGATGCTCCGTAGCTACTAATAATGTATTGAGCTCTCGTGAAAAACGTCTAGCGGAGTTACAAAAGCTTCTTGAAGATGTCTCTGCTCCGCCTTAGGCGAATAAAGAATTTTTTGTAATCTTCAATCTTTTTCATTCTGTAATGTTTATAAAAATGAATAAAATATTTGTTTTGTGATCCTATCGTTTATTTTGTAATTAAACAATAGGTATGAGATAGAAAACACTTATCAGAGGTAATATAGACATGACAAGTTTTCTAAACTCAATAAATTATATCTATCCAGAGGTAATGTGGACATGATAGATAATGAATCTCGTTTTCTGTTTAGAGTATACGATACTATCAGAGGTAATATGAATGTGACAGATCGTAACAACTCATAGAAAAATAGATTAATACCTATTCAGAGGCTAAATGGACATGATAGATAGAAGAAGAAGTAGACTTAATATTTATTCAGAGGTCATAAGAACATGATAAATAATAAATCTCTCTTTTTAATTAACTGATAAGACAGAAGATCAAAAATTCTCTTTTAAGAGACAAGTAATCAGCTTAACCAAATATTAGTAGCTGGGGAATAAAGAAGAAATTCAAACATAATATTTTTTCAAGAATTTGCCATTGATCGGCATCATAAGCAAATCTCTATTAGGTTTAGACAACCAATAGGCACCATTGGAGAAGACTGTCTCGACTACATAAGGACCTTTCCATTTTGCTTGGAATTTCCCTTTGCTCTTATGAGTCATCACCATCGGTCTTCGAACAGCTAGAACTAGCTCACCGACTTTAAATACCCTCTCTTTAACTTTACGATTGAAAGTTCGAGATATGCGGGCTTGATATAGCTCAATGTGCTGTTGCGCTTGAAGACACTTTTCGTCCAATCCTTCAAGTTCTTGAAGTCTCAACCGATCACTATTCTCTATAGTTAGCTCATTAACAATGGCTATTCTAAGAGATGGAATCTGGATTTCCAGCGAAAGTACAACCTCACATCCATAAACCAGTAAAAATGGTATAAAACCAGTAGGAGTTCGGACTGTTGTTCGATAAGCCCATAAACATTCTCTAAGTTTCTCGTTCCAATCACATTTATTAGAAGAGACAAACTTTTTGAGAAGTTTAATGATTGTCTTGTTGAAAGCTTCGGCCAAACCATTAGCAGCAGGATTATAGGCCGTAGAAGCCAGATTTTGGATCCGATTCTTATCACAAAATCGATAAAATGCCTGACTGGCAAATTGTGGTCCATTGTCATGGATTATCCTTAGGGGAATCCCAAAATGATAAATAATATGGTGTTTAATGAATCTAACCACATTAGATATTTTTACTTCAACAAGAGGAACTGCTTCCGCCCATTTAGAAAAGTAATCGGTTATAGCCAGTATAAATCGATTTCCCTTGACAGAAGGAGGGTTAATCGGACCAATAATATCCATGCCCCAAGCTTCGAAGGGCCAAGAAGCTGCTGTAGGATGTAAGAATTCAGATGGTTGGTAAATAAAATCAGCATGAATCTGACAGGCTTTACACCGTCTGGCATAATCCACAGCATCCGCTATCATGGAAGGCTAATAATATCTCATTCTTCGAATGCGGTCTTACAATTTCGGACCCGGTTGATGGGCACCGCAGACACCATCATGAGCTTCACGGAGAATTTGTTTAGCTTCATTTTCAGAATGACAACGTAGCAAAAGTCCGTCATATATGATCGACGATATAACATATGTAAGGAAGAATCATAGTAAAATCGAAATGATCGTCTCTTGATTAATGCAGCTTCTTTTGGATCTTCATGTAAAATTTCATAAAATGCATAATCAATGAATGGACTTCTCCAATCCCTTTGTTGAGAACTTGTTTCTGTAGTATAACTATGCTCGATATGCAAATTATTCTTGACATAGAATAAGTCTCGATCCAACAAAGTTATGGTGTTTTGTCTTCTAATTGGAATAGCTAAGTCTGCGGCTAAGCTAGCAAGAGCATCAGCTTCCAAATTTTGAGAACATGGTACGAACTCGATGAAAAATCCTTTGAATGAAAGGACCAATTCGATTACCACTTGATGATAAGGGATGAGGTCAGGATTCCTAACTTTATATGTCCCTCTGACCTGATTAACAATCAGTTAAGAATCTCCATAAGCTTCCAGGAACTCGATGTCCAATTATTTTGCTACTTGGAGACCAATAACAAGAGCACTATATTCTGCCATATTGTTGGAGCATGGCTTATTAAGAGAATAAGCACGATATATGACCATTTTGTCAGGAGAAACTAGGACAATGCCTACTCCGGAGGCGATATTTCCTTTAGGTCCAACCCGCGATGCT
Source organism: Iris pallida (assembly GCA_029216955.1). Classification (NCBI taxonomy): domain Eukaryota; kingdom Viridiplantae; phylum Streptophyta; class Magnoliopsida; order Asparagales; family Iridaceae; genus Iris; species Iris pallida. The sequence continues at coordinate 14,391,387 of JANAVB010035420.1, forward strand.
CCATCAAAATATAGTTGCCAAATGTCATCCTTCAAAGTCATGTTGCAATCCACAACTTCATCTGGAATGTCTTCATATAGCTTAGATGTTTCAGGTATAGGGTGAGCTGCTAAGAAATCAGCTAATGGTTGATCCTTTACTGATTTTTGAGGTACATAGACCATATCATAAGGAGTAAGTAACATCGCCCAGGTGGCTAACCTGGAGTTGAGAATACTCGATTTTCTTATCAATATCGAATAGAATTTATTCTGGAGATGACATGAATAGTCTGTCCTGACACATAATGTCGTATCTTTTGAACAGCAAAAACCAAGGCCAAGCATTCTTTTTCCACAGAAGTGTACCTATGTTCAGCTCCGACCATCATTCGGCAAAGATAATAAATGGCCTGTTCATGTCCTTTGTCACTTTTCTGTGCAAGAAGAGCACCAAGTGAATGATCTAAGGCTCGAACATATAGCAAAAATGATCTTCCCACCACTGGAGGTACCAGAACAGGTGGATTTGTAAGGTATTGTTTGATGTCATTGAAGGCTTTCTGACATGCTTCATCCCAGACAAACGATACACCTTTCTTTAATAGACGGGAGAAAGGTTGACATCTTCCAGAAAGATTGGATATAAATATCCTGATATAAGCAATGCGACCTTGGAAACCACGAAGTTCTTTTAGATTACGTGGAGGACGTATTTCAAGAATCGCTTTGATTTTGTCAGGATCAAGATGGATACCCTGAGAAGTGATGACAAATCCCAAAAACTTGCCACTGGAAACCCCTAAGAAAGACTTAGTAGGATTCATTTTCAGTTGATGTTGGCGCATCAACTCAAATACTGTCTTTAAGTCTTGAATATGATCATCTTTTGATCGAATTTTGACAGCAATATCATCTACATAACATTCAACTGTTTTTCGTAGATGTTCTTGAAAGATGCTGCTCATGGCCCATTGATACGTAGCACCGGCATTTTTCAGTTCGAACAGCATAACCGTATAGCAGTAGACTCCAAGGGGTGTACGAAAAGCAGTATGCTTTTCGTCTCCTGGATGCATCTTAATTTGATTGTATCCTGAAAATCCGTCCATGAAAGACATGCGCTCAAAACCACATGTATTGTCTATCATGACATCGGTAATCGGAAGTAGAAATTTGTTCTTTGGACAAGCTGCATTAAGATCCCGAAAATCTATGCAAACTCGAACTTTTCTATTCTTCTTTATAACAGGAACAATGTTGGCCACCCAATCTGGATGTTGTTCTGTCACGATCCGTACCCTAGAGTAAGGGCACGAAACGTAGGTACGTCCAGCCTACGTCGTAGTGTCGGCGGTAGAACGCTGTCCTAGGTCACAACATCTAATAATATAATGCTAAACAGTTTATACTCCCCGAATGGGGGTGACATAGCAGAAAGTAAACTCAATCACAACTAAGGCAGAAGGATAAGATAGAAAGATAGATAGATACTGCTGAAAAGAAAAGAAATTCACAAGTACAAACAGAGAGTCTAAGTGTCTAAGATAAGTACATATCCCAAGTATCAAATATATACAGTCATCCAGAGAGTAATGTAAATGAAAACATCCTAGTCTAGAGGAGTGTCATCCACTGCTAGTGGGACCTGCTGCTGGTCCAGGTCCAAGCACTCATCTAGGGTAGCACCATAATAAGTAGAACAGAAGGCCTCATCCTCATCCTCTATAATATTTCAACAGGTCCAGTCAGTACAGGAGCGAGCACAATACATCTCAACAAGTCATAGCAGGAAAGGAAATATAATCATGCTAGAGAACAAAATACAGGAAACTGAAGAATAGCATAATGTAAGAGAGAGACTGTAAGTAAATATCTATGATATATAAAAGAGAGACAGTGCTAGTGATTCAGAGTATAGGATAAACATGTGAATGGCTAGGGACTGATTCATGATTACACTACGGAATTAATTCATGATTACACTACTTAGAATTATCCACATGTTCATTTATACTCCCCCATCCCCAATCAATACACAAGGTTCCAGTCAAGTTACGTTAAGATTCATGATTATACTACATTGTTCATAAAGGGTGATTCATGAATTGATTCATGAAGGCTCGGTAATCATGAGGGTACATGAGTCACTAGCTGATTTTCGAAGATTCATGATAACAGAAGCAAAAGATACATGATGTACGTGAAACACACGAGACAAGAGTATCTGATGCTCCCGAGAGGGGTAACATCTCATAAAGGGATCGATATAGTACTAATCCGTGTTACCAACGTGTCAGCATCAAGTAAGATAATCTAAAGCAGGAGATATAATCCTAAACAAGATATAAAATGATCAGAGAATGTACTCGCCTGGTATCTGAGTGTCCAAGATGAAAGTACTATCCGAGGAGTGGTGTCTGGCTCCTATTTAGAATAGCACAAGTCATAACATGTCCAGAATGGTAATAAGATGCACTACAATACATTCTAAATGAATCTAGGTCAATCTAGGCCAAAGTCAACTCTTAGTCAACTCTGGTCAACCCTAGAAGTCAAACTAGGTCAACTATGGTCAAACTAGGTCTAACAAGTCTAAATTAGGTCAAACAAGTCATTCTAGGTCTAAACAAGTCTAGGTTATGTTAAACTAGGTTTAACAATCATTCTAAGTCCTAACAAGTCTACATTAGTCTAATCAAGGCTAAACTAGCCTATGCTAGTATACCAAGTCTATACAACCTATACAACACAAAGTTAAAACCAACATCATACAACATATATTGCATCTAGGCCTATACATGGAAATCATATAATACATACATATATATATATACATATAGGCTACCTATATGTATACCATACATACATATATATAATATATATATATAATAGTACACACACATATATAATATATAGGATACCTACATATATACATAATATACTTATGCATTAGATTTATATACATTACATATATGGATTATATATACATAGAGAGGGGAACTATGGGATGTGTGTGTGTCTAAAGGGATGTGTGTGTGTGAAGACATGAGAGGGTGTATGTGTGAGTGTTAGAGGGTGTCAAGAGAGTGAGAGTGTCTTAGTTAAATGTGTGTGTGTTAGAGTGTGTGAGAGGACTAAAACCCGTGTGTGTGTATGGACTAAAACCTGTGTGCAGTGAGGGAAAACAGGAGATTCAAAGTGTGTGTGTTCATGAACAAAAGGGTGTTCTCGGTTTAGTAAACAGTTAATATGTTCTCAGATTTCTAGCCTCAACCAACTCAATTCAACCCACAATTCCATTTCAGTTAATCTCAGTTAAAAAGGGAAAGGGAAATCAATTCAAGTATTGAGAAGAAACATTCAAACTCAGTTTAAATAGGAAAGGAAACAATTCATATTCCCAGTTTTCAGTCCAAGACTTCAAATTCCAATTCGAAAACCCAATTCAACACCAAAACAGCTCAAAATCGACATACAGTTTGATTACCTATAGGTACACACACTAGGGTTAGAAACCTGTGAGAATTTGTATTAATATGAGTTAATTTGATTGCCCAAATTCAATTTAAAAATATGGAAATACAATGAAATATACTAAGTATCAGTGCAAAATAGGTAGATGGAAAACATGTATAAAACCAAACTAAATTGAACTATAAATGGTTGGTAATATAAGCCCCATGTGTGCAGGTGTCCAACAAGTCATTCGTGTCCAACCACGAGGACACAAACGTGTCCAAATCGAATAAAACCCAAATCACACACACAGACACAGTACAGTATGGACAGTCTCGTGCGTGTGTGCACACGTGTCATGCACCCGACACGACACGAATTGGGTCGTGTCCCTGTGCAGGGTGGTTTGCCTAGTATCCACCTAGGTTCCTGTCACCCTATTTTGGGTCCTAATGTGTCGTGTCCAAAGTTCTAGGGCCGTATCAGTGGCCCGAAATGAACTGTGCGCGTGTAGTAGAATCCCCTTGCGGGGTCAAGTGCTCATCCGACACGATACGAGAGTGTCTCAAACTTTGAGGACCTCGTGTCAGTGTCTGCCCCTAGGGCTGTGTCCAATCTTAGGTGTCCACGTGTCGTATTTCGATACAGCCCCCGAGTAGCAGAACAGTATGTGCGGGCTGAAATGCGTGCGTTCACGTGTCCAAACCGACACGACACGACACTAATTTAATCTCAGTCCAACAGAAATCCATAAGCCACACAAAAATAATAATTTCTATTCAAATACTTTCCTAAAAATAGATCAAAATCCCCTTTGGGGCATTTCATCAAACACTAGGTATATTGGACTGATACGTGTCCATTTAGGACACAAAATGGACACGAAATGCCACAAATTTCTAGGGTTAGCTAGGGGACACCTAGATCTAGGTTAAAATGCAATAATAACAGCAATTTCAATGAGATTTGAAAGAATTACCTATAGGTGTCAAAAACTAAAGAAAGCTCCAAAGAGGAGGTGTCTCCTTGCTCCCTAAACTTCACCAAATTGCTAACAAACTAAAAATAAATTATACACACAGCAAGAATACCTAAATTAGAACCTATTGTAATTTGTTTGAGGGAAAATGAATTAAATTGAATTTTCTATGAATTATTGAAGTTGGAAAAATACCTCTTCTTTAAACTTGTGATCTTTCCTAAAAGAGGCTAGCCCTAAATGGAGGAGAGTATAAATAGGGGGGGTTCCCAATATGGGTTGGCCAGCCATAGAATTAGGGTTAGGGTTAGCTAATGGGTTGGACTTTGGGCCTCTACTTGTTAAGTCATAAGTCATGATTCCAATGTCCTCAAGTCATGAACCAAAACCCCTAATCAATAGGTCACCCATTGCTAATCTTGATTCTAATGACTAAACATGGGTTAACTTAGATTAGACTAGGATCACATAACCTAACCAAGGCACTCATAACTAGGGTTAGCTTCTAGGTTAGTCTCAAAAGTCAACACTAGTCAAAGTCTAGAATATCACTCAATTAAATTATACCAAAAATCATATAAATTCTAATAAATCCCAATAATTCCAAATAATTCCCAAAAATTTAAAAATGACTAAAATACCCTCATACTAGAAATATGGTAGTGACATGTTCTTCACGAACAAAGCCACATGTGATCAGCTTTTTGACTTCTGCTTCAATTGTGTCCATCATATCTGGTCGAAAATGTCGCTTCTGTTGTTTCACAGGCTTGACATTAGGAAGAATATTGAGTTTATGAGTAGCTACTTTGTGATCTAGACCCGACATATCCTCATAACTCCATACAAAGATATCAATATATTCTTTAATCAGTTGTATCAACTCTTCCTTTTCATCTTCAGAGAGGTTTTTACTGATGAATATTGGCTTGGATGTAGTTCCGTCTCCAACATCGATCTGGACAATTTCATCCTCTGTAGGTGGCTGTCGTTGTTCAAAATGAAGCTTCCATTGAGTGTCCATTTGTTGTACCCAAGGGTCATTCTTAAATGGTTTCGATTCACCATCAGTTTGAACCATGATAACTGATAATATACACTCAGAGTCTCCCTCAGAATATAAGGATTGTAAAAAACTGGAAGAATATTCTTCATCTATATCTTTCTTGCACATGTGGGGTGTATTCGATTCGGTGAATTGAATTTCTTCCGAATCTGAAGATTGTGAAGAAGTAGAAGAAAATTCTTCTTGTATATCCTCGTTAAACATGTGGAATGGATCGTATCCCAACCTATGACGAGTTTTCTGGTAAAATAGATTACCACATAATGGTAACCGTCTACCCTTTCCTTGATTGAGACCCTACATAGTCTTCAAATCATACCCCATGTTCTGGATAATCTTAAGAGATTGTTGACTATATTTGTCAATTCAGATTCTTCCTTTATTTTTATCTCTAAGATCATCTGTCTGAATAATAGGGATATTTCTAGCCAGACCAAACACAATTTGGCGCTTGTTTTTTTTATCAGACGAAATCACGAAATAAGATTCTTCGTGACGTCTATAAGTTATACAAGCTTGTGATGAAGTGGCTACAGGAAGAAAATAGGAAGAAGATGTTAGAAACCTTTGAGCATAAGGTCCAACATCGACATGAGGAGGAAAATAATTTTCCTTATAGTCAATGTATAAGGTTTTCTCTATATTTATGTCATTTTTATGATGACTTTGATCATCAGAAGATAAAGTCATTCTTTCAATGAATTTGACAACCATATACTCCAAAAGAAAATCTTTATTGATATTAGAAAGTACAGAATGATCAATATTTACATCATTTATAAGTTGACTACTACGCTTCGGATTGATCATTAACGGTCCGTCATCCGTCTTCTGAGTAGACTTGCCAAAGTTGATGATCAGTGGTGGTTCTGGATCATTCGTACGAGAAGTACGTCCCTTGACCTTGATCATAAGAGGTTAAACTTGGCTCTTGACTGGAATCTTCACAGCTTCCTCAGATGAAGCCCGAGTTCTTCCTTTAACCTTGATCACCAAAGGTTGATCATTGACAGGTTGGGGTTGGATTCGGCCTTTGACTTTAATCTTCAAAGGTTACTCTTCCGGAGGATCTTCATTGACAGATTGATCTTCGGCAGGTAATCGATCTTCGACCATTTCTGATATCTCCTTCACATGCTCCTACTTATAGAGTATTGAATCAGAGAAATATGCTTCAACACCCTTAAAAGGATTGATATCTGCAAATTCGGTCTTCACAACCCCTTGAGAATCCACGTACTTGAAGCATTGGTGGAGAGTTGAAGGCACAATATTATGCTCATGTATCTACGGTCTTTCAAGAAGGATGTTGTAAGATACATCTGAGTAACATAAAAAGTTGCCATAGTTCGAAGATCACCAATTTGAATCTTCAGACGAATCTTAATTTCCCAGTGGTTTACTCTTTCCAGAGTTGAAACCAACTATTGTGGTACTAGTGTAAATCAAATCACTAGTAGGGATCCTCAAGGGTCGTAGCATACTGTGAAGAATAATGATAATAGAAGACCCAGGATCGATATAAATCTTGTCAATTTCAGTGGATTCAATATACCCTGTATAGCACAGAGGCCTGTCATGCTTATTATGCTTCAACAGCATATCTTCTTGTGTGAAGGTGATATTGGGAATTGCTTCTATCATACTATGACAATATGGACATGGCACTGGTATATTATCAGGACTCTTGAGTTGAGCTAAGCATGAATCTGCTTGTAGCAAAGCTTTACTCAGAGTTTTGCGGCTTTCTTTGGAAAGACGAAGTAGCTCGAAGATAGAGAGTCTAGCCGGAGTATTAGCTAACTGGGCTAGAATATCGAACTTGTAGAGTTTCATCACCACCCCTTGATTTGAAGCAGATTTCAATGGGACATCAAAGCGTACTGCTTTCTGTTTTCCCTTCTCAACCACAGACGGTTTACAAGGAACAGGAGATGGTTGAGTCGGAACTGTTTCAACAACGTCTTTCGCTTCTTTGGAAGATCCCTCATAATCTTTGTGGTACTCTTTCCCAGATCTCGTACCAGCAAAGGTTTCTTCTTCGGACTCAGGAAAATGAAGTACCATATTACAAGATTTAGTCTTTTTTCCCTTAGTCTTCTTCTTGCGAGGATTTTTATGAGGAACCTCAAAACCCAATCCAACAGTGGATTTTTGACTTTGAAGTTGTAAAGGAAGTCTTATTCCTTTATCATAGTTCAAACCTTCCGCCTTTTGAAAGTCATAGCCCATCTTTTTTATGAGATGGACCGATTACTGACTGTACAAATGAGTAGGTAGCGGACTTTCAATAGATGGTTTAACAGAGGAAGAAGAAGCAGAGATCTCTGTAACCACAGGAGAAGAAGGAGGCATAGAGATTTCTGTAGAAGAAGGAATAGAAACTTCTGTAACCACAAGAGAAGGAGGAATACTCGGGATAGACGGAAAAATCTCTGTAGGAGCTTTCTCATAAGCAGCAAAGACCTGTTGTGCCCTGTATAAAGGGATACTATTCATTGTTAACCATTGCCGATGAGTAAGCTTGAGTTTGGTAGGAGGAGCCAAATTTGGAGGGCATATATTCAAACCCCTCAGTCTATCCTCCAAAGGAATGCCACCCCATAAATGATCCAAATAATCATGGTCTGGGGTTAAAACATGAGAAATTATGTTGCAGGTTTTGACTTTTTTACCTTTCTTGGATTTCGAAGTTTTACCTTCATTCTCCATTTCAGGCACTAAATCAGGGTGTACCCACATGATTTCACCATTTTTAAGTGTAAGATGCAAAAGTCCTTGATTTTGCTCTCTGGCAGGAGGGATATTCACAATCTTCATCTTCGCCTTTGGAATTGGGACAATTCCATCTGGGACTTGCTGTGGAGAAAAACCTCCAAATTGAAGAAAAATCTTATTGGTTGTGACCGTATGCTCATTGTTGGTTAAAGCGATGGCATTGGCATTTATCAGCTCCTGGATTTTCTTCTTCAAGACATAGCAATCCTTGGTAAGATGATTTATGTATCTGTGATAGATACAATACTTGGGATTGTCGGTCAGATTCACCTCATTAGGCCTTTTCGGCTCTAGAATCTGGAGTTTGCCACTCTTTACCAGACATTGGAATATCCTTGGGATATCACTATCATCGAAAGAGTATTCTTATTTTGGCTTGGAAGACTCCTGATTATTCGGTGTCGTTTTGGGTTTTGAAAGATTAACCACTAAGGTTTTCTTCCCTTTCCCATTACGATTGCCGGAATTATTACCTGAAGAGTTTTTCTTTCCTGTGTCTTCTGAAGCGAAGATCATCCCGTGTTCACGAGCCAACCTACCATTGGTCTCGGCTGAAACTGCTGCTATGATAAATGAGGCCCAATCTGTGAATTGGGAACCCGTAAAGACATCAATAGATGGTCGCAGATTCATCTTAGACGTATCGATCAGTACTGAATCTGGCATGCCTGGAGGCATTTTCAAGGTAGCCTGTCGGAAGCGTTCTATAAACGTCCGAGTATCTTCTTTCTCCTTTTGCTTGATTTCTATTAGGGAGGACATATTCATATCCATTCCTCCCTCATAGAAATGGGAGAGAAATATTGCTTTAAATTTGTCAAAAGACGAAATGCAATTGTCGGGTAGACTACGATAATAGTCGTAAGCTGAACCCGTCAAACACCCGATGAAAACTCAGGTAAGAAGAGCATCATTCTTCTGTGAATATACAGTCATAATATCAAAGTAATTGATATATTGACTAGGAGATGCCTTTCCATCAAATAACACCATGGATTGTGGCTTGAATTTTGGAGGAAAAGGCACATCATTCCAGTGAGGAGGATAGGGTTGCTTAATCCCTAACCTCTGGAGTTGATCCTTGTGCTTTAGAACTTCAAATTGTGCTTTTAGCTCTCGTACTGCTTGAATAGCTTCACTGGTTTGAGGAAGCACATTCGATTGAATAGTTGTTGGATGTACCGTGACCCCCACCGGAGGTGGTACATCTTCTGGAATGATAGGATCTAGAGATGCATAATTTTGACTGATAACAAGCTCTTGACAAAGATTATTCAAGGGTATATCAACCCCTTGACTATCTTAAGTTTGTGCTGCTACCTGCACCGGAGTTATCACTGCTGGCTGAGCAGTTTGCTGAGTCATTATTATTTGATGCATACTTTGCATCATAGCAAGCATGTCCTTCAGCGACTGTTCAACCGCAGAGAGACGTTGTTCTGTATTAGTAGTTGATATCTCTGGTTCATCCTTGATAGCATAAGATTCAACCTCCCTTGAAGATACAGAGGGATTGGTGTAGAAGTATGAATTAACACTATCAGTTTCAGACTCCAAAGACTGGGTACCCCCAGCCTCTGAATCAGAAGTCTATAACTGTCTTTGACTTCTTAATTGAGTATTCTGATATACTCCTTCGAAATTATCGAGAAGTCGATTGAACTGTTGTTGACCAGGAGTTTGGGACGAACGGACGTCGTCCTCTATTGGTATGAGATGCCATATTAACTGAGGCATATGACAACTCCTGTTCTTGATCATCAATTGATTGCTGAGGCACATTGTAGCCTAACCGATCAAAAACTGACCGTTTAGAAGCCTAACAGCAACACTTGATTACAATCTAGTGATACTCACAACGGTGATTTTCTTTGGAGAGTGTCACAGGAGATTTTTTGTCTTTACGCTTTTGTACAAGCAGCTCGCATAAATCAGAAGGAGTGGAAGAAGTAGTCTTCTTTATTATATTTGGGACAGAAAATCGTTTAGTCCCTTTTGTATAAAGAAGATTACTGGCTGCATTAACAGAACCAAACTGAGCGTTTTTACGTGCCTGGAGTTGCGTGCGTAAATCTTGAGATTTTTGTGCATAAAGGACTCTATCAGTATTACGCATAATTTGTAGGTTTGGTACCTTGCGTAAAGCAGTGTAAGAAGGTTGTTAGTGGAAAACCAAAGTTTTACCAACAATAGAATTCATTCTTTTACGCTGTATGTATGTAGGTAAATTTATTTTAGATGCAGACGCATCATTATGAATTTTATCTACTTTGTCACCGACAGGAGATTTACCTTTACGCATAGAGCATAAAACATGAGTATCTGCCACGTCACAGACGGAAGATTTTCCTTTACGCATGGAGCGTAAAGCTTGTGTGTCTACCACGTCACAGATGGGAGACTGATTTTTACGTATGGAGCGTAAAGTTTGGGTGTCTACCACGTCACAGACGGGAGACTATTTTTTATGCATGGAGCGTAAAGTTTGGGTGTCTACCACGTCATAGACGGGAGACTAGTTTTTATGCACAGAGCGTAAAGTTTGTTTTTTACGTACAGAGCGTAAAACTTGATTTTTACGCGCAGAGCGTAAAACTTGATTTTTACGCGCAGAGCGTAAAACTTGATTTTTATGCGCAGAGCGTAAAACTTGATTTTTACGCACAGAGCGTAAAACTTGAGAGTCTGCCACGTCACCGACGGAAGACTGATGTTTGTGCCCAGGGCGCATCACTGAAGTAGAGACGTCCTCGTCACCGACGGGAGTCTTCACAACAGGAGTAGGAAGGATTCTTTTGCCTTCAGAGACAACAGGGAGATCCGAGGATGGTTTGGACTTAGGAATCCAAACTTTTCGTGCCTTCTGCGATTTCTGAATATTGGAGTAGTGAGTACTACCCCCAGTTCGGAGCATTTCTTCGTAGGCAGTCTGGTCGAAGTGCACAACCAGAGTCTTCTTTGTCGATCCGACCGACACATCATCATATTGAGCAATTGTCTTCTCGTCAGAGGAGAAGGTCGTCCCCAGCAGAGTCGCCATTTTGTTTCACTTAACAAAATGTCTAAAAATTGGCTTTTGAAAGAAAACTAGAAAAAGTACAAAAAAGTTCAAATGTTCTGGGAAATATTGCTATGGAAATCTGATCTGAGAGCGATCACTTTGTTCCGTGGACCATACGATGATGATGAAGAAAACTGCTTGAAGAAGACGAACAATCGGAAGAACTAAGTTACCGAAAAGGTATCGAGCAACGGCACAGATGGCACAGTCGAACGCTTTCTTACTTTGCTTCGCCCTGTTCTTTGAGAAAAAGTTGAAAAAATGCTTCTGAAAATATCACTACGAAAATATGAGTTTTCTCAGAATCTCCTTGTAGGAGCGTAAAAAGTGCTTCAAAGAAAGAGTCATCTCACTCATAAGTGATCTGTTTTACGCCAAACAGAGCGGTTAATCTCTTTACGCCAAAGACAAGGCTAATCGCTTTACGCCTAAGCAGGCTGATCATTTTACGCTCGGTCTACACCCATGGTTTTACGCCAAGGACTGATCAGCCACTTTTACGTTGGACAAAGCTGTCAAATCTCGCATTTAATGCAAACTCTGACATGGAGATATTTATGATGGCATATATCACAAAGGGATTTATTTTTACACAGAGACCAATGTTGTCGTTTAGTATGTGGATTGAGCTACTTTACGCTCACACTACGGCTTCTTTTTACACACGAAGATTATACGAGCCTTTATGCTCAACAGTCGACGTGTGCGTAAAGTCTATTTGAGCTGCTTTTACGCTCAAGGTTATTTAATAACCACTTTACGCGGAAAGTCTATGTCAAGGCTATTTTACGCCTAATCTACTGCTTTATGCTCAGAGTACATTGGGACTATTTTTACGCCCTATTCTCCTCCACCAGTTTGGAACGTGGTTTGCTTACGTGGCTTTCATGCCATTCTTCTCGAAGAATGTGTGTACATGCATCCTATTCTTACTGAAATGATGGGACATATGTCAACATATGCAGAGGATAGCTTCGATCGTGGGTGGAAGTTGTTAGCGTAAAGATGGAACTTTTGCTGAGTTTTTACGCACAAGAGCCCAAGTCTATAAATAGACTTATTTTTCTCATAACACATACACAGAGACAGAAGAGAATACAGAGATCAGAACTTAGAGATTTTGATTCTCCAGAGCATTCTTCTTTAACCTTTCTTTCAGAACAGAGTGAAGCAAAGCAGGAAAGCATTCGGCCTCGCCATCAGTGCCCAAGTGCGTCGATACCTTTCTGGTGACGTAGTTCTTCCAGTTGTTCTACTTCAAGCAGTGATCTTCATCATCATCATATGGTCCAAGGAACAAAGTGATTATTTACGAATCAGACTTCCATAGCAATACTTTTCCATAATCAAATTTGTACTTCTTGTACTTTTTCTCGTTTTATTTTCAAAAGCCAATTTCTCCAAGGCATTTTGTTAAGTGAAACAAAAATGGCGACTCTGCTGGGGATGACCTTCTCCTCTGACGAGAAGGCAATTGCTCAATATGATGATGTTTCGGTCGGTTCGACCAAGAAGACTCTGGTTGTGCACTTCGACCAGACTGCCTACGAAGAAATGCTCCGAACTGGGGGTGGTTTTCGCTGCTCCAATGTTCAAAAGTCTCGCAAAGCACGAAAAGTTTGGATTCCTAAATCCAAAGTAGCTGCTGATCTCTCTGTTGCTTCTGATAGCAAGGGAATTCTTTCCACTCCTGTCGTAGGGGCTCCCGTTCATAACGAGGCAGTCCTTACTTCGGCGTCGCTCTCTAAGTGTGACAATTTGTCTCCCGTCTGTGACGGTGTAGATGATCAGGTTCCACGCCCACTGCGTAAGAACCAGATTTTATGCCCAGTGGGTAAAAACCAAGTTTTACGCTCAAGGCATAAGAATGAGTCTCCCATTTGTAATGTGGCAGATTCTAATGCTTCTGAGTGTAAAAATAAGTCTCCCGTCTGTGACGTGGTAGACACACACAAATTACGCTCCTCGCGTAAAATAAAATCTTCCGTTTGTGACGTGGTAGATAATCAATTTTTACGTTTTACGCATAAATATAAGTCTCCTGTCTATGACAGTGTAGATAAAATTCACAACGATGTTTGCACATCTAATGTGAATGTACCTAAACGTGTGCAGCATAAAAATGTTATTGGTAAAACTTCTGTCCTACACCAACAACCTTCTTATACTGCTTTACGTAAAGTACCAAACTTGCAAATTACGTGCCATGAAGATGGAGTCCTTCGTGCTCAAAAATCTCAAGATTTACGTACACAACTCCAAACGCGTAGAAATGTACAATTTGGTTCTGCGAATGCTGCCAGTAATCTTCTTTATACACAGGGTACTAAATGCTTTTCTACCCCTAATGTAATAAAGAAGACTACTCCCTCCACTCCTTCTGACTTACGTGAATTGCTAATGCAAAAGCGTAAGAATACACAATCTCCGGTGACATTCCCCCAAGAAGAACACCATTATGAATATCACCAGGTTGTGATCAATTGTTGTTGTTCAGCTTCAAAACGGTCAGTTTTTGATCGATTGAGTTTTAATTCGCTTCAACATCAAGCTGAAGACCAAGAACGTGAGCTGTCATATGCATCAGTCAACATGGCATCTCATACTAACAGAGGACGACGTCCGAGACGGAACATGTCCCAAACTCCAGGTCAACAACAGTTCAACAGGCTTCTTGATTCCTTTGAAGGAGTATATCAGAATACTCGATCAAGAAGACAAAGGCAATTGCAGACTTCTGATTCAGAAGCTGGGGGTACTCAATCTTTTGAGTCTGATACCGATAGTGTGGATTCATACTTCTATACAAATCCTTCTGTATCTTCAAGAGAGGTTGAATCCTACGCTGTTGGAGATGAACCAGAGACGTCATCTGCTAATACAGAATAATGTCTCACTGCCGTTGAGCAATCACTGAAAGATATGCTTAACATGGTGCAAAGCATGTATCAGATAATTTTGAATCAGCAAACTGCTCAGCCGACGGTAATAACACCAGTACCAGTAGCAGCACAAACTCAAGATAGTCAAGGAGCTGAAATACCTTTGAATATTCAAGAGCCTGCTATTAATCAAAATTCTGTATCTCCAGATTCCATCATTCCTGAAGATGTACCACCTCCAGTGGGGGTTACGGTACATCCAACAACCATTCAATCAAATGTGCTTCCCCAAACCAGTGAAGCCATTCAAGCAGTGCGTGAGCTCAAAGCACAGTTTGAAGTTTTGAGGCACAAAGATCAGCTCCAGAGGTTAGGGATCAAGCAACCTTATCCTCCTTATTGGAATGATGTACCCTTTCTACCGAAATTCAAGCCACAATCTATGGTTTTGTTCGATGGAAAAGCATCTCCCAGTCAATATATCAATTACTTTGATATTATGACTGTACACTTGTAGAAAAATGATGCTCTTCTCACTCGAGTGTTCATCGGGTGCCTGACGGGTTCAGCTTACGACTGGTATCGTAGTTTACCCGATAATTCTATTTCGTCTTTTGACGAATTCAAGGCAATGTTTCTCTCTCGTTTCTATGAAGGAGGTATGGACATGAACATGTCTTCCTTGATAGAAATCAAACAAAAGGAGAAAGAAGATACTCGGACGTTCATCGAACGTTTCCGACAGGCTACTTTAAAGATGCCTCCTGGTATGCCAGATTCAGCGTTGATTGATACATGCAAGATGAATCTGCGACCATCCATCGCTGTTTTCACAGGTTTCCAATTCTCAGATTGGGCTTCGTTTATCATAGCAGCAGTTTCTGCCGAGACCAATGGTAGGTTGGCTCGAGAGCATGGGATGATTTTCACTTCAGAAGATAAAGGGAAGAAAAGTAATCCTAGTAATAATCCTGACAGTCGTAATGTGAGGGAAAAAGATACTCTTATGGTCAATCTTTCCAAGAGCAAAACGACGCCGAACAATCAAGAATCTTCCAGCCAAAGGAAGAATATTCTTTTGACGAAAGTGATATCCCAGGGATATTTCAATGTCTGGTGAAGAGTGGTAAACTTCAGATTCCGGAGCCAAAAAGGCCTAATGAGGTGAATCTGACTGACAATCCCAAATATTGTATCTATCATAGATACATTAATCATCCTACCAGTGCTTGCTATGTCTTGAAAAAGAAAATCCAAGAGCTGATAAATGGTGGTGCTATTGCTTTAACCAATGATGACCATACGGTTACGACCAATATGGTTTCTCTTCAGTTCAGAGATTTTCCTCCACAGCAAGTCCCAGATGGAATTATCCCAATTTCGAAGGCGACGATGAAGATCGTGAATATCCCGTCTGCCAGAGAAGAAAATGCAGGATTACTACCGCTCACACTAAAGAATGGTGAAATCATGTGGGTACATCCTGACTTAGTGCCTGAGTTGGAAAATGAAAATAAAACTTCAAAATCCAAGAAGGGCAAGAAAGTCAGAACCTGCAACATGATTTCTCATGTTATTCCAGATCCTGATGACTTGGATCACCTATGGGATGGCCTTCCTTTAGAAGATAGACTGAAAGGACTGAACATCTGTCCTCCAAGTCTAGCTCCTCTTACCAAGCTTAAGCTTACTCATCAGCAGTGGTTAGCCATGAATAGTGTTCCTTTATATCGGGCACAACAAGTCTTTGCTGCTTATAAAAAAGCTCCGACAGGGATTTTTCCTCGTATCCCGAATCCTTCTCCTCCCGTAACTACAGAGACATCTATTCTTCATTTTTCTGAGGTTACAGAAGGTCTTGCCTCTTCCTCTTCCTCTGTTGAAACACCTGTCAAAAGTCTGCTGTCCACTCACTTGTATAGTCAGCAATCTGTTCATCTCATGAAGAAGATGGGTTATGACTTTCAAAAGGTAGAAGGTTTGAATTATGATAAAGGAATACGACTTCATTTACAGATTCAAAATCAAAATTCCACTGTTGGATTGGGTTCTGAAGCTCCTCGTAACAATCCACACAAGAAGAAGGCTAAGAGAGGGAAGACAAAATCCTGTAATATGGTACTTTCTTCTCCTGAGTCTGAGGAAGAATCTTTTGCTGGTACAAGATCTGGAAAAGAGTACCATAAAGACTATGAGGGATCCTCCAAAGAAGCTGAAGACGTAGTGGAAACACTACCAACTCAACCCTCTCCTGTTCCTGCTAAACCTTCTGTGGTTGAAAAGGGAAAACAGAAAGCTGTACGCTTCGACGTCCCATTGAAGTCTGCTTCCAGTCAGGGGGTGGTGATGAAGCCTTACAAGTTTGATATTCTAGCTCAGTTGGCCAATACTCCGGCTAGACTATCCATATTTGAGTTACTTCATCTTTCCAGAGAAAGCAGAGAGACTTTGAGTGAAGCTTTACTTCAAGCAGATTCATGTTTGGCTCAACTCAAGACTCCTGATAATATACCAGTGTCATGTCCACAATGTCATAGTGTGATGGAAGCAATTCCCAACATCACCTTTACACAAGAAGATATGCTGTTGAAGCATAACAAGCATGACAGACCTTTGTGCTACACTGGGTATAATGGATCCACTGAAATTGACAGGATTTACATTAATCCCGGGTCCTTAATTAGCATAATTCTTCAGAGTATGCTAAGACCCCTGAGGATTCCTACTAGTGATTTGACTTACACTAGTACTACGATAGTCGGTTTCAACTCTGGCAAGAGCAAGCCACTGGGGAAGATTCGTCTGCAGATTCAGATTGGTGATCTTCGAACCATGGTAACTTTCTATGTTATCAACTCAGACGTCTCCTATAATATCCTTTTGGGGAGACCGTGGATTCATGAGCACAATATTGTGCCTTCAACTGTCCACCAATACTTCAAGTATGTAGATTCCCAAGGAGTTGTGAAGACTGAGTTTGCTGATATCAATCCCTTCAAGGGTGTTGAAGCCTATTTTTCTGATTCAAGGCTTTATAAACAAGAGCATATGAAAGAGATATCAGACATGGCTGAAGATCAATCACCTACTGAGGATCAGTCTATTAATGAAGATCCGCCTGAGGAGCAACCTTTGAAGATCATAGTCAAGGGACGAATCCAATCCCAATTTGTCAATGATCAACCTCTGATAATCAAGGTTAAAGGAAGAACTCAAACTTCATCTGAGGAATCAACAAATATTCCTGCTAAGAGCTAAGTTCAACCTTTTATGATCAAGGTCAAGGGGCGTACTTCTTGTACGAATGATCCAGAACTACCATTGATTGTCAATCTTGGCAAAACTACGCAGAAGACAGATAATGGTCCACTGATGATTAATCCGAAGCATAGCAGTCAAATTGTAAATGATGTAAATATTAATCATTCTATACTTTTTGATATCAATGAAGATTTTCTTTTCGAGTATATGGCTGTCAAGTTTATCGAAAGAATGACTTTATCTTCTGATAATCAAAGTCATCAATATAAAGACGACATTGAGCCAAAAGAAACTTTATACATCGATCATAAAGAAAATTCTTTTCCTCCTCATGTTGATGTTGGACCTTATGCTCAAAGGTTCCTAACATCTTCTTCTTATCTTCTACCTGTGGCCGCTTCATCACAAGCTTGCGTAACTTTTAGACGTCACGAAGAATCTTATTTCGTGGTTCCGTCTGATAAGAAAAACAAGCGCCAAATTGTGTTTGGCCTGGCTAGAAATATCCCTGTTGCTCAGGCAGATGAGCTGAAGGATAAAGACAAGGGAAGAATCCGAATTGACAAGTATAGTCAACAATCTATCAAGATTATCCAGAACATGGGATATGATTTGAAGACTATGTAAGGTCTCAATCAAGGCAAGGGTAGACGACTACCATTATGTGGTGACTCATTTTACCAAAAGACTCGTCATGGGTTGGGATATGATCCGTCCCACATGTTTAATGATGATATACAAGAAGAATTCTCTTCTAGCTCTTCGCAATCATCGAATTCAGAAGAAGTCCAATTCTTTGAAACTGATATGTCTCGTTCCTCATATGATGAATCTGGACAAGTATTCTCAGTCAATATGGTTTAAATTGATGGTGAATCAGAGCCATTTGAGAATGATCCTTGGGCACAACAGATGGATACTCAGTGGGAACTCCTTTTTGAACAGCGACAGCCACCTACAGAAGATGAGGTCATCCAGATTGATGTTGGGGATGGAACTACATCCAAACCAATATTCATCAGTAAAAATCTTACTGAAGATGAAAAGGAAGAGTTGATAAAACTTATCAAAGAATATATTGACATCTTTGCATGGAGTTATGAGGATATGCCAGGGTTAGATCCTAAAGTTGCTACTCATAAACTCAATATTCTGTCCAATGTCAAGCCTGTAAAACAATAGCAACGGCACTTTAGACCAGATATGATGGACGCAATTGAAGCAGAAGACAAAAAGTTGATCACATGTGGGTTTGTTCGTGAAGAGCAACACCCGGATTGGGTTGCCAATATTGTTTCTGTCATGAAGAAGAACGGAAAAGTCCGAGTTTGTATAGATTATCGAGATCTTAATGTAGCTTGTCCAAAGGACGAATTTCCACTTCCAATTACTGATGTCATGATAGACAATACATGTGGTTTTGAATGCATGTCTTTCATTGACGGATTCTCAGGATACAATCAGATCAAGATGCATCCAGAAGATGAGAAGCATACCGCTTTTTGTACACCCCTTGGGGTCTACTGCTATACAGTTATGCCGTTTGGTCTTAAAAACGCCGGTGCCACGTATCAACGGGATATGAGCAACATCTTTCAAGAACATCTACGAAAGATAGTTGAATGCTATGTAGATGACATTGCTGTTAAAAGTCGATCAAAGGATGATCACATTCAGGACTTGAGGACAGTATTTGAATTGATGCACCAGCATCAATTGAAAATGAACCCTACTAAGTCTTTCTTAGGGGTTTCCAGTGGCAAATTTTTAGAATTTGTCATTACTTCTCAGGGTATCCACGTTGATCCTGATAAGGTTAAGGCAATTCTTGAAATGCGTCCTCCTCGTAATCTGAAAGAACTCCGTGGCTTTCAGGGTCTTATTGCTTATATGAGAAGATTTATATCTAATCTTTCTGGAAGATGTCAACCTTTCTCCCGTCTAATAAAGAAAGGCGTATCTTTTGTTTGGGATGAAGCGTGTCAGAAAGCCTTCAATGACATTAAGCAATACCTTACAAACCTACATGTTCTGGCACCCCCGGTGGTAGGAAGGCCATTTTTGCTATATGTTCGAGCCTTGGAGCATTCACTTGGCGCTCTTCTTGCACAGAAAAGTGAAATGGGTCATGAGCAAGCAATATATTATCTGAGCAGAATGATGGTCGAAGCTGAACACAGGTATACTCCTGTGGAAAAGGAATGTCTAGCTTTGGTTTTTGCCGTCCAAAAGATAAGACATTATGTGACTGGGCAGACTATTCATGTCATCTCCAGAATAAATCCCATTCGGATATTGATGAGAAAACCTAGCATTCTTAACTCCAGGTTGGCCACCTGGGCGATGTTGCTTACTCCTTATGACATGGTTTATGTACCTCAGAAATCAATAAAGGGTCAAGCATTAGCCGATTTCTTAGCTGCTCACCCTATATCTGAAACATCAAAATTATATGAGGACATTCCAGATGAAGTCGTAGATTGTAACCTGACTTTGAAGAATGACATATGGCAATTATATTTTGATGGGGCATCACGAGTAGGACCTAAAGGCAATATTGTCTCTGGGGTAGGAATCGTCTTGGTTTCTCCTGACAAAATGGTCATATACCGTGCCTATTCTCTCAATGAGCCATGCTCCAACAATGTAGCAGAATATAATGCTCTATTGATCGGTCTTCAAGTAGCAAAACAACTGGATATTGAGTTCCTAGAAGCTTATAGAGATTCTCAATTGATCGTTAATCAAGTTAGAGGGACTTATGAAGTCAGAAATCCTGATCTCATCCCTTATTATCAGGTGGTAGTTGAGTTGGTCCTTTCATTCAAAGGATTCTTCATTGAATTTGTACCACGCTCTCAGAATGTAGAAGCTGATGCTCTTGCTAGTTTAGCTGCAGACCTGGCTGTTCCAATCCGAAGACAAAATACAATTACTTTGTTGGATCGAGACTTGTTCTGTGTCAAGAATAACTTGTATATTGAACAAAGTTATACTACAGAGTCTAGTTTCCAGTAGAAGGATTGGAGAGCTCCATTCAATGATTATGCAGTCCATGGGATTTTGTCTGAAGATCCAAAAGAAGCTGCATCAATCAAAAGACGATCGTTTCGATTTTATTATGATTCGTCTTTACATATGCTATACCGTCGTTCTTATGATGGACTCTTGCTGCGTTGTCTCTCAGAAAGTGAAGCTAAACAAACACTGCGAGAAGCTCATGATGGTATTTGTGGTGCTCATCAATCGGGTCCTAAATTACAAGACCGCATTCGAAGAATGGGGTATTATTGGCCTTCTATGATAGCAGATGCTGTAGACTATGCCAGAAGATGTAAAGCATGTCAGATTCATGCTGATTTTATTCATCAACCATCCGAATTTCTACATCCTACAGCAGCCTCTTGGCCCTTTGAAGCTTGGGGTATAGATGTCATTGGTCCTATTAATCCGCCTTCTGTCAGGGGACATCGGTTTATATTAGCTATAACCGATTACTTTTCTAAATGGGCAGAAGCAGTTCCCCTTGTGGAAGTAAAAACATCTAATGTGATCAGCTTCATCAAGCACCATGTCATTTATCGCTTCGGGATCCCTCGACGAATAATTTATGACAATGGTCCACAATTTGTCAGTCAGGCATTTTATCGATTCTGTGATAAGAATCGAATTCAGAATTTGGCTTCTACGGCTTATAATCCAGGTGCTAATGGTTTAGCCGAAGCTTTCAATAAGACGATCATTAAACTTCTCAAAAAGTTTGTCTCTTCTAATAAACGTGATTGGAATAAGAAACTTGGAGAGTGTTTATGGGCTTATCGAACAGCAGTCCGGACTCCTACTGGTTTTACACCATTTTTATTGGTTTACGGATGTGAAGCTATCCTCCCATTGGAAATCCAGATCCCATCTCTACGAATAGCCATTGCTAATGAGCTAACTACAGAGAATAATGATCACTTACGACTCCAAGAACTTGAAGGATTGGATGAGAAGCGTCTTCAAGCACAACAACACATTGAACTATATCAAGCCCGCATATCTCGAACTTTTAATCGTAAAGTTAAAGAGAGGGTATTCAAAGTTGGCGAACTTGTATTAGCCGTTCGGAGACCGATGGTGATGACTCATAAAAGCAAAGGAAAATTCCAAGCAAAATGGGAAGGCCCTTATGTAATTGAGTCCGTATTTTCCAATGGCGCCTATCGGTTATCAAAGCCCAATGGAGATCTACTCATGCTGCCAATCAATGGCAAATTTCTTAAGAAATACTATGTATAAAAAAGGGAGACAAAATGGAAATAAAGTTTTTTTATTACTATTTTTGTTCAAAACAAAAGGTCAAGGACGAGGACCACTGCCTCCCTTATTGAATACATAGTCAGTTAATGTCTCGAAGACATTGTTGCCTGAGTTCATAAAAAACTTGCAGGCGGCCATCCTCAGCGCTTCTTCTTCAGGAGTTTTTTCTGGCTCTACGAAGAATGCAAGGATATCTTGTGGTGGCTTGGGCGTAGAAGAGCTGTTGCCTACTTGAGTCGGGCCTGCCACTGTTGGCTCAACGGGACACATCTCAGTGACGTCCTCAATTTTTCTGAAGACTTCATTCTTTTACAGTACATCCTCGGAAGACATTTTTGAAATAATTACAGAGAGTTCTCGCCTATTTATAGAAGAGGACTGTTGATGAACCGGTCTTTTGAGATTGAGAACAACTTTTCATTTCCGAAAAGACCTGTCCATTCGTTCTATCGGGTTTATTCATTTAATTACGGAATCGAATCAATGTTTTCTTTTCCCGAAAATTATGATTCATTCATACATTAAGATGGACTTATATGCTCATGACATCTGTCTCCTTATTCCCCAGCTACCAAGGTTTGGTTAAGCTGATTTCTTGTCTCCTGAGAGAGGGATTTTAAATCTTCTACTTTATCAATTGATTAAAAAAGTGGGATTCGTTATTTATCATCTTTTCATAACCTCTGGATAGATACTAAATCCACCTTCTTTTCCTATCTATCATTTCCATTTTGACCTCTGCATAGATATTAATCTAATTTTCTTTTGAGTTCTTACACACTATCATGTCCATATTACCTCTGATAGTATTGTATACTCTAAAAACAGAAAACAAGATTTTATTATCTATCATGTCCATATTTCATCTAGATAGATACAAATCATTGAGCTTAGAAGAATTATCATTTCCATTCTCATATCATAAAAGTCTATTACATTTCTTAGACTTTCTTACAAAATATAATGGAAATCTATTACATCTTGGATTTTCATTCTATACACACAACGATAACCTAATGGAGATCTATTTTTTCTTCGGATCTTCTTTGTCGGATTCGTTGTTGGTGTCAATTCCTTGCTATCTGAGCCTCAGTGGCGACCAGAACAGTAGAAATCAAACTCTGGTCTTCTCTCTCAGACGAGAGGAGAACCCCAGGGTATGGCAGCCCGAAGGCGTGTTGCTGCCAATACAACTGGTGGATTAGGGGCGGCCTTCCAGAGAAGATAGGAATGCATCCAGCATTGGGATACGATTCCTAGTTCTGCCGTAAAAGGAACTCTACTACCCGATTTCTCGGGGTAGAGTTGGCTCCACCATCCAACTCTCCTTGTATAAAGGCTCTTCCTACCAACAGAGGAAGACCCTTCTATCCCACGAAGAGTTCTGAGTTGTCTGATTTGCGCATCAAAAGCGCATGAGCTCCCTGATGTTGATGTCAGAAGAACGCTCTTCACAACGTCAAAGTCACCAATGCCGGTTGTGGAAAAGCTGTTCAGCTAAACTTCTGCAGAAAACAACAAAGAAGAAGTGTTTTTTAGATGCGTATTAAACGCTAACTAAAAACAGATGACAAGGCTTTTACGCCAGTGATTCAGCAAGGCTTTTACGCCAGTGATTCAGCAAGGCTTTTACGCCAATGCTTCAGCAAGGCTTTTTACGCCAGTGCTTCAGCAAGGCTTTTACGCCAGTGATTCAGCAAGGCTTTTACGCCAGTGCTTCAGCAAGGATTTTTTATGCTCGTCAAGAATTTACGCTCATGAATACCTATTTCCAACAGAAAATTCAAAGACAGATATTTGCTTACGATCGGACTTACCACTTAAGTCAAATGGTTTGACTCTAATGATGGTTGAATCTACGTCTAATGACTGGGCATACAAAGGAACACCGTTGGAAAGCTTCGCCATTGTCACTTGTTGGAGAACGACATTGCAGAAAGTTATCTTCAGAGGAATGAGAATGAGAATACATGAAACATTCTCGCCTATTTATAAAGACTGAAGAAACTGATTGGTATGAGTCTATTTCGGGAGAAGATCCTATTTAAAGGCTCTCGTAACCACAAGACCGATGCCACGTGTTGGTTTGTTTCTTGGGAATTAACAACCATAGAAGCAGTCAAAATAAGTGCTGAACAGTTCTATATACCAACAGATGAGATTAACATCAGACTTTATTTATAAAAAGGGGGGAGTGGCCCCCTACAGATAAAAGATTCGCAATACATAAAAACATCATTTTTTCTCTCCCTCGTCGGGCTGACGAAGGGAAGTACCTAGTTCGTGCATATTGCAAATCCCAGAGCGACGCATCAGATTAAGAAATGCTTCGGCATCTCCTGGCCCTTCGTACGCAGTTGGGGGATCACCATCGATGCGACTAAAGACTGCAGGAGTCACTCCAAAACACTCTAAAAGGTTGCACGCACGCTCGAAATCAAGCCTGGAGCTCGAAGCCTCTTTGTTGGTAATCTCGTTCTTCGGCGCCATGACAAAACGAGGATGAATGTCAAGAATAAAGAATTTGTCTTTATTTATACAAATCAAAGCAACTCTTCACATTTCTTGTTGGAAACTGCTCACTCGGGAAGATGAGGAAACATTCAAAAGTTTCGAGAAAGAAATTCATTGTGATGGTTAAGTGTTGACCGACATTATTTTTCTTGAAATTTACGCCGACTGTTGGATATCCCCTCTTTTACGCAGATGACTGTTGCGTATCCCAAATTTTACGCTGACTCATCAAATCTCAACTTTTACGCTTCTGTTCAAAGTGTTTCAAATTTTGGAGATATTTGAAAACTTTGAAGGGGGTCTTGTAGGAGCGTAAAAAGTGCTTCAAAGAAAGAGTCATCTCACTCATAAGTGATCTGTTTTACGCCAAGCAGAGCGGTTAATTTCTTTACGCCCAAGACAAGGCTAATCGCTTTACGCCTAAGCAGGCTGATCATTTTACGCTCGGGTCTACACCCATGGTTTTACGCCAAGGACTGATCAGCCACTTTTACGCTGGATAAAGCTGTCAAATCTCGTATTTAATGCAAACTCTGACATAGAGATATTTATGATGGCATATATCACAAAGGGATTTGTTTTTACACAGAGACCAATGTTGTCGTTTAGTATGTGGATTGAGCTACTTTACGCTCACACTACGGCTTCTTTTTACACACGAAGATTATACGAGCCTTTACGCTCAACAGTCGACGTGTGCGTAAAGTCTATTTGAGCTGCTGTTACGCTCAAGGTTATTTAACAACCACTTTACGCGGAAAGTCTATGTCAGGGCTATTTTACGCCTAATCTACTGCTTTACGCTCAGAGTACATTGGGGCTATTTTTATGCCATATTCTCCTCCACCAGTTTGGAACGTGGTTTGCTTACGTAGCTTTCATGCCATTCTTCTCGAAGAACGTGTGTACATGCATCCTATTCTTATTGAAATGATGGGACACATGTCAACATATGCAGAGGATAGCTTCGATCGTGGGTGGCAGTTGTTAGCGTAAAGATGGAACTTTTGCTGAGTTTTTTCGCACAAGAGCCCAAGTCTATAAATAGACTTATTTTTCTCATAACACACACACAGAGACAGGAGAGAATACAGAGATCAAAACTTAGAGATTTTGATTCTCCAGAGCATTCTTCTTCAACCTTTCTTTCAGAACAGAGTGAAGCAAAGAAGGAAAGCATTCGGCCTCGCCATCAGTGCCCAAGTGCGTCGATACCTTTCTGGTGACTTAGTTCTTCCAGTTGTTCTACTTCAAGCAGTGATCTTCATCATCATCATATGGTCCAAGGAACAAAGTGATCATTTACGAATCAGACTTCCATAGCAATACTTTCTCAGAATCAAATTTGTACTTCTTGTACTTTTTTTCGTTTTATTTTCAAAAGCCAATTTCTCCAAAGCATTTTGTTAAGTAAAACAAAAATAGCGACTCTGCTGGGGACGACCTTCTCCTCTGACGAGAAGGCAATTGCTCAATATGATAATGTTTCGGTCGGTTCGACCAAGAAGACTCTGGTTGTGCACTTCGACCAGACTGCCTACGAAGAAATGCTCCGAACTGGGGGTGGTTTTCGCTGCTCCAATATTCAAAAGTCTCGCAAAGCACGAAAAGTTTGGATCCCTAAATCCAAAGTAGCTGCTGATCTCTCTGTTGCTTCTGATAGCAAGGGAATTCTTCCCACTCCTATCGTAGGGGCTCCCGTTCATAACAAGGCAGTCCTTACTTCGGTGTCGCTCTCTAAGTGTGACAATTTGTCTCCCGTCTGTGATGGTGTAGATGATCAGGTTCCACGCCCACTGCGTAAGAACCAGATGTCTGTGAAGCACTTTGAATTGGTGCTGCTTTGCTTTAGTCCATGAAGCACTTTTTACGCTCCTACACCCGTGCTTATAAATAGCCGTATGAGGGAAAGCTTTTCTTTTATTCATTAAAAGATGAACTTAGCGAACTTCCGAACTCGAGCTCATCCCGAGGGTGAAGATGCGCTGCCCCAGTCTTTCCTGAGCTTCTGTGATGGTGTATGTTGCATCCAAATATCGGGATCGTTGAGTCCTAACACAGGCCAATGGTACCTGTTGTATCCAAAGATCGGGGCGGCCGTGCTCTGTCTTTCGTTATGCTGGTAGAGCCATAGGTTGCCGAGGGTGCCTGTTGCTTCCGAAGGTCGGGGCATCGTGCCGCGATCCTTGTCGAGCTCGGTGAGCTCCTCCTCTTGCTACACAAGGGCTGATTGGTACTGATGAGAGAGAGTGCTTCGCTCTGACTATGCACGAAGATGCGCATACATTGAGATGCTAGAATGATGCGCCTGGACGAGACATCAAAGTGATACGCCTGACAGATGATGCGCCTGACAGATGATGCGCCTGGTAGGGGGTGCATGGCAGTTTGCTATATCTGGCTGTAGCTTTAGGATTTTTCTTCTTTGTAGAAGTTCTCATTTGTAAAGCCTTTCTTTAGACATGTAATAAACTTTCATATGAAATAAAAGTCTTCTTTTGATGTCTATACTCACTACAACAAAAAATCCTTTTCATGACGGCTAAAAAACGTCATTAATGACGAACCATGACGCTTTTTTTTCACAGCAACCGTTATGAAAACGGGTGTTATAAATGTTTTTTAAAAGCGTCATAAAATAGCCGTCATGAATAGTTTCTATAAAAGCGTTATAAATAGTTAATATATAGTGCACAATTCAGAACAATTTTAAAACGTCATGAATAGATAATATGTATAGGCTCAATGCAGCACATTTATAACACTTTATACTATTAAAATTAGCATATTTATAATACTCTATACTGCACAGTATATATTACATTCCAAAAACTTAACATTAAATATCACCATCTTTATTACATTTCTTAAAATAGAGTACATATCAACATCTTCATTACATTGAATATCCAAATACAGAATGTACCCAAAAAATAGAAATAAATCTCTCTTTTGCTAACCAAATTATTAGAAATATTTACTTAAGTAGATTCTGACCATGGATCTTCTCTCTGCCATCTCTTGAAGATATCGGGAGTCCCAAAGAGAAGTAGTGTCGCAGCTGAGCGGCGACTTGGTGCTGCTGCAGCCGGCGCCGTCGTGGGAGAGCCTCATCCTCTGATCCCTTACTCTTTCCTGAACCCTCACCAGCGCCTGCATGCACCTCAGCATCACGTTGTGCCCTTTTTGTAAAAAATTGGAAATGTCAGCTTAGCACTTTATTAATCAACGCTGAAATATGAGCCTAGCAATCAACCTGGATTTTACCAAGCCAATAAATTAAAGAAAGTTAACAAGAAATTTATATATTAGAAATCAAAATCAAAAATACATAATTAAGAAAGCATCAGCAGGGACATAAATAGCTTGCACAGATGTAATGGAACCCTTCTTCGTAGTTGTAATATGCTCTTGCAACCCTCCAAGATCAGTGGCAAGAGTTGGTTGGTAACCAACGACAGATGTGATACGACCAAGCAAAGCAGACACTTCAGAGTTTGCCTGAAAAGTTGAAGATAAACTGAGCCATAAAACATGCATATGCATAACAAGAAAATCATTCCAAGTACAGGTTACTATAAGCTTACTTGAGTGAACCAAAAAATATTGTCAATAAAGAGAAGCACATCTTGCCCTTCAGCATCTCGAAAATGTTCGGCAACTGTCAACCCAGTCAACCCTACACGAGCACGAGCACCAGGGGGCTCATTCATTTGTCCGTACACAAGAGCACATTTGCTTTCACTCTACAACATGGAAACCGATTCCAAACTTCAGAATCAAGAATACAACACAACTGATTAAAGAAACACCAAAGTAGCCTAGAACAAGTACCTGCTTTTCTCCAAGCTTAATCACACCACTCTCAATCATTTCCCTGTACAAGTCATTACCCTCGCGAGTACGCTCCCCAACACCAGCAAAGACAGAGAAACCACCTGACAGAAAACCTTACTGATGTAATAAATACAAATAAACACTCATGAAAATAGGTTGCCGTCAATTTTGTTTGTACTAACCATGAGCTTTAGCGACATTGTTGATCAAGTCCATGATAAGTACACTTTTCCCAACACCAGCACCACCGAACAACCTATTCTTTCCTCCTCTTTGATAAGGTGCCAAAAGATCCACAACCTGAAGATGAAAGAAAAATAATTTATTTGATACTACATTGACGTATGGTATCCTCCTCAAAAATCCTATATGTAATGATACTTTCTTAAATACAAACATTGATGAGAAATGCAGAGCACAGAAGAGCAAAAATTATTGTACCTTGATTCCAGTGACAAGAACTTGTTGTTCTGTAGCCTGTTCAACAAAAGCAGGTGCCTCACGATGAATTGGAAGGAAATGGCTTGTCTCTACAGAGGAAAGGAAACGAACAATCATAAGTTACAAAAAAAAAAAATACAAACCCAAACATTATCCAAAATCTCTTAGAAGAAAAGCGAAGAAGAATGACACTGAAGAAGTATGATTTTAAAGAAAGTAAGACGCTATCGGTAGATGCATGCGCATGTGTGTCTATTTGGCCATCCGCCCACATATAATATAAACCTCCATTTCAAGTCAATTAAAATGCTTGTCTCTCAATGAACCTGTGTAAAAGTATAACCACTATAAATAATTTATGAGCTGGATATAACTCACGAAACCTGTTTCTTCCATATTATACTGAATCCCTTGTGAATTATTAACTCTAATCTTGTCCTTTAATTCACATAAATATGAAATTATCCATTTCTATTAGTTTCATACCCCTATAAATAACGTGAGTCAAAACAAAATAATTCATGCAATCTCTATCTGGTTTAATTGCTTACAAACTATCAGGAATTTAAACTCCTTTTCTAAATCTTATAAATGTGAAACATAATAAAGCTTTCTTCACATGAAAATAAATTTCATATAAGCATACCTAAACCTATTATAGATATAACTAATATGGCTGCCATTTTGAATTAGGATTCAAGCTTAGTAATGACAGTGAAGAATGATAATGTGCCACCAGATCAGATAGCCACTTGAGTTAAGGGACGGGAATAAAATTTAGACTCAAGAAATTTGCAATTGGGTTTGGGTTCAATTCTAACTCAGTAAGAGGCAATAGTATACCAGTGGTGGCAACTGAAGCATTTTGTCATACAATAGAACTACAGTAGTGCAAAAAAAAAGACTTGAGAGAAAAATAAAACTACCTTGGCTTTCTTCTGCAGCTTCCCAGCAAACAAGAGGTACCGCTTCAGCGTATAATCCTTGGCGATCCCCATCGCCTAGTCGGACATGAATGGAGCGACGTTCGGAGCCTACGTCATGAGGACCACAGAGGCGGTGGTGGGCCCGACCCCCTTGAGAGAAGCCAACGTCGAGACCGCTACCGCTAGGTCCGGGAGCGCGGCGAAGGCCCTTTGTAAGGCGAACTCCACCGCTACCCCCATCGAGCGATGCCACAGAGTCTAGCAAGTGGGGCCTTCATTTTCCCCTCTGCGTTCTCCAGTCCCGTCCCGACCTCCCGGCCGTCGTCGCCCCTCGACGGCCACCCGGTCTCCGAGACCACTACCCTTACGTCGCCGAACCCGAGCCGCCCCGTCGCGACGAACATCGCGTCGACCTGCGCGTCCAGAAGGCTCTGCACCGATAGCTCGTCGAGATGAGGCGCATGTCGTTGGAACACGCTGCCGAAGTGGTGGCTCTGTACCGATAGCTCAGTCGCCAAAGGGTTGCTGCGTAGTCGAGCCCATCGTCAGAGTAATTAGGTTAGGGTTGAAAATTGGGGAAGAAGAGGTTTGAGGAGGAGAGATGCTGCTCGTTAGAAAATGGATGAGAAATGAATTTTCTCTCTCCCACTGAGCTTTTATACAGTAAAAGAATTACAAGTTTGCCACCGCTCTAAAATATTAATGACGTTTTGTTTTATAAACGTTATAAAAAGCCCAAAATTAGCCCAAACCGTCATAGAAAAAAGGTATTTGTCAACTTTGATAACGCTTATGTATCAGCCGTCATTAAAACTCCTTGTCGAGCGTCATTAATAGGTCTTTTTGTTGTAGTGACTTTTGCGGTGTTCTGCTGCATCGAGTACTTTGTTTGAACTCCCTGGTATATGTTTAAGTCTAGCTGCATAGTGTTAAGCGCATAGGAATTCTGGCCTATAGATGCGCTTGAATTTCCATGATTCTACAAGACCCCCTTCAAAGTTTTCACAAAACTTTCTATACAAGTTTTGGAATACTTTGAATAAGAAGCATGGGGATTAACGACTCTAGGCACATGCCCCTCGTCTAGGCGCATGGCTTTTTTTTAGCATATAATCGTTCTGCACGTTGCTGTGGGGAATGCTTGTTGCTAAGGCTCATGTTGTTGGGGTGCATGCTTCTTCTGAAGAGATAACGCCTCGATCTTAGAAAAGATTAATGATGATCTTTTAAAGATAAGCAGCCATCGATTTCTCGAGACTCGAAGCGACTGATTACTGATGTCATGCCTTATCGGTTTACGTGCAAGGCCAAGCCTATAAATAGGCAGCTTGTGAGGAGAGAGAGTCTTCTACTTTTTTGTAAAAGTTTTCTTCTTCCTCAGAACTTTTTCTTTCTCCTTTCCTTTGTCAGAGAGATGGCTCCCAAGACTCCCTGAGGCGGTGCTGCTAGCCGAGGCAAGGAACCCTTGAAGGTTGACATGAAGGAGGTCTCCGTCGTCAGGATGACCCACGCCGACGTTCGCCCGAAAGTGCTCGGTAGGTATTCCCTTGCCTTGGTCTTTGTTGCAGTGATATTGGGGTGACCCGACTGCAGAGGGGCCGCCTCATGTTGATGCGTTTAGGCTGACGCGCATAGACTTTTGTCCTGATGATGCACTGAAGCCCTCACTTGCTGACGCGCATGGACATTTGTCCTGATGATGCGCCAAAGCTTCACTTGCTGACGCACATTGACTTAGGTCCTGATGATGCAACGAAGCTTCACTTACTGACATGCATGGACTTAGGTCCTGATGATACGCTGAAGCTTTACTTGCTGATACACATGGACTTAGGTCCTGATGATGCACCGAAGCTTCACTTGCTAACGCGCATGGACTTAGGTCCTGATGACGCGTCGAAGCTTCACTTGCTAACGCATATGGACTTAGGTCCTGATGATGCGCCGAAGCTTCACTTTAATTGCACTCGGTCTTTTGATCTGGTGTGTCTTTGTTGGGATTCCCTCTATGTACATGGGTTTCAGTCCAGTTGATGCGCCAGAGTGCCTGATGGCTTCATTTTATTTTGTGTGACAGTATCGATGACTATCCCCCTGCTGAACAAAGTACTTTTAGACCATATGCTCTGTCAACTGGGTGTAGATTTTGATGAAGAGGTTGTGAACCCGGCCAGGGCTACTATTATGTTGGATCAGTGTCTGGAGAGGATGGCTCAGATTCGTGAGCAGTACCACAGTTTCCTCCAGGGCATGATAGAGAGAGGGAGACTCAGATCTGCTGAGTCTGATAATGAGTCTTTCTTAAAGCCTGAATTCCTATTTGGAGACCGCCTGACTTCTATCGAAGTGAAGGTGCTAAAGATAAAGGAAGACTGGTTCATCAAAGCTAGAGGCGTAACCATACATATCAAGCAAGCGGAGTGCCAATTGCCTTTAACGGCCATCCATAGTCTTGCTTCGAAGAGGAGGATGGAGTGGGACCTCACTCCCTCTCAAGGAGGAGCCGTGGCTGGTTCCATACGGCTCGATGCCTCTTCGAACTAGAGGGATACCTTGACGGCTACGCGAGCTAGAACCTCTTATCATTGGCAAACTTTGCATCCCGGGGGTATCTATAGTGATGTTCCCACCAATACTTTTTATTCAATGCTTCAACCTTCGTCAATCGTCTGGTATCGGCCAAGCTATTGTACCCAAAGGAAGAGTTTCAGATCAAGCGTTGGTGCCACTACGTGTAGAAGTGGGATGAGTTGACCCTTTGGGTTCTGACGAAGTTTAGGGCCAATCTCAAGAAGATTGGTCTTACCGCTGATGTTCGTGCTATTCAGACGGGCATAGACCTGAATAGGCACATGTTTCTCGCTCTTCTGGAGATGTACAATACCTATACCGGCACTTTTTTCACTCTCGCAGGGGAGTTAGGACTGGCGATGTATGAGATGTACGAGGTCTCGAAGCTCTCTTAGGGGTCTGAACCCTATGAGGAGTATTTTCCCTCGAACGAGGAGTTATTGGCTTTTGAAGAGAAACTCTGAGATGATGGCGGTCTTCAAGGAGATCGTGAGTCATCATTACCTGCTTCAGCGCAGGGAGAAAGGCGGGTCGCAGCCTCATGTGAATGCTTGGAGGGAGTATGTCTTCAAGCATGACTTGGCAGATCGTTCGAAGATCCGTTTTACAACTCCTCAGGGGCTCTTCTATGCTGAGGTACTCGTTGAAATGTCTAAGCTCAATGAGAAGAACTCTCGTGAAAACAAAGACCGAGAGCTATTCTAGCACATCTATAGCTGCTTCTGGCACTATGCTCACAAGATGTCTCCAAAGGCCGTGTTGGCGTCCTTTCTGATGCTATGGCTCCGTGATCATGTATTCACCGGTGGGTCCGGTTCCTTGGAGAGGATATCCAAGAATCTCATTTTGCTGGCTATGAAGCTGGTCTTTGGTTATCCTCTGGCTCTGCTTCCCGCTATGGTCTACAACCTGAAGCGGGGTTTGAGAGAATTCACCGATGATGTGATAGGTGAGAAGGACAAGAGGACAATTTCCCTTGTACGGAGCTGCCCTTCCATTACCTAATGGGATGGCCGATTCTGCATCACCCAAACATAATGACTTCTGGGTCGGCCGAGGAGAACGAGGAAGGCGACGCATTTATCCGTCGCTTCTACAGGTGAAAGTGGTTGCATATAGGGGTACCTGTCTGCAGGAAGGTTCTATCTTATCTCCAGGGATGGAAGATTACCAAGGTCGCTCCAACCTTTAATGGTTTTGAGGCGGATGAGGAGCTGGAAGATGCCGGCGAAGATGCAATTTCTTTGGCGCCATGGGGATTTCGCTGGCTGCAGAGCATCCAGCCTTCACATCTTGTGTATCGGAATCAAAATGCTGTTCTTGGAGCCATATTTGCCCAGTCGCTTTGTACGCCAGTTCGGCTATACCCAACTAATATTAAAAATCCCAGTAGCTCTCTGGGATTCGTTGGGAGTTTACTGGATGGTGTCTGGGGTGGGAGTATTACAATGCCAGGTGCACTGGGGTGCGATTCACATTGCTGGTCTATAACCCCCATCCACATATATTGTATTCTATCGTGAAATTTTACTGCACAATGAATACCATTCCCGTTGGATTTGACGAGAGACTAGTTTCATTGCCAGTATGCAGCTCGAAGCTTCGGAAGGCATGCTGGCAATGGCTCGAGCTTATCATCCTTCTGAAGTGATCGCATATAGAACTGCCCCCGTGGCACCGGCAGAAAGCTCTCAGGAGGACCCCTCGGCCAGACCATCGAAGAGACGTACCCCGACGGAGGCAGATTCGTTTGACCCGAAGAGGCCTAAGAAGGCGTTGGCTACGCTGGTACAGCCTTCGACAGCTCCTGCAGAACCAGCTCCCACAGCGGTATGTGCAGTTGTTATCGATCTGGTTCGGCTCCTTCCTCTTTTGCTTTTATGTCTCTTCTTTTGCAGGAGAAGAAGAAACCCCAGTCATCAAAACCGGGCTCGAGTTAACCGAAGGAGGTGGCAAGCTCGTCGGATGAGTGTGTCCCTCTGATTATGCCATATCCTGAGACTTTGAATGATGTTATCACCGTGGAAGTCCCCAATACTTTGGGCTACGGTGGAGACGATACTGCTGGTGGAGAGGCACCTGAGGATGTTGACCCCTCTTCTCGGAGAGGTGGAGAAGAGTCTCTACGGGAAGTGAAGCAATCTATTGTGGGGTCCCCCAAAACTAGCGCGGGGGGCTCAAAAGAAGTTGTCAGACAGGTCCCTCCTGATGAGGAGGAAGAATGGGACTCGTTGTCCCCTGATGACGCACTTGAAGAAGATGTTGCTGGGGACGTTCCCACAAT
Organism: Iris pallida; assembly: GCA_029216955.1. Lineage (NCBI taxonomy): Eukaryota > Viridiplantae > Streptophyta > Magnoliopsida > Asparagales > Iridaceae > Iris > Iris pallida. Next base: position 14,425,726 of record JANAVB010035420.1, read on the forward strand.
AAGCGAAGAGGAATGTGTCGAAAAGTCGACCGTAAACCATCTTTTGGGGAGGCTTTGGAGAGCCCAATTTCAAGTGCTGCTCCATTGTCTAATCCTGTTCTTGTCCCGGTGGGTGACACAACTTGCCTATCGAGTCCGACCCCTGTCCTAAGAGTTGATACTGATGAGGGAGGAGTGGCTCGACTACCAAATCCTACTCCGGACTTGAGTGAGAAAGAGGCGGGAGGATCTGCTCTCTCGCCTCATGTTGAAAATCTTCCGTTGATGGTAGAAGCATCTGTATCTTCCATCGATGTTGCTGCCGGGACTGCTGTGGCAGACCCGGCTGTTGTGGGACTGTCTGATGCCCATTTAAATAAGGGCAAGAGTCCTATGGTGGAAGATGCACCCTTTCTCCCTCTTGCTCGGGGGGAAATATCAGGTGCTCAGTGTCACGACCCGTACCCTAGAGTAAGGGCACGAGAAGTGGGTACGTCCAGCCTACGCCGCAGTGTCGGCGGTAGAACGCTGTCCTAGGTCAATCATCTAACAATATAAGGTACCTGTACAGTTTATACTCTCCGAGTGGAGGTAACATCACAACATATAGTCTCAATCACATCTAAGGTAGAAAAATGAAAGACAGAAGATAGATAGTAACTCAAAGAGAACCATAGCATAGATGAAATAAGTCTAAGTGTCTAGGATACATAACATCCAGAATGTCAACTCATAATACAATAAGTCTAAGAGTCTATACATCTTCACATCTCAAAATACAACTCAGAATGTGAGACAAAATGTAAATATAGAAAAGACTGCCTAGACTAAACTGGTCTAGACTACTGGAACAACATCCTCAGCTGCAGGTGGATCCTGCTGAGGGTCCTCAATACAAGTGTCATCTAGTCCTGCTCCATAATAAGTAGTCACCCATGCCTCGTCCTCATCCTCTGTAATATTTTCAACAGGTCCAATCAGGACAGGAATGAGCATAATACATCTCACGCAGTTCATATCAGGTTAGAAAATACGATACAGACAATAGAGTAAGATACATGAACTGCTGAAAGGAAATATACACTGTAAAAGAGATAGCTGTAATGAAATATCTACTGTATATAGAGAACTGTAAGTGACTAGTAATGTAGAGCACAAGATAGGCATGTAAATGGCTAGAATTTATACATGATTACACTACTGAGTTTGCACATGATTACACTACTTTGGAATTATTCACATGTCCACTTCTACTCCCCCGTTTCCCCAATCAATACACAAGGATCTATACAAGTTACGTTATTATACATGATATCACATAGGGACCATGAAAGGGTGCACATGATAGTATACATGAGGGCTCAGTAAACATGAGAGTACATGATCACATGAGTGCACATGAATGATGGAAGCATAGGAGTACATGATGATAGTGAAACACACATAACATGAAGTACCCGATGCTCCCGAGAGGGACAACATCTCATGTAAAGATCCATATAGTACCAATCCGTATTACCAATGTGACAACAACAAGTAAAGTAATCTAGAGCGAGAAGTAAAGCCTGAACAAGTATGAAACGGTCAGAGAATGTACTCGCCTGCTGTATGAATGTCTGTAGAGAATATGCTGTCTGAGGAGAGGTGTCTGGCTCCTGATCAGAGCAACACAAGTCACAATGTGTTCTAAATAGTAAAAATGATGTCTACTATGCATATTACATGATTCTAGATCAAACTGGTCAAGAGTCAACTCTTGGTCAACTCTAAAGTCAAACTAGTCAAACTTAGGTCAACACTAGTCAACTAGTTAGGGTTTTAGTCAAACTAGTCAAACTAGTTGTTTTAGGTCATTCCTAGTCATTTCTAGGTTAACTAGGTCAACTTTGACCTAAGGTTGACTTTGGTCAACCCTTAGTCAACAAGGGTCAACAAGTTGGGTTTTGGGCCATTAGGGTTAGCCCCAAGCCATAGGCTAGTGATCTTGGCCATAGGCTAGTCATGGGGTTTTCATATAAACCTATAACTAGAAGATATACATATATATATATATATATATATATATATATATATATATATATATATATATATATATATATATATATATATATATATCTACATACTACCCAATACCAATATATAAGTACTATATATAATACAAAACCCTCATACACATAACACACTATATGTGACCTAATGAGACCTAATACAAACATATATATCCTTTATATATATATACATTTATATATATATATATACAACTATATATATTGCATATAAATATAGAGGGAAAGGAAATGAGAGAGAGACTGAATGAGAGAGTGAGTGAAGGACAGTGAGAGAGAGGGAGTGAACACAGGACAGTGAAGGGAAGGGGGGTGGTTCCTGGAACCAAATCCAGCCCTCAACACACACACACACACAGTCCATATATACACTCCTATGTATATACACACACAACTACACCTACACACTACCAATTATCTCCAAAACTCACCCACACTCACATATACATATATACTATGTATATACACACTAAAATACACTAGTACAATGTATAAAACATATCAAATTGGTTTTGAAATTCATTTATACAAAACTGGAAAATATCCTAAAAATCAGGAAACAGTGCACTGTGCACTCGAAATAGGGTAACACGATTTACACACACTAAAACGAGCTAAGGCTCGATCCTATTGGTTGGTAACTGACACCCCATAGATACACTAGGGTCCTAGGTGCCTTATACGACACCACGACACGGTTTCACGTGTCCAAACTCCCAAAAGCACCACACGGGTAAACTGATACGCTCACACGCGTGCACAGCATCGTGCACGCGTTCCACGTGCTCGTGGACACACCACGAGACACGACACGTCTCGTGGTCGTGCACACGTGTAGCCCACACGTAGGGCTACACGTGTCCACGACACTCGTAGACACAGAACGAACCCCGTATCAGTCGTGAAAATACGACTGATACACGCGAGTTCAGACCGCATCGTGCACGCGGTTGCACGCGTCATGCTCGCGACATAGGATACGACGCACCACGTGCTCGTGTCCACGTGTACGCTACGAATAGGGCTTCATGCCTGTGTCACTAAGAGACACTCTAGTGTCGTGTCCACGCGACACGACACGCTCAAAGTCGTGCCCGCGCGCGTGTGTGCTGACAGCGCGTGTCCAGTGCGAGTGAGTTTTCTCACTCGACACGACACGACGCGACACAAGACTTTGGGGGCATGTTTGCAGACATTGCCCCCTTGTCTGTGTCAAGTTACACGTGTCCAAGTGGCCTGAGCTGTGCGCACGTAGTGTCGGGTAGCAGGGCATGCACGATGGGCTCGTGCAGTCGGTTCATGTCCAATTTGGACACGGACACAGCACTAAAATGTGCTCAGTCCACGTGTTCTGTGATCAGCAAGTCTAGGGCTACAAGTTTATGTAATTTGTTTTACAAAAACACAAAAACAAGTCCATTGTGGCATTTCACCAAACAAGGGTTTCTAGCTTAGGATACGTGTCCGATACGGACACCAAACCACTTCTAATTTCCACCAAACTTTACCCACAGTTATGGTAGTCCTACATGAATGCATTTATGAAGAAAAAACAGGGTTTTAACTAAGTTTGAGGGAAATTACCTATTTGTGCAAAATTAATGAAAATCAAAGAAGAGGGGGGTGTGTGTCCTTCCACTTGATGATGTCCAATGCTTCCAAATCCTTGATTGCTAGCCTCCCTTAGCTCCCTAGATGTTGTAGGGTCCCAATACAAGAAACTAGAGTGAATTTGGATCAATATTGCTCAAGTTATGAAGGGTTGAAGGAAAAGGGATTTTCTAGGAATTAATTTCATGTAAATTATTCATGAATGAATACAAAGGGTTATATAGAAGTGTGTACCAGCTAGGGGGGTACCCTTGGCCGGCCATGGCATGGGGGGGGTGTCCTAGCCCTTCCTTCATGGCTAAGGCTTGGACTTTGTGTAAAGGTCTTGATATTTTGCATGGTTTAAGCAAAATATCAAATAAAGGTAAACTAGATATTTAACTTGCTTTAACCTATGACTAAATATCCATCCTATAGCTTCTAGGTTAGTGGCTAACCTCTAGTTTAGGGTGGAATAGGTTAGGGACTAATCATGGGACTTCAACCATGATTAAATAATAATAAAATCACATAATCTCAAGTAAAGTTTAGTAAATTACCAAAATACCCTTTTGGCCAAAAACTACTAATTTGATGTTCTAAGCCTATGGCTAAGCTCTTATGGTCATGGCAACTTCTAGGTTAGAGAAAACTAGGATTTACACTAAGTTATACTAACAAAATCACAAGTCATAAGTCATGACTTAGCATGACTTAGGAAATGGTTCTAAGCACACTAGAAATCACCATAAATCATATCATGCCCTAAACACACTTAATAATTAATAAAAATAATGATTTTTCAAAAATCCCTAATTTTAGAAAATAGGGTGTTACAAGTCTACCCTCCTAACAATAATTTCTTCCTCGAAATTTAAAGACGAAACTGAAACAATGAGAAGGATAGAAATCATACCTCAAGGTACAAATAGATAAGGGTATCGCTCGCGCATCTCAACCTCCCATTCCCAGGTGGACTCTCCTGGAGAATGATGCCTCCATGCGACACGAACCAATGGTATCGTCTGGTTCCTCAATGCCTTCTCCCGTCGATCCAGAATCTCAACAGGCTGCTCTGGATAACGAAGAGTAGGACCCACCTCGATCTCGGAATGATCAAGTACATGGCTAGGATCTGCCACGTACCGTCTCAACTGCGACACGTAAAATACGTTGTGGACTCCAACCAATGCTGGTGGTAAGTCTAACCTGTAAGACACGTCACCGACTCTCCCGCTGATAACGAAAGGGCCGATGAAATGCGGGCTAAGCTTCCCACCTCCACCAAAATGTATCGTGCCACGTGTCAGAGATATCCTCAAGAATACCTGGTCTCCGACCTAATCACAAACAAGGTCTCAATTTAATTATGATAAACAAACATGATTAACAAAACACAACAAGACAACCTAATTCTAATCCTATTTCTAAACTGTACCTCAAACTCCAAAGGTCTGCGGTGGCTGTCGGCCCAATGCCGATGTCTGTCCTGCGCCACGCGAAGCCGATCTCTGATAAGCTTCACCTTCTCTGCTGCATCTACAACCATCTCAGGCCCCAATAAAACTCGCTCCCCAACATCGTCCCAAGACAAGGGTGTACGACATCTACGCCCGTACAGTGCCTCAAAAGGGGACATCTCGATGCTGGCCTAAAAGCTGTTGTTATATGCAAACTCTACTAAGTGCAGGTGACTCTCCCAAGATCCTCCAAAGTCCAGGACACAAGTCCGCAACATGTCCTCCAGTGTCTGAATGGTCCGCTCTGACTGTCCGTCTGTCTGCGGGTGGTATGCGGTACTAAACTTGAGCTGAGTGCCCAAGCTAATATGCAAGCTCCTCCAGAAATGTGAAGTGAAACGGCTGTCCTGGTCCGATACAATGCTCACTGGAATCCCATGAAGCCTGACTATCTGCCTCATATACATCTCTGATAGCTTCTCGGTAGACAAACCCACTTTGAATGGCAAAAAGTGGGCCGATTTGGTCAACCTGTCGATGATGACCCAAATCGCATCCTTTCCTCCTGGAGTACGTGGCAATTCCGAAACAAAGTCCATCGTGATGTGCTCCCACTTCCACTCCGAAATGGGCAATGGCTGCAACAGTCCTCCTGGCCTCTGCCTCTCTGCCTTGACCTGCTGGCAGATCAAACACCTGGCTACGAAGTGTGCTACCTCGCGCTTCATCCCACTCCACCATACATGCTCTCTCAGATCCCTATACATCTTGTTGGCTCCCGGATATATCGAGTACTGAGAACGGTGGGCCTCCTGCATAACCTGCTCCCGAAAGTCTCCACTGGGCACACACAGTCTGGAACCGTGCCTCAATGTGCCATCCCCTGCAAGAGTGAACTCATCGTCCACAAATCCATGTCTGACCTGCTCCCTGATGCATCGTAGAGAAACGTCATCGAACTGAGCCGACTTGATCCTATCAATCAAGTCCGACTGAATCTGGAGGCCCAATATCTGCATCTGCACTCCCGGCACAATCACCTCGATCCCAAGGCTCTCCAAGTCCGCTAACAAGTGACGATCCATCGTCAAGCACATAACTGTCGGATATCTGCTCAACGCATCAGCAACTACGTTGGCCTTCCCTGGGTGATACTGCAGAAGAATATCAAAGTCCTTCATCAGCTCCAGCCATCTACGCTGCCTCATGTTCAGCTCCTTCTGCGTAAACACGTATTTCAAGCTCTTGTGGTCTGTAAATATCTCCATACGCTCTCCATACAAATAGTGTTTCCACAGCTTCAGAGCAAAGATAACTGCCGCCAACTCTAAATCATGGGTAGGGTAGTTCTTCTCATGGGGCCGTAACTGCCTGGAAGCATAGGCAATCACCTTCCCATGCTGCTGCAAGACACAACCCAAACCCTTCCCCGAGGCGTCACTGTAGATAGTGAACCCGCCTGATCCTGATGGCAATGTCAGAATCGGGGCTGTCGTCAACCGCTTCTTCAACTCATCGAAAGCGGCCTGACACTCCTCTGACCAGAGAAACTCTGCGTCCTTCCGGGTCAGCCTAGACAACGGCTCTGCAACCCGGGAGAAATCCTGGACGAACCTCCTGTAGTAGCCTGCCAATCCCAGAAAGCTCCTGATCTCTGCTACTGACGTCGGCGCTGTCCAAGCCTCAACTGCTGATATCTTCTTCGGGTCGACTGAGATCCCATCTCCAGTCACTACATGACCCAGGAAGTCAACTCTATCAAGGAAGAACTCGCACTTTGAGAGCTTGCCGTAAAGCTGCTCCTGTCTGAGAGTCTTCAGGACCACTCTCAAGTGCTCCTCGTGCTCCTCCTCGGTCTTCGAGTACACCAGGATGTCGTCGATGAACACCACCACGAACTTATCTAAGTACTGGTGGAACACCTTGTTCATCAAGTTTATAAACACCGCCGGAGCATTCGTCAACCCAAACGGCATCACCATAAACTCGAACTGGCCGTATCGTGTCCTGAATGCCGTCTTCGGGATGTCCTCCCTCTTCACCTTTACCTGATGGTAGCCTGACCTCAGATCAATCTTCGAGAATACCCGAGCTCCGCTCAACTGATCGAAGAGATCATCGATCCGCGGTAGTGGATATCTGTTCTTGATCGTCAGACTGTTGAGTGCCCTGTAGTCGATACACATACGTACCGACCCATCCTTCTTCGGTACAAAGAGTACCGGTGCACCCTAAGGTGAAGAACTAGAGCGGATGAAGCCTTTGTCCTGCAACTCGTCCACCTGTTTCTTCAATTCTACCAGCTCGCTGTTGTTCACCCGATAGACATGCTGAGAAATGGGTTCCGCACCTAGAACCAAGTCTATCGAGAACTCAACGTCTCTGTCTGGTGGAAGCCCAGGCAATTCCTCTGGAAACACGTCCATGAACTCAGCAATCAAAGGATGTGGAGCTGGCTGCTCCTCGACTGAAGCTCCACAGAAATCTTCGCAAGTTTGCTCTGCCTGCCGTCGGGAATATACAAACTCTGGCTCTCCTGGCGCTCTGAACAGAACTCTACCCCTGCGGCAATCTATGCAGGCATGGTGCATGCTCAACCAATCCATACCGAGTACAATATTGTAGTTCGCTAGTGGCATTACGAGCAAGCACACATCCAACTCTCGGCCTCCCAAAACTACTCTCCGTCCCTTGCAAATATCACGAACGAGGATAATGCCACCCCCGGTCGTAATCTTGCAAGTCCTAGGCAACGATTCAGATATAACATGATGTCGAATCGCAAAAGATACTGATACAAAGCTATGGGAAGCCCCAGAATCGAACAATGCATAAGCTAGAATAGAGTTGAGAAGAATAGAACCTGCTATCAGCTCTCCAGTAACCTCGGCATCCTCTGCTGCTATGGCATAGGCTCATCCCTGCTGACCACCCCTGGCCTGATGCTGGATGAACATCTGCTACTGAGTCGGCAAAGGTCCCTTCTACTGCCCTGCCGGAGCCTTGGCTTCGCCTCCCTGAACTGGTCGTCCCGAAGACATGGGACACTCCCTCAGCTGGTGGTCTCCAGAACCACATAGTAGACACCTGCCAAGCCTCTTTCTACAGTCATTCTATCCATGACCCTGCTTCTTGCAGAAAGAGCAACTGACGACCTGCTGCCTGGGTGCCTGCTGCTGGTGCCTCGGCTGCTGCACCTGCTGGAACGGCCTCTGCTGCTGGAATGGCCTCTGCTGCTGGTGCTGATAATGAGACCTCTTGGCCTGTCCTCCACTGCTGCCAGCTCCCTGGGTGTCGCGGCCCCTCTTGAGCTTCAGCTCAAGATTATCCTCAGCCGCCATCGCTCCTGATAGGATCTCCTCAAAAGTGGCATTCCTGTCACTCTTGGTCAAGGACTTGACCTCCTTGACCAAGCCATTCCTGAACCTCCTCGCCTTCGCTGTCTCGCTAAGGCCCTCCATGAATCTGCTCAACCGGCAAAACTCACCGGAATACTCCTCTACAGTCTGGTTCCCCTGAACTAGGTTCTCGAACTGGGTCTCCAAAGCACCGACTGCCTGATCCGAGAAAAACTTCCCCTTGAAGAGCTCCTTGAAAGCTCTCCATGTCTGCCCTGGAGTGCCTACTCTCGGGTCCGTCTGATACCAGGTACGGGCAAGATCCCGCATCTGGCTGGCTGCTGCCTCGATCTGGAGTCCGGCTAGTATCTCCGCCAGTCGAAAGATCTCCTCAATATGCTCAATCCAGTCATCCGCATAAAGAATCCCCTCTGTCCCCAAGAAGTCCCTGGGGTTCATCTTCTTGAAGTCCTGTATGCCCGGAATCCTCTGCTGTCGTGGCTGTCCTGATCCTCCCTGTGGCTGGACTGCCAACCTCTTCATCGTCACTCTAGCCAGCTGATGGACCTCATCAATGCCTCTGGTAAATACCGTCGTCTGACGCTGCTGCTGGGTCTGCTGCGACTCTAGGAACTGCTGAAAATATGTAAACATCTGTGCAGCATCCACAAATCCAGATGGCATCTGCTGCTGGTACTCCTGCTGGTACTGCTGGTGCTGCTGGTGCTGCTGGAACTGAGGCTGACGAAACTGCGGGGGAGGCATGTCTGGGATAGCTGGGATGGTCCCCCGAATAAGTAGAGGTGCACCCCCAAATGTGGCAGAAGCTCCCACATGAGCTGGAGTAAGGGAAGCTGCAGTCCCCGGGTCCTGGTGAGCTGGACGAGAGGTGGCAAACCTCTCAGTGGTGTCACCTGGACCGAGACGTTGCGATCGTGTCTCCACCATCCTGAAGACAGATCAACAAGAAAATCAATACGGAGAAGAAACGATATAGTCAAAGGAGACAGTTTATTTTCAAAAGAAAGACAATATCAGCAAGAATTTAGATAGCAGGGATTTAGATAAGAGTTTTTCCTAATGTGATTGAGTACCTCAACTACATCCTATTACCTACTGCAGGCTGTGGCGATACTCTAGTTCGAATATCACCACATAAACTGGACCTGCATGGGCCACCACTAAAAACGTGTCACGACCCGCACCCTAGAGTAAGGGCACGAGAAGTGGGTACGTCCAGCCTATGTCGCAGTGTCGGCGGTAGAACGCTGTCCTAGGTCAATCATCTAACAATATAAGGTACCTGTACAGTTTATACTCTCCGAGTGGAGGTAACATCACAACATATAGTCTCAATCACATCTAAGGTAGAAAAATGAAAGACAGAAGATAGATAGTAACTCAAAGAGAACCATAGCATAGATGAAATAAGTCTAAGTGTCTAGGATACATAACATCCAGAATGTCAACTCATAATACAATAAGTCTAGGAGTCTATACATCTCCACATCTCAAAATACAACTCAGAATGTGAGACAAAATGTAAATATAGAAAAGACTGCCTAGACTAAACTGGTCTAGACTACTGGAACAACATCCTCAGCTGCAGGTGGATCCTGCTGAGGGTCCTCAATACAAGTGTCATCTAGTCCTGCTCCATAATAAGTAGTCACCCATGCCTCGTCCTCATCCTCTGTAATATTTTCAACAGGTCCAATCAGGACAGGAACGAGCACAATACATCTCACGCAGTTCATATCAGGTTAGGAAATATGATACAGGCAATAGAGTAAGATACATGAACTGCTGAAAGGAAATATACGCTGTAAAAGAGATAGCTGTAATGAAATATCTACTGTATATAGAGAACTGTAAGTGACTAGTGATGTAGAGCATAAGATAGGCATGTGAATGGCTAGAATTTATACATGATTACACTACTGAGTTTGCACATGATTACACTACTTTGGAATTATTCACATGTCCACTTCTACTCCCCCGATTCCCCAATCAATACACAAGGATCTATACAAGTTACGTTATTATACATGATATCACATGGGGCCCATGAAAGGGTACACATGATAGTATACATCAGGGCTCAGTAAACATGAGAGTACATGATCACATGAGTGCACATGAATGATGGAAGCATAGGAGTACATGATGATAGTGAAACACACATAACATGAAGTACCCGATGCTCCCGAGAGGGATAACATCTCATGTAAAGATCCATATAGTACCAATCCATGTTACCAATGTGACAGCAACAAGTAAAGTAATCTAGAGCGAGAAGTAAAGCCTGAACAAGTATGAAACGGTCAGAGAATGTACTCGCCTGCTGTATGAATGTCTGTAGAGAATATGCTGTCTGAGGAGAGGTGTCTGGCTCCTGATCAGAGCAACACAAGTCACAATGTGTTCTAAATAGTAAAAATGATGTCTACTATGCATACTACATGATTCTAGATCAAACTGGTCAAGAGTCAACTCTTGGTCAACTCTAAAGTCAAACTAGTCAAAGTTAGGTCAACACTAGTCAACTAGTTAGGGTTTTAGTCAAACTAGTCAAACTAGTTGTTTTAGGTCATTCCTAGTCATTTCTAGGTTAACTAGGTCAACTTTGACCTAAAGTTGACTTTGGTCAACCCTTAGTCAACAAGGGTCAACAAGTTAGGTTTTGGGCCATTAGGGTTAGCCCCAAGCCATAGGCTAGTGATCTTGGCCATAGGCTAGTCATGGGGTTTTCATATAAACCTATAACTAGAAGATATACACACACACACACACACACATATATATATATATATATATATATATATATATATATATATATATATATATATATATATATATTTACATACTACCCAATACCAATATATAAGTACTATATATAATACAAAACCCTCATACACATAACACACTATATGTGACCTAATGAGACCTAATACAAACATATATATCCTTTATATATATATATATACATACATTTATATATATATATATACAACTATATATATTGCATATATATATAGAGGGAAAGGAAATGAGAGAGAGACTGAATGAGAGAGTGAGTGAAGGACAGTGAGAGAGAGGGAGTGAACACAGGACAGTGAAGGGAAGGGGGGTGGTTCTTGGAACCAAATCCAGCCCTCAACACAAACACACAGTCCATATATACACTCCTATGTATATACACACACAACTACACCTACACACTACCAATTATCCCCAAAACTCACCCACACTCACATATACATATATACTATGTATATACACACTAAAATACACTAGTACAATGTATAAAACATATCAAATTGGTTTTGAAATTCGTTTATACAAAACTGGAAAATATTCTAAAAATCAGGAAACAGTGCACTGTGCACTCGAAATAGGGTAACAAGATTTACACACACTAAAACGAGCTAAGGCTCGATCCTATTGGTTGGTAACTGACACCCCATAGATACACTAGGGTCCTAGGTGCCTGACACGACACCACGACACAGTTTCACGTGTCCAAACTCCCAAAAGCACCACACGGGTAAACTGATACGCTCACACGCGTGCACAGCATCGTGCACGCGTTCCACGTGCTCGTGGACACACCATGAGACACGACACGTCTCGTGGTCGTGCACACATGTAGTCCACACGTAGGGCTACACGTTCCACACCCTGACACGTGTCCACGACACTCGTGGACACAGAACGAACCCCGTATCAGTCGTGAAAATACGACTGATACACGCGAGTTCAGACCGCGTCGTGCACGCGGTTGCACGCGTCGTGCTCGTAACACAGGACACGATGCACCATGTGCTCGTGTCCATGTGTACGCCATGAATAGGGCTTCATGCCCGTGTCACTACGAGACACTCTAGTGTCGTGTCCACGCGACACAATACGCTCAAAGTCGTGCCCGCGTGCGTGTGTGCTGACAGCGCGTGTCCAGTGCGAGTGAGTTTTCTCACTCGACACGACAAGACGCGACACGAGACTTTGGGGGCATGTTCGCAGACATTTCCCCCTTGTTTGTGTCAAGTTACACGTGTCCAAGTGGCCTGAGCTATGCGCACGAAGTGTCGGGTAGCAGGGCATGCACGATGGGCTCGTACGGTCGGTTCGTGTCCAATTTGGACACGGACACAGCACTAAAATGTGCTCAGTCCACGTGTTCTGTGATCAGCAAGTCTAGGGCTACAAGTTTGTGTAATTTGTTTTACAAAAACACAAAAACAAGTCCATTGTGGCATTTCACCAAACAAGGGTTTCTAGCTTAGGATACGTGTCCGATACGGACACCAAACCACTTCTAATTTCCACCAAACTTTACCCACAGTTATGGTAGTCCTACATGAATGCATTTATAAAGAAAAAACAGGGTTTTAACTAAGTTTGAGGGAAATTACCTATTTGTGCAAAATCAATGAAAATCAAAGAAGAGGGGGGTGTGTGTCCTTCCACTTGATGATGTCCAATGCTTCCAAATCCTTGATTGCTAGCCTCCCTTAGCTCCCTAGATGTTGTAGGGTCCCAATGCAAGAAACTAGAGTGAATTTGGATCAATATTGCTCAAGTTATGAAGGGTTGAAGGAAAAGGGATTTTCTAGGAATTAATTTCATGTAAATTATTCATGAATGAATACAAAGGGTTATATAGAAGTGTGTACCAGCTAGGGGGGTACCCTTGGCCGGCCATGGCATGGGGGGGGGGTGTCCTAGCCCTTCCTTCATGGCTAAGGCTTGGACTTTGTGTAAAGGTCTTGATATTTTGCATGGTTTAAGCAAAATATCAAATAAAGGTAAACTAGATATTTAACTTGCTTTAACCTATGACTAAATATCCATCCTATAGCTTCTAGGTTAGTGGCTAACCTCTAGTTTAGGGTGGAATAGGTTAGGGACTAATCATGGGACTTTAACCATGATTAAATAATAATAAAATCACATAATCTCAAATAAAGTTTAGTAAATTACCAAAATACCCTTTTGGCCAAAAACTACTAATTTGATGTTCTAAGCCTATGGCTAAGCTCTTATGGTCATGGAAACTTCTAGGTTAGAGAAAACTAGGATTTACACTAAGTTATACTAACAAAATCACAAGTCATAAGTCATGACTTAGCATGACTTAGGAAATGGTTCTAAGCACACTAGAAATCACCATAAATCATATCATGCCCTAAACGCACTTAATAATTAATAAAAATAATAATTTTTCAAAAATCTCTAATTTCAGAAAACAGGGTGTTACACTCAGGGAAGCTCAGGGATCATGGTTCCCGAGACTCAGGTTTTTTCTTCTGAAGATATAAGAACTGAGGCTCCTATGAGCCAAGCGGTGACTGCACCCTCATCCTCAGGTGTAGGGACTTCTGCATGAGTTGCTCCTTTGACTCCCGTGATGGCTTTGACAACTCCTGTAATGACGCCTCAAGTGCTGGCTGATACAGATGAATACATAAGATTCATGGTTAAGGCCGTCTACAAGATGTTGCGACGGGTGTGTCGGCTATATTGGACGAAAGCAGAAACTTTGCGACTGCGAGGCGCATGGCGCTCCCCTTTATCCAGCAGATCTGTAGTTATCAAGGCCATGATCATATGGCCAAGATTTTGGAAGCCTCTATGGCTGAGCTCGATCTTCGCCTGACAAAACTCCGAAACATTCGGCAAAACAATCTTTCTTCCTTGATCGAAGAAGAGCAAAGTAAGCTGAAGGCTGCCGTTGAGTCGGCTCACTCTGACACAATGGCAATCTGGGCGCAAGAGATGGCCGACGTTGTGGACAAGAAGGAGAATTTATCCTCGTCGATGGAGGAGAAGGCCAAACTACAAGAGTCTCTGAAGGTTAAACTCATGATAGTTGATGTGGAGATTCGTCATCTGCAAGAGCAGCGAGCCCAGCTTCTGGCTGATTCCGAACAGGCACAGGCCGAACATGTCCAGCTGATGGAGGAGATGGTAAGGTGAACTCGCCATGCGGCCTTCTTACTTCGTCGGAAGAAGGAGTTGGATGACAAGTTCGCTGCCAACCTTGCTCCTGAGGCTAGGCACGCGATATTCCAGGAAGCTGAGCGTCGTATTCTAGCGACTGTGGAGACTAAAGCTCAAGACTTACAGCGCCGGGTTGACGAACTGATTACCGATCCTTAGTTCTTTTGCTTTATTTCTTTTTGTTTTCTAGACACTTATGTCTATCTTTGGATGTATGTTTTGAACAATGTAGCTCTGTTATTTCTTTTGCTGGAAAAATAAAGAATCTTTTGCTTTGTTCAATTTTTTTTGTGATTTTTATGGACCTATTATCTGTTGCGCACTTTGGTTTCTAGGTGTAGATAATAAGTTGTATGATGGACCCCGCATATTTACTCAGAGAATATAGACGTGGTAAATATGGGGTACTCCTACTGGGGGTTTATGTGGACTTATCATCCTTGGCGTACATTGATTTTAGGTACGGATTGATAAGTTAAGAGAGAGAGAGAGAGAGAGAGAGGATCGACATATTTACTCAGAGGTAATATGGACATGGTAAATATGGGCTAAAATGGTAAAGTTTTTCTACTCAGAGGTAGTATGGACATGGTAGGAGTGAACTCTTGTGGTAATTTATAGAACAACTCAGAGGTAATATGGACGTGGATGTTCTATAGTGCAACAACACATAGATTGTTGTATGGAATGTTTACTCAAAGGTAATATGGACGTGGTAAATATTGTCTTAAGCATGATCATACATGGTGCAGGATCCTGCTTGATGAGGTATAAAGAGGCAACTCAGAGGTAATATGGACGTGGTTGTTCCTCTACTGGGGATAGAATGCGACGAAACAACTGGGTTCCAGAAGCATATGATTTGTCAAAAGAAGGGGTGTGAACCTGGTTTGGTCAAGTTCACCAGTCCTTTCTCTGGGGAGAGGCAGTACGTTCTTGACGGAGGTCAAGAATGATACTTCCTTAAGGATTTGCTGTCGATGGGAAGTGCGGTTGTTAAGTTGGATGACAACACCCTCCTGAAGACTGAGCCGACGCTGGTATTAGAGTCCCAAGTTGAAGTTTCAGATGAGTGAGAATGTATGACATCCTCTGCTTCTGATTCTTCCGGAGTTGTTGGAGGCGTGTTATCGCCTACCCTCTGTCGGGTACGATGATAGTAGTCTAGCGGCTTCCCTTTTGGCACTGGAAGTCGTAGGAGAAGGCGTCGACCTTTGCCGTAGTTCAGACCTTGGCCGCTCTTCAAGTTGTAACCCATCTTTTGGATGAGATACTTGGCTCGATCGTTGTACCGGTAGATTTGCATTCTGTCGGTGTCGGGTTCTAGCTCTGTCGGTGGGAGGTCTTGGTGACGCTTGACTTTGTTAAAGATAAGGGGCTTCTCGTCCTTGTTCCGAGGTGGGACTATGTAACAGATTCTTTGGTACAGGACGACTCAATTTATATGACTCACACTCGTTATTTGTGTTTGTAACGACTATAGAGCATTATCTAGAGTGTACATGGTATTCCAATGTGGAAGACTAGAATAATTAAAAGACACTCTATTATTGATAAAATACGGGAACTTGTCCCAAAGGATTACATCATCGAGGGATGGGGCATCGACATTAGCCAATATATATTCTCCAAGTTCTTCATCAGTGAGCACTAGAGCAGTCTTGGAAGATTCATAAGAGTTTTTCGAGAGCTTGGCCCATGATGTCTCCTAAGCAGTGCTGAAAAGGACACCGAGGTCTTCTCTTGTGGCCTGACGGGCGCTGACAACTGTGGTGGCTTGCCTTTGAGCCGTACCTTGAGGGGAGCCTCGGTTGGTGTATCGGAAGCTGGAGCCTTTCCTCGAAGCTTGGCTACGAAGGGAGCCACCACTTGAGGGGGCTTGCCTTTGAGGCGTATCTTTAATGGAGCTTCATTGGGTGTAGTGCCCGGAGAAGCTGGCGCCTTCCCGCGGAGTTTGACTACCATTGGAACCGGTGTTTGAGGCGGCCTCCCTTTGAGTCACACTTTTAAGGGAGCATTGATTATCATGTCCACCTCTGAGTCAGCTTCAACCTCAGCTTCTGCCTCATCATCAGTGTCATTGGCTTCATCTTCGAGATGAATTGATTTGTACAGGTCGGCGTCGATGAAGAAGGCTTCAATCCCTCTGAAGGGATCGACATTAGCAAACTCCGTTCGGATGACGCCGCTGGTGGATACGTATTTTATATATTAGTGGAGCATGGATGGCACCACCATGTATTTATGTATCCACGGTCGTCCCAATAGGATGTTGTAGTTGACGTCTGCATCTACAACATAGCAAGTCACCTCGGTCTGGAGATTGTCGATGTGACACTTCAAACGGATCTTTCCCACTGGCTCACTCTTACTGGCGTTGAAGCCACTGATGGTAGTGTAAGCTGCCGTCAAGAAATGCATCGGGATCTCCAATGTCTGAAGTAGAGTTTGGAAGATGATGCTGAGAGAGGACCCAGGGTCGATCTGCATTCGATCCACCTTGATGGTACCGACATACCCTGTGTAATACAGGGGTCTATTGTGCCTGTTGTCCTTGAGCAACATGTCCTATTGAATGAATGTGATGTTGGGGATGATCCCCTCCATATTATGACAGTACCGACATGCTGTCGAATCATCGTCAGGATGCTTGACCTGACTGATGAAAGACTCGATGTCCTTCAGGGCCTCGCAGAGAGCTTCCCGAGTATATTTGGATAGGCGGAGGAGCTCGAATAGGAAAAGCCGTGCTGGAGTACTGGCCAGTTGTGCCAGTATATCGAAGTTGTGGGGCTTGGCTGACCCTAGAGTGTTATCTTTTTGAAGAGGCCTGTCGAAGCGGGCCTCTTTCTGCTTTTGCTTGTCAGCTGTAGGAGGTTGGGATGAACCTTCTCCTTAGAAAACTGTGGTGATGATGGGAGGCACCACTTCGGCCAGAGCCTCCTCTTGCAGGGCGTTCTTCTATGAATGCATTTGTACAGACAGTGCTTTCTCAAGGAAGGAAGTCACCATTCGGCAAGACTTGGTCTTCTTGTCTTTGCTTTTGAAGGTAGAGGGTACCCCCGGTTGAGGTAGTTCTGGAACGAGATCTGGGTGAACCCACATGATCTCCCCCCTGGATGTTGTGAGTGGTGTGAGCCCACCCATGTTGTCACGGGTTGGTAGAAGGTTGACTACTTCCATTGTCGTCTTTGGGATGGGGACGACACCATCTTGAGCTGAGGTAGAAAGTAAGGTGCCGAACTGGAGCGACACCATGTTGGCCGAGACTATCTTCTCCTCGTAATCGACTGAGATGACATTCGCATTGATCATGCGCTGTATGTAGTCTTTGAGGACATAGCAGTCTTTAGTTGGATGTCCGATGAACCGACGGTAGTGACAATACCTCGGGTCGCCGACTCTGTCTACTTTGTCAAGACGCTTGGGATCATACAACTTGATTTTGTCGCCCTGTTTCAACATCTCGAAGAGTTATAAGGTATCTTCATCGTTGAAGGAGTAGACCATCTTCGGCCTTAGTATAGAAGGAGGCCTCTGAGCAGGACCTTGTGTTGTGTTAGATCGCATTGACAGTCAACGCCTGCTTTTCTTTCTCTTCACGACTGCTACTGCTGGTCGCAGGCGATTTCCCTTTGTCGTCAAAGGTGGGGAAGTTAATCCCTAGAAGGCGAGCGTTACGCACCATTTTCTCAGCAGCTTCGACTTTGATGATCAATGAACTCCAATCTGGAGGGGGAGTGGAGTTGAGCCAGAGCTTGATCGCGAGGATCATGTTTATGTTGCAGGAGTCGATGAGTGCATGTTCTGGCATGCTTGGAGGCAACCTTAGGTATGCTTGTCGGAAATGCTCGATGAATTCTCGAACAGTCTCCTTCTCAGTCTGCCATACTTCTATTAGAGATGACATGGTCATGTCTCTCCCTCCGTCGTAGAACTGATCAAGGAAGAGGCATGTCAAGTCGTCGAAGGACGATATGGAGTTGTCAGGAAAACTACGGTACCAGTCGTAGGCAACTCCTTTCAGAGTCCCGACAAACAGGCTCGTGAGCAAGGCGTCTTCTTTTGGGAGATGCCCTGTCTGAGACTGAAAGTAGGTCAAGTACCGACGAGGAGAGTCCTTTCCGTCATATGGCGTTGGTTTATACTTAGAAGGATAAACCACCTTGTTCCACTCCAGAGGGTAGGGTTGAGGAAGCCCAACTTCCGGCGTTCTTTCTGCATGTTTCGGGCCTCAAAGCGTTCACGCAGGTCCCTGATCTTCTTGGCCAAGTCTTCTATCGAGCTGGGAGCAGGTGAAGATGGAACGGCCTGAAGTTGGATATTGGAAGGAGCTGATGCTCGCGGTGCAGTGTGATGTTCTGCCCCTGAAGATACCCGTTGAGGGGGTATAGTTGAATCTCTGTTGGCCCCTGGATCGGGGCTAGTGGAGACAGGTGCCCTTGCTAGAGTGGTTCAAATGTCGAATACGACCTGGGTCAGAATCTGTATAGAGGCAGAGAGAGTCTTGAGACTCCCTTCAAGGGTGTCTATGCATTGTACGATATCCAGTGCTCGAGCGTCTGATTCTTCTTCATCACCACCCCATGCCATGTAGGCTGTCATGACATGGATGGAAGTGGATTGATCGGTCGAGGCTTCACTCTCGACCTCACTTACCTGTAGAGGGGCTTCTTCTTCTGAGGCCTTGTTTTGGCTACCCCCAGCTACGTCTGGGTTGGTTTGTGGGAGAGCTTCCTCAACTTCGATGGGAGGGTTGTCAGAGGCTTGACTACCCCCGGCTGTTGCTTCTGCCAGGGCCTTGCTCCTCGCTCGGGTGCATTCGTATACACCTGGGGACGGGATCACTATTTTGCTCTTCCTCAGTTGAGTCTTGAATATAGAGGCTGAGGAGTTGGTGGTTGTCCTTCTCACGGATGAGGAGACAATATGACAAGAAGCGATCTTGGGCTCCGCTTCATCTTCAATTGGCACTTTCTTTTCGAGGCGACGTCGGATAGGTGTCGTAGTTTGTAGTCGCCAAAACAGGGACTGCCTTTATGGTGAAGCTGCTATTTTATAACAACATTAGTTGATGGTGACATGGCACATGTGTGCCCTGCGAGGGACACATCGTGCTTATTGGTCGTCTCTCCTGATCTACGCTTGTGACTGATCACATTACGCAAATTATGTTGGAAGAGTTTCATTTTAATACCCTCCATCAGGCGCATGGCAAGGCCAAGCACCAGGGTGGTCATGTGAATGCTATACCCCTGACCTGGTTCACGCGTATGAGATACGCCCAGATCATTGGTAGAGGAACAACAATTATGGCAACTTGAGTCCACTTCATGCGCGTCACCCAGGTGGGTGCATAGACTCAACATCGCAGTTGCCCAGCCAGATTTGGTTCCAAAAGTAGTAGATGCGCCCAAGCGGGACATGGACTTTGATAGTCGACTCATTTCTGGCACAGAGGCGCCCGAGTCGACTCTGTACAGCTTACCATCAGCAGGGTGCATGATTTTGAGCGCATGCTTCTATTTTTCTGTTGGCATAGCACGTTTGTAACGCATGGCCTGTGCTGTCTTGGACTTCTTTGTACTAGCCCGCGAAGACACATAGTACTCAGAATCCAATGGTGTCTCGCCATGACAGTGAGTGAGTCTGTTGAAGACAAACTTTTTCTCCTGCGCACAGAGCTTATGCGCTGGAGATTGGTTGCACCTCTGCAACGTTGGCACATCTTCTTCGGCTGGAAAGAAGATGGTAGGGGAATACAGTCAACACTGCGCTTCCCAGATAGATGTGCGACACCATTGGACGCATCCTTATTACTGAGAGCGTCAGCTGGAAGGGCCAGCTACGGTGGCGCATCCCCTTCAGTGATAGTGCCAAGCGTATCAGCCTTGCGCACCTAGACTTGGCGAGTCTTCTTCGGCTTTGGCAGCCGCTTCGAAGGACTCACGCTGCCTCCAGTGATGAACTCCTCATACGCCTGTTGATTGAGGCACACCACAAGTATTTTGTTGGAGGAGCCGAGTTTGATGTCGTTAGATTGTGACACAACTTTCTCATTGGAGGAGAAAGAGTTCCCCAGCAGAGTCGCCGGCTTGTTTGCCATAGAAAATATGACAAAGTTTTATTGACAAAAACTTTGGTATTTTAATTACAAACAGAACAATATACAATGTAGGACTTAGACGTAGTTCTAGGAGTACACTTATTTTTATCTAGAAACTGTGTCGGTGGAGTGAGTGGTAATACGTTGACTCCGTTGACGCTCTGAAGACGATCTTGAACTCTCTGAAGGTCTGGGTTGCCCTGGATGTCGGAGCGTTGCGAGAAGAAGCGGACATTAAGTGTCTCTTTGGGCCTCTATGGAGGTGCTTCTCTCTGAGTATGTACGTCTGTCCTTATCTATGTGTGTATATATTCGTCCCTTACTGTGAAGGAATGATCCTTCTATTTATAGATAACATGCTGGCTGCTCATGTGCGCATATGTCAGATGCACCTGGATGTGGAAATACCACGTGGCTGATGCTGGAGGGGACGCATGGTTCATGCACCCTGGATTAAAATTGAATCTGCTGGACTGCTGCGTTGGGCTACGATGGAGCTGACATGTGACAATCGCAAAGATTTAGTTGTTGCAGAGATCTTGGGTGGTTGACACCCATTCTTTGAACAGAACTGAGTCAAAGGACGCATGGCGTATGCTTGTGGCTCAAAGATCACGGTTTTGGAGGAGAGTGATCTGTCGGAGTGTGCCTAGGATTGGGCGCATGGAGACGACTTAGTCTATGAGTTTTAGGCATCATAGACGAGTCTGGGTGCATGGCTTTTGAGGTGCATGCAGAGCTTCGCATCAAGGTGTGCCTAGAATCAGGCACAGGGGAGGCGACTTAGTATCATGATCTTTAGGAGGCACAAGCAAGTCCAGACGCATGGCTTTGAGGCGCATACATAGCTTCACATCTGTTGTTTGAGATCAGAAGTAAGCCGGGGAGGCGCACGACCACTGGAGCGCATGCAGTCTACTAGGGGTATGTCCACGAGGCATATACAAATGATCGATCTGTCGCGTGGCAATTTTTTGCCGACCCAAGGTGTAATGATGGTGTTGTCATCAACGGTGCTTCGTTTTTAATAAGGTCTGCTGATTGGACATCTTCGGGAGACGTGTAGCCGCCTTTTGTCATTCAGTATTAAATGTTTGATAGAGATAAGTTTGGAGAGGGTGCATCGGTTAGCGCCATTCTGGGCGTATGGTTCTATGACCAACTGGGTGCATCCATGGGTAGCGTATGATATCGACGGAGCATCTGCCAATGTGGCGCATCCTCTTTGGCCCGCCTGTTGAGTTCTTCGAGACGTTTATGGTTGCTTTGACCTAGCCGAATACGAGACGACGGATGTATTTGCTATTAATTCAGATTTATTGTATGGAATTTGGAACGTTGGCCATTTGGCACTCGGGTGTAGGCTGCCCGTGCTTATAAATAGCCGTATGAGGGAAAGCTTTGCTTTTATTATTCAAAAGATGAACTTGGTGAACTTTCGAACTCGAGCTCTTTCTGAGGGTGAAGATGCGCTGCCTAGTCTTCCCTGAGCTTCTGTGATAGTGTCTGTTGCATCCAAATAACGGGATCGTCGAGTCCCGACACAGGCCGATGGTGCCTGTTGCATCCAAGGATCAGGGCGGCCGTGCTCTATCTTTTGTTATGCTGGCAGAGCCACAGGTTGCCGAGTGTGTCTGTTGATTCCGAAGGTCGGGGCATCGTGCTGCGATTCTTGTCAAGCTAGGAGAGCTCCTCCTCCTGCTACACAAGGGCCGATTGGTGCTGATGAGAGAGAATGCTTCGCTCGGACTATGCACAGAGATGCGCATACATTGCGATGCTAGAATGATGCGCCTGGACGAGACATCAGAGTGATGTGCATGACAGATGATGTGCCTGGCAGATGATGCGCCTGGCAGGGGGTGCATGGCAGTTTGCTGCGTCTGGCTGTAGCTTTAGGATTTTTCTTCTTTGTAGAAGTTTTCCTTTATAAAGCCTTTCTTTAGACATGTAATAAACTTTCATATGAAATAAAATCTTCTTTTGATGTCTATACTTTTGATGTGTTCTGCCACGCCGAGTACTTTGTTTAAACTCCCTTGCGCATATTTGAGTCTAGCTGCATAGTATTAAGCGCATAAGAATTCTGGCCTATAGATGTGCCTGAATTTCTATGCTTCTACAATTGTCTTGATATCTACTATATTCGATTCAGTTGTAGTATTTTACTTGATTCCCGACACGATGGTACACGGACTAGTATACGTCGAAACCTGTCATGAGATGTCATTCCTGAGTTACTATGATATATTGGTACATTGTTCGATCTTGTTTCCTGTACTTGTATTGATGCCGATTCTCAAGAGGACTTGCTCCCCTCTTTGGAAATCCCGTGTCATGACGTATTGTGTCCGAATCCATATACTATTCGGGAATAGGGAGTTATTGTAGGTTATGTGATCAATACCCCACCTCCATACATTTCTGTTACTTCCTGCCTGCATCATAGCTCCACCTTCACCACACGTAGGGTGTAGCCTGACCTGATACTGCCTGCCTCATAGCTTACCATTATGGCCGACTTGATCCTATTTTTCTGTATTTCTTATATCATAGTCGGTCAAATGGAACAGCCTGATCCTGACCCAAAACGATCACATAACGCTATAATACTCAAGGTACTGTTTATATTTATATTGTACATCAGATATTCTTGTACTGTTTTACTTTTCTGTACGTTACACCCTGACATGATTTCATGTTTCCATATATTATTTATATTCCAGTCTTGATATATCATCTTGTATTCCATTATAATTATCTCTTACAATATTTGTCAATACTGTGGAACTGCTGTTGGTGCTTGTACTTGCTCATTTTTCTAACAGGATAACCCCGTTGATGTTTACAGAGAATTTAGATGCTGACTGCTCGACCTATTTGGTTATGGCACCGACGGTAACTATTACCAGGATCTCCTCTTATGCCAGTGTCTGTAGAGGATATACTACCAGTAGTGACCTAGACTAGTTATGTTTGACTGGACTGTATTCCAGATTGGTATTGAGACTTGTAGTACTTATTTGGATATTGTGTTATGTCTTAAACTCTGATCTTGTGTGGTGACTTGCATCTATTTCAGTTTATCTATTTCCATCATATTTTTATGATATTCATGCTTATCTTCCTTAGATGTCTTATGATTGAGTTAAGATTATATACCTCAGTATGAATATAACAGGTACATACGTACTGTGTCTAGATGCTATACTTTCTAGTAGACCTATACAGCGTTCTACCGCTGATTCTATGGCGTAGGCTGGACGTACCCACGTGCTCGTGCTCCTAATCAGGGTGCGGGTTGTAACACATTTTTGTGGTTGCCCATGCAGGTCAGAGTCGCAATTAGTACAATTTCGTAATGGTGCTCAACTTAGAACGCTGCTACGAGCTTGCTATTAGGATATAGGTAATAGGCAATATAGGGTGTTACTCATTCACAGTTAGGAACTCTTGATAGATTCCAGGGATAACCCCTGAGAATCTTACTTTGAAAACTCTTGAGTCTATTCCAACTTGCTTTTGCTCATCCTGATCTTGAATATCTGTCTGTTATCAAACCTTATTCTTGCACTAGGATGAGTTTATGGACCCCCGAGAGAAATAGAAAGTAGAAGTTGAACCTATGACCATTTAGGTTGGGTTTTGTTTTAGAATATATCTAAGGAATTTTGAATTTTGACCTAGATGATACCTTTGGGACAACCCTTGAGAATCTCTCTCTAAATCTTACGTCGAAATCTGTTTTCGTTTGTCTCCATTTAGTCTTCCTTGATTTGTCGTTGATTTTGATTCCTGATTTTTGTTGTTGATTTTGATCTTCCATCGAGATAAATTTTGTGGATTGAATTAAGGTATATACTGATAAGGTAAATGTCTACTTTATTTATGGAGTTTAGAATTTATTACCGTCATACTAGCTAGTATGACAAGGACATAGAACTTGATTTTGGATATGCTTATCCTAGTTATGGAATTTGGATTTTCTTGCAGCCATACTGGTTAACATGGTGAGAATTCTAGATGACATGATTTTAGGGTGTATACCTTAGTTATGGACTCTATCGTTTATTGTACCTATGTTTACTGGCGTAGAAAAAATTCTGGTAACATAATTTCAGGAAGACGCGTATCGTTATCAGATTATATCTTAAATCGCTTCACTTCGTTATGACCAGATGAGCAAGAACGAATTCTTATCATCATTCTTCCCTGTCTTAATTAACTCTGTCTATCTACAGCCACAACTAGGATTTTTTCGACATGATTGTTTTGTGTTCCATCTTTCCCATGATTTGACTAAACTCTTCTTCGCTGACCACTTGGGTAATTCTTCTCGTCCTTCTTGGTAATTATTGAAAGTGCCTTATGGATTGATTCAAGAAAAGTTCGAAAAGTATATTTATCTTTGTATTACAGAATCAGAAGTTTGCATCCAGAGAAATACTGGCGAGGCATGACTTCAGATAACGGCATCATGGTTAAATATGTATCTCGAATTCTATGAATCCCTCTTTAGCCGCTCGTCGTGAAGTACAAGTTGGCAACTCTAGAGGGGGGTGAATAGAGTTTATATCAAAAATGATCAATTAAAAATTAAACCCTCTTCACCAACTAAATAATCAGAGTAAAATAAATACGGAAATAAAGAGTAAAGAGCAAGCACAAACACAACAAGATTTTTAACCTGGTTTCCCTCGTAGAGGACTAGTCCAGGCCTGAGAACTCTAGCTCAGGATTGAAATCCACTATTTGTGAAATAGGGTTACAACCACGTGCCTTTTCACAGAAGAGCACGCCAAACTTCTTTCAATGATCGCTTTGGCAAAACTTGGACTTTTTC
The DNA here is from genome assembly GCA_029216955.1 of Iris pallida. Lineage (NCBI taxonomy): Eukaryota > Viridiplantae > Streptophyta > Magnoliopsida > Asparagales > Iridaceae > Iris > Iris pallida. The sequence continues at coordinate 14,451,111 of JANAVB010035420.1, forward strand.
AAGTGACTTACAACTTCTTGCACTTCAAACTTCTAGCTGGATCGTACCGAACAACTTAGACGGTTGGGAAGTTTGAATGCTAAGTTGATGGAAAGGTAAGGTTCTTGAATATATAGGCTATGTAAGAGAAGAAGAAGAAGAAGAAGAGAAGAGTGGATGGTTCAAATGAGAGAAACCAAGGCCTATTTATAGGGTTCGGGGTAGGCAGAATTCGGCCAGAATTCGGTATAAATAATTCAAATTTTTGGCCGTTGGACAACTAGCAGTGATCAAGACCTAAAAATCAGCATCCTGAATTTTAGGGGACCGAGTTCGGTCCGAACTCTGTGTGAGGCAGAGTTCGGCCCGAACTTTGTCTTCTACGGACAGAATGTTCTTTGTGGGCTTTTGATGAATGGGTTGATTTGGATTTGGGCTAAGGAAACCTATAAAACTATGGCTAGCCCAAAGTTGTTCAGTATGACCCAACGTACATCATCCTATACTCAAAAACAATAAAAAAATACAGACTCCAGTATACACAAAATAGTAAAACTCCAAGCAGCTGTGATCTTGAACCAATGAGCTGAGTAGATTGATTTTGAGCTCGATGTGTCAAATTGGACTATGACAAATATTATTTTGTTAATTTTCAATATTAGGTTGACTGTGATCCAGTTTGGATCAACAATCTCTCCCATTTTGATAATTGACAAAACATGATATTTGTATGTCCAATATTCATACCTGGACACATTATAGCTCCCCCGTACTTGAGCAATCGTACTCCCCCATAAACTGATATTTCCTTTAAATACTCATCCAAATATACGTATCCAAGGATACACAATGTATAGTGCTAATATATATAGCAATGGTCATAAGACAAAAATATTAATGGTTCTCCCCCTTTTGACAATCAGCAACAATAGAGACAAAAAAATATAGAAATAAAAACATCCAACTCCATAATGAAAGAGAATCATGCAAGTAGTAGTGCGAACTAATAGCAAACAGAGCCATAGAGTTTAAAAACATAAAGACATAAGCAAAAGAAACATAGTACCAAAATAAACATAGTCCTAATCATCAGTAGCAGTACAATAGCCACATCCATAAAGGAGCATGTGAAGGCCCCGCACCATCAGAACCGGTACGACGGGGATCCACAAAAGCAGAAGTCGGATCAAGATAGCGACGAACCCACAAATCGTCAATACGATAACCGTCGCGAGACGGATCACGCATCATCGGAATCGGCATCGTCGGATGGGAGGCCATGGAGTACTGAATGTCGTGGATGGAGTTGCTGAGCGTACTCATCTGCAGAGTAGTACGGTAGTCCATCTGCGTCCAGCGATCATCCATCTCGGCCCAGCGCTCATCCTCCAAATGGAAGCGATCGTGAAGCATGGTCTGAAGAGAGTCCAGTATAGCAGTAGATTCGGGAGCAGGTGAATCAGGAGCAGCAAAGGGTGCAAGAGAGTCAGGCTCGTCAGCATTATCGGACTCAGAAGAGGCGATAACAGCAACAGTTCTCCTTGCCTTAGTCAGAAAGGCAGGAGGGGGCAAAGACTGACACTGATCTAATGGAATATGGAAGGCACGAAAGATCAAAGGAAGATACATGGAATAAACCAAAGATTTTGCTTTAGGCCTAGCACGAATCATCCAATCCATCATCGTGCGAGGGAAGTTGAAGGGGACGCAAAAGTGAAGAAAGAAGAGAGCAGTAATCTCAAAGTAAGTAACTTCATCTGTTGATCCAGATTTTGGTAAGACCAAAGAAAATATAATTCGATGAAGTTCATAGAAATGATTATCCATAAGTTTTTAAGGGGAAGGATTTGGAGAACAAAGATCACCCTTGAAACTCTCCAACGTGGTCTCTCCGGGAAAAACAAAGTACCGAGCATCATCAAGCCGTTCCCAAGTGTTTGGATCGGGCAAACCAAGTAGGTCGGCTAACTCAAAATTATCAAAAGATATGTCTACACCGGTGACACGTGAATAGATGCGTGTGCGGTCATAAGTCATGTTGCAATAAAACATTTGTATGGCATTCACATATATCGGTTCACGAGTTGCAACAAGCTCATCAAGGCATAAGTCACGAAAATTAGGAAAAAAAATCAGAAAATATCGTAAATTTAATAGGGTGTCCCGCAAAGACACGACGATGACGGAAGTTGACGAACCATGCGTTGGACGCATCTAAGGACACAAAAAGACGGTCATCATATGTGTCGTATTGATGGGTGGAGATGGATTAAAAAGAGGATGCACCAAGTTAGGAGGAGGATGAGGAATAGGTTGTGGTAGAGGATTAGGTTGAGGGTTTGGGTTAGGATTAGTAGAGGATTCACCAATACTTCTCCTTGGTCTTTTACCCCTACCAAGCAACCTAGGAGCCATGAAAAAAAATTGAGATGTGAAGAGAAAGGGAGAGATATACCTTAAAAGAGACCTAAGATGGAGGAGAATAACTCCAAGAATGACTTCCTTGAGTTTGGAGAGAAATTTCCCAAGGAATGGAGCCTTCTAGGGTTAGGGTTTTGAAGAAAATATAAGTGGAGATGGAGGAAGAAGACAATAGAGAAGAGAGAGAGACATATTTTCGAATTTATGTCCCTTTGGTTGGCTGGTCGGGTGAAATATGGGCCATCGGATGAAGAAAAGATGGACGGCTGAGAATGATCTGAGGTTCTGGAATAAGGACACCGAACTCGCCCCGAACTCTGGGTGGGGCAGAGTTCGGCCCGAGTTCTGCTTCCTTGAGCCAGAACTTCAAGCAGAAAATAAAAAAGAGATTTGAATAAATGGTCAAATATATGAATAAAAACAAAATTGAAAATTAGAATTTTCAAATGAGGCAGGCTATAAATAAGCTTTAACCATATAATAACTAAGGAGTTATGACATAAATCAATATGGTGAAGCTGCTATGGGGTAGCTGCAGGGGCCGGATCCCAGCTTGCTGTAGTCCGGAGACTAGTGCACCGTGTTGCTTAGGCTTTTACGCCTTATTGTCAGAAGGACCCTTTCGGCTTTTATCCATAGCAAAGTCAGCATAGAGAATCGTGACATAATCGATAATTACGCAGGCCAATTTAATGTATAACCGTTTCATCTAAAATTCCTAATTCCCGACAAAGAAAATTGAATTGCTCCTCGGATAATGGTTTTGTAAAGAAGTCGGCCAACTGATGAACAGTGTCAATAAATTCTAAATTAATAGTGCCATTCTGTTGGTGATCACGCAAAAAGTGGTGGCAAATTTCAATGTGTTTCGTGCGTGAGTGACAGATGGGGTTCTTAGTGAGATTTATAGCACTAGTATTGTCACAAAATATAGGAATGTGCATAAAAGATAGGTTATAGTCTTCAAGGGTTTGCTTCATCCACAAAATTTGTGCACAACAACGACCAGCTGCGATATATTCAGCTTCTGTTGTGGATAGTGCGACAGAATTCTGCTTCTTGCTAAACCAAGAGACTAGAGCCTTTCCTAATAAATGATACATACCGCTTGTACTTTTATGGTCGACCTTGCATCCAGCAAAATCAGCATCAGAGTACCCAATAAAGTCAAATGATGTTGATTTGGGATACCATAAGCCTACTGTAGTCGTACCCTTAAGGTATCGAAAGATACGCTTAACAACGAACATGCGTGATTCCTTAGGATTTGCTTGATATCTAGCACACAGGTAAATGCTAAACATAATATCAGGGCGACTAGCAGTTAAATAAAGTAGACTGTCTATCATACCTCGATACTTACGTTGATCAATAGGTTTACCGCTTTCATCTGGTTCTAGTTTGGTTGTAGTAGCCATTGGGGTGCCGATTGGTTTGACGTTGTCAAGGTCAAATTTCTTCAGCATGTCCTTTGTATACTTTGACTGACAGATGAAAGTTCCATTTGATGTTTGTTTGACTTGCAGTCCGAGAAAGTAATTGAGCTCTCCCATCATGCTCATTTCAAACTCGGTCTGCATACACTTAGCAAAATCTTGACAGAGAGTTTCATCAGTAGAATCAAATATAATATTATCAACGTAAATTTGCACTAAGAGAATGGTGTCTTTGAAAGATTTTATAAAGAGTATAGTGTCAACTTTCCCTTTTGAAAAACCTTTTTCAAGCAAAAAATTGCTTAACCTTTCATACCAAGCTCTAGGGGCTTGTTTGAGGCCATATAGTACTTTCTTGAGTTTGAAAACATGGTCGAAAAATTTTTGATTTTCAAAACCAGGGGGTTGTTTTACAAAAACTTCCTTCTTAATAAATCCATTCAAGAAAGCACTTTTCACATCCATTTGAAACAGTTTAAAGTTTTAAAAGTTAGCAAATGCAAAAAGCATCCGAATGGATTCAAGTCTTGTAACAGGAGCATATGTCTCATCATAGTCGATACCTTCCTCTTGGTTGTATCCTTGAGCTACTAGACGAGCTTTGTTACGTGTAACTGAACCATCTTCATTTACTTTGTTGCGAAAAACCCATTTCGTACCAATAATCGAATGATTAGCTGGCCTAGGAATGAGTTCCCAAACTTGGCTCCTTTCGAATTGGTTGAGTTCTTCTTGCATGGCAGAAATCCAAAACTCATCATTAAAAGCTTCTATAATGTTTTTTGGCTCAATTTGTGAAATGAAGGCAGTACTAACAATGGAGTCTCTTAATGATGATCTAGTACTTACTCCGTGTGAAACCTCACCTATAACCAAATTTTTTGGATGTGACGGCTTGAAAGAGAATTTCTTTGGCAAGCCCTCTAGATAATTGGTTTCAGTGGTGGTATTCATCGGAGTAGAAGTTGATGGCTCAACATCATCATCAAGAGTAGCTGCTGCACTGTTATCCTCATCGAAAGTCACATTTGTAGACTCTTCCACAATTAGTGAGCGTTTGTTGAACACTCTATATCCTTTGCTCTTGGCAGCATAGCCAAGAAATATACCATCGTCAGCTTTGGCATCAAATTTGCCTAAGTTGTTTTTGGTGTTAAGGATAAAAAATCGACAACAAAAAACTCGAAAATATGAAACGTTTGGAGTTCTTCCAAACCAAAGCTCATAGGGTATTTTCTTCGTAATAGGACGAATGAGCACCCTATTTAAAATATGGCACGCTGTACTGACAGCTTCAGCCCAAAAATATTTTAGAAGAGAGAATTTATTTAAAATGACTCTAGCCATATCGCCAAGAGTCCTATTCTTTCGTTCCACAACACCATTTTGTTGATGAGTTCTTGGACAAGAAAACTCATGATTAAAACTATTTAAATCACAAAACTTTTTAAAATCAGTATTTTCGAATTCGCCTCTATGATCACTTCGGATTCGAGTAATCATGTAGCCTTTTTCGTTTTGAACCTTTTTAGCAAATATTTTGAAAACAGAAATGGTATCACTTTTGTTTGTAAGAAAGAAAATCCAAGTAAAATTCGAAAAGTCATCTACTATCACAAAAGCGTAGAGTTTTCCACCAAGACTGGCTACTCTACTAGGACCAAATAAATCCATATGAAGTAATTGCAAGGGTCTAGTAGTACTTACAGAGTTTTTGGAATAAAATGAGGACTTGATTGTCTTATTCAACTCACATTCAGCACATATCGTATCCTTTTTGAATGTGATGTCGGACAAGCCTCTAACTTGCTTTTTAGTCGATAGCCTGGATATAGTATCCATATTGGCATGACCAAGACGCTGGTGCCACAATAATCTTTCATCCTTGTGAGCATAGAGACATCTTCCTGCACTGTTAGTATATCTAGATTGATAGAAAATATAAATATTATCCTCTCTTTTCCCTTCAAAAGCAATGTCTCCTGTTGACCTATCATAAATATAGCATTTATTTTGTCCAAAGTTAATATCATATCCATGATTAGCAAGGTGACTTATGCTGAGCAGGTTATGCTTTAACTCGGTCACTAGGCAGACATCCTTTATTACAGGAGAAGGAGGATGACCAATAATACCATTACCTATAATATACCCTTTTAGGTTGTTGCCGAAGGATACATATCCTTCTCTCTTCATCGATAGTGATGCGAAAAGATTTACGTCTCCCGTCATATGCCACGAGCATCCACTATCGAGAATCCACTTACTCTTAGTTGATGAGGGAAGGTCCACCTACATCAAGAGTAGATGTGACCTTTGGTACCCAATTTCTTGAGGGTCCTAAAAAGTTAGTTTTTGGCAACCATGCATATATATTCATATCTACTAATTTCCTAACTCTACATTGTGGTGAGATGTGTCCATGTAATCCATAATAGATACATATAGCATTCCTATTTATGTTAGGAGCATGTTGATGATGTCTATATGTAGCATGATAAGAGTGATGTGGAGTAGCAGCATGGTAAGTGTGACGTGGAGTAGCATAATGATGACTATATGTGGCAGCAGGATGATGATTATATCTATATGTAGTATGGTGGTGATTTTGTTTTGTGCAACATAGTGATGATTATATTTATGTGTAGCATGGTGGTTATGTGTCATATTAGACTGATAGTTATGAGAATATTTTCTACGTGCATATGATTTTTGTGCTTTATGGAAGTGAGTGTACATGTAAGCATGTTTGCATGCTGCAGGTGGATGTCGTGTTTGACTAGTTTGAGTAGTATTGTGCCTTGTGTGTGTCTCATGTGATTGGGTTTGAGGTTGAGCAACCTGTTTTCCCAATCTAGTCTCTAATTTCTTAGAGGCAGCTTGCAGTTCACTGATCTTACCATTCAAACCATAAATTTTAGTAATAGAGATCTTATGTCTATTCTTTTCTTCAGCAAGCTCAGTGTTGAGTGCTGTGATCTCTTGTATTTGTTTTTCAAGACGTGCTTCGGCATCATGTAGGCTTAATTTAAGCTTAGACACCTCACTTGTGACTTCCGTAGGTGAAGTGTCTCTAATGTTATCAAGCAATAAAGAGTCTTTGAATCTCGACTTCATAACTTTTGATCTTCTCCTTGGCGTGATTATATTTACCAATGACTTTCTTGTGGTCATCGAGTAAATCATTGAATGCATCGCCAAGTTCATCAAAAGTGAAATCATCGAGAGTTTCACTTGTTACCTTGTCGGATGTTGCCATTAGGCAAACATTGGCAGTGTCTTAAGGAGAGTCATTTTCTTCCTCGGAGTCACTAGCTTCGTTTTTATGCCAAATGCTTGTGTTGGCATATTTCTTTGAGAAAGCCTTCTTGTATGGTTTCTCATATCGGTTGCTCTTCTTTGCGAATGGACAGTCTTTTCGGACGTGTCCAGTCTTCTTGCAGCCGTAGCATGTTGGCTCTTCTTCGTCATCTTCTTGTGGTTCCTTCTTTCTTCGATTGAAGCGAAGGAATTTCTTGAAGTTGCGGACAAGGAGAGCTTGATCATCACCTTCCGAGTTGTCGTCATCCGTCTCTTCAGGATCAGCCCTTCGACGGTGAGCTTTAAGGGCAATCTCCTTAGCCTTAGGAGCAGGCTCTTCGAAGTCTTTGAGGTCAAGCTCATGAGTTATCAGCTTTCCCATCAAAGTCTCCATGGACATTGTAGTGAGATCATTTTCTTCTATTATGGGTGTCACCTTAGGGTTCCAAATCTTTGGTAGCCCCTAAGTATCTTGCGGATCTTCTCGTGATTTGTATATTGTTTGTCGAGAGAAGACAAGGGGTTGATGATGTCGAGGAATCTAGTAATCATTTGTGTTATCGTATCATTTGGCTTCATCTTGAAAGCCTCATATTCTTGAGTGAGACGACTTATTTTTGACTTCTTGACTTGGGTGGTTCCTTCATGCGTCACTTCTAGAAGTCTCCATACTTCGTGAGAGGTGGTGCATGTTGAGACCATGTTAAACTCATTGATGTCTATTGCACAAAATAAAGCATTAATAGCTCTCGCGCCTAGACTCGCCTGTTTCTTCTTCTCGTCAGAATATTTGTCATGGGGTTTCTCAATGAGATCACCATGGACAACTATCCTGGCGGACTTTTTGTAACCATCAGTGACAATGGTCCACAGGTCGAAGTCTAGCGACTTTAGATAAAAACTCATCAATAGGTGTAGTTTGTTCCATCAAATAGGGGAGACCTATGAGTGGACTGCCCTTCACCGTGATTGGAAAGCATGGGTTGAGTGGTTGTCATGGATCACCTCTAGGATGTTAGTCCTTGATAAGAGAACAGAGCACTGATACCAATTGAAGTACAAGTTAGCAACTCTAGTGTCACGACCCGCACCCACTGTTAGGGTACGAGAACGTAACAACGCCCAGCCTACGCCGCAGTGTCGGCGGTAGTACGCTGTCCTAGGTCACAACATCTAGCAATATAAAGCTTAAACAGTTTATACTTCCCGATTGGGGGTGACATGATAAAGTAGACTCAATCACAACTAAGGAAGAAGAAGCACGATATGATATAAAACTCAAGGAAAAACAGATGATAGCATAGCTGATAGATAGAAAATGAAACTGCTGAAATGAAAGGAAACATCCCAAGTACATCAGAAAGTCTAAGTATCTAAGATAATACAAATCCCAAATCCCAAGTATCAATAAGTACAATCATCCATGAAATACTGAAATGAAAGCATCCTAGTCTAAGGGTGAGTCATCCACAGCTAGTGGGACCTGCTGCTGGTCCAGGTCCAATCACTCATCTAAAGTAGCACCGTAATAGGTAGGACAGCCAGCCTCGTCCTCATCCTCTGTAATATTTCAACAGGTCCAGTCAGGACGGAGCGAGTACAAAACATCTCAACAAGTAATAGCAGAAAAGGAAATATTATTATGCTAGAGAATAAAATACAGGATCTGAAGAATTAGAATAATGTAAAAGGAGAGACTGTAAGTAAATATCTATGATATATATAAAGAGAGACAGTGCTAGTGATTAAGAGTACTGCATAAATATGTGAATGGCTAGGGACTGATTCATGATTACACTACTGGAAATTGATTCATGATTACACTACTTGGATTTATTCACATGTTCACTTATACACCCCCATCCCCAATCAATACACAAGGATCCATTCAAGTTACGTTAAGATTCATGATTATACTACGTTGCCCATAAAGGGTGATTCATGAATTGATTCGTGAAGGCTCGGTGATCATGAGGGTACATGAGTCACTAGCTGATTCCCGAAGATTTTTGATGATAGAAGCATATGATACGTGATGTAAGTGAAACACACATGACAAAAGTATCTGATGCTCCCGAGAGGGATAACATCTCATGAAGGGATCCATATAGTACCAATCCGTGTTACCGACGTGTCAGCATCAAGTAAGATAGTCTAAAGCAGGAAATATAATCCTAAACATGATATGAAATGATCAGAGAATATACTCGCCTGTAACTGGTGAATCTGAGAGAATATAGACTGTCCGAGGAGTGGTGTCTATCTCCTATAGAACAGTGCAAGTCACTATGAGTCTACAATGATAAAAAGATACAAATCAATGCATTATACATGAATCTAGGTCAATCTAGACCAAAGTCAACTCTTGGTCAACTTTGGTTAACTCTGGTCAACCCTAGAAGTTAAACTACGTCAACCAAGTCAAACCTAAGTCAAACTAGTCTAACTAGGTCTAACAAGCCATTTCTAAGTCTAACTAGACTACACAAGTCAATTCTAGGCCCACTAGTCTAATAGACACACCATAGGCCAATAGCACAATGTACCCATACCATATCACATATGAAAGTATATGAATATCCCTATATACATATAGGCTAGTATCCATATGCCTACATATATGATATTTATATGCAATCACACATCTACAAGAGAAAATATATATACATATATATGATACACACATATGTGTACTAGGGAAATAACTTAGAAGACAACCCATAGGCTAATGGGTATAAACTACATTACCATATATGATAACACATAACAGTATAAACAAAACATTGAGAGGGGCACTCAAGTGTATATGTGTATGTGTATGTGTGAAAAGTGTGAGGGAGTAACCCCAAACAAAACACCAATGCATCAGGTTTCTAAGTGTCAAACAAACTCAAATTGAACCTTAAACTGAACAGTCTAACTACTCACAACATCAATTTAACTTACTAAAACAATTTCCCCAACTCATGAATTACATATAAACCAAATGACAGTTTTTTCCCCATTTGAAATCTCAGGTTTTGGGTATTAAGGAAAACAGTTTAGGAATGGAGAAAAAGAAAAACCAAACTCAGATTTTTGGTTTTAGGATCAAACACATATTATAATAGCTGCTAAATCAATTGAAAAGGAAAGGAAAACATCCCTGGACTTCTTGACAGTACACAAGTGAATCAAAACAAAGAAAAAATAGAATTTCATATCTCAGTTTTCATTCAGTTCTTCACAAAATAGGACACACTTAATCTATTCTCAATTGAGCTAAATAACCCATCAACCAGCCCCCAATCTCAGGTTAAAACAGTTCCAAACAACTCAGGTTTTATGTATTAAAACAAAATAGTTTAAAGCCATACTCAAAACTCAGTTTGACAGTCCTGAAATTGGAAGCCCAGGATTTGAATCCCAAACCACCTCAATATGACCCCAAAATCAACATGCCAATACACAATACATAGGTGAATATGTTAGGGATCAAAGACCATGAATTTAACAGTTCATAATAAGTAAAAATCAATGCCAAAATCCATTTTAAAACTGGAAAAAACTGAATTGAAACATGTATCAGGAAAAATATAGAAAGAGGGGATTTCATCAATCAAAACTAAATTAAATGCCCAACAGTGGTAGGTATAGCATCCACACATTACATACGTATTTTGTGTCAAGTTAGTGTCCACCAAAGTGGACACAAACGTGTCCAATTCAACCCAAACTGAAATCGGGCAAACTGGACACAGGGATTGGGGACAGCGTCGTGCAGGTGTGCACGCGTGTCGTGCACCCGACACAGGCCTTCCCAATCCTCGTGCTCGTGCAAGGGGGTGCGCCTAGGGTAGGGCTAAGTGCTTGACACCCTGAAACGTGTCAGAGTGTGTCGTGTCCAAAGATGTGAAGCCGTATCAGTGGCAAATAAAATTGTGCACAGTGACAGTGGTTTCCCCGTGCGTGGTCGATATCTCACCAACCCGACCACGAGATGTCGTGAAATTTTGTATGTGGGATGGCAGACGATGCCGCTAACTACCCACAAAATTTCGTGTCAAACAAATTTGTGTCGTGTCCTGTTGAGACCCCGATATGCAGGAGATTACTATAGCCCGCGTGCGTGTGCACGAGGGCGTGTGCACGAGTGTCCTACCGACACGACACAACCACGAAATCATCTCAGAGTTACAGAAATGGATAAGCGACATCAAAACACGATTTTCCATTCAGACATTATTCGAAAATAACACAAAATAATCCACAGTGGCATTTTCACAAACACCTAGCTCAGGACACTGATACGTGTCCTGTTAGGACACGAAACGGTACAAAAACCTAGGGTTTCCTATTCCTACTATTAGGTTAGGTCTAGGGCTCCCTATGGATGCAAAAATCTCAGGATTTAATGGTGTGGATAGAGAGTTACCTCAATAAATCAAAACTCTCCAAAAAGCTTTAATGAGTGATGTTCTCCTTGATGGTGAACTCCTCCAAATTGTTAGAAAACTGAGAACAATCAATCCCAACAGCAAGTAAACAATAATTAGAATCTATTGCAACTTGTTTGGATTAAAAAGGAGAAAAAATGGATTTATTATGAATTTCTAAAGATGGGAGCTCACCTCTTTCTTCTTGAAATGGATTCCTATGGAAAGGAGGCTAGCCCTAGAAATTAGGAGGGGTTTTATAGTGGGGGAATCCCTAGGTTGGCTGGACAAAATGATTGGGTTGCTAATTTGGGCTTTGGGCCAAGTCCTATAGGCTATGGCTAAGTTGTTTATTAAATGGTTAGAACCATAAGTCATGACTTATGAAGTTTTAAACCATATTAGCCTAAATAACTCCAAATCACTCCCAACTAGTTTCAATGACTTAAACCTCATTACATTAGGTCAAACCAAGGTTACTTAACCTAACTAAGTGGCCATAACCTAGATTAGTCACTAGGTTAGTCTTCTAGTCAACACAAGTCAAAGTCAACTATAGGCCCAAAACAATTATCCTAAAAGATCACCATAAATTATATTAATTCTAATAAATCATAATAATACATAATAATTCCAAAAATTCCCAAAATTTGAAAATGACCAAAATACCCCCAAGCTAGAAAAGTGGTAGTGACAAATCTACCCTCCTTAAAAGAATTTTGTCTTCGAAATTTAAGATCGATAGTACTCCTTCTATAGCCTCTAACCTACCCAATATCTAAGGTAACACTTCCTAACACTGGAATAATAAACGGACATCTAAATAGTGTCAATCTAAGAATACCTCCAATACTGCTCTGCTGTACGACGGTAATGGAACTTCAATAAAATATGGACTGGAACCTATATCCAAGGGACTGGACCTATTTTAAGGTGGTCTTAACTAAGGATGAAAAGGAACTGATCATAGGCTATAGGTATGCTCAAACTATTATTAACCATCTATTAATACATTCTATTACCATAGGAACGATGCATTACTACGACATATAGACCCCTATCTCTCATAACACATTTATACTCACCAAAAGACTAGGACATTCTATCAAGGCTGAACTATAATCTCTCATAAATCTCATAAGCTACATGTTTATAGACACACATCCCCACATCAAGGACTAACCTATGTATATCTACAAATGATACTAATGGGTGACGTCCCTATTTCCCCAACAATCAAGGTGTAAAAAATTATCTAAATCATGCAATTTGAAGGAATAGTATACAAGGTCAGGGCATACCGTAGCAGTTGGAAGTCTCACCTAGGTACACTAATCATTCTAGGTCAAAACAGTACTATGGTATCAACACACAAACAATCTAGGGTGTCCTAATTAGAAAAGTAAGGGAACAACAATCATCAAGGTTGTAGGACTGTCTACCATCCTATATAAAAATTGGTCATTAACAAGCAACTAAGAAATTATTAAAAGGTTACTATTCCATAAAATGGCAAAAATTGAAAATTTATGCACAACAAATCACAAATAGATTTTTGTCTTGACACGATCTAAGTTGATCAATTTTGGGATAAAACGAGATTTGGGCAAGAAGGGAAATCAATGAAATCAAAGTATGAGCACGAGCATCCAATGATGGAGGTTCAGGTCATGATTAAATTTAATTCGACTGAGTACGAATACGAGGTTCATAGGCGATGAAAAGATTTCAAGAAGAATTGTCAAGGCTGTCGCGAATGAGACTCTAGGGTCAAGTTTAACTATGTCTCCATTCTCGTAGATTGATACATGAAAAAGCGAACCAAAGTGCAATAGATTGATCAGACCATCATGTACCGGTTCTGATTAGACAATATGTTAGTGGGTGGCCACCCAATAAAATATGTCATGACCAAGCTCGAAAATAGATAAGCTTGCAAAACTAAGGCTAATTTAGCAGCACAAGATATAAGGGTGGTAATGATGAAAGGAATTACATAGTCCAAGTTTCTTAACCAATGGGTCAAGTAATCAGATAAGGTACAAGATTAAGCATCTAAGGAAACAAGCAGAACACCATCACATGTCGGGTCGAAAGAATTGAGTCAAGGCTGGATTTCTAATTGAAATAAGAAGAAATTTAGTATAATGGTAGAGGTTATAGTTTAGCCAGTTGACCAGAAAATCATATCAAGAAAATAGAGTACAAGAAGACGGATTTTAGTGGAACATGATATACCTACACGAAGGTGAGCTCGTCTAGGTCTTGCATATAAGATTTGTTGGAGGGTAACAGCTAGTATTACATTCCGAATATCAAAGTCACGATAAGGAACGTCAAGGATCTCAATTAGAAAGTGGGAGTTCAAGAAGTGGTAATTAATGCACAAAAATAATGAAGATCGAGTTAGTCATCTGCTTCTGATACTCTTAAGTTCATCTGGTCATAACTTGCCAATCATATCTTTACCTCACCAGTCTCCATATAAAAATTTAACCTTTACTTAAACCCTTACCATGACTACCGTAGGCAATTCCCAATTTCCAAACATCACTCTTGAAGCACAGCCCTCACATTTAGGAATCAACATTAACCATTTATTTAAATTTCCAAGTTCTTTCACCTTGTCTTAAATTTGACCCAAAACCTCTAAATCCCGTTTACGAATTCCTTGAACTTGTTCAAATTGTTCTCCTCGTATTATTTAATTTAAATCTCTAGGCCTTACAAAACTTATCTTTCATCATAAAATCAACTTCCGTATTTTCTTCGACATACACTCTTGAATATTATTCTCCTAAAAATATTTCACAACAATCTCTAAACTTCCATAACTTTGTGCTCTCTCTATCCCTAGTCATTTCCTCGCAACATCTTGTTTAATATCCTTATTAAACACAATTAACTTCTCTTTTCCATTACTAACCTTCTACATAGCCTTAGAGTAAAAGTTTTCCCCAGGATCAATAACCAAGATTTTCTAAGTTCTCAAAACTAGGTTGACCTCTGATATCCTCATTAGTTTTGAATACACCTATAAACTATCTCATAACCCTAAAATTTCTCTAAATGTAATTGTTTCCAGATTGGCAGTATACATCTCCTTATTCTATTCGAGACCTTTACCATATTTCTATCTCAATTTTCCATATGGAATACTCCACATTTGATTTCCTTTAGATCATCATAAAATAACCAGTTACGTCTTCTCTGAGCTACATAATTTACATCACTTCCTTAACATTTCTCAGGTAAAATGATATGAAAATTCAAGAGTTTCGAAGTACATCTGGTAGGGATGACAAGATATGGGTAATTAATGTAATGAGACAGAGTTTAAGATAAGAGGTAAATAAGAATGCAAGGAAATAATGGCGAGAAAGAATAATGAAGATATGTTCCTTCTCATCGGTTCAAACGAGAGGAACCCATCAAGCTTAAATTCAATAGCAAGGAATAAGGGTGAATCCAAACAAGAGAAAAAGGAATTCTAATTGAAGTTCAAAATGAGTTTCTCAGGGGTCGTCCCAGAAATCTCTCAAAGAATCCTAAGTGTGATTGAGTACCTTGGATTTGAAAATATTAATCTAAATACAAAATTAAATCAACAACTACAAAATTTTATCAAAATCATCAACTAATACCAGGATTCAAAGTTCTACAAAGAATCCACAAAATCAAATTCAAATCAAGGAAAAAGGTGAATCAAAACAAGGAAAAGGAGTTTAAATCGGAATTCAAAATGAGATTCTCAAGGGTCATCCCAGGAATCTTTCAAGGAATCCTAACAGTGATTGAATATCCTCTCATCCTAACATCTTAATTTATATATCCTATAGCAGGCTCATAGTAGTACAACTAAGTCGTTGCGCTACTACAAAATCGCACTAATGCGAATCTCGACCTGCATGGGCCACCACTAAAAATGTGTCACGACCCACACCCACTGTTAGGGTACGAGAACGTAACAATGCCCAGCCTACGCCGCAGTGTCGGCGGTAGTACGCTGTCCTAGGTCACAACATCTAGCAATATAAAGCTTAAACAGTTTATACTCCCCGATTGGGGGTGACATGATAAAGTAGACTCAATCACAACTAAGGAAGAAGAAGCACGATATGATATAAAACTCAAGAAAAAAACAGATGATAGCATAGCTGATAGATATAAAATGAAACTGCTGAAATGAAAGGAAACATCCCAAGTACATCAGAAAGTCTAAGTATCTATGATAATATAAATCCCAAATCCCAAGTATCAATAAATCCCAAATCCCAAGTATCAATAAGTACAATCATCCATGAAATACTAAAATGAAAGCATCCTAGTCTAAGGGTGAGTCATCCACAGCTAGTGGGACCTGCTGCTGGTCCAGGTCCAAGCACTCATCTAAAGTAGCACCGTAATAGGTAGGACAGCCAGCCTCGTCCTCATCCTCTGTAATATTTCAACAGGTCCAGTCAGGACGGAGCGAGTACAAAACATCTCAACAAGTCATAGCAGAAAAGGAAATATAATCATGCTAGAGAATAAAATACAGGATCTGAAGAATTAGCATAATGTAAAAGGAGAGACTGTAAGTAAATATCTATGATATATAAAGAGAGACAGTGCTAGTGATTCAGAGTACTGCATAAACATGTGAATGGCTAGGGACTGATTCATGATTACACTACTGGAAATTGATTCATGATTACACTACTTGGATTTATTCACATGTTCACTTATACTCCCTCATCCCCAATCAATACGCAAGAATCCATTCAAGTTACGTTAAGATTCATGATTATACTACGTTGCCCATAAAGGGTGATTCATGAATTGATTCGTGAAGGCTCGGTGATCATGAGGGTACATGAGTCACTAGCTGATTCCCGAAAATTCATGATGATAGAAGCATATGATATGTGATGTAAGTGAAACACATATGACAAAAGTATCTGATGCTCTCGAGAGGGATAACATCTCATGAAGGGATCCATATAGTACCAATCCGTGTTACCGACATGTCAGCATCAAGTAAGATAGTCTAAAGCAGGAAATATAATTCTAAACATGATATGAAATGATCAGAGAATGTACTCGCCTGTAACTGGTGAATCTGAGAGAATATAGACTGTCCGAGGAGTGGTGTCTGTCTCCTATAGAACAGTGCAAGTCACTATGAGTCTACAATGATAAAAAGATGCAAATTAATGCATTCTACATGAATCTAGGTCAATCTAGACCAAAGTCAACTCTTGGTCAACTTTGGTCAACTCTGGTCAACCCTAGAAGTCAAACTAGGTCAACCATGTCAAACCTAAGTCAAAGTAGTCTAACTAGGTCTAACAAGCCATTTCTAAATCTAACTAGACTACACAAGTCAATTCTAGGCCTACTAGTCTAATAGACACACCATAGGCCAATAGCACAATGTACCCATACCATATCACATATGAAAGTATATGAATATCCCTATATACATATAGGCTAGTATCCATATGCCTACATATATGATATTTATATGCAATCACACATCTACAAGAGAAAATATATATATACATATATATGATACACACATATGTGTACTAGGGAAATAACTTAGAAGACAACCCATAGGCTAATGGGTATAAACTACATTACCATATATGATAACACATAACAGTATAAACAAAACATTGAGAGGGGCACTCAAGTGCATATATGTATGTGTGTGTGTGAAAAGTGTGAGGGAGTAACCCCAAACAAAACACCAATGCATCAGGTTTCTAAGTGTCAAACAAACTCAGATTGAACCTTAAACTGAACAGTCCAACTACTCACAACATCAATTTAACTTACTAAAACAATTTCCCCAACTCATGAATTACATATAAATCAAATGACAGTTTTTTCCCTATTTGAAATCTCAGGTTTTGGGTAT
This sequence comes from Iris pallida, assembly GCA_029216955.1. NCBI lineage: Eukaryota > Viridiplantae > Streptophyta > Magnoliopsida > Asparagales > Iridaceae > Iris > Iris pallida. The sequence continues at coordinate 14,468,567 of JANAVB010035420.1, forward strand.
TAAGGAAAACAGTTTAGGAATGGAGAAAAAGGAAAACCAAACTCAGATTTTTGGTTTTAGGATCAAACACATATTATAATAGCTGCTAAATCAATTAAAAAGGAAAGAAAAACATCCCTGGACTTCTTGACAGTACACAAGTGAATCAAAACAAAGAAAAAATAGAATTTCATATCTCAGTTTTTATTCAGTTCTTCACAAAACAGGCCACACTTAATCTATTCTCAATTGAGCTAAATAACCCATCAACCAGCCCCCAATCTCAGGTTAAAACAGTTCCAAACAACTCAAGTTTTATGTATTAAAACAAAACAGTTTAAAACCATACTCAAAACTCAGTTTGACAGTCCTGAAATTGGAAGCCCAGGATTTGAATCCCAAACCACCTCAATATGACCCCAAAATCAACATGCCAATAAACAATACATAGGTGAATATGTTAGGGATTAAAGACCATGAATTTAACAGTTCATAATAAGTAAAAATCAATGCCAAAATCTATTTTAAAACTGGAAAAAACTGAATTGAAACATGTATCAGGAAAAATATAGAAAGAGGGGATTTCATCAATCAAAACTAAATTAAATGCCCAACAGTGGTAGGTATAGCATCCACACATTACATACGTGTTTTGTGTCAAGTTTGTGTCCACCAAAGTGGGCACAAACGTGTCCAATTCAACCCAAACTGAAATCGGGCAAACTGGACACAGGGATTGGGGACAGCGTCGTGCGGGTGTGCACGCGTGTCGTGCACCCGACACAGGCCTTCCCAATCCTCGTGCTCATGCAAGGGGGTGCACCTAGGGTAGGGCTAAGTGCTTGACACCCTGAAATGTGTCAGAGTGTGTCGTGTCCAAAGATGTGAAGCCGTATCAGTGGCAAATAAAACTGTGCACAGTGACAGTGGTTTCCCCGTGCGTGGTCGATATCTCACCAACCCGACCACGAGATGTCGTAAAATTTTGTATGTGGGATGGCAGACGATGCCCCTAACTACCCACAAAATTTTGTGTCAAACAAATTCGTGTCATGTCCTGTTGAGACCCCGATATGCAGGGGATTACTGTAGCCCGCGCGCGCGTGTGCACGAGGGCGTGTGCACGAGTGTCCTACCGACACGACACAACCACGAAATCATCTCAGAGTTACAGAAATGGATAAGCGACATCAAAACACGATTTTCCATTCAGATATTATTCAAAAATAACACAAAATAATCCACAGTGGCATTTTCTCAAACACCTAGCTCAGGACACTGATACGTGTCCTATTAGGACACGAAACGACACAAAAACCTAGGGTTTCCTATTTCTACTGTTAGGTTAGGTCTAGGGCTCCCTATGGATGCAAAAATCTTAGGATTTAATGGTGTGGATAGAGAGTTACCTCAATGAATCAAAACTCTCCAAAAAGCTTTAATGAGTGATGTTCTCCTTGATGGTGAACTCCTCCAAATTGTTAGAAAACTGAGAACAATCAATCCCAACAGCAAGTAAACAATAATTAGAATCTATTGCAACTTGTTTGGATTAAAAAGGAGGAAAAATGGATTTATTATGAATTTCTAAAGATGGGAGCTCACCTCTTTCTTCTTGAAATGGATTCCTATGGAAAGAAGGCTAGCCTTAGAAATTAGGAGGGGTTTTATAGTGGGGGAATCCCTAGGTTAGCTGGACGAAATGATTGGGTTGCTAATTTGGGCTTTGGGCCAAGTCCTATAGGCTATGGCTAAGTTGTTTATTAAATGGTTAGAACCATAAGTCATGACTTATGAAGTTTTAAACCATATTAGCCTAAATAACTCCAAATCACTCCCAACTAGTTCCAATGACTTAAACCTCATTACATTAGGTCAAACCAAGGTTACTTAACCTAACTAAGTGGTGTCACCCTCACTTTTCCCAGTTAGGGGTAAAATGGTAATTTTCCATTTTATAATATTTTTGGGAATTTTATTTCATGAATATTATTATTTAATTATTATAGGAGTCGGGTTCGAATTTCATCGCATTCCGAGTTAATTCGGGACCCCGGTGAATTTCGACTTGAGCTGTAATTAGCCTGTTAGCTAACCATGGCCCACCACACTAAATTTTAGGGTTAAGAGTTTGGACTAGTTTCCCCATGAGTAATCTAGTTTAATTATGATTTTTATTTATTTTTAGCAACTTCCTAAACCTAATTTGGAATTTATTTAATATTAGGCTTAGGGAGGGGCAAACTTGTAATTTACAAGTGCCCCTCACACCCTCACCATGCCATGGCCGGCCACCTATAGGCCCCCCCCCCCCCTCTTCCTTCACCACTAAGAAACTCTCTCTCTCTCTGTCTTCCAAATTAATTTCTTTTCAAAGCTTTCTTCTTCCTCTTCAAACCTACAATTAGGTATGTCTTTAAACTCCCATTTAAATTCTCCATTTCATTTATTGTTTCACATTAATTAGAGAGATGACCATCCTCTTCCATTTGCCCACAAATTTGTAGGTTTTCCCTAGAAAAATAGGTTAAGGATTTATTAGGATTTAATCTTTTTGAGAGTGGTGTATATATATATATATATATATATATATATATATATATATATATATATATATATATATATATATATATATATATATATATATATATATATATATATACATGTGTATTTATGTGTGTGTATTTATATATGTATTTGTGTGTGTGTAGAGGAGGGTGATATTTGTGTCATGGGAATGGTGGTGTTGTGAGAGTGGTGTGTGTGTTTATATATATATATATATATATATATATATATATATATATATATATATATATATATATATATATATATATATATACATGTGTATTTATGTGTGTGTATTTATTATATATGTAAAAAAATATATATATATATATATATATATATATATATATATATATATATATATATATATATATATATATATATATATATATATATATATATGTATATATATATATATATATATATATATATATATATATATATATATATATATATATATATATATTATATATATATATATATATATATATGTATATATATATATATATATATATATATATATATAGTTATATGAGTGTATTTATATATATACATGGATGTGTGTATATGGATGTGTGTATATGGATGTGTGTGTGTTATATATATAATTAGAGGGATGGATAGATATCTAGATAGATTATAGATAGATATCTATATATATATATATATATATATATATATATATATATATATATATATATATATATATATATATATATATATATATATATATATATGTGAAGTATATATATAGGAAGATAGAAGAGGAGATGAAGAAGAAGAAGAAGAAGAAGAAGGGCAGCCACAGCAGCAGCTGTGCTGCAGTAGCAGCAGCAGCCAAGTGCTGCTGCCAGGTCTTAATAGCCCCCCCCTTTGGCTTTTAGGCCTATAAACCCCCCTTCACCTATGTATATATATATATATATATATATATATATATATATATATATATATATATATATATATATATATATATATATATATATATATATATATATATGTATTATATATGGTTAGAATCGTAGAGAAGAGTAGAAGAAGATTATAGAATGAGAAATTAGAAAAGGATTTGAGGTTGGGAGGAAAGATTGAAAGAAGTTAGAAGAATAGGAAAAAGGCTAAAATAGAAAAAGGAAAAAACCGAGTTAGAGGGCGAAACGGAGCTCGGAGTATCCGATTGAGTTGAAACTTGGCGTGGGGCATGAATACGTGATTTAGATTTTGCGGGTAGGCTTCCGGGTGGAAATCGGAGTCGTAGGGCGCCCGTATCGCGCCGTATCGGTGCGTATCTTGAAATATTCAAAATTTTGACAACGGGCCGTATCATGGACCGAATGTCCACGTTACCAAGGTTTTTTGGTAGATATTATATGTATAGGTTAGTACCTTGCAACTTTAGGGAGCTCGGGTCAAAATACCAAGCGTAGGTAGGCTAACTGGATAGTTGCCGAAGCTAGAATTTTACCCTTTTTAAGGGTAAAATAGGATATTGGCCTACGGCCAAGATATGAGTTTCGAAGTCCAAGATGGACTTGGATATGGGTTGTAGAGGTTGGTAATAGTTAGAAATAGTCGCCTAGACCTAGTCTTGGCCCCGGTTGACCACGGTTGACTTTTTGGACCAAAAGTCAACTATGGGTCAACGCTTTACCCAAATTAGTCCCGATTTTCATTAGACTTGTGTAGTTGACCAAAAGTCAACTATTAGTCACCATTGACCTAGGGTTGACCATGGTTGACCTAGAGTTGATCAGAGTTGACCAGTTGACCAAAAGTCAACTGTAGGCCAACTCTTGATCCCGTTTGACTTTCTTCGACTTGTTTTGACCCGTGATGCCTGGTATGACCTAGGATTGACTTGGTTAGGCTTAGATTGACTTGATATTATTTGATTTGACCTAGATTGACTTGACAGGACTAGTGTGACTCAGTGAGACCTAGTTTGACCTAGATTTGCATATCATTCATTGTAAATCATTCCTAAACTTGTTTAAACCTAAATTAACTTACAGTATCTCATATTTAGGTCTTCTGATACCGCTCTGAGCATTGATATACCATATAGCTCAGGACAGCAGGCGAGTACATTCACTGATAGTTTTCATTGTCTTGATATCTGCTATATTCGATTCAGTCGTAGTGTCTTACTTGATTCTTAGTCACGATAGCTCACGGACTAGTACACATTGGATCATGACATGAGATGTTGTTCCTGGATTTCTGGGTATATGGGTACACTCCCTGTCTTGTTCCCTGTACTTGTATAGACACCAATTTCTAAGAGGATTTGCTACCCTCTTACGAAATCACGTGCCATGACGTATCATGTCCAGATCCATTGTACTATTCGGGGATGGAGAATTATTAGGGGCTATGTGATCCAAGCCACCCTGTCACTATTCATGTGCTCGTGCCACTCTTCCCTCACGAAGGGTGTAGCGAGATCCCTTGCCTTGTGCTCGTTATCCAGGTTGGCCGGCATGTCTCTCCGTTGAGGTCACCGTGGATTGCCGGGCCAAGTGGATAGCCTGTCCTGTCACTTATCCTAAGCCGATCACATATCGCTCTAATAATTTAAATCACATTTTATATTTATTTTGTCTTATCGTATATCCTGTTCTGTTCTATATTCAGTATTTTCTCACCATGCCATGATATACAGTTACTCACATGCTCTACTTGCCTTTATATTGTACCTTGATTGGAGACTAAGTTCTGCTCGGGAGAAGAGTTACAACCCTGGTCCTTGTTTGGTTTAAGGGTTGTAACTCGACTTCCGAACGGTTTCCAAGTCTTCATATATCTTTGTCTTGTAGTTCATTATACTGTCTCTTATAGAATTTGTCAATTCACATGGAACTGCTGTTAGTATTTGTACTTGCTCATTTTCCTGACAGGATACCGTTATGATATATTATAGATGATTCTGATGCGGACTGCTCGACCTATTATGGGCTCGAGTCAGATGGAGTAGCCTTAGATCGTGGCCTTATAGTGGAGCCACTAGATTTTGTACTTCCAGAGTAGTATAGGTTAGCTAGGTTTGACTGGACTGCGATCCAGCTAGCTTATCAGACTGTAGTTCTATATTCTATTTTGATACTCTGTGATGTATATCTGGGCTTGTATTGGTCTCTGCACTTGTTTACTCTTTCATCTATCATATGTCTTTCCTCTGAGCTATCTACCTTAGTTTTATTCTGTGATTGAGACTGTATTGCTATGTCACCTCCATTCGGAGAGTATATACTGTACAGGTATATTTTAACTGTTAGTCATAGGTATTTACAGACGTTATATACAGCGTTCTACCGCCGATTCTGCGGCGTAGGCTGGACGTACCCACTTCTCGTGCCCCTAATCAGGGTGCGGGTCGTGACACATTTTTGTGGTGGCCCACGCAGGACCAGTGTCGCAATTAGTGCGATCTCGTAATGGTGCTCGACTTAGAGTACTAATTACGAGCCTGCGATTAGGACGTAGGACCTAGGACATGATAGGAGTTTCTCAATCACACTTAAAAAATTTCTGATCTTTTGATTATCATAATTATTTACCTTGTATTAAATTAACTGTCCTTCTTTGATAATCTACTCATGTGCCATATTGATCTCTTTGTTTTAATTCGTCTCCAGGATGACGAAGACGCACCCGCAGGCCACTGGATCGAGTAGCTTGCCTGAGAGATCTGATCAGGCAGAAGAGGAGGTTCACGAGACTGCCCCCAGTGATTCTACTATTCTGGAGACCCTGGCAGTCGCACAAGAAGGTCTACCACCTCCACCCCAGAGGGTTACGGCCGTTCTTCCAGAGATACTGCCGCCAGCACCACCGATACCGACGGATATACATCACATGTTCCTTCTCCTTCAGCAGATGATGGAGACACAGCGGGCCCAGGCAGAGGCGTCGTAGCGACAGTCGGAGGCGTCACACCGACAGATCGAGATGCTGAGGCAGAGTATGGAGAACTCGCATCAACTTGCCTTTGCAGCAGTAGAGAGAGTAGCACCGGGTACGGTGCAGGGCCCTACTGGCCAGCAGCCGAGCCAGCAGCAGTCCAGGCCGGGGACAGTGTTAGACTTTAGGAAGATGAGCTCCAGGGACTTCTCAGGCACGGAGGGCATCCTTTACGCAGACGACTGGCTAGAGGATGTAGAGCGGAGCATGGAGCTGGCAGAGCTTCCTAGAGCACTTTGGGTTTCGGCCGCAGCCAGCCGATTCTTCGACATTGTGCTGACATGGTACCGTACGGATCCTCGTGCGTCGGTGAGAGGGCTGACTTGGGAGAACTTCCGAAGGCTCTTCAAGGAGAAGTTCTTCCCGGACGTGGCTCTTACAGCATTGGAGGGCCAGTTTGTGGGTCTAGTTCAGGGGAACTCGTCGGTGGACGAGTGTGCAGCTGAGTTCTTCCGCCTTAGCAGGTTCGCTCCCGGTATGATCCAGGATGAGGGACAGAAGGCTCGTAAGTTCCGCAGGGGACTTATTCATGCAGTGCGCACCCGCACCTCGGGTCGCCGTGATGTGACGTTCGATCAGATACTGATGGACGCACAGATCGCAGAGGAGGACTTCGGCCTCAAGCCGAAGAGGAGCGGAGATACTATGGGGGCGAGTTCCAGTGCGGGACCGGCCAAGCGCCCCCACTTTCAGCAGCAGCAGCAGAGGCCATTTCAGCAGCAGCCTCTGTTGCAGATCCAGCAGGCACCGGCGCGTGCCCAGCAGCACCAGGGACAGGGTCAGAGACCGGCTATACCGTGCGGCTTCTGCGGGAAGCCGGGGCACACCAGGGAGGCTTGCAGGAAGAGGTTGGGCGTCTGTCTCTACTGTGGGGTGCCCGATCACCAGCTGAAGGATTGCCGCCTTCGCAGAGTCAGAGGAGGCCAGGACAGAGCACAGCCGGCTAGAGGACCAGCGGTTCAGCAGAGGGGTCCTCCACTCCAGACCCAGCAGCAGCGTTTTGTCCAGTACCAGAGGGGAGCACCCGCGGGCAGGGTGTTCGCTTTGGCAGCAGAGGAGGAGGCAGAGCCCGTAGGAGATGTTGTTGCAGGCCATGTTCTCCTAGATTCTTTTCCTGCTTTCGCCTTATTTGATTCTGGGGCGACCCATAGTTTTGTGTCTGTTTCTTTTGCTCTGAGACACAATATCATTGCTGAATATATGGGTAGGACTTGCAAGATTATGACCGGGGGAGGTATTATCCTGGTTAATAATATTTGTAAGGGACAGAGAGTCACTCTGAGAGGTCGGAACTTGAGTGCGTGTCTGCTCGTAATGCCCCTACCGAGGTACGATATGGTACTCGATATGGATTGGTTGAGCATGCACCATGCTAGCATTGATTGTAGAGGAGGCAGAGTTCTTTTTAGGACGCCGGGTGAGCCAGAGATCGAGTTTGCTCGAGGAGCAGCGGAGCCGGAGGCTGGATTCTGTGGAGCTTTATTGGCGGGGCAAGATTTGCCACATCCGTTGATTGCTGAGTTCTCGGATGTCTTTCCCGAGGAGTTGCCGGGGATGTCGCCAGACAGGGACATTGAGTTCTCCATAGACTTGGTGCCGGGCGCCGAGCCCATCTCGCAGCATGTCTATAGGGTGAACAACAGCGAGTTGATAGAGCTGAAGAAGCAAGTCGACGAGCTGCAGGACAAGGGGTTCATCAGATCCAATTCTTCGTCCTGGGGAGCGCCAGTCCTGTTCGTGCCGAAGAAGGATGGTACGTCCCGTATGTGCATTGATTACCGGGCGCTCAACAACCTCACTATCAAGAATAGGTACCCTTTGCCGAGGATCGACGACTTGTTCGATCAGCTGAGTAGGGCAAAGGTCTTTTCGAAGATAGATTTGAGGTCCGGGTATCACCAGCTGAAGGTGAGGCGGGATAACATTCCCAAGACGGCATTTCGGACTCGGTACGGCCAGTACGAGTTTACAGTGATGCCATTTGGGTTGACCAATGCTCCCGCGGTGTTTATGAACTTGATGAACAAGGTATTCCATCAGTACCTTGACAAGTTTATGGTGGTCTTCATAGACGATATCTTGATCTATTCGAAGATGTAGGAGGAGCATGAGGAGCACTTGAGAGTTGTGTTAGAGACTCTGAGGAGGGAGCAACTCTACGGGAAGCTTTCGAAGTGTGAGTTCTTCTTAGACCAGGTGGAGTTCCTAGGTCATGTTGTGACCGAGCACGGGATTTCAGTAGACCAGAGGAAGATTTCGGCACTGGAGTCTTGGTCTACGCCCAGTTCAGTTGTCGAGGTTCGGAGATTTCTGGGTTTGGCTGGCTACTACCGGAAGTTCGTCCAGGACTTCTCGAGGATTGCAGAGCTGATGACTAGACTCACCAGGAGGGACATGGAGTTCGTCTGGACTGATGAGTGTCAGGCTGCATTCGATGAGCTGAAGAGGAGGTTGACTTCAGCTCCGATCCTGACTTTGCCATCTGGGTCAGGAGGGTTCTCGATCTTCAGCGATGCTTCCGGGAAGGGTTTAGGGTGTGTTCTTCAGCAGCACGGAAAGGTGATTGCCTATGCATCTAGGCAGTTGCGTCCTCATGAGAAGAACTATCCTACTCATGATCTGGAGTTGGCTGCGGTTATATTTGCTTTGAAGTTGTGGAAGTATTACCTGTACGGAGAGCGAGTTGAGATCTTCACAGATCACAAGAGCTTGAAGTACGTGTTCACTCAGAAGGAGTTGAACATGCGGCAGAGGCGGTGGTTAGAGCTGATAAAGGACTTCGATATATCCTTGCAGTACCATCCGGGGAAGGCCAACGTGGTTGCAGATGCCTTGAGCAGGTATCCTGTTGCTATGTTCTTGACGACATATCGTTACTTGTTGGCCGACCTGGATAGTTTGGGTATCGAGGTCATCATTCCGGGCATGGAGATCCAGATGTGGGGTTTGCAGATTCAGTCTGAGCTGATGGATAGAGTCAGGTCAGCGCAGTATGATGATGTTGCCCTGAGGAGCATCAGGGAGTAGGTGAGGATGGAATTGCTTGACGATTTCTCTGTAGCCGAAGATGGGTCGTTGCGGTACGGTACTAGGCTGTGCGTTCCGCGTGAAGAGCTTCGGGAGGAGGTTCTTTAGGAGGCGCATCGCTCTCAGTATTCTATGCATCCTGGAGCCAACAAGATGTATAGGGACCTGAGAGAGCACGTATGGTGGTATGGCATAAAGCGCGAGGTAGCTCAGTTTGTATCTCGTTGTCTTGTGTGTCAGCAGGTGAAGGCCGAGAGGCAGAGACCAGGTGGATTGCTGCAGCCGCTACCCATTCCCGAGTGGAAGTGGGAGCACATCACCATGGACTTTGTATCTGGACTTCCACGGTCGCCAGGAGGGAAGGACGCAGTTTGGGTCATAGTTGATAGATTGACCAAATCGGCCCACTTTTTGCCTTTCAAGGTGGGTTTGTCTACGGAGAGGCTGGCTGAGCTGTATGTTCGTCAGATTGTGAGATTGTACGAAGTTCCGGTGAGCATAGTTTCAGATCGGGATAGCCGATTCACTTCCCACTTCTGGAGGAGTTTGCAGGCTAGCTTGGGCACCTCGCTCAAGTTTAGTACTGCTTATCATCCTCAGACAGACGGGCAGTCGGAGAGGACCATCCAGACTCTGGAGGATATGCTTTGCACATGTATGCTAGATCTCGGGGGTTCTTGGGAGGACCATCTTCACCTGGTAGAGTTTGCTTACAACAACAGCTACCAGGCCAGTATAGAGATGTCACCATTTGAGGCTCTATATGGACGGAGATGCCGTACTCCCTTGTCTTGGGACGATGTTGGCGAGCGGGCGCTTCTTGGGCCGGAGATGGTTGTGGATGCGGCCGAGAATGTCAGATTGATTAGAGACAGACTCCGGGTGGCTCAGGATAGGCAGCGGCATTGGGCCGATAGTCACCGGAGACCGTTAGAGTTCGAGGTTAGTTTCGGTTCTTGTCATGTTATTGTGATTATTTGTTAGTTGTGTGTTGAGTTTTTGTCTTGTGTCTAGGTTGGTGACATGGTATTTCTGAGGATATCCCCGACACATGGCACTATTCGCTTTGGCGGCGGTGGGAAGCTCAGTCCGTGCTACATCGGACCTTTCACTATCTTAGAGAGGATCGGTGCAGTAGCCTACCGACTGAACTTGCCTACCAGGCTCGAGGGAGTGCACAACGTGTTTCATGTATCACAGCTGAGGCGATACGTGGCAGATCCTAGCCATGTATTGGACCATTCAGCGATACAGGTGGGATCTACTCTCAGCTATCCAGAGCAGCCAGTGGAGATTCTGGATCGCAGGGAGAAGGTGCTCCGGAACCAGGTCATACCCTTGGTTCGGGTTGCGTGGAGACATCACTCTCCAGGTGAGTCTACCTGGGAGAGGGAGGACGACATGCGGGAGCGTTTCCCTTATCTTTTTGCGCCCTGAGGTATAAACTTATTTCTTTTAATTCTGTTTGTGATTTCCTGTGCTTGTTGTCTTCAATTTCGAGGACAAAATTTTTTAAAGGTGGATAGACTTGTCACCCTCACTTTTCCCAGTTAGGGGTAAAATGGTAATTTTCTATTTATAATATTCTTGGGAATTTCATTTCATGAATATTATTATTTAATTATTATAGGAGTCGGGTTCGAATTTTATCGCATTCCGAGTTAATTCGGGACCCCGGTGAATTTCGACTTGAGCTGTAATTAGCCTGTTAGCTAACCATGGCCTACCACACTAAATTTTAGGGTTTAAGAGTTTGGACTAGTTTCCCCATGAGTAATCTAGTTTAATTATGATTTTTATTTATTTTTAGCAACTTCCTAAACCTAATTTGGAATTTATTTAATATTAGGCTTAGGGAGGGGCAAACTTGTAATTTACAAGTGCCCCTCACACCCTCACCATGCCATGGCCGGCCACCTATAGGCCCCCCCCCCTCTTCCTTCACCACTAAGAAACTCTCTCTCTCTCTCTCTTCCAAATTAATTTCTTTTTAAAGCTTTCTTCTTCCTCTTCAAACCTACAATTAGGTATGTCTTTAAACTCCCATTTAAATTCTCCATTTCATTTATTGTTTCACATTAATTAGAGAGATGACCATCCTCTTCCATTTCCCCACAAATTTGTAGGTTTTCCCTAAAAAAATAGGTTAAGAATTTATTAGGATTTAATCTTTTTGAGAGTGGTGTATATATATATATATACATATATATATATATATATATATATATATATATATATATATATATATATATATAGGAAGATAGAAGAGGAGATGAAGAAGAAGAAGAAGGGTAGCCACAGCAGCAGCTGTGCTGCAGTAGCAGCAGCAGCCAAGTGCTGCTGCCAGGTCTGAATAGCCCCCCCCCCCCCCTTTGGCTTTTAGGCCTATAAACCCCCCCCCCCCCCCCCCCTTCACCTATGTATATATATATATATATATATATATATATATATATATATATATATATATATATATATATATATATATATATATATATATATATATATATATATATATATATAAATATATATGGTTAGAATCGTAGAGAAGAGTAGAAGAAGATTATGGAATGAGAAATTAGAAAAGGATTTGAGGTTGGGAGGAAAGATTGAAAGAAGTTAGAAGAATAGGAAAAATGCTAGAATAGAAAAAGAAAATAACCGAGTTAGAGGGCGAAACGGAGCTCGGAGTATCCGATTGAGTTGAAACTTGGCGTGGGACATGAATACGTGATTTAGATTTTACGGGAAAGCTTCCGGGTGGAAATCGGAGTCGTAGGGCGCCCGTATCGCGCCGTATCGGTACATATCTTGAAATATTTAAGATTTTGACAACGGGCCGTATCATGGACCGAATGTCCACGTTACCTAGGTTTTTTTGGTAGATATTATATGTATAGGTTAGTACCTTACTACCCTAGGGAGCTCGGGTCAAAATACCAAGCGTAGGTAGGCTAACTGGATAGTTGCCGAAACTAGAATTTTACCCTTTTTAAGGGTAAAATAGGATATTGGCCTACGGCCAAGATATGAGTTTCGAAGTCCAAGATGGACTTGGATATGGGTTGTAGAGGTTCGTAATAGTTAGAAATAGTCGCCTAGACCTAGTCTTGGCCTCGGTTGACCACGGTTAACTTTTTAGACCAAAAGTCAACTATGGGTCAACGCTTTACCCAAATTAGTCCCGATTTTCATTAGACTTGTGTAGTTGACCAAAAGTCAACTATTAGTCACCATTGACCTAGGGTTGACCATGGTTGACCTAGAGTTGACCAGAGTTGACCAGAGTTGACCAGTTGACCAAAAGTCAACTGTAGGCCAACTCTTGATCCCGTTTGACTTTCTTCGACTTGTTTTGACCCGTGATGCCTGGTATGACCTAGGATTGACTTGGTTAGGCTTAGATTGACTTGATATAACTTGATTTGACCTAGATTGACTTGACAGGACTTAGTGTGACTCAGTGAGACCTAGTTTGACCTAGATTTGCATATCATTCATTGTAAATCATTCCTAAACTTGTTTAAACCTAAATTAACTTACAGTATCTCATATTTAGGTCTTCTGATACCGCTCTGAGCATTGATATACCATACAGCTTAGGACAGCAGGCGAGTACATTCACTGATAGTTTTTATTGTCTTGATATCTGCTATATCCGATTCAGTCGTAGTGTCTTACTTGATTCTTAGTCACGATAGCTCACGGACTAGTACACATTGGATCATGACATGAGATGTTGTTCCTGGATTTCTGGGTATATGGGTACACTCTCTGTCTTGTTCCCTGTACTTGTATAGACACCAGTTTTTAAGAGGATTTGCTACCCTCTTACGAAATTACGTGCCATGACGTATCATGTCCAGATCCATTGTACTATTCAGGGATGTGAAATTATTAGGGGCTATGTGATCCAAGCCACCCTGTCACTATTCATGTGCTCGTGCCACTCTTCCCTCACGAAGGGTGTAGCGAGATCCCTTGCCTTGTGCTCGTTATCCAGGTTGGCCGGCATGTCTCTCCGTTGAGGTCACCGCGAATTGCCGGGCCAAGTGGATAGCCTGTCCTGTCACTTATCCCAAGCCGATCATATATCGCTCTAATAATTCAAATCACATTTTATATTTATTTTGTCTTATCGTATATCCTGTTCTGTTCTACATTCAGTATTTTCTCACCATGCCATGATATACAGTTACTCACATGCTCTACTTGCCTTTACATTGTACCTTGATTGGAGACTAAGTTCTGCTCGGGAGAAGAGTTACAATCCCGGTCCTTGTTTGGTTTAAGGGTTGTAACTCGACTTCCAAACGGTTCCCAAGTCTTCATATATCTTTGTCTTGTAGTTCATTATACTGTCTCTTATAGAATTTGTCAATTCACATGGAACTGCTGTTAGTGTTTGTACTTGCTCATTTTCCTGACAGGATACCGTTATGATATATTACAGATGATTCTGATGCGGACTGCTCGACCTATTATGGGCTCGAGCCAGATGGAGTAGCCTTAGATCGTGGCCTTATAGTAGAGCCACTAGATTTTGTACTTCCAGAGTAGTGTAGGTTAGCTAGGTTTGACTGGACTGCGATCCAGCTAGCTTATCAGACTGTAGTTCTATATTCTATTTTGATACTCTGTGATGTATATCTGGGCTTGTATTGGACTCTGCACTTGTTTACTCTTTCATCTATCATATGTCTTTTCTCTGAGCTATCTACCTTAGTTTTATTCTGTGATTGAGACTGTATTGCTATGTCACCTCCATTCGGAGAGTATATACTGTACAGGTACATTTTAACTGTTAGTCGTAGGTATTTACAGACGTTATATACAGCGTTCTACCGCCGATTCTGCGGCGTAGGCTGGACGTACCCACTTCTCGTGCCCCTAATCAGGGTACGGGTCGTGACAAGTGGCCATAACCTAGATTAGTCACTAGGTTAGTCTTCTAGTCAACACAAGTCAAAGTCAACTTTAGGCCCAAAACAATTATCCTAAAAACTCACCAAAAATCACCAAAACTCATATTAATTCTAATAAATCATAATAATACATAATAATTCCAAAAATTCCCAAAATTTAAAAAATGACCAAAATACTCCCAAGCTAGAAAAGTAGTGACATCTAGAGGGGGTGAATAGAGTTTATATCAAAAATGATCAATTAAAAATTAAACTCTCTTCACCAACTAAATAATCAGAGTAAAATAAATGCGGAAATAAAGAGTAGAGAGCAAGCACAAACACAACAAGATTTTTAATCTGGTTTCTCTCGTGGAGGACTAGTCCAGGCCTGAGAACTCTAGCTCAGAATTAAAATCCACTATTTGTGAAATAGGGCTACAACCACGTGTCTTTTCATAGAAGAGCACGCCAAACTTCTTTCAATGATCGCTTTGGCAAAACTTGGACTTTTCTAAGTGACTTACAACTTCTTGCACTTCAAACTTCTAGCTGGATCGTACCGAGCAACTTGGACGGTTGGAAAGTTTGAATGCTAAGTGGATGGGAAGGTAAGGCTCTTGAATATATAGGCTATGTAAGAGAAGAAGAAGAGAAGAGTAGATGGTTTCAAATGAGAGAAACCAAGGCCTATTTATAGGGTTCGGGGTAGGCAGAATTCGGCCAGAATTCGGTATAAATAATTCAAATTTTTGGCCGTTGGACAACTAGCAGTGATCAAGACCTAAAAATCAGCATCCTGAATTTTAGGGGACCGAGTTCAGCCCGAACTCTGTATGAGGCAGAGTTCGGCCAGAACTCTGTCTTCTATGGACAGAATATTCTTTGTGGGCTTTTGATGAATGGGTTGATTTGGATTTGGGCTAAGGAAACATATAAAGCTATGGCTAGCCCAAAGTTGCTCAGTATGTGTCACGACCCGCATTCGCTTTTCGGATACGAGACGTGTCCAAGCCAGCCTACGCCGCAGAGTCGGCGGTAGAACGCTGTCAAGCCCGCAAGTAATAAATGCTCAAGAAAATAACATTTGCTGCTCATTCACATTTCTAAATTTATTACAACATTTACAACATTTATATTTAAAGGAAAATACAAGAATTACAATTTATGAAAATATTACAACTGCTATCTATTTCTAGGTTGACCTCAGCATACCCAAGTCTTCCCAGTGCTAAGAGTGATCACGGCTACCTGAAAAATGTTGGTTTCCAGTCAGGAATGGAACAAGTACACAAACCGACGGTAATGCAAAACACAATAGAATTAACAAGACATGAAAATAGCATATGGAGTATGAAAGCTAGTAAGAAAACTGATGACATAGCATGATAGAGAAGTAAACATGGAAAAAACTAATAAAAGACATCTATCTAGGTGGTGTGAAATATCCGTTTCGACATGTGGACGGCTAGGGGGTAAATAAGGCACACTGCACGTGTCGTGCACAGCGGCTAGCATTCACGAGAGACACTGGGATAGTTCTGGGTAGTCCACATGTTTACTAAGATATTTCCCCTTCCGACTACTCCGTGTGACGAGCGTGTCAACAAGCAGCAAGATATATGTATAGACATGAAATGAAAAGACTACTATGAATCGAAAAGCAATCAAAAAGTGCACTTGCCTGAGGTCCTTAGCTGGAGAAACCAATAACACTATACCACTCAATGAGCCACAATCAACCAACACATGCAGAAGTCTCCGGATGCTGAAATAAATAGTACCAACGTTCTCAGAATAGTCAATTTAGCTAGGATTGCCTGTCCTTAAGTCCAATTCTGGACACAGGGGCAAAACGGTAATTTTGGGCAAAAACGATGTCCGTCGTTGGACCCGCTTTGCACCGAAAAGCGTGCCAGAGTCAATGGTCTCTAAAGTCGTCAAACTATATGTCTACGGATCCGGTTTTTTGATACGAACCCAACCGTATGTCCAGAGTTGGATTTCGGCGGGCCGTGCACAAAATCGCCCGTTGAGTCCAAAATGGCATGTTAGCCTAAGGTCGATATTAAGGAGTCCAAAATATCTATTTGTTACAACTATTATTTAGTAACCATAATAATAACTAGTAATTACAATAATAATTATTCTAGTATTCATAAACCACAATCCCAGCCCATCAACTTATTCCCTTACCAATTAATTTGAAATATATTTTATACATATAATTTACATTAACTATACAAGTAGTATTATACCTAATACAAATTTAATACAATACCTACTAAATACCATCATGAAATACTATATGTTTTATACTAAAATTAGAATATAATTATTATATGTTAAAAAACTATTCTTTCTCCCTCCTTTTTTACTGCGTTTTCAGCAGTATCAATGACTTGCTCTTTCCTTTTGGGAAAAATAGGAATAGATCAGTTTGTTTCTTTTTTTTGGAAGGGATAGAGAGAGGAGAGAACTATGAGAGTGAGAGAAAGGGGAAAGACAAGATTACCTAGTGGCGGCGGAGCTCCCTCGTCGGCGGGCTGGAGAAGCTCGCGGTCGCGACGCTGCGAGGAAGGAGACGCACGCGCGGAACAGTTGTCGATCGCCGGCAGCGGACGGCGACGAGATCCATGGCACGGCGGCAGCGCTCAAGAGAGAGACATCGGCTCTGCACTGGAAGAGGAGAGCCCGACGGCGGCGTTGAGGCCAGCGGCGCGGGACGAGCTCAGCGGTTGGCGCCACCGGAAGTAAGATCGGTGTGGCGGCGATGTTTGTTAGGGTTTCGCGGCGGAGCGCCACCCGGGTTCGCCGGGAAGGGCATCCGTGGCTTCGCCCGGGTCTGGTGATCGACGAGCGGGGTCGGCGGAGCGTGCGGAAGTGGCCTGCGACAGGGAGGTGGCGTTCCGGAAGGCTCCGCCGGGAGAAAGGGAGGCAGAGGTGGGTCGTGCGGCCCAGATCCACGGCGGATGGAGGTGGCTGATCGGCAGAAGACGTCCGGCCAGCGGTGGACGTCGGCAAAACTGGCGAAGGATGCGCCGGATCCTGTTCACGACGGCCGGTGTGCAGCAACGGTCGCGCACGGGGCGGCACTAGATCAACGGCTCAGCCGCGGACTACCGGAGCGGAGACGGCCAAGTGCGTCGGTGCTCGCGGCTCGCAGCGGAGGAACTGCTCCGTACGCAGCGTGCCCGGAGCCGACGGTTCCCAGAGACCCACCTCCGGCTATGGCGGCGAGACGGAGCGGACTACGGCTGTAGGTTAGGGTCAGGATTTTTGTTTAAATCTTCTCTTTGTATCTACACCGTGTCCGAATGTTGGACACATGATTCCCTTTGGTGTAAAGAACGGTATGAAAGGAATAGATATAGACACGGAAATGCCCGGGTTCGGACCCGAGGCTGGACACGATGATTGTAGGGATGGACACGGACACATCGGCACCATTATATGTGTATTGGTTGTGTCGTGGTGGATGAGAGACTTTGCGTAACAGAAGTGGTGATGGTGATGGAGGTGTTCGACGGTGAGAACGGTGGAGGTGTTGCTCTGGAAAATTGGCGGAGATGATGGGAGGGGATGCTGGTGGTCTTCTGTGTTGTGGCCTCTATATACATGGATTTGGATTAGTGATAATCGCAGGAGGATCAGAAGAGATCAATTTTAAATTGATCCGGATGTGAACGCAGGGGTATTCGGCTAGCACAAGGAAATCGGATATTCCTATACTGATTAGTATTAGGATCTTTCAGGATAAATTTTATCAAAGTTTAAATCAACATAAAATATTCAATTAATCAAATCTAACTCTTTAAAATCAAATAAATAATTAAAATTAGTTTTAGTATAATCGAAATATATTAATTTGAATCTAATGAATTCTAAAAATCCACTAATATGATCTTAATACAACTGTGATCATAATAATCCCATTTAAAGTAATAATTAATATCGTCAAAAATAGTCTAAAGCTCGACACTAACAAGTTAATCGAAGGTATATTTAAAATATATTTTCAAACCAAAATAAAATAAAAGTTAATATTAGATCAAATATTTATAAAAGTCCAATTAGTAAAATAAACTGGTAGATATTTTTGCCCTTCAAAATATATAGTTACTTTCTCAAACGTAAAATATTTTCCATCCTAAATAAACAAAAAATAGCAGTTCCCATAATATTAAATTTTAAAACTAGTTTTGAAAATTAAAGAAACAATCATAAAATATTATTTACGAGGTATCGACGAAGTTTACCTTAACGCCATAAAATAAAATAAAAAAAAAAAAAAATTTGGGAAGTGGAGTTACAAATCTACCCACCTTAAAAATAATTTCGTCCTCGAAATTCTAATTCATGATTATCCCGAAAAATTCAAAGTCTACTATCACCTTAATCGTCTCAAATTTAATTTCTCAAAATAGTTGTATCCCCCTTCTTGTCATCTTTGTAACTCCGAAACTCTGAGGACTTCTACCCACCTTAGAGGCTAGGATATGGTGGCAAGATTCCTATCACAGGGCTGGCCGATGGTAGCTACACTTGCATATACAACTATCATAGCCATGGGGATACTAGGTATCTATCTATCATTTACGAGCTTTCGTCTTTCCAATCGGTGAAAGACAAAAGTAATAAAGAGTTCAAGAGAGATGTCACTGAATACAATTTTGCGATTCAAAGACGAAGGTATAATTCAAGGGAATTATCGAAACAATCGCGGATGAGATCCTGGATATCTCTATATCTCAGTCCACGTAGGGTAATTAAATAAAGAGCGAACCAAATGCATCGTGGTTGATCAGACCGTAATACAATGATTCTGTTTAGACAATATGTTAGCGGGCGTCCCCAATAAATATATGTCTTGAGTCAAGCTCGATAAAAGAGTAAGCTTGCAAAACTAGGCTGTAATAGCAGCATTGGTCAAGATAGTCAAAATACAAGTACGCGAGATTTTTTGGAAAGGAGGTACAAGTAGTTCGAGTTTTGTGAGAATCAAAATCTAACTCGAAATTTATACACAAATAATAGAATCAGAAATTATAAACTAACTCCTTACAGCAAAAGAGAATTTTAAAATAGGCAATTCTAACTTATAATTTAAGATTTATATCTAATAAAGCAAAAGAAATTTAAACAGTTCATCATGGTTAAAACTTTAATTCTAGGTAAGTCTAACATAGCAAGCGAATAGTATATCCACATGGGGTCATATCGTCATATCAAGGTAAGAATGACCTATAGGGTTCTAGCAAGCAATCAAAAATTTCTAAATTGTATGGCCTATCTAGCATCCTTAACTACCCAACGGTTAATTTGAACAAGGGACTCCTAGTCCTAGTTATTCTCCTAATTCATTTTAATCCTAATTATGAATGAGCATTTCTTAAGCGCAGGCTCGTAATATTACGACTAAAGTACCATCACGAGTTCGCAATCTTTTGCGAAGACGGACCTGCATGGGCCACCACAAAAACTTGTCACGACCCGCATCCGCTTTTCGGATACGAGACGTGTCCAAGCCAGCCTACGCCGCAGAGTCGGCGGTAGAACGCTGTCAAGCCCGCAAGTAATAAATGCTCAAGAAAATAATATTTGCTGCTCATTCATATTTCTAAATTTATTACAACAGTTACAACATTTATATTTAAAGGAAAATACAAGAATTACAATTTGTGAAAATATTACAACTGCTATCTATTTCTAGGTCGACCTCAGCATACCCAAGTCTTTCCAGTGCTAAGAGTGATCGCGGCTACCTGAAAAATATTGGTTTCCAGTCAGGAATGGAACAAGTACACAAATCGACGGCAATGCAAAACACAATAGAATTAACAAGACATGAAAATAGCATATGGAGTATGAAAGCTAGTAAGAAAACTGATGACATAGCACGATAGAAAAGTAAACAAGGAAAAAACTAATAAAAGACATCTATCTAGATGGTGTGAAATATCCGTTTCGACATGTGAACGGCTAGGGGGTAAATAAGGCACACTGCACGTGTCGTGCGCAGCGTCTAGCATTCACGAGAGATACTGGGATAGTTCTGGGTAGTCCACATGTTTACTAAGATATTTTCCCTCCCAACTACTCCGTGTGATGAGCGTGTCAACAAGCAGCAAGATATATGTATAGACATGAAATGAAAAGACTACTATAAATCGGAAAGCAATCAGAAAGTGCACTTGCCTGAGGTCCTTAGCTGGAGAAACCAATAACATTATACCACTCAATGAGCCACAATCAACCAACACATGCAGAAGTCTCCGGATGCTGAAATAAATAGTACCAACGTTCTCAGAATAGTCAATTTAGCTAGGATTGCCTGTCCTTAAGTCCAATTCTGGACACAGGGACAAAACGGTAATTCCTGGCAAAAATGATGTCCGTCGTTGGACCCGCTTTGCATCGAAAAGTGTGCCAGAGTCAATGGTCTCTAAAGTCGTCAAACTACATGTCTACGGATCCGGTTTTCCGATACGAACCCAACCGTATGTCCAGAGCTGGATTTCGACGGACCGTGCACAAAATCGCCCGTTGAGTCCAAAATGGCATGTTAGCCTAAGGTCGATATTAAGGAGTCCAAAATATCTATTTGTTACAACTATTATTTAGTAACCATAATAATAACTAGTAATTACTATAATAATTATTCTAGTATTCATAAACCACAATCCCAGCCCATCAACTTATTCCCTTACAATTAATTTGAAATATATTTTATACATATAATTTACATTAACTATACAAGTAGTATTATACCTAATACAAATTTAATATAATACCTACTAAATACCATCATGAAATACTATATGTTTTATACTAAAATTAGAATATAATTATTATATGTTAAAAAAAACTATTCTTTCTCCCTCCTCGTTTACTGCGTTTTCAGCAGTATCAATGACTTGCTCTTTTCTTTTGGGAAAAATAGGAATAGATCAGTTTGTTTCTTTTTTTTTGGAAGGGATAGAGAGAGGAGAGAACTATGAGAGTGAGAGAAAGGGGAAAGACAAGATTACCTAGTGGCGGCGGAGCTCCCTCGTCGGCGGGCTGGAGAAGCTCGCGGCCGCGACGCTGCGAGGAAGGAGACGCGCGCGCGGAAGAGTTGTCGATCGCCGGCAGCGGACGGCGACGAGATCCATGGCACGGCGGCAGCGCTCAAGAGAGAGACATCGGCTCTGCACTGGAAGAGGAGAGCCCGACGGCGGCGTTGAGGCCAGCGGCGCGGGACGAGCTCAGCGGTTGGCGCCACCGGAAGTAAGATCGGGTGGCGGCGATGTTTGTTAGGGTTTCGCGGCGGAGCGCCACCCGGGTTCGTCGAGAAGGGCGTCCGTGGCTTCGCCCGGGTCTGGTGATCGACGAGCGGGGTCGACGGAGCGTGCGGAAGTGGCCTGCGACAGGGAGGTGGCGTTCCGAAAGGCTCCGCCGGGCGAAAGGGAGGCAGAGGTGGGTCGCGCGGCCCAGATCCACGGCGGATGGAGGTGGCTGATCGGCAAGAGACGTCCGGCCAGCGGTGGACGTCGGCGGAACTGGCGAAGGACGCGCCGGATCCTGTTCACGACGGCCGGCGTGCAGCGACGGTCGTGCACCGGGCGGCACTAGATTAACGGCTCAGCCGCGGACTACCGGAGCGGAGACGGCCAAGTGCGTCGGCGCTCGTGGCTCGCAGTGGAAGAACTGCTCCGTACGCAGGGCGCCCGGAGCCGACGGTTCCCAGAGACCCACCTCCGTCTATGGCGGCGAGATTGAGCGGACTACGGCTGTAGGTTAGGGTCAGGATTTTTGTTTAAATCTTCTCTTTGTATCTACACCGTGTCCGAAGGTTGGACACATAATTCCTTTTGGTGTAAAGAACGGTATGAAAGGAATAGATGTAGACACGGAAACGCCCGGGTTCGGACCCGAGGCTGGACACGATGATTGTAGGGATGGACACGGACACATCGGCACCATTATATGTGTATTGGCTGTGTCGTGGTGGATGAGAGACTTTGCGTAACAGAAGTGGTGATGGTGATGGAGGTGTTCGACGGTGAGAACGGTGGAGGTGTTGCTCTGGGAAATTGGCGAAGATGATGGGAGGGGATGCTGGTGGTCTTTTGTGTTGTGGCCTCTATATACATGGATTTGGTGATAATCGCAGGAGGATCAGAAGAGATCAATTTTAAATTGATCCGGATGTGAACGCAGGGGTATTCGGCTAGCACAAGGAAATCGGATATTCCTATACTGATTAGTATTAGGATCTTTCAGGATAAATTTTATCAAAGTTTAAATCAACATAAAATATTCAATTAATCAAATCTAACTCTTTAAAATCAAATAAATAATTAAAATTAGTTTTAGTATAATCGAAATATATTAATTTGAATCTAATGAATTCTAAAAATCCACTAATATGATCTTAATACAACTGTGATCATAATAATCCCATTTAAAGTAATAATTAATATCGTCAAAAATAGTCTAAAGCTCGACACTAACAAGTTAATCGAAGGTATATTTAAAATATATTTTCAAACCAAAATAAAATAAAAGTTAATATTAGATCAAATATTTATAAAAGTCCAATTAGTAAAATAAACTGGTAGATATTTTTGCCCTTCAAAATATATAGTTACTTTCTCAAACGTAAAATATTTCCCATCCTAAATAAACGAAAAATAGCAGTTCCCATAATATTAAATTTTAAAACTAGTTTTGAAAATTAAAGAAACAATCATAAAATATTATTTACGAGGTATCGACGAAGTTTACCTTAACACCATAAAATAAAATAAAAATAAAAATAAAAATTTGGGAAGAGGAGTTACAGTATGATCCAACGTACATCATCCTATACTCAAGAACAATAAAAAATACAGACTCCAGTATACACAAAATAGTAAAACTCCAAGCAGCTGTGATCTTGAACCAATGAGCTGAGTAGATTGATTTTGAGCTCGATGTGTCAAATTGGACTATGACAAATATTGTTTTGTTAATTTTCAATATTATGTTGAGTGTGATCCGGTTTGGGTCAACACGTCGAACTACAACTAGGAACCCCAGACCTCCGGATCGACGAGATCGAGCTCTTGTTTCGAGGACAATGGAGTTGAACGGGTTGGAGTCCAGGGGGAAAACTATTCCCCCATATAGTGGCATAAGATATCTGCCATAAAACCCTTAGGGTTATGGTAGAGAGAGTGTAGCGAGTCCGACGAGCGGCTAAAGAGGGATTCACGGGGGCTTACCCCGTGAAGACCAATATTGCTATTAAAAAATGAGCTACAAGCTACATTTTTAATAGAGATAGGCATTCATACCAGAAGGGGGGTCTAAATCGATTGTAGATCGATTATAGACTATCTGGGATGGTTTTTGATATCGATCATAAACCATCTATGTGTCATGACATGCACATGCTCACGCATGTGTTCTATGCCGTGGACGGGCACACATACCCGTGTAGTGCGTTACGCACACACGTTCTTAACCCACCCGCATATGCGAGCGTGTTCTTAAATCGCGTGCACCCGCGTATCCTTAAGCATTTTGACTGATATCTCCTCCTTTTATGCAAGAAGTTAGTTTGGAAATATTCCACGGATTTAGCCAAGATAAGTTCAGAAACCTATATTATCTGGCGTGGCAGTTGTGCACTGCAGCCATCCGTCGTATTATGGAACAAGGAAGTTAATCGCATCCAAATGCACACTAGCACGATAGTAGCTTCATGTGAGATAATTACGAAGGTATATGATTTTTGAGTTTTACTTTGACTACATCATATGCATCTCGTTTTGGTCTCGTAACATTCTCAGAGATATTTCGACAATTTTTCCTGTCTTACTTAACCCTTAACTTGTCTGAATATTGATATGGATTGCTCGACCCAGTCTTAGGCTTTTATTACCTTCTATTTAATAGACGATTGAAATAGCCAAATCTCGTTAACGGATTCTATAACTATAATATGTTATTATGCGTTTGTGATGAGTATACTTTCCTGGGGATTTATTAGGTTAAGCTTATAGGGCAGGTATGAGTGACTGACTATAGTAGACTTAGAAACCATTAAGAAAGATTCCACAGGGTAAAATGACATAGTTTATAAGGAAAGAATCTTGTTGAACCTGAACCAAAATATTTGTAGAGAGACACAAAATAGATGATCACAAGGGTAGCTGATTGAGTACTGTAGCCGTAGTAGCTACATGCTTTAGCTTGACCTATTGGATTTTTTTTTTAATTTCGAGGACAAAATTCTTATAAGGTGGGTAGGATATAAGCCCCCTGAAATTTAGGGTTTATTTTTAAAATTTTCTAAATTAATTATTTTCAATAAATATTGTTATTTAATTATTTTTATTTAATGTTCTTTTCCGTGACTTTAATTTTAGGAGCACAAGACTAGTCTTTTTTAAAACCAACTTCTCATACATGATCTAGTCAAGACACTTTACACCTATGACCTTCGTGTCCCACTCAGACACACCATCTTGTGCTTCATTTGCGTCGCACAACTTTTCTGACACAAGACCAAATCTTAATTCATCCCACGGAGTCACATTTATTTCCGACTTGAATTGGGGACACCATTTCAACCCAAACCTGTCGACCCAATATATGGTTTTGACCCATTTTGAGCCTACTACGCACATGCTACTTGCGTGCCATCCAATTGAGCGCCCCTATGCTAATATTTCACCAATGATTATAAATAACTTAAATTTGTAATCATGATCGAACTAAGCCCAAACCCAGCTCAATGTAGTCCGGGCGTGACCCGAACCAACCTAAATCCATGTAGTCTTGTAGTATGTCCAAGGACGTCCATGTGGATGTACATTTACGATATATGTAAATATTATGTATTTATTTTATTTTGCTAATAAACATTTTTAAATATTATATATATTAAATTATTGTTTTATTTATTGAACTTAATTTTTATTTATATGTTGGTAGGCATTTTAATTATTATTAGAATTAGATTAATTTCAAAAGCATAATTTTTGTCTTAATATCAGTTATGCCTAGATGTTTAATTTCAATCCTAGAGCCAAATCATATGTTACGATTAATTTTCTTTCTAGCCCATCTAAATGATTAAATTCTTAATATTTCTTCAAGGCCACCTAAGACCAGCCAAACTTGGCCCAATATCAAACTTCTTCCATTTGAACCTAAACCCCAGCCACATACTGCAGTCGCCTCCTTCCTCCTTTCTCAGATTCATCATCTTCTTCTTCTTTTCTTCATCTTCATCTATTCCCTCATCCTCTTCCTACTTACAGTCGACCCCCTCGACGCGTCACGCAGCAGTAGCTGCGAGCACAGCACAGCTGCACACGCTGCAGCAGGCGCTGCAGCAGCACTGTGCAAAGTCGTACCATTGGCGACCAGGCCGTGCGCCACCTGCGCGTGACCACCTTGGCCGTGCGCCTCCTCGCACCCCATGTGACCGTACATACCCTGACGATGACGAGCAACGGCCCACATGTGGCCATGTGGTGCACCATACGCGGCCATGGGCGCCCACGCATGGCAACCTCGTGTATGCGATGGTGACGACCAACCACCATTATCGTTGAACCTACGACTCACACATGACCTGGGTGCCCCCTGCGAACTTCCTATGACGTGCCATTGTCTTCCTCGATGACCGAAAAGGCCATTCGTGCGTTTCGCATGAAATCCCGACGTGACGCATGATTTTCGAAATTCAGACTATACGTTTCGGGACAACAACTTCATGCATATTTTTTAAAAAATCTGACTGTTGGATTGATGAACTCTTTGCTCCGTTGCGGTCTCTGCATATAGCTCTACCTCTACCTCAAGTTTCAGCCGTTAATCCGATCGTTTGATAGATCAAAACCAGCCGTAAGTTTACCATTTAAATTATGTTTATTTTGGATAGTTTTGTGGAGCCACCTTCGTGGACTTATATCACCGCCATCGCAGCTCCGTTTGATGTGCCACTAGTTCCTGTGCATAGTTGGTATAACCCTCTTCATGTCCGTCAAGTTTTGTTTCATTTTGAGCTTGTTTGATTGGTTGAATTTGACGCCAAAGTTGGATGTCTGAATTCGTAATTACCAACTTGTAAAATTTCAATTTTGAACCCAGGACTCCAGATTACAACTTTGACACTACCAGTAGACTCACGGCGTCGTTCTAGCACGATTTCATATATAGTTTGTTAAATTTGGAGGACGTGGGCCCTGGCACGCATTTCAGTGCAAGGCAGGTCCCACAGTCCGAGTCAACGGACCATTTTGAGATCGGCTCATCGGAATCCAATTCTGGATATACTGTTGAGTTCGTATCGTCATTATAGACTCGTTGACATATAATTTGCTAGATTTAGTGGACATTGGCTCCAGCACGCATTTTTGTGTAAACCAAAATTTTAATATCCTGGTCAACGGACCATTTTGAGATCGGGTCAACGATATCCAATTTTGGATATACCGTTGGATTTGTATCGTCATTCTAGATTCATGGATATATAATTTGTTAGGTCTCGTGGACTTGTATTCTTGTACATTTTTCGGTGCAAAGTGGGTCCAACACGGACACCGTTTTGACTCAAAATTATCTTTTTACCCTTGTGTCCAAACTGGACTTATGGGTAGGCTATCCTAACTGATTTGACCATTCTGGACATGATGCCGATGTTTGTTTCATCATCTGACAATGCCTGTAGATATTATCTCTGTGTATTCCCACTAGTTATAATAATTCTTATTATGTTCATATTTTGGAATTAGTGCAACAAAACTGAGATTAGTCGATTCCAATGATCTCACATGACTGAAATTGACAAGATGACCATGTGGATCACTATAATAAGATTATTAACCTTACGGTTGATCATCTTATATCGATTTGCGTGTCGTAGATTTCGATGTACGAATGATGAGGTGCAACTTGATATTTTAATACTTAAACTAGATTTGACCCTGTTTGACCAAGGTATATGGTATCTTGGTAGGCAAATGTTAGGAATAGGATGCTTAGACTAGATTTGACCCTGTTTGACCAAGGTATATGATATCTTAGTAGGTAAATGTTAGGAATATGATACTTAGACTAGATTTGACCCTATTTGACCAAGGTATATGGTATCTTGGTAGGTAAAGGTTAGGAATAGGATACTTAGACTAGTTTTGACCTCGGTTGACCAAGTTTGACTATTATGACCAAAAGATAACTACAAGTCAACACTTGGCCTAGAATTGACTGGAACTAGACCAGAGTTGACCAGTTGACCAAACGTCAACTATGAGTCAACCTGTGACCTAGTTTGACCTAGTTTGACCGAGTTTGACCTAGATTTCATATATTAGAAAATCATGCCTAACACTGTTAAACCCTAATATACCCATGTAAATCTCATCTTTAGGTCTGTAATATTACTCTGAGCATCGATTCCCATTAATAGCTCAGGATCGCAGACGAGTACTTTCTCTGATAGTTTTTATTGTCTTGATATCTACTATGTTCGATTCAGTTGTAGTGTTTTACTTGATTCTCGACATGATGGTACACGGACGAGTATACATCGAATTCTGTCATGAGATATCATTCCTGGATTACCATGGTATATTGGTACATTGTTCGATCTTGTTTCCTGTACTTGTATTGACATCGATTCTCAAGAGGATTTGCTCCCCTCTTAGGGAATCCCGTGTCATGACGTGTTGTGTTCGGATCTATATACTATTCGGGGATAGAAAGTTATTATAGGTTATGTGGTCAATACCCCACCTACTTGTATTTATGTTACTTCCTTCCTGTATCATAGCTCCACCCTCACCACACGTAGGGTGTAGCCTGACCAGATACTGCCTGCCTCATAGCTTTCCATTATGGCAAAAATGGAACAGCCTGATCCTGACCCAAATCGATCACATAACGCTATAATACTCAAGGCACTGTTTATATTTACATTGTACATCAGATATTCCTGTACTGTTCTACTTTCCTGTATGTTACACCCTGACATGATTTCCCATTCCCATATACTGTTTATATTCTAGTCTTGATATATCATCTTATATTCCATTATAATTGTCTCTTATAGGATTTGTCAATACTATGGAACTGCTGTTGGTGTTTGTACTTGCTCATTTTTCTGACAGAAAATGTTGTTGATGTTTACAGAGAATTTAAATGCTAACTGTTCGACCTATTTGGTTATGGCACCGACGGTAACTATTACCAGGATCTCCCTCTTATTCCAGTGTCCGTAGAGGACATACTACGGTTTGATTGGACTGTGTTCCAGATGGGTATTGAGACTTGTAGTACTTATTTGGATATTGTGTTATGTCTTAAACTCTGATCTTATGTGGTGACTTGCATCTATTGTCATCATATCTTTATGATATTCATGCTTATCTTTCTTAGATGTCTTGTGATTGAGTTGAGATTATATACCTCCGTACAAAGATGACAGGTATATATATATATTGTGTCTAGATACTATACTTTCTAGTAGACCTATACAGCGTTCTACCGCCGATTCTGCGACGTAGACTGGACGTACCCACGTGCTCATGCCCTTAATCAGGGTGCGGGTCATGACAACCCCTACACACTCCCTAAACACCCCTAAACTACTAGGATATTTTTTTGAGTAAACTAGCCTAGTGAGTTACACAAGTCCACCTTTGCATTGAAATAGCACGATACAAGAGCCCAATGGTACCCTAACTCGTTCCTAACATATTGTGGACTTCATTAACTAAAAACTAGAGGGTTTGAACCTAATTTATGGACCAAAACATAGTGTGCACAACCACATACAAATGGGTCAATGTTTTTGGTTTCGGTGATGTATGTGCATAGGTTTAGCTCAAATAGGTGAACTAAATGACTACCAACTCAACCCTAACCTAAATGGGACTTAGTTAACCTCAACCTAGTGTACTTAGACCAAACTAGTGCACCCAAGCATCTAGTGGACAACAGCAAATAAGTGGGACATCAGCTTACGTAAATTGGCAACCCTTTGGTTGCTCACGGTTTTTGGAGGGAACCACCTCTTTGGTAGTTACTAAAACTTACCATTACACTTCATCTCACTTCCTTAATTCAAGGTTCAACTCCCTTACAACCTCCCATACAGCCCTATGTCCTTCCCAATTCATTTACAATCCATTTTTCAACTACATTCATCCTCCACAAGTGCACCTACATTCAGCCGGGAGGTGCTGAAATTCTGCGGCATAGGGTTGTCTTCTACAGCATTTTGTGCCGCTAAATAATTGGTAGTCCCCTAACTCCTTCACAAAACTTCTTCCTCTACCTCTTACCTTTCCAACCATATTTTTATAGGGTATTCTTGGTGTTTTGTACCCTTAATCGATGCCGCACGAGAAAGTGTCCAGCAGGATGGCTGATTGAACTAACTGTGCAAAAAACGTGGTGCACAGCCCAAACCACTAGGTAAAACTCCACCAGACCTTTTTTTATCGTGTTTCTCTTTCAATTATCTTCGATTTCATATATGATTTTTTATATCTTTATTTTGTTTAACCTTCCGTAGAGGCCGTACAACACAGAGTGCGCAGACGGAGTCCTGTGGGAATCACTGTTGTTCACAGCTGTCCCTGCCCTTAAAAATAGGTATATACCCTATGTTTTCTTCACTTTTATGATTCATAACATAGGGAACAACTATATACTTCATTCTCCTAGGTAGAAACCATAATTTTAACGTGAAAAATGATGTTTAGACTTGATGAACGCACGTTTAAACGTACACATTCAGACTTGTTCATCGTTGTTTGTATGCTGTTTTGCATGACTTTATTTAATGTTTTGTTCATAAAAACTACATGAAATGATACCTATATATGTTCCCTTTATTGCCCTAAATTTTACTATATAGTATTTTGGAAAATAGTGATGATAATGTCAGTTTTTGACACCTTGTTAACTGATTCCAGAATTGATACGCTGTGATTTCATGCAACATTTTATGTGTAAATTTTAATATTCTTGTCCTAAAACCTAGATTATTCTGGCCCTAAGACAAACACCTTTGAGGCCATATAAGTTTTCTATGGACTTTCCTTAATTTTATAGGCTTTAAATTATGATTTAGGGCACCGAAATGTTGAATTCAGACTTGACAAATTTGGTTCAAATCATGTTTTGCATAACATTTTGTAATGATATTTTATTCAAACTTATGTAAAACCTTAGGCATGTATTTAGCCTCCTAATACTTGCTAGGAAACCTACATTTGTCATATAGGTCATGTCCTAGAATATTCGTACTTGACACATAGGTTCGACTTGTAGGTTCAGGCTGGAGTTAGACTTTTCAATTGTAGTTGATTTTTCGCACCTTTGCGAGTGAGTAATTAATGTTTCAGGCTCATAGGTAACCCTTAAAGATTGTTAAAATGTTTGACTAATAGGTTGGTAAGCTATAGGGTTGGCCACACGAAGGATATTTCTGTCATTTGGACAATTTCTAGCCATAACAAACCATTAGTTTGAACTAGTTCAAGATGAAGCCTAATCTTTAATAATCTAATTTATTTATATATCTTTAATGGTGTTGTTAATGTGTAGTAACTCTAGAATAGATTATGATGTAGACTTATTAAATAAATAGGAACCCAGGGTAAGTCGGTTGCGGAGACGGAAGCAGGACCGTTGGATCCACATCTTGGGATTCCAGGCAAGTATACATTGCCTAATTTTTAATATATTAAACTTCAATGTTATTATCATGTTCTCTGTTCTAGTTTTAGTGTAATGTTCGCATCTGATAATGCCTCGGGTGCAGTCGACGAAGGCGTCAATGTGATATGTGTTGACTTAGTTCTAGTGGACCACCTAAAGTTGTGGAGTTATTTTTATATTTCCCAGACCTTGACACGTATTATTACACGACACTATGAGTGATGATGAGTTCATGATGGACATGGACTTACGCAGTCGATTAGCTATCGATGCAAGGAGTACGTATGACGGTGTAGTGAATAGTTTAGAGAGTTCTAGCTTAGATCTGACTTGGCATATAGTTACGAGATGTTCAGGTTGTAGCACGACCTGTGCATTGGCATTGGGTGCGGAGTATCATTAGTAGGTGCATGGGATAGCCAAATTGGTCTGCCATAGTATTCAGATGAAACTACGGAGTTATGATTACATGTTTCTAGTGGCTCAATAGCGTTGTATGCGTTATTGTAGGATTATATATGATGTCGGTATATCAGGCGATGGTCGCTAGCGCTACGCTATGTCGATTAATGATATATGTCAGTGTATATACGGTATATAGCTAGGGCCTATGCCAGAGATTACTATTGAGCTTTTCCTACCCATACGTTCCAAAGTTATCCTCAAGTTCATTCACATAGATGGTTAGTTCACCTTATGTTTAAATAGTATATACTTTATGGCATGTATTTTGTATCTTATTACGTCCCTCTGAGGACCTGGTTCCCTACCAGATTGCAGAGTTGGTTGATATGGTGACTTCCTGGAGCTGATGATGGGCAACGTTGGATATTCAGGTATATTGTAGCTAGATGTTTAACTTTCACTGTTTATCTATTATCCTTCTTTTACGTGTTACCTTCTGTTGTAGTCTAGTTTTGCAAGCTTACTCTTCTTCGAGTTTGCTCGGACATGTGTATCATCGGGCGGCCGACTATAGTACATGATGTTCATTCTTGTTCTATTTACTTACATGTGGAATAAGACTAGTTGAGATAGCATATGCCTAGTATATTTTATAGCGTAGTACATATGGGTATGTCCATTAAATTACAGCACATATTCCAAATCGTATTAGCTGGCATCGTCTCGTTCATCGTATTAGCTGGCATCATCGCATCGTCTCATCTCATCCAAGACAATAATGTAATATAATCTATAACACTAATCTTGTAAGATAGCCGTGTCAATAATCAAGAAATGCATATATAAATCATAAATAGAGTAATATCAGGAAATAAAAATGATCATTGTAAGTACTTGTCTCGAGTATCTGATATCGACGTACGCGACAAAAATGTGTCGACACGAAAAGTATCAGATTCTAAAGTCAGAATATAATAATCCCGAAGATCATATCATTCCAAAGTCATAGTCGTCGAAGATCACAACCTCCAATAATAGTCCAATATCGAATCCGATGCCAAGTAATTCCATAGCAGTCCATAATCCCGTTGATTGATTTAAAAGATGGAGCAAAGTCACAAAATAGGAATCGCACGATTAGATTGAGATGATATTCGAAGAAAATGCACGATTAAAAATTAGAACTATTTTAGAAGCTAAATTCATTAGTAAAATGTTTAGAAATAATATTTTGAATATATATAATAAAATATTTTTAGGCTAAAACCTTACTTTTGGCAAATATCATTTAATAGAAAATATTATAATAATATTCTAGATTTTCCAAATTCGATTTTGAAATCAAATAAGTTCAAAAATCATTAAAGAAACGTTTATAACATAATTATTTGAGATACATAATAACATTAGTAATAATAATAAATAGTATAAATACATATACCTACTTATACTATACAAATAATAATATACCTCTAATTTTAATGGGCTTAAAGCCCGGCCCGTCCCAAATCATATGCTAAATATATCTAAAATAAATTTACTGGGCTTTTGAGCCCAGCCAACAATAATAAAAACCACAAAAAAAATTAAAAGCAGTGTTACTGGGCTTGAAGCCTACTGCCCAAACATTAGGGTTAAAACCCTAAAATTTCTAAGTCAGAGAGAAAGAAAGAATTCGTTAAAGAAGAAGAAAGAGGAGGGTGGGGATGCGGTCGATGTGGTGATGGAGAGTGAGACAGCGAGAGGAAAAGAAGAGAATGAGAGAGTACATCGAGAGAAAGGAAGCGAGGGAGAGGAGGCCTTACCAGAGTGGCGGCTGCGGAGGCACGGAGGCGCCGGCGCCACCAGAGGCGGATCTGGCGGCTGCACTCGGTCATCGGGTCTAGGAACGCGGGGCAACGCTCGAACATAGGGGATCTAGCTGGGGGCTTCGACCGAGGGAGACGATGCTATGAATCTGAGTCACGGTGACACAGCTCGTCGAAGGAGATGGGTATGACTTGTCAGAGACGATAGGCGTAAGGAGGACCTCTCGACAAGGGCGACGCCAGCTGAGATCGGGCTCGGCAGACACATATCTGGCATCATCAACGAACTCAGGTGAGTGTTTCGATGGCTTCGATGGCAGTGGTAGTAGGTGTAGGTGGTTGACTGGAGAAGAAATAGGTCGGAGGCTGCCGGAGATGGCAGTGTAATGATGGCGGTGGTGGTTGAGTCAGTCTGGTTGGCCGAAGGAAGTGGTGGATCAAGTTTTGAACAGTGTGGTCGAAAAAGACATGTGAAGGAGGTCGGTGGGGTCGTGGTTGCTGTGGTGGTTGGGTAGTTGTGGTTATGTAAGCCCTCTAAATTTTAGGGTGCTTTTATTTTTTTTTAATGAATTATTTTTCGTAAATAATTTTATTATAATTAGTTTTGATTATTAAATGTACATTTTTGTGACTTTAATTTTTGGAGCGTCAGGTATGTCAATCTTTTGAAACTTCCTTCATAAGTTTCGTAGTAGACAAGATTATCTTCATTTTTATATATCATGTCCCGCTCAAACTTGATTTCTTGCATTCTATATACATCGCACAACTTTTTGGTTAATTTAGGCCATTTGATCATCCATCGTAAAACTTGACCTAACTTCCAATTACCTAATCGACCCAATATGTGATTTTGACCTATTTTGAGTCTACTACACACATGTCACTTGTGTGCCATCCAATTGAACTCCCATATACTATTATTTCTTCAATGATCATAATTGATATATATATATTACAAAATTTTTGTAATTATTTTAAACCAATCTGTGTGTATATGGTATATATAATTTGGGCCTCTCACCCATTAAATTCCAATTTGATTAATTCTAATATTATTATTGTCGGTAATTCCTCTCTCTTTTTCCCTTTTTTTTGAACACATATTTTTTTAGTATCTATTGGTTTTAGACCTAAGCCTCTAATTATATCATAAACTATGATTGAATTCCAAACCTGTGATTCTTCTCTCTTTCACTACGCTTATTTCTGAAATCATCTCCCTATTGAATCATGAGTGAATACACAGCCCACCATTCATACCTTCTACCAATTAAAATCCCCCTTCTTTTATTATTAATATTACTAATTTTTTATATGTATTACTGATTGAATTAAGAACTTATATATCTATACATAAGCCTAGCCAATTTGGTTATTGTTAATACTAAGGATATAAATTTTACACCCTATATTTATTATAAAATAATAATAATAATAATAATTATTATTATTATTATCATATTTTTCTTTCCTATTCTTCCCCTTCCAAATTTTCTTTAATATGAGCCCAACTCCTCATTACAACTTCCAGCCTACTACCTCCCCCACAAGACCGACCCATAACCCCATCCCAGTACCATTACCTAATTAGGCCTACTGTATCTTACATATAATGGAATGGGTTCCTTTTGGTTTTGGGCAGCAGGTAACAATCATGAACCTGGAGCCGAACCACACAAAACCTGAACCACCAACATGTGAACTGTTGGATCATCACCTTCCTCCGGAGAAGCAACACGCAATAGAGTTGCAGCGACCGTAAACGTGCAGAAGCATGCCTGTACGAGCGAGGCAGGTGCTCTCCCTCCCTCATCTCTTCCTCTTTATACAACTCCTTCTCTTCCTCCTCTCGTAAATACTTAACCTAGCTGACACCTCATTCCATGGCAACAACTTCAACCCCAACGATGTCCCGTGACCCGCTGGTCAAGACCTCGAGCTTCCATCGCACGCCACGCCACATCCAGGGCCCCGATGTGACACCCCGTGGCCCTGCGCGACCAGGCAACAGGCGCACACACGAGAAGCAGGAGCATTGCTGCAGCAGCATTTCGATCGCCGTGCATTGCCGCACGCAGCCTCGACATGGACTGGCTACCCCCCACCATCGTACGTCACCTGTGGTGCCACCTGACCACCACCGCGTGCATCCAGCGACGGCGGGAAGCCGCTAAGTGGCGATAGCAGTAGCAGTCGCGAACGCAGTTGCATCAGCGGGCTGCCGTACGCTGGTGCCACCACGTCGTGACCACCACCATAAGGTCTATACAGCCCCGTAGCACTGCCCAGGCCACCCCATTATGGCTGCCTCCCTTTTTCGTACGACGTAGACAATTCATTAGTTTCTTACGGGATCCTGTCGTGACGTACACAAATTCGAGTCCAGAATTGAGTTTCGTCGCAGCAACTTTGGATGCATTTTTTGGATAATTCGACCATTGGATTGTCGATTCAATTTTTCTATCTCAATTTCGGTATATCCCCTTCGCTCACCTAAAATTTCAACTGTTAATTCGACCGTTTGTTAGATCAGAACTGGCCACCAAGTTGACCGTTTAAATTACGTTTATTTTGGACAACTTCGTAGAGCCAACTTCACGAATCCGTTTCTCTCTCGTTGAAGCTCCGGTTGATGAACCACCAACTCCATTGCACAGAAGGTATAACCACCTTTGTGTCATAAAATTTTTAGCTTCGTAGGATATCGTTTGGTTGGTTGAAATCGATGCCAAAGTTGGCCTCACAAAACCGTAATTTCCAACTTGTAAAATTTTAAATTTTGAACCCGAAACTCCGAATACCAATTCTGATGCCACCAGTAAACTTGTGGCATCATTCTGGCTAAAATTGATATATAATTTTTTGATTCTGGAGCAATGTGGCCCCGATACGCATTTCCATGCAAATCGGGTCCCTTTATCCAAGTCAACGGGTCATTTTGAGATCGGCTCATCGGAATCCAATTCTGGATATACCATTGGATTCGTATCGTCATTCTGGACTCGTTAAAATATATTTTGCTAGATTGAGGGTACTTTGGTTCCGGCACGCATTTTTGTGTAAATCGGGTCCCAAAGTCCAGGTTAACGGGACATTTTGAGATTGGCTCATCGGAAACCAATTTCGGATATACTGTAGGATTTGTATTGTCAATTTGGACTCGTGGACATATAATTTGCTAGGTTTAGTAGACTTTTATCCTGGCATATTTTTTGGTGCAAAGTGGATCCAACTATGGACATCATTTTGACCAAAATTACCATTTTGCCCCTGTGTTCAAATTGGACTTATGGGTCGGCTATTGTCACGACCCGTACCGTGATTAGGGGCACGATCACGTGGGTACGTCCATCCTATGCCTCAGAATCGATGGTAGAACGCTGTATAGGTCGTTTACAATATACAACATCTAGACACATAATATATGAACCTATTATTTTCGCACGGAGGAATATAATCTCAACTCAATCACAAGACATCTAAGGATGATAAACACGATATGATAAGATATGATAGAAGAGAATAAACTGGAAATAGATGCAAGTTCACAACACAAGTTAAGTTCAAAATATAACACAAGAACCCAAATATAAAGTATACTACAAGTCTCAAGTACTAGCTGGAACACAGTCTAGTCAAACCTAACTAGTCTAATTCCAAGCAGACGGTGCATCCTCAATGGGTACCGGCCCCACAGGAATGTCCATGTCGTACTCGCCGTCTATGCCAAACCATAGAAGGTCGAGCAGTCAGCATCTATATCATTTGTAAACATCAATGGGGTTATCCTGTCAGGATATGAGCAAGTACAATCGCTAACAGCAGTTCCATGTGAATTGACAAATTCTATAAGAGAGAATTATAATGAAATACAAGATAAAATATCAAGACTAGAATATAAACAGGATATGTAGAACTAGATATCATGTTAGGGTATGAAATACTGGAATATAAAATAGTACATGAATATCTGATGTATAATGTAAACATAAATAGTGCCTTGATATATTAGTGCGTTATGTGATCGGCTTAGGTCTGGATCAAGCTGTTCTATGTGACTGGCTATGAACAGGAAATACGAAAAAACTGGATCAGGCTAGCCATAATAGAAAGCTATGAACAAGTACTATCAGGTCAGGCTACAGCGTACGTGCTATGAGGGTGGAGCTATGAACAAGTGAATAGGAATACAAGTAGGGTATTGATCACATAACCACTAATGACTCTCCATTCCCGAGTAGCATAATGGATCCGGACATGACACGTCATAACACGGAATTCAAAAGCAGGGGGCCAGCCCACTCCCAAATCGGTGTCTATACAAGTACAAGAAAAATAAGATCGAATAATGTACCAATATACCAATATCCAGGAAAGTCCAGGAATAACATCTCATGATAGGATCCGACGTATACTAGTCCGTGTATCATAGTATCGAAAATCAAGTAAAATACTACAACTGAATCGGATATAGCAGATATCAAGACAATAAAAACTATCAGAGAATGTACTCGCCTGCGATCCTAAGCTGTCAATAAGAATAGATGCTCAGAGTGATGTCACAGACCTAAAGATGAGATATCATGAGTTAATTAGGGTTTGACAGTATATGGCATAATATTCTAATGTATGCTATACAATCTAGGTCAAACTCAGTCAAACTAATTCAAACTAGGTCACACAACGTCAAACTAAGTCAAACTAGGTCACACAACGTTAAACTAAGTCAAAGGTTGACTTACAGTTGACTTTTGGTCAACTGATCAACTTTGGTAAACTCCTAGTCCAATTTAGATCAACGTAGGCTAATGGTTGACTCACAGTCGACTTTTATCAACTGGTCAACTCTGGTCAAGTTCTAGTCAATTCTAGGCAAAGTGTTGACTTTTGGTTGACTTTGAGTCAAAACAGTCAACCATAGTCAAACGGGGTCAAAACTAGTCTAAGTATCCTATTCCTAACCTCACCTACCAAGATACCATATTCCTTGGTCATATTGGTATCCTAATACCAATACCTTGGTAGGAACCCAATACCTTAACTTACCCATAAACCAATCCAAGATATCTAGTAGCTATCCTAAACTACTAGCTAACCCATACTAGTTATGTAACTTAGTATTCTAGGTATACCCTTACCTTACTATGGAATTCCAATACCTTACCCTATCATGGTATCCCAATACCTTACCCTACGACAAGGTAATCCTTATTATCTTGTCTATACTAAGGTAAACCATATTACCTTAGGATACCAGCTTAATATCCTAGGACACTTATTGGTATCCTAAGATATGACCCTTGGTATCCTAAGATACCAAGATACAAACTCATCTAACCAATACCTACCATTATACTCTAAGTTTATCCAATACCTTGAGGGTATCACAATACCTTACCCTATACTAAGGTAAACCTCATTACCTTGTAGGTAAAAGGTAAACTAGAGATATCCTAAGGTACTAATATTGGTATCCCAAGATACCAAGATACTAACGCAAAACTAACCAATCTAACATATCCTAATATCTAACATGTACAATAACAAATACTAATAGGCTAAAGGGAAATGCTAAAGGGCTAATGGGCTATGCAATTAGGGCTTAGATGGGCTTGTAATGGGGGTAATGGGGCTGCCCCCATTTGCGGCTGTTGCAGCTTGCAGTAGATATTGCTGCTGTGGCTCCAATTTGGACAGCACATGGCAGCTACCATGCAGCCTACAGGCTGCAGCTGCTGTGTCCTAAAGTCCTGCTGTCTTGCTCCCAAAATAGTACAACAGCTGCTGCCTTGGTTGTTGTTGCATTGTGCAACAGCTCCCTCTAAATGATGCTGCTACTTCCTAAGCAAGGCTGCCCAGTTGCTGTTGTTGTACTTTTTATTCCCTGCAGTACACTGGCCTCACATGGCTGCTGTCTTGGCAGCAGCCCCTCCCTCTCTTCCTTACAGTCACACATTCACACCACATCAAACACAATACTACACTAACAACACACCAGTATATATATCTATATGTATATAAATCAGTCCACTTATATAAATAGGCATCAAAATAACATATAGAGGCTAAATATGATATGTAAGCTAAACCACTTGGATTTAACCATGGGTATCCAAATGAAACTCATTTTGTAGGAACAAAATCGCAAAGCAGAATACTCTAGAGGGGGGGGTGAATAGAGTAGACAGCGGAATATTGCTAATTAAAAACTCGTTAGCAGTTAGATCACAGATATAATAATAATCACAAAATAAATAGTAATGAAAAGAGTGATCAGAAGGCAAATACAAATACAGAGATTTATATTGGTTTTCCTCTTGTAAGGACTAATCCAGTCGGAAGAACTCTAGCTTCGAGTTGAATCTACTATTGGAAAATCCCGCAAGTTTTCATACGAAGTCCTTACAACTTCTATAGACGCGAGCTTTGATACGAAGAACTCAACCAACTTCAATTGTGAAGAGTCAATCTTCAATCAAGCCTCTGATTACAATCGCTCTGAAACTTCTAAAACGTACCGTACTGGCAAATCAACTAGAGGATTGTAACTGGCTTGGTATTTGCAAATGTAAGCTTTTTAGAACTCTTTGGAAGAAACGTAGGCTTTAGAAAAGAAGAGAAGAGATGAAAGTGAATTGGTGTTTTTGAAATGATCAAAATCCTTCTCTATTTATAGTTTTTTTCAAAGGCAGAACTCTGACAAAATTCGGGCAGAATTCGGACAGAACTCTTTGTAACCAACCGCAACTGAAGGAATTCCAAGTTCAAAATCAAACGTTCACATAACGTTCACCATGGCCGAACGATGGCCGAACTCTGGCAGAGTTCTGTCAGGGTTTGGTCAGTTGATTTTGTGAAAAATAATTTTTGGCTTTTTAAAAAATCCTTCAGAAGCTTTTTGTAAAATAGATGTTTTTCAAAAACATAGGTCATTTTAAAAAGATAGGTCGGTTTTGAAAAATGATTTCAGATAGCCTATTTACCAGTACGACTTGGTGTACAATGTATTCCAAGACTCAATAAAAATAAAAATTATATTGCTTTTAAGGAAATACATTCTTGAGTGGCAAACAGCTTTAGACACGGCCTTGGACTGTGTGTAATCAGGCTACTTCCCTTGTCAGTCAGCATGAGTCCTCTTAAGCTAAACTGATCAGAAGGAATAGTTGAACAGCCTACATGATACCATCTCTAAAATTTTCGAGCACCAATCAGGTTTGCCTTGTCCATTGCATGTTTATTTTTATTCTGCTGTAATTAAACTTGTAGGACATGGACTATTGGCAAGCCTTTCTTTATATCAGACAAATCTATATCAAACAGTTAGGAAGAGAGGAAATAGACTTATTCTTTAATGAAAGCACAGAACTAACTATATGCTGCATAGCACAAAGTATATATATATATATATATATATATATATATATATATATATATATATATATATATATATATATAACACAAAAAGATGACTCTCCCTCCGAGCAGCTCCCCTTTCTCCCCCGACCTTTGATCCTCCGCCCCCTTCTCCGGCCCGGCCTAGGTCGCCGGCCGGCCACTCCCTCCCGCCCGCCCTCCCTCCGGCCCACCCCCTCTATGGCCTCCCCTCCGCCCCACGACCACATTCCCCCTGCCCTCCTTGCCACTTCCGGTCTCCCACCGGCAATGGCGCCTCCGCTCGGCCCCCTGGCTTTAGCTGCCATCGCTCCTCCCTCGGCGTCGCCTGGGATCCCCAGTCCCTCCCCGCTTCCTCCACCACCGTCTTTCCCTCTCTCATCGACTCTCTTGCCGCCATCGCACACCTCCTCCGTCACCTCCGCCGCCCCGTTCTTCCCAGCCTCGGGCGGAGGACCACCAGGCCCCCCCTCCGGAGCCGTTAGACGCACCGCCCCTTTCCTTCCTGTGGTTTCCCTCTGGTGCTACCCTCGCCCACCCTGGATTTGAATTTCAAATTTTGAATTCCACCGATCCCGCCCACTTCCTCTGGCCGGGGGCTGCGCCATTATTCTGCCCCATGTCTAACGGCACATATGGCTGCCCTCCCTTGGGCGCATATGTCGCCCACTCTTCCTTGGGTGCATGCTCTCCATCGCATCTCGCGGCACATACGCTACCCAGCCGCCTGCAGGCGCTCTCGCTCCAGCTTCATTTGTCGACTCCTATCAGGTGGGCGTATACCCCATCCAGCCCCTGATAGGCTCGTTGTATCCCGTGGGTGCATATGCCTATCCGTCGTATCAACATCCTGCAGGCGCAGATGCCAGTACAGCTCTTGCCGCCCACCATCCCATGGGCTCATGCCACCACCTACCGCCCTCCGGTTATTTTGGCGCATGGCTACATCCTTCCGCAGGTGGCGCATGGATTCCTCATCATTTGGGCGCATGGGCTCATAGTGTTGGCACTTGGCAACAGGCCTCCGGAGCTCCGGCCGCCCAGCCTGGAGCCCCTACCCCCTCCATCCCTCAGCAGCTGTGGGCGCTTGCATCCCCACCCCAGGAGCATACCCCTCCCCCTGGACCCCTAGCCCCCCTTCCTTGCTGGCAGCCCGACCGGCTATTCGCCCACAGAGGCTGCGACTTCGCCATCCGTTGGCCACACGACCCCCAATCATCGTC
Source organism: Iris pallida (assembly GCA_029216955.1). NCBI lineage: Eukaryota > Viridiplantae > Streptophyta > Magnoliopsida > Asparagales > Iridaceae > Iris > Iris pallida. The sequence goes on from JANAVB010035420.1 coordinate 14,510,546, forward strand.
CCGCCCTTTCCGGGCTTGCAGGCTCGACTGAGGTTGCAGCTCCGGCTAGCTTAATCCCGGAGGACCTCCCCATCGGCCCCTCGTCGGTGCCTTCACTCTCGGCGTCGGCTCTTCCCGACCGGCCTCTAAAGATTCGCTCGCTGGCATGTGCCCCACCACTTTCTACAGCTGTCGGCTCTTCGGTGGCCCCACAGCTGTCTCGCCCGCAGACCTCTCCTCGAGGGGTCCCGCCCCTCCCCACCCCTGGAGCCCCTGCGCCCTCCTTCGCGGACATGCTTAGGCCGGACCGTGACGTCTTGAAGAGTGTCGTCCTCCCCGACGTTCCTCTGCCCGACATTGAATATAATGAGGAGTCCCTGATTCCGACGGTCCCGTTCTCGTCCAAGGAGCTCTCCTCTCTCTCTTCCTCTTTCCTCTATACTTTCGTCCTCAAATTCTCCAACGGATGCCCGAAGCTTGACATGGTTAAGGAGGTTATAGCCAGCTGGCGGCTGTCTGCTGCTTACCGAGTTGTCCCTATGGACCCCAGGTACTTACTATTGTACCTCTCTTCCGAGCTCGACCACCGGTCCATCTGTTCTAAAGGGACTTGTCGGGTGGACTCCCACCTTATGAAGATCATCTGATGGTCTACGGACTTTAACACCAAGGAGGAATCTTCTACGGTTGCCGCCTGGATGACCCTTCCCAACCTTCCCCTTATCTGCTTCGTTCCTGCAGCCCTGAGACGGATCGCCAACTCTTTTGGGACGTATGTGGCAACAACGGCAGAAACCAGCAACCTCACAAAAGTCCACTATGCCAAAATCTGTGTGGAACTTGACCTATCCGTAGAACCCCCCAACCACATCATCATTGAGCTAGGCGACCGGTCACACACCCAGCGTATTGTCTACGACAACCACATCATTTACTACAAGCACTGCCATCTCCGGGGACACCTAGCAGAACACTGTCGTCGCCTACACCCAGAGTTAAAGAGGACCACGGATCGGAAAGATAAGGGGTCTAAAGCTATAAAAAAACCCAACCAATCAGGAAAGATCAGCCGAAGCACCTGTTGTTGCAGCAAAACTCCCACGTCAGATTTAGTGACGGTGAAGGCTCGCCAGCTCTCCCCACCCAGGACCAAAGCCCATCCCACTCCCCCTCTCTCCCGTCTCCCTCTCCAAACAGTTCTCAGCCCTGGACCAGGAGGTCAGCGAGCTTACACTTGAAGTCTTCAAAGAAGCTGTCGAACCGAGTCGACCAAGCTCGGCGATGGCCCTCCCTATGGCCGATGCCGTGGCTTTTCGCCTAGATGCGGAAGCACCCCCAACCAAACCCTCGGCCGACCATTCCCAGTCGGAGAAGGCCACCATAGTTGAAGCCCTAGCGATCCTAGGGCCGAGACAGGTCATCAGAGGACAACAGGTTATGGCTGCCGGATTCCTCCTTCATCTCGTCGGAGGAGAGGCAGAACCAGAAGACGCCCTCACCATACCACCCGAAGAGGCCTGCACGGACTCAGCGGGTGATAGGATCATTATCTATCAGATCACAGCCGCAGAATCCACTGCGGCCACCCAGACAATCAGAGGGCCTACACCAATAACAAAAACACAGAGAAAAAAGAAGCATCAGAGACGTCGAACATTCGTACTAGATCCGCAACCAAGCGGATAAAAAAATCCTCCACCAACCATATTAATGCTTAACATCCTATCCTGGAATGTTCGCGGCCTGGCTAACAAACCAACAAAGAGAAGATTAACTAGTCTCAGGAAACTTCACAAAATCGACATCTTGATAGTCATTGAACCGAAAATCTCCCACAAGAAAATAAAGCCGGTTCAGCTACAGCTAGGATTCACCTACGCCATGGCTGGCGACCATGACATTTGGATTCTCTGCTCGAAGGACGTCAGAATCGACGTCATCCAAGATTCCACACAAGCCCTAACGTGCTGGATAGAACACCCCTTTCTTCCCAAACGTGCCAACATATCAGCGGTCCACGGCAGTTGTGATGTGGCAGAGCGCAAACAACTCTGGAACAACCTCCTCGATGTCCACATCAACCACATCAACCAACCCTGGCTTTGTATTGGAGACTTCAATGCCATCACTTGCAGAGAGGAGAAATCTGACGACAGGCCCCTCCACATCCATGCAAGACTTCAACAACTTCATTTTCAACGCCAACCTGGCTATGCTCCAATTCAGCGACAACGAGTTTACTTGGTGCAACATGCAAGAAGGTGACCGATGACAATACTCTCGGTTTGATAGGGCTCTCACGAACAACCTTTGGCAAGATATGGGGAGAACAACCGGACTGTCTCATCTTAATGCAACCGAATCCGACCACGCGTCTATCCTACTGGAGATAAGAAACACTTCCAATCTTATTAAAAAGAATTTTCGGTTCCTCGACTTCTGGAGTGAACACCCGCAATTCAGACACGTGAGGAAGCCTGGAACCTTGCGGACTCCCCAGACCCGCTCATTAGGGTGGCTTACAAGCTCAAGGCTACCAAAAAAGCTCTGACGACATGGAGTAAGCAGGCTTACGGAGACATTTTTCAGGAAGTTCGCGTCACGAAAGATGGCGTCACTAGAGCCGAGACCTTGTTCGTCAATAACAGGTCTCCTCAAGCCAGGACTGCCCTTAATCTCACTAAAGCCATCCTCAAATTTTGGCTGAAAGTCGAAACTAAATTTTGGAAACAGAAAGCGAGGCTCAGATGGGATAGTGAGGGAGACAAAAACTCGGCCTACTTTTATGCATGCGTCAACGGCCGCAAACAGAAACTAATCCTACATCAGATAAAGGATGAATCGGGTAACATCATCAAAAACCAAAGAGGCATCCAAGAGGCGGCCGCCCAATTTTACTCTAAGTTGTTCACCAAAGAGCGGGTACAAAGAGACAACATGTTTCTGGCTGAAATCCCTCACCTCATCAACGACGCTGATAACCTCCAACTGGATCTGCCTCCGTCCGAACAGGAAGTCAAAGATGTAGTCTGGGCCCTGGATGCCCACAGCGCGCCAGGTCCAGACGGATTCTCTGGGGTATTCTTCAGAGAGTGTTGGGACATTATCAAGAAAGACATTCATGAAGCGGCTATGGCCTTCTTCCAAGGAGCTACCTACCCTAAGGCAATATCATCTGCCAACCTTATTCTCATCCCGAAGAAGGATAATCCCGACACTTTTCATGACTTTCGGCCCATTAGTCTGTGCACATTCACCAACAAGATCATCGCTTCTCGCATGTCTGAGTTGCTCCCCAAGATCATCTCCGAGGAACAAAGCGGCTTCGTCAGAGGCAGAAACATCCAGGATAACATCATGCTTGCTCAAGAGTTAATCACCTGCATGAAACTTCCTACCAGAGGTGGCAATATTGCGATCAAACTTGACATGGAAAAAGCTTATGACAGGGTGGATTGGCAATTCATGATTTGGGTCCTCAGGGAGTTTGGCTTATCGGAATCCTAGATCAGCATCATCTGAAGATCGATCAGCAAATCCTAGTTCTCCACGGTTATCAACGACCAAGCCGATAGATTCTTCAAATCTAGTCGCCGAGTCAGACAAGGAGATCCTTTATCATCCATCATATTCATCATCACGACGGAGGCGCTAAGTAGAAATCTGAATAAGATGATCAGAACCCCTAATTTCCAGCACTTTCATACTGCCAGCGGCTGCCCGATAATCACCCACCTAGTCTATGCTGATGACATCCTTATTTTCTCCTTCGGAAATGTCGGGTCGGTGGAAGTATTTCATAACACCTTGCAAAGATACGCGTCTTGCTCTGGCCAGAAGGTCAACCACGGAAAGAGTGTTATCTACGACCACCACAACATCAAGAGAGAGAACGCGACCTGTCTATCTGACATCATCTCATTCTCCATTAGTCACCCTCCTTTTCAATACCTCGGATGCCCCCTTGTGTACGGCAGATCTAATACAGGCATCTTCGAAGACCTCATCAACAAAATCAGGAAAAGGCTGGAGGGGTGGCACAATACAACCCTATCCCCGGGGGGCAAGATGATCCTTATTAATTACGTGCTCATATCCATCCCCATATACACCATCGCCGCTTGCTCTTCTCCCATGAAGGTGCTGACCTCGATCGAGAGCATCCTCAGCAACTTCTTTTGGGGACACAGCGGTGGGCACGTCAAGCACAGTTGGGCGAGCTGGGACACCATGGCCAAACCTACGGAGGATGGAGGTCTAGGATTTGCAAAACTCTCTCACATCAATGACGCCTTCTCGATGAAGCTGTGGTGGAAGCTTCGAACGAGTAGCAATTTATGGACAAGATTCATAAAGGCTAGATACTTCAAGCACATTCACCCGTCACAGGCGACCACCAACTGCAGATCCTCCGCGACATGGCGGCACATCATCAACGGGCGTACTATAGTCGAACCGGTTATTCGTCTGCACCTGGGTGATGGATAATCCTCTACCTTCCAAGAACGTTGGGCAGGAGATACCCTGCTTCACCGCCTCCCCGAGGCTCTGGCGCACAGCAGGATCATGGACCTATGGGATGCGAACAGGAACAACTGGGATTGGAGCAAGATCCGCGAATGGGCCGGAGAGGAGGCGGAAGAGTGCGTTCGTCGGCACGGACTGAAGATAAGCACAGAAGATGACGAGTTACGTTGGTCAGCTAGTCCGGCTGGCGACTTCTTTGTTCGTTCGGCTAGACAGGTGGCCCGCGGTCCAGGGGCACCTTCTCCGATCAGTGACGCCTTCTGGCAGACGTGCATTCCAAAGAAGTGGTCTATCCTGATTTGGAGAGCCATCAGAAAGAAGCTTCCGACCGACAACATGTACTCCATAGGATTCAGTTTAGCCTCCGCCTGTAATTGTTGTGCAGCACGTCAAATGAAAATCGTCGACCACATTTTCAGTCAAGGGGACCTACCTGCTCAGGTCTGGACCGCGCTATCACAGCATTGTAGGCAGAATCAGGTGGGCGGGAGCCTTCACGATCTATTAGAAAGATGGGCATTCGCCTCTCATGGCCACCAGATCGTTGCGGCTGCAGCCACGTGGGTCTTATGGAAGAATCGGAACAAGGCCATGTATGAAGGTCACCAGTACAATGCCGACAGGCTAATCCGAGAGGTTATCAGGCAGTACAAAAAGATTCGAAATGCCTGCTCGCATGGACAGACTAGTCTTTGGGAGTCTATCCTCGTTTAGACTACCTGTTTGGTTTTGTATTTTCAGTGGTATACTTGTATCGGCGTCGGCATTTTGGCCTTATGTATACTTGTACAGGCTTCGGTATTTTGAGCCTTTACTGAATAAAATGGAGGGATCTTTCAAAAAAATAATAATATATATATAAAATATATATATATATTATTTTTTTAATATATATATATATATATATATATATATATATATATATAATGGTGCTTAAGATCTTCATGGATAAGTATGGGATGTAGTTGGAGAGATGAGATGATATTGGTTAGGTTCAGCCAACCTCAGCAGTAATGACCGCCCTAGCAAAGAGTTCTCTGCGATGAAAGGGCGAGCCAAGCCGAGCCAATATCACCCCTGTCTTCACCACTATCAGCTTCTTTGTGGATGAACATACTCCTTTGATGCCTAAGGATGATATGCTTTTACATAAATTGGACACCAAGTTTCTACTTATCAGCACCATATGGCCTTTTTGATGGCATGTTGTTTCATTTTGCTAATTATCTCTTCCTCTATACACTATTTTGGTTTAAAAGAGAACTCGAAAATGTTGGTTTCTAAATGATATATTTATCTACTGCCTTCTAAATATGATACATTTATCTTTCATAAATGTAGATAAAAAAATCAGACTGAGAGTTCAGACTTATAATTCCTAATTAACAACACATAACAAATTTAAAAAAAAGCTTCTAATCCATCAACATTTTGGCTGCATAATAGAAAAATACACGTGTATATAGTGACTGTTTGAATAGAAAAATAAATGAGATGTGCTTATCAAAGCAGCTAATTGGGAAAGCATCATAATTGAAACGTATTTGTGAAAAAACCTTTACCAAACTATGATGGATGGGGACTCGAATCGGAGATGCTCGTTGTGACTGACTCCCAGTCGTCGGTGCCGTTTGATAAATCACATATGATTACCCAACTCATCGATTTTCTTAGAGAGACATGCTCGAACACCTGGTGGTGATCTGTATGCTCTCTGATGAATGGTGGCGAGCGCTATGGTTCCTTCGTGACGAAGCCCGAGTAACGACTGTGTCGGGAAAGCGACAATCGCTTGGCTGAGATCGTAGTCAAAACTTCCTCTGTGAAATTCGAGCAAACACCTCGCGATCAATGATCAAATAACTCAACCGCACTCGATCGGAAAAAGGAAAGAAAAAGAACTAAGAACTCAAGGAAGAAGGATTCTCACCGATCAACGCTTGGCAACGATCGTCGGTGAAACCTTATCGATCTGTCACCGGCATCGGAGAAGACACGTTGTCGACGATTCCTTGCCAGAGATTAGCCGTCAATGAATGACAACGAGGCCGAAGGAGATAGCATCCGCAGGAGAAGAAGAAAAGGTCTGAATAGGGACGGAGAGAGTGAATAGGGAAGAGAAGTATAGAAAGATTTTATGTGTGAGGGAAAGAAATGGAGTGAGAGACGGCCGAGTGAACGGGGAGAGAGGTATAGGAAAAAAAATTAGGGTGAGAGTGGATTGCGCGGGTTAGTGAAAAAATCGACGGTTCTTTTCTTTCGTGTACGAAAATAATTGTCGTACAGTTTTCTGTATAAGCAATTATAGCGGTCAATGTGCGCCATAAAAACCATAAATAAATATATCAATTGTACATCTTGTTCTTTTTACGACATTCATTTAAATGTATGTCTTGAATTTATTTTTTATGGCATGCTATTTAAGCACACTTTATTTTTAATGCCGTAAAAAGTAACTTTTCTTGTAGTATATGCTATGTAACTGATCCTAAGGTAAGATTAGAAAGACCAAAAATGTTGCATGAACTCACTAAATGAATGTGTTGATTTTGGTTGAGTAGGCGAGATGCCACTCACTAGTACTCTTGTACTGACACCCCACCAGATCTATGTATGGTGGAGTTTATGGGCGAATCGAGGCGTTAGAGATTGGTAAGGCAATTTGTAGCGAATCGCACCGAAGAAGACCATTTGTATATAAAGGACATAATGTATGGAATATCATTGTATTGTACTATTTTGAGTTGTAAGGTTTATGACACATTTCATTGTGTCGAAGAGAGAGAGAGAGAGAGAGAGAGAGAGAGAGCGCTATATTTGTAATCAAGTCATTCTTGTCTTTCATTTGTTGTAATCCTGTTGATGATAACAATAAAATATCTATTTCGTATATTCTATGTCATTTCAACTTTTCTGTTTAGAATTTTTCGTTTGAACTCTGACACCTTGTCACTTTAATCATAATTGCACGAGTGACTGCGAGTCTACACCGGACACAGCTCACTTATACATTGGGTATTAGTCCTCTGAACATTTGTTCTATTTTTTTTAATTCAAATTTCTAATCAAATTAAGAGAGAAAAATTACACCGAAATAGATGACAAGCGGACAACAAGCTGCGCCGCCAGCCCTATTTTTCTCTATGTTGGCTCTGTATAATGTAATAATTTAAGGATATTTAAAAGAAAAAAAAAATTGAGGCACGAACAGGAAAGAGGAAAAAAAATATTTTCCATGTAACCAAAAAGGTTATACGAGTTATCATGACATATTTTTCGACACTACATCATGTGTCATTCCACTGTCGATAATATTTGAGACTTGAATTGCTATAGCAAGAAACAATCCATCACTCTTTTATTCTGGTATTTTTCCTTGGCTCGATCTCATGTAGAGGAAGAAGAGGAAAATGTTACGTGCAAAGCTAAACATAGAAGCTAAATATAGGAAACATAGTATATACAAACATGGCATTGTATACAAACATGGCATTGTAGGATTTATCAGGAATGATGAACAGTAAATCTAAAGGTATCTTGTTAATTTTCTAGTGGAAAAATAATTTCAAACAATAAGAATAAGACTACACATGTTAGACAAAATGTGATACAATTCTTTCCTAAAATTCTTGTCCAATAATATCTTGAGTGTGGTGAGCTAACCGATGAGCTAATTTATCACCCTCGTTCTTCACATGTTATAAAGACACTTCACATGTTCCAGAGACGTCCTCAAGAGTAGAGGACCCATTATAGATTATATGATCTAGGGATAATAAACCAATCGAAAAAAAAAGAAAAAAAAAGATAATAAACCAATCGTCTTCCGCTTGAAACTTCATAAACTTCTTTCTTTTGTCTCATCTCCATCAACCATACACCAAGAGATTGCAATAACTATAAATGACCCTCCCATCCCAATATGTCCAACATCTTCAAAAACTATGCAATTTCGATTCACTTTCAATCTAACTTTTGTGAGGGTGGAAAATAAATTAATTCCACAATTATTTTACTCGAAAAAATTCTACGAAATTTTAGCATTTTTAGTAATAGCATTGTTTGAGAGCAATTATTTTCTTGTGAAAAATCAAATAAATTTTTATAGAAAACCTGATTTGGGTTCATTATTTTCCACGAAAAATATTTATTTTTCATGAAAAAAAAATATTTTTCATATGGGTTGGTCTGAAGAAAGATAAGAAAAATGATATATTTTTAGAAAATAATTCCATGGAAAATATAAACTATCAAACACTAAATTTGTAACGAAAATAGTTTTCATGGAAAAAAAAAACCAGTCAAACACAGCCTTGCAATTTCTTTCAAGCAAACAACGCCTTGGCTGATCAAGTACAGGGAATAAAGCCCATACTGATGGAAAAGATGAATAGACTGACTCAGTTGATTTTGCTTTAAGGAATGATAGCATGGAGTGCTGTGATAGAAATGCCAGTAAATGCTGCAATCACTTGACTTGCATCAAAGAAATGGCATGCTTGGTGGTCCCACTACTATTTGCACATGTACAAGGCAATAATCACAAAATTTCCATCTCGGTGTCTTTCTTAGTGATTACAAAGTTCAGAAAGACGTCGAAACTAACTACGACTCGAAATGTATCCTTTCCCAGTTATTTTTACCAGAAGTTATACAACAGGATAACTACAACCCCTCTCATTTAAACAGCAGAGAATTGTTACAGTTATTAATCGGTCACATCGTCCTCAGACAAAGAATCATCCAAAGCGCCACCTCCCCGAGCTTGTTAGGAAGTTTGCCGTGTGGCTTTGACCTTCAGAATTGTAGGCTTCTGACTCTTCTCTTCACCTTTTTCATCCTGCAACTCCAGCACCTTTGCTGATGGCTTTCGCTTCCTCTTCATGCCAGTGATCCCCTCCCCATCTTCTGCAGCTGAATTACCTGCCCCTACGGAAATGACAAATTGTCATTTACACCTTTAAGTTGCCATTCTACACACACATGGATACAAATATTAATGCCTACATATGTATACGTAGTCAGTTATGGAAAAATTTTCATTATTTAGCATTATTAGATCAACTTATATACATATAGTTGTAATGCTTCAGCCGGGCTATGATTCAAATTAGATCAGCACCTATCCATAATTCAACTACTGTGACACTACCTTCTGCTGGGCTTGATTCAGGAAGAACTGCCTGACCATTCTGCTCAGCTTCCACCAAGAACGGGTAACCAGAATGGTTGCTATCCTCCAGCTTGGACGAGCTCGCGAGGCACTTGTCTTGCTGGTCTGGTACGTCGGGCACCGGAATGGACGGCAAGAAACAGAGCTCTTCTTCAGATGCATCTGAATCGCTGAAGGCAGAATCCTTCTCTACAGTCATGATATCGACATCCTCATCCAGATTGATATCCAAAGTCTTCAGCTGAAATGATCAAAATTATGAGATAAAACCTAACAAGGTGTGGGTATCAAAGATGGATGAGTTCATTCTTTCTCACATTTTCAGTGTCAGGAAACAGATCGAACTCATCTTCTCTCTCAACATACTCCTCATTCTCCTCTAGTTCTTTGAAGTCAGGTGCAAAGGCGCTCCAGTTCTCAACATACTCTTTGGCCCATATATAAACCACACCAGCTACAGAAAGTGAGACAATCAAAGGTCGGACAGGGTGCCAAGAAAGATCTATCAGAGCTTCTTTAGGCCCTTCTAGGATCTTTACCAAATAGCCTGACCGATCCCAAATGTATATCTTATGCTCCCCTTTGTTAGCTGAAGCACTAACAACCCACTCACCATCGCCGCTGAAACAAGGTGCTTTCCATTGTATCTTCGTGACAGCATCCTGAAACTCCCGAAAGAGGAGCAGACACTTAGAGCCAACTGCCTTCAACTTCTCAGTCCCTTGAAACTCATTAGTAACTTTGCACATTTCATCAAGCTCCACTGCCGCACCTTTCTGAGGTAGGAGATTCTCATACACTCTGATAACTCGATCATTTGAATTTGTAACCAAATACTGTGCATTCCTACTAAAGACAATATTTTTAATGATGTGTCCTCCAGATATAGGGACAATTGCCTGAACCTTAATGCTCTTAGAATCCACTATCAGGATCTCACCTCTCGAGTTCCCTACGTATATTAAATCTCCATGCTTGTTGAAGGTTGCAGCAGTGGGAGTAAAAGGTGGAGAGCCATCAGAGAATTTGTTGCGAGGATGAGAGGTGAGACCCGTTCCGACATCAGAAACTGAAACTGGGAGAACAGTGGAGCTTCCAGTGTTAAGATCAACAAGAATGGGGGCAGAAGACAGAGGACAAGCCAAGCAAAGAGACGGAGTAGACGAGCCTGGGTGGAGGCGTGCAAGGAGTGTAGTTTGCTGGAGCGTGATCCGGGCTATCTTCTCCCCATTCTTCACACTCCAAAGAGTTAATGACTTGTCAGTGGCTGAAGCGAGTATGTGATGGCCATATTTGGACCAGCAAACACTTGTTATAGGTGCAATACAATCCTTATCACGAAGTTCTTTAGCGACACCCCTGGTTTCGAAATCCCAAATGACGCAGCTCCCATCTAAGCAGCCAGCTGAACGACATAAAAGCAAACCAACAATAAGGGAATGATAATAAGAAAAAACCAATAATACTCTAACAATGACTCATTGCACAAAAACATCCATATCCATATGCATGTGCATTTGGTAGGAAACACAGCTGGTGATAGAAGCATTTAAACTTTTTCAATCCAAGGGGAAATTCTAGCATGTTTTCCTCTTTTTTCTTTTCTTACTTATAGAACATTATTGAAAATCACATAACGGTTCAAAGATAGACAAAGTTGTTGCTTTAGATATATGTTCGACTCCTTTGAAAGAAACTGCGCTTTAGCCAGGTAACCAATAACAGGAAGCTAAGCTTTCTCATCCATACACCATGAGATTTTTATGGCTCATTCATGATTTACTTGTATGTATCCGTTCATTGTGTTTAATGGTTTGCTTATACAACTCAGAAGATGATGACAACTTGTTCCCTATATTACACAGACACAAACACAACATAAAACAAAATAGAAACGGCGCCTGGCGTGTCCTAGTGTATTTTGGAGTTCCAATATGTCTCCGACATTGACATGGACTTGACACAGCAATTGTTTTGGAGCGACCGTGTTTCTTAGCTTATACCATAAGAAGCAAAACTTTACTACCATTCTTCCCCTAGGAAGTCCGAGAAGCCTGGAAAACTGATAACTGTATTACATTTGATGAAACAAGGTGAGAGAAAAAGAATGAAAAGATTTGGAGGGAAGCATATTTGCACTGCCACAAGTGAACAAAATATCGGTAGTACAGTGGTGATCCTTGGAAGTATCTGCCGACTTGCAGGAGTCAAAATAGCATTATAGTGAGAGATACTGAGCCTGAGTGATCTGATCAAAAGCATGTAGCTCATAGATGCACAGCGTAACCCGGATGCACATATAAACCAGTTGTAGCCAATGACATGTAACATAACGGCAGTGCCGCAGTTATAGAAGACACTAAAAAGCATAGTTGGCAGTATCAGCCGATACCGATCCGATACGACTGACACCGATACAGTTTGGCATGTGCCGATCCGACGCCGACCGATATCCGATACTAACCGATACCGACATTGGAAGTCTCTTTTCCGGTCAATTCGGCAAAGAAAATTGAAAGAAAAAGACCAATCAGTAAAGGTGTAAAAGTATAGTAAGGTTATAAAAACATGTAAATAAGAAAACTTATCTATCGCATGTAAACCATTTGGTAAGGGTGACACTACTATTTCATTCAATTTCAAAACTGCTAAGAAACAACACTGAAAATACATAAATTATGCCTAAATATATAAAATATACTTCCTAAAATGTTAATAATTTGTTGATAATTATTTGCCTTCCGATACTACGATCCGAAACCGCTGATACTGCCGATCCCGATACTCATAGGAATGGTCCGATACTGATTCCGATATCGATACTACGAACCTTGCTAAAAAGACTATTAAAAAAAAATTGCCTTCAGCAATGATCCTTCAACTGATCATCAGTTTATGAGGAACCGAGGAAGGCAAGTAAAATGGACATGTACATGCTTTCGGTCTTCCTTAGTTCTTCCATTGCTTAAATCAGTGAGCCCAGAAGGCAAATTTGGAATGAGCAGAATTGCAGTTCAGCTTGAAGCACAAGAGCAAGACTTCACAAATAGAATTGTAGTGGAATCCAACATATATGTGTCAATTAGTAAACACCAAATTGGTGGTAGAGGAGGATGAGGACCAAAGAATACATCTGAGGACGTTAATTTATACCTATGAAGGACTTTTCAGACCCAGCTTGCTGCCAATGGCAGATATTGCGAACAGAATCATCAGGGAAAGGCGTTAGAGGCTAAAATAAGATTGAATGGCCAAAGGATTTATGTGAGTGTCTGCAGCACAGGAGAAACTCAGTCATACTAAATATGGAGTTAGATGCTAAGTTAAAGATTTGATGATGGACTGATGCGAAGTGGCTGTGGCAGCAGCATCCGCTCCTAATAAATCTTAGAAACAACATGTTCTATGAACTTCTTATCAGGGTATCACACGTTAAAAATGTTGTCAGAATTATTTGATTGCAAAAGATCAATCAGCATCGCTAGCAGCAAGTCAGGTTGACAAAAGGAAGTAGGATTCAAAACGTTGGATGACTTTTAAGAATAGCTCATGATATCACTTTGTCATCATAGGTACCTCAATACCTTAGTTATTTATATTAGCCTCCTTACGTTTTCTTATTAAGATGAGCCAATCGAAAACACACTTAGATAAGGCTAGTAGCTATGTAAGAAACATAAGCCATTGATATCTCAGGTTATCATAGAGATGTATGGTAGGTCAACTTGTTCCCAAACAACTTATACAAGATTTTTACTCGTGTTGTAGCAGAGCCATATATCAAAAATACTAGCCAAAAATAAATGACATGTAGAACATGGAATGAAACAAATAATGCTGAGGTGCCACTCTAATGTGTATTATGTATAAATGTATGCTGGCAAAGTAGTCAAGCATTACAGAAAAGAAGAAAAACATTTCACCTCAGAATTAATGTAACCTATACTTCACATAAACGAGTGTAGCATCCAATTGGTTTCTTAAGCGTCATGTTTTCCTCTATCTTGCACTAACACAGAGACGTATTGTTTAGTTATTATAAGCATGCCTTGGAAAGAAGCTCAGCTAGGAGAGAATGTGCCCAAGCTCAGCCAGGTGCCCGCCTTGCTTTTGTTGGGACAAATGTGACCTTATACAAGGGCCCAATAGCATATCAACCCTCCCCAGGATCCCATCTAGGATCGAGCACCACTGAAGCTTTCCAGTTTTGCTCCAAACAAGTGTGACCTGGAACAAAGAAACATAGAGCAATTTTGAGGTCAAGGTCCTCTGCTCTTATTATTGTACACACGACTTGCTTTGCTCAGGTGACAGCCTCACCTTTGCACTTTGTTCCTAGGCCTCAAAGGACCTTGGCACCGAAGTGCGCTTTTCGTCTGTGACAAACTGATTGTTGTCAAACATCCCAATTTTCACTTTATTTATTTTTCTTAATCTTACTTCTTCCTTTTTTTTTCTCCAAACAGTCCATGTTTGCATCCAGAATGGGATTTGCAATGACAAAAGACAAATGTCATGTTGTTCAGGAAAAGTAACAATTCATGCATACCTTATGTGATGCACTGATGCAAATGTAAAGATCCAACAGGATTCAAGAGAAACCAGAAACTTCATGTTGTCCAGGGAAACACTACATAATATGCAGATGGAAGTACTTCTATAATGTGAACGTCAAGTTTCCCTGAAAGTGCAAGCAGCTACTTTCCCATTACAGAACAACGATATCACACATCATACTCGATCCCACTCGGGCTGAGCATGAAGGTTACATTTGGTCTTAGTTTAATCATCATACCAGTCACTTGAAATGAACTTTATATTGATATATGTCCCTAGATTCCGGAGTCACCTAGACCGTCATCATTAGTCTTATACTAAGGAAACTCAAATAAGAGATTTCCTAGAATACTCAGTGCCTGGACTCTATAATGGTGGGATGCTTCTCTTACACCAAAAGGACAAATTGTTGGCACATGCTAAACGCAAAGAGAAATTCAAAGACATTCAGCTCACTCGTCTACCACACCTCTTCCATATTACACGTTCTTGTTTTTTGTCAAACCAATCTTCTACTTCTACCCTTAGCCTGTACATACCAAATAAACCTCCAAAAGTTTGAGAAAATAGATAAATTTATCACTAAGATGAGTTAAGATAGCAATAGACTTCCTTAAAGAAGTGTGAGGAGAAGAAAAGTTATCTTAGTGACAATATCATCTCACATCTGCCAAATTTCAGGAGAAAATGTGACAATTTCTGCTCTTCTCTCTGTAAAAATTGTTTCTCACATCAATTTACCACTTCATAAGTTCCCATTTTTGTTCTAAAGGTCAATTAATTGAATAAAATGGTCAAAAATAAGGATGAAGCGTAAGAGGAGAAAGTGAAATACTTCTACTAATCATATTTTGCATTAACATACTATATTTACCAGTTTCTTTCTTATATAGAGGATGTTTTTTCGTTAATAATTTAGACAGACAAAAGAAAAAGGTTATATAACAATAATGAACTCTAAACAAAATGTTATTTGATAGGTATAAGAAGACTGATATTGTGTATGAACTTTCCCACCACATAAAAGTTGCTGCTTTCCCATCTATATGCACACTGAAATCCATAGGCGCAACCCTTCTGCCGGCCCAACAGCCAACAGTGGTGTACAATTTAGTTAATTGTCTTTATTCATCTACTTCTTCTCAAAATAATGCATGCTTGCTTAATACAAACTGATCAATCCATTCAGTTAGTTGCATCTTTTCCTTTTTAGTTTGTTGGTAACTGAATTAATTGTTTTTTTTTACATCATGTTGATTTCATTATGATTGTAATTATTTGTTTCTGAAATTTCCTTTTAACCTATAGTTTTAAATTTTTATCATGGTTTTTTTTTTTTTTTTTTTTTACTTTTTTTCCTTTCAGTTTTAGTGTTTTTAGATATTTTTACTTTCAAAGTTGGAAATTGTTTAATGATGCCCTGCCTGCCTAAGTAGCAAGTAGGACTAGCTTAGTTGTTGCTTGCTCTTCCAGAATATTGGCAACATGACATAATTCTTACACGGGAATAACAACCATTTGGCATGCCCGCATGGGATACAACACTGATTTTGATCTACCTATAAAATTAGGCCTCTCAGTGCCAAGGCAGCTCCATCATGCAGACTTTTGCATGAACATACCACTTTAACCTACTTTTACTCTTTAAAACACACTATAGATCAACAAAAAGAATAGAAATTTTTTTAGGGCGTTGCACTTGAGTACCCTCAAAATTTGACATATGTTAACTTCGCTATGACTTCTTTTCTTGTTCATAATTGTGTCTTAGATTTTGTTTTATCACTTAAATACCATGAACTCCATCAAACTATCAACAACAAAAAAGTAAAATAATGTTACAACCCCAGTGCCATGAGAAGGGAAGGGGGGGGGGGGGGGGGGGGGGGGGGGGGCGTGGTCCAGATCAGTAGCTGCACCAACTCTAAGAGGGAACAAAGAAGATGGTGATTGTGGATTCAGGTTTAGGGAGGAAGAAGAAGATGGTGGTGAGTTGAGGTTTATGGATGAGAAATGAGGAAGAAAATGGTGATGGTTTGGGAGGAAGAAGAAGATGATGATGGTAGGATATGATTTGTGGATGAGAAAAGAGAAAGAAGATGATGATGGTAGGATATGATTTAGGGAAGGAAGGAGGAAAAAGATGGTGGTGGATTGGGCTTAGGGCTAAAGGGATTACCGTTCTCTAAATTTGTCGCTTATGATAGTAGGTAGCAAACTGTTAGTAACTAAACAAAGTGAACATAGGACAAAGTCGAGGGTATTCAAGTGCAAAGAAAACAACTTTTAAACAATGATAAACTCGCTTGCGAACGAAAAGTTGGGTTTCGTAGAGTTAAGCCTCCAATCTTGGAATAACTCAAAATTGGAGCATTTGGGGTTGGTTTTGGGAGTTTGATGAAACACTAAAAAACACTCTCCAAACCAAAGTTAGCAAAATTCCAATCTGATTGAATTTTTTGTAAAATTCCATTTACATCACCTTTTTTACAAACCTACGATACTTCTTCCAAACACCCAAACATCATCCAATGAAAGATTACACAACATGATATTCCAGTTTCGAAACCCCAAACTTAAATGGTAAACCCAACTCCATTTTATATAAATTTATTCCAAAAGTAAAACAAATACACCAAAAATGTCGTTTGATAAAATATACAAGGCTACAACTATCATCTACGAATTTTCATAGCAAATAAAAATTGGTTCTTTCCCATCTATATTTACATATAAAGCTAAGCACATTGCCAAAGAGTGCAAGCATTACATTCGAATTTCCGAAAATTATCTATTCAGTAAAAGGAATCCACAACATGATTAAAATTAATTAGCCAAAAAAGGAGACATTTTGATAGAAATTACCAGCAAGAAGAGTCCCTCTGCGATTGAAGGCGATACATTTCATGATCCCATGCTGCAAGAACTCTTCTATCACCTCCGGGAAATCTCCCTGCAACGGATCTTCACAAACGAAAACCCAAATTATTCAAAAAACCACTAAAAGTAGTACGAAATCACAAAATCACTAAATTCAGTACAAATTCGATAAATAAAATCACTAAACTTTTGTTAAAATTTCTGTGTGTGTGTGGCGTGGGGGTGGCAAGGAATTTTTCACCTCAGTGACAAAATCAGAAGAAAATCAACACAAATTGGGAAGGCGAAGGAAATGCCAACTTACTAAAACCAAAAAAGTCAGAAAAAAGAGCTAATTGTGTTAAATTTTGGGGAAAAGATGGAGAAATTTCACCTCAGCGACAGAATCAGAAGAAGAGAGAGATAGAGAGAGCACGCACCGACGATCTGGGAATTCATGGCATTGAGGCTCTCCGGAGACGATGACGAATTAGGGTTTTAGGAAAAGAATGGATTTTGGATTGGAGGGAGGGAATAAATCCCCAAATCTCTACTGGTAGAGCACCACCAAACTGAAGTAGGACTAGGGCTGCTATGGGTTGGCTCAAGTCGGGTCCGAGTTTTAGAACAGAGCTCCGCCACCTATAATAAAAACTATTTATATAGAATTTGTGTGTATTGAGAAACATGTCAATACAACTTTCAGAAAGCTAACATGAAACTCTAGTGGTAAAATAGAGTTTCCACTACTTCTCATGGTTTTCGTGTAAGATTTTATTTGCTGAATATAACATTCAGAAAATTTCATGTAGGGGAAAAAAGTTCAGCGTATTTACGCAAAAAGTGAGAAGTTAGTAAAATTTTCAATTTAAGGGAACTGGCGCCAGTTGAACTGGCGCCCAATTAAAATAAATTAAATAAATAAAGCTGGCGCCAGTTAAACTGGCGCCTAATATATATATTTTTTTAAATATACCCGGCGCCAGTTAAACTGGCGCCAAAAAAAAAAAATTAAAAAAAATCCTGGCTCCAGTTGAACTGGCGCCAGGTTGGGAAGGGGGGGGGGGGGGGGGGGGGGGGGGGGGTGGGAAGGGGGGTGGCTGCGCCTTTTTTTTTTTGAGGGATGAAGGTCATCCAAGCATGGGAGATTGAGCAAACATCAAAGTTGGCATCCCTACTTAGAAATTGTTGAACATACCGATAGCTGATTTGGCATATTTTTTGAAGACAATGAGTTGGCCTCAAAAAAAAAAAAAAATAGGCGCAGCCACCCCCCTTCCCAACTTGGCGCCAGTTCAACTGGAGCCAGGATTTTTTTTTAAATTTTTTATTTTTTTTGGCGCCAGTTTAACTGGCGCCGGGTATATTTAAAAAATATATATATATTAGGCGCCAGTTTAACTGGCGCCAGCTTTATTTATTTAATTTTTTTTAATTGGGCGCCAGTTCAACTGGCGCCAGTTCCCTTAAATTGAAAATTTCACTAACTTCTCACTTTTTGCGTAAATACGCTGAACTTTTTTCCCCTACATGAAATTTTCTGTATAACATTAGGTCAGGAGCATTTGTTTTGCATGGAGACGAAGGGGGAGAAGTAGCAAGAGATAACATAGAGATCCTTGACACTTTCAAGGTATTTGACATCCTACCCAAGCAATGTTGAAGTGGGTTTATCAAAGATCATGTCCAATATAGAGACTAGAGTAGCCAAGAGGAGATCTACATCCAAGTAATCCTAGAGGTGTAGGTCTAGGTCAAGTTCAACCTCACCCGTAAAAAGCTTAGATCCTGACTCTATGCATGTTAGTCTGTGTTCAAACCCCAACGAGACTCGACTTGGCCAATTCGAAACTCGGTATGTGTTAGATTTCCTCCCCTAGCCACAACCTAGTCTGGACGCAACCGACTTTGAATCACTTACAACCCTCTCGTGACGAAAATACGTCTCCCCAAGCATTTCTATCTATTGGTCAGTATTTTCAATCAAAATACCCCCCCCCCCCCTCCCCCCCAAACCCACTCCATACACACCTACACCCCCTACCCAACTAATAATTACGGGATATTTAAGTTAATACATCTCCCTAATAGCATATCAGGTATTTGGAGGGCACTTGACCAAAAAAATTTTATTATAGTCGTTTGTGGTTGTTAAGAGAGTATTTTATTCATGTTGTACGAAAATGACCCAAAAAAACTCTCTCAGAGATATTTTGACCTTTGATCTCCAATATTTTATTATATAGTTTATTTCATCTAGTTTTGGCCCAACTTAAATTTTCTTTACTTGTTTTTTTTCTCATTCAACAATTATATATAAGCATGTAGTTTTACATTTTTATGATTTTCTTCCTTCTACCAATAAGTTTATTACCATAGGTCATTAATAATCAACATCATAGTAACGATAACCGCAAGGAGCCCCAAGGCACAATTGAGTCATGTTTCACTATATTTTAGTAAAAAAAATGCTGCAACATATTCCTACAAATGTGTGTTCAGTGGAAGAATGGAAAAAAAAGCAATTTAGACTTGCCCTTGAAAATGGCACTGATGCTTAAAATGAATACAAATTTGCCCATCTAACAAGCCAAGGACCATGAAGTCTGAGCCTTAAAGGGATATATTTCAATTTATTTTTAAGCTCAACCTATGCGTTTTTTATATTTATATATTCAAGTTATATGTACATCTCCTTGAAGATTTATTGATACATGTCTCATGTCTTCAGTCTTGCTTGTGAATGTAATGATGGAAATTTTCATGTGAAACAATGCACACGTCGTCAATTTATTCTTGCTATTCATGTAAGTTTGTGGTTTAGCTGTTATGGGTCGTACACATGACAACGAGTAAAAATAGCAAGACACAATTTAATCAAATTAAAAGCAACTGAGAATATACAATATTTAACATAATTCGGTCAAGGTCAACCTACTCCAAAAGAATGGAAGAAATAAATTTATTGAATCAATAGAATGCATACTGTAAAGCTCTATACATTTATATAGCTACTATTAATTTTGTTACCTGAATTAAATTAGAAATCCCCTAGTATATATGGATATAGTCTAGTTATAATGTTATTAGTGTTACTATCTATTAATACAATTATTATTAATATTATTATAAATTAGACTCATTAGATTAGGTATCTAAATATAAGTTCTTTTACCTAAGCCCATCAATTCACCTAGATTAGATACATTTAAAATCTTCCTTTTTAGTTATCAGCTTATCCTTCCTGGCCCGCATATGCAGTAGCCTAGCAGTAAGTGGCCCAACATCACAGTCCCTCACTAGAGCAAACACCCCATTCGAATTCGGGTTCGGGCGGGTCCTTGTTTGGCGCCCGACCCAAACTCCATACCCTCTTTTCAAATCATTGGTGAACTATTTTTCTTCCCTACACCCTCCTTCGTACACTGTAGGCAACCGTCCCTGCTGAACTACAGGCATGCGCGTACGAGCGAACCCTCGCCAGCTGTGACCTAGCCAACAACCCTAGTAGTCGCTGATTGAGTTCCCCTCCACAAGTTCCTTGCCAGCCAATTGGTGAGGCCAACCTTGGACTCGAAGAAGGGATCACCAAGCTTTATCGAGTTTGGGAGGGCCGTCTCTTTCGACCGGAGCATCGACAACAGCACCCTCCGTCGTATGACCTCGACGTCTCTTCACCCGACAAGCTTGCGTCGGAGCATCGGTCACCACCAAGGCGCCTTCGGCCATTGTTCGAGCAACGTGAGTCCTCAAAAAAACCCTTAGGCACCTATTCTTCCTTATCTGTCCCTTCTTCTCTGAATGTAAAGTTAGATATTTTAACGTGCATGACTTCTAGGAGGCCATATTGAAGAACCCAACTGTGTCCTTGCATTCCCACGGGATGACAGAGGTACATGAGGAAATATGTGTGAGGTTAAGGGGCTAAAATGTGGGGTTTAGGAGAAGTTGGGAATGACCTAAAGTATTGTGCAAGTATTCTTTCCTTATATTAGATGGGTTGTGGCCATGAAGCAATAGAAAATGACTTGAAAGTTTGGGTATCTGCTGTTGTAGCACTTGTCTCCCTATATTTATTTATTTATTTTGGAGAGCATTTTTTTAATTTTTGTTTATTATTATTGTTTATAGAATGGTTTGAATCATAGGTAAATAGAGAATTGAATTTGAGATCACAAGGGTGCACAGCTAGACTATAGGTCATATGAAGTCACTATGGTCCCTAAGGGGTTATTTTACTATTTTAGATTTTTCTGTATTTTTTAGAATCTTTAGATAATTTTATATATGGTTTTATTATTTTCTTAGGCTTCTAGGATTTACTGTGAGAGCATCTGAGAGTATTTTTGAAGCCAAATAAATTATTTGGGCTCTAGAACCCTTAAAATAGTTTCTAGATTTTCTAGGAATTTTTTTAAAAAATTTGGGATTTATTTAAGATTTTTAGGATTTTTTCTTATTTTTAAATAATTTTTTGTATATTAAAAACCCATATTTTCCTCAAATACCCAGTCAGTCGTGGGGGGCCCACTCGACAGCCACCGAAGCGGGGAGGGGCAGGCCCACCCGTCAGCCCCTGAGTGAACGGGCTACTTGGTTTCCATATTTAGGAGCTAGCCGCTGACAACTAGCCGCTCAAGCCTAAGCCGCATGGGCTTAGGACCGTTCGAACTGGGCTGGAAGCACCAGATTCTACCACATGTCCCCGCCCAGCCAACATTAGTGGCTTCACCGCCTCTTTCCCTCTATATATATATATGTATATAGTTCTTGTTAATTCGAGAACCCTTGATTTATTTCCAGCTGCTTTTGTGAGAGAGTTCAAGTGGAGTCCTCGACTTCGCGGAGCGATTGCCATCGATCTAGATGGCCGTTTCACATGCCATTTTTTTGTTAGAAGTCGAGGTTAGGTTTTCGAGTATCTACTTTATTTTATGGAATTTTGTGTTCGAATTTCTGGATAATTATTTGAGTGTCGGTTATCCAAAAATCGACGTGTCGTACGGTTTTCGAGATTTCGAGATATTTCGAACTCCGATTCACGATCCGTTTGAAGTTTTGGAAAGCTGACACCGAGACCTACAACATATAATTTTTTCAAAAATTTAGATTTTCATCTAATATTTTATTTTGTTCGTAGAAGTCAGATTTGGTCAACAGTTCATCGATTTGGTCACAGTTAGCCATAATGGCGATAACTTTTGACCAAATCATGATTTTGTGGCACGGTTGATTCCAATGTACTCGTGACGCTGAAATCTACTACATTGCACACTCAAACTTCTGAAGGCATAACGTTTGACTAGTTAGTC
Source organism: Iris pallida (assembly GCA_029216955.1). Taxonomy (NCBI): domain Eukaryota; kingdom Viridiplantae; phylum Streptophyta; class Magnoliopsida; order Asparagales; family Iridaceae; genus Iris; species Iris pallida. Next base: position 14,532,953 of record JANAVB010035420.1, read on the forward strand.
AACGGTATGTCTCGGCTTGCGTGCCACGAGTTCTGAATTTGGAATCGTGACTTTTCTTGGCTAAATATTTATGTTTAGATTTTATTTCATATTTAAATAGGTTAAAATAGGATTTAAGATGATTTATTCTAGAATTAGAATATGATTAATTAGGTTTAACCTATTAGCCACTTTCTAGAATTTTTAGAGTGGGAATCGTTGATCTAACTTATGGTTGTTTTTGTGACGGGGTAGATCGGGCTCGACGTCTTGAGTTGTGATTTCATCATCTATCGAAGAAGGCAAGTATCACTATGACCTATGTTTTCTTTATTTTATACTGTATGTACCATTGTGTCATCTTTTCACTATTACTCCCTTATGATTCATGTTGTCATTTTTTATGATTACTATTGTACACGAGTTAGGGTATACATACATGTTATGTCTTACTCATTATTTCCTATTGTTTAAAATTTATCATAGTGGACATGTATTATGAGTGAGTCGGGCGGAAGAATACAACAAGTAAGCATGTGGTCAACGAATTGAATACAGATCCCCTATATATTGATTGCATAATATCAGTCTTGCACCACACGTATGATTGACGGATATCCCAAGCCATATACATGCTGAAAGTTGGTATTCTAAAACACACAGTACACGTGACTTAATCATTGTTGCTCTATTGTCTATTGTTCTTCTTTCGTCAAGTCTACCTTCTTATTGTTATCATGTCTTAGTGGTATGTCAAAGTCTACCTTCATATTGTTATCATGTCTCAGAGGTACTTCCTTATCATACAATGTCATGCCTATACTTATCTTCAGTTACTTTCTTTTTATTATTTCTTCATGCTTGTATACTATATTGTGTAATGTAGTGTTATGTGATCTTGCTCCAATTCTGACTGGATAACTATCTTTTAGCTTTAGACGAAGATATTTGCCCCGAGGTCTACGATGAGTATGTTGGCGACCCTGACATCACTGGTGTACCCGATTCCAACACTGATGCGAATTAGCATATTTTCTTCCTTATGGATTCGCATTAGTTAGTAGTTATAGTTATAGAGTTTAGTTGTTTATTTTATTTTCTGCTATCCGGATTTGTTCTCGAGACTTTCTGAGTTGTAGTAGATTATTTGATAGTTATAATATTAAAAACTATTGGATATTTTGGTTATTATTGATGGCTTAGTTGTGGATGATATATGTGCGTGTTGTGCTTATTGTGGACCATTGTTATCATAGACAGCGTAATACCGTCGATGCTACGGCGTAGGCTGGACTTGGCTACGTACTCGTATCCCGAAAAGCGGGAGCGGGTCGTGACAGCTGTTGACTTGTTATATAATAGCTTATGAAATGCATGGGTAGCTATGATTGGTGTACATGAATATGAATCTTGAGTGAATATAGTAACCTAGCTAAATTATGAATATATGTGTGTGCATGTTGTGTCAGGTGAAGAAGAAGAGAATAGGAAGTTAACTCTACTTGTGTACATTGTGTGCGTTCATGAGCAATACAGGGAAGGCATGATAGTATATACTTTGGGCTTAAGAATGGGATATATATGTGAGCTGGTGGGTAGAGAGGCAAATATATCTACGATATATCAAATTTACTAGTCATGATGTATACTGAGTTGCGAGGATGTGTAGTATAGGGATATTAATATATATATACATGTGGATTGGTAGGTTATTGGCATGAGACCAATTGCAAACGAGAAGTCCAGGTAGCATAATTGTTGGTTTATGTCCTATAGGAACATTCGAGATTATATAAATAATATATGCAAATATTTAGATAACAGTAATATGTAAGTAACCATATATACATGAATAACAGCACCATTATTCTATCTAATAATTAAATTCAAATTTATCTCTAGGTTCTTTGGGTTCCTTGGACTCGGTACTGGATTTTTCTATTCAGCTTTCGGATCCAGACAAGTATATCTTGCCACTATGTCATTTTCTTTCATCATAATTCATGTTCTGTTAATTATTTACCGCATTATATCTACGCGTCCGAGTATGATAATGAGTGCAACCAATGGGATACATTGGCTCTTTACTTATTAGCCTAGTCCATTGGAGACTACCCCTGTACTTTAGAGGAGATATACTGATATCTTGCTGGACCCTGATACTTTATTGGACACGATGATATGATACAGAGATGTAGGACATGTCCCCCCGTATTTGACTGATCATCAGTGCGGCCGTAATATACAACGGTGTAGTTCATACTAGATATTTTCATTATGTTATACTGGACTTTATACTAGGGATTGAGCGTGTCGAGGAGTCGACCAGTTTAGATGCATTAGGTAGGAAGGACAGCTACTAGACGGAGGGGCTGCTATTGATATATGTTGTTGTTCACAGTCAGCGGTTCGGACGAGCCCTACTGTGAGAGGATCACAGGTTCGGAGAGCTCCATTCGTCGAACATTGTTCTCATTTGTTAGAACACCCCTATGGTCTTTATACATGTATTTCCATAGTGGCTTGTATATTATGTATCTTATTATGTCTCTTTGAGGACTTGGTCTTTTTTCAGGATTAGACGAGCAGGAGTACCCGGAGACGTATAGCCCGGGACCGGACGCATCATTAGGCGACGAAGAGATCTCACCAGCTGACTTCATCTGATTGAGTATGGTCCTACCTTGGATACAGCCTTTCTGCAGAGCCTGTATCTAGTTATCTTACTTCCTGTATTTTCCAGTACTCTATTTTTAGGATATTTGAGTAGTAGTTTTGTCTCCACCAACTTTATATACTTATTATGGTTCTGTATGACTTATTTCTGATTACTTGACTTTATCGTATTCAGACTAGTTTACTTATTCTGTGGATGAGATTAGCATGCCTGTGACTATGATTTATTTAGGTACAACAATATACGTATTTGGGAATTCCATTAAATTGGGAAAATCTTCTAGTACATATCTTGTGGCCATTGTTACGTAGCTTGGTCCTGAGTATTTTGGGGCTGGGGCGTGACATGCTTTTTGTGGTGGTGTAAACCCCCTAAATTTCTACTACAATTTTTTATAAAATATTGTTGTATTTATTTTGTACTTTGTATCTGCACGTCGCATACGAATTCGCATTGTTGTATTTGCATAGCGCGCGAGAATTGCGTTTCGTATTTGCTCGACGAGTACGAATACGTGTGAGCGTACATATTTTTAGAAAAATATTTTTCTATTTTTATAGTTTCAAAATAATATATATAATAATTATTTGTATTTGTATTTTACTTAAAGTTGTGAAAAGTATCGTATCAAGATGGCCAAAACTTATTACTTTTATCTATTTATAAAAGACTAGTTTATTTAATAGTGGTAATTTAGAAAACTATTTTTATGCAAATATTCTTTACACATGAGGTACATGAATTTGAATTCATATATATAATTCCATTTTCGAATTTATTGATATTAATATTTTATTATTCAAAAAGATATTTAAAAATATTTATTATTTTCGAAATTATTATTATTGGTATTTTTGGAAATTATATTTGGAAATTGTTGTGGCCATTTTAAATCTCAATTTGATTTTATGGATTTAATTTAAATAGTTTAAAAGTAGAATTTATATTTAATTTGAGTTTAGATTATCTAGATTTAAATTGGAATTGAATTTGAATTTAGATTTGATTTCATTGATTTAAATTGAATTATCTAATTGGGTTTAAATAAATCCTAATCCCTATCCAACTGAAAATTTCCACCTCCTATATAAGGAGAGGTACCCATCCACCAATTATGCCACAAAAAATCTCTCCACAAGGGTGTTGTGGATCGTGTCTGTGTCTCCATTTCCATCCACTATATATATATATATATATATATATATATATATATTTACATATACAATATTATCACCCGTGTCCGACACACCGGACACCATCTCCCTTCATTATCCGTGTCAAGCAGGACACGCAATCACCACGACCCGACCCTAACCCTAATCCAAACCATCACCATGCCAGCAACTCCATCTCCACCTCCGTCTCTCACCACCCGTACCTACGGAGTCCGACCCACTAAGGCACCCCACCACCATCACCGCCACCCGTTTTCGTCAACAGCACATCCCCATCCAACCTCCTTTGCATCGACAGCCACCGTCATCACCACCATAACCACCATCGCCAACACCATTAGCACCACCCTCCACGCTAGCCGACCCCGTTCCGACAGCATCCCCACACCACCATCACCACTGTCACCACCATCCTAACCCGAACCACCACCGTACGTACCACCACCAAAACCCGCAGAACACTACCGCCACCATCGCCACTCCAACTACCACAAACCACCAATACCACAAAATTGTGTCCCCGTGTCCGTGTCCACGTTCATCACCATCAGCCTCATATCAGTCGCGTGTCCGGCCTCGGATCCGAACCCAGGTGTCGTATCCATTATTGTGTCCATATTACGTCCCCACAGTATACCTTATCCTGTGTCCGACAAACCAGACACACACAAAAATCAAAACAAAATAAAATCTCTAAATCCTACCTCAGGTGTGTCCACTTTCCCGCGCTGCCATTCGTCTGACCTGAGAGCCGGAGACTTCTTCAGTCAGTGCAGTCGCGTCCTCGAGAGCGACCAATGGGCGGGTGCATCCACCGGCAGGCTCGTCCCTCTGCCATCCATGCGCTGTGTACGAGCCGGCTACCGCAGACGTGCCACCGTGTGCCGACGTCGTCTCGTCTTTCCTTCTCTTCCATGACGTCGTCTCACCTCTCCTCCGCTCGCGCCTCCTCTGGACCGAGCACCGCGGTGGCCCTCTCTCCGACATGTTGCCGCCGGAGCGTGCGCCCATCCGCCGCCTTCCCAAAGCATCATCCGCCGCCTCCACCGAACTCCGGTGCCGTGTGCCCATCTGCCGCCTCCACCGGCGACCAGATCCTCCACGGCCACCGTCATCATAGCTGTGCCACCGCCACTCGACCGCCGACCACCCCGGTAAACCCGCTCTTCATTTCTCCCATCTCTCTGACTACTCTCTCTCTCTCCACACCCTTTCTTTATTTCTTTCATCTTTTAGAAGATAGCAGAGAGCTGTCATTATTTATTATTATTATTATTATTATTATTATTAAGTTTGTGATAGTACATAAGTTTAAGTATAGTAGGTACAAAGGAATATATGTATATTACTGTAGATTTATTGTTTAAATAATTATGCATAAATAAATTTTAAAATTTGACCTATCATCAAAATATAGTTTTTGGGTAATGGAGTTTAGAAGCCTAATAATAATGTTATACTTTTGTAAATAGTTTTGTACCTATAAATTTATTTTTTGACAAACCATTGATTTTTTTTCCTATAAAAAGATGATGATTTGTACTTATTAAATATTTATCTAAAAACTAATTTCTTTTACTAACAAAGGATAATTCTCCTACTTGAAAATTCTATTTTTACAACAATTAGTTAGCCTAAAAAAATGAAAATTTATTTTTAAGGCCCTTTTCCTAAAACATATAATCTACTTGTAAAAAGGTATATTTTTCCAAATTGTATATAAGGTATTTACGTGAACTTATAGAAAAATTTTCTAAATAGATATATATATATATATTTATTCTCACCAATTCTCCTCGATTATCATTATTAATCATGTCTGATCACGCGGTTATATTTCTCGTGTATCTCGGACTCATACATATGGACCTCGGCTATTGGACATTCGGGACTTTTCGGAATACCGTACCACGCCAGGCGACATACCAGGAAAGATACCTTGCCATAATTTACTGTTTACAAATTAGTCTGCATTTTATTTATTGCATATCACAGTGTATTTATTTCCAGTTCTTTTAGCTGTACCATTATTACAGTTCCTGACTTACTGCCTGCTCAATGATATTAGCTGTACCTTGTTATTTATCCTTTGATTGCATATGAACCTAGAGTTAAGGGACTACCACTAGTTTAGTACATTACATAAACTTTGACACTGAGGTGCCACGAAATGTGTGAGTTGTGAGTAGCATATAGCATTCGGACTTGCGTGTTGGCTGATCCCTGATGCGTACAGGACGTGCGTTAGGTCTAACTGTCAATAGTTGTATGTTAGAAGACTTGACGGTTAGTAGTTTTACATGGTCGTGGATGCGACATGATAGGTACATTGGGTGGGAAGAACATTTCTTTGTCGTATGGGCTTCGATTGTACTTCCCTTGTAACCTGGAAGCTCTGCTAGAGATACGGGTATGAGCCTCTTAGGTTAGCCACTGTCGTTTTTGAACGTCATGCGCTTAGGTCACTGGTGCCCAAGTGGGGACTATACCAGATCCCATTTACAGCCAGGGCTCATACGACGAAAGGTTTATTCTTAACTGCATGTTCACTTTAGTATGGTTATATTACCTTATTGTTGTCTTGTCACTTACTTTTGTTCGTGGCATATTTTATATTCAGTATTTATATGGCATATTCTTCTTGTATCTTGTTACGTCCCTCTAAGGACCTGGTTATCTCTCCAGGTGTGTCTTATGATTTCTGCAGGTGTTCTATCTCTAGTCGTGGTCATCACTATTTTTGCGAGGATGATTGCACTTGGATCGTCTTCGCTCCGCTCGCCAAAATCATTCTTTTATCATGTATTTCTTTTTCATAGTTGGTAGTGGATTGTCTCCTCCCAACTACATGTACCAAAGACAATTCATAGATTATATGATATCTTTTATTATTATATTTTGTGTGGATGAGATTAGTCATGGTTCTACTGCATTTTACAGCTTACGTATATTTATTATACGGCTGGCATGTCTACGTTTCTAGTCCTACATATTTTGGGACTAGGATGTTACATATTTTTGTGGTGGCTCATGCAGGTCTAGTTTGCCGTTTAGGTTATATAACTGTACCGAACAGACCTGCAATATAGGATTAGAGTCTAGAATCTCATCTACCTACTTGACATCCTTTATTGACTTCAAATTCCGAACTCTCGTTCGACCTCCTTGATTTACATTTTTGCTTGACTCCTTCTACTGTAAATTCTTAGTTTCGTGTTTAGTAAGATGACTACACTAGTATATGCCCATAGGTTAAACACATGGCTAGATGGATTGCATTGATAATTAATATGCATTGAGATTTTATTTGAGTTATAAAGGCATTTATTTTTCTAGAAATATGATCTTAAGGATTAGTTAATTCCAAGTTGGGTATTAGCATATTACCGCTTTCAAAAGATAGTTGAAATTTTATTTTGATATTACAAGGTGGTATACACAAGAGGATAGCTAGATCGAGAAAACAAATTGATTTGATTTTACGTTTTAATTTTTGAAGGTCTTTGATCATTTATGATTTATTGAGTTATAGCTATACATCTTTTGGAGGGATATAAATTTGAATTGAAAATGATCATAAAATTTTAAATGTGGAAGTATGATTTATGATTGACCAAAATTTGAGGATGATTGATAAATTTTGGTAAAATATTTTTTGAATTAAATTACATCATATGATCTATGATTTATAAAGTTATTTAGATTTCGAGTTTAAAAGCCTTGATTATGGATATTTAAATTTTATTAAAAAAGATTTTAAATTGAGTCGCATGATTTGCGATTGATGAAATAGGCTAAGAGTTTATCTCAAGGTACATTTGAGAATTGGAAATTTTGAAGTGATGGTTTATTATGAAAGTTTAGTTGTGCTGCATTCGATATGATGAAGGTTTATTAGAAGTAATTAAAATAAATTAAACTTTAAGTTATGATTAGACATTTGGTGGAGTATCTTGGAAATTTTCGAGGAACTTGAAATTTTATATTAGATCATATATTGGTAGAAGACCAAGAAGCAAGTAAGATCACCCTAGTAAGATAGAAGTATTCCACGTTAGATTGCTATACCACCTATGATTATGATATTGCATATGCACAAGTATAGTTAGTCATCGACCAAACCGATGAACATATCTTTGACTTACTCGACCTTCCCTCAAATCTAGATCTCTTATCATGACCATCTAATTATTTGAAACTTAGAAATGATTAGAATCATTCCCTTGACTATACCCTTATCTAAGAGACTATCTGCTCTCTAGAAACTGTGTCTTTAACTTATTTTAACTTGATCTATGAGATTTTCTAATTATCTTTATTTCGTGCTTTAACCTTTTATTTTGTGCATTAATTAGTACTTTATGAAAACCCACTTTCTATTTTGATCATTTGACGTTCCTATCGTGACCTTGATATTTGGAGCACAACACTAGACCTTTCATTCCCACAAATTTTACATGCAAGACCTAGACGAGCTCACCTTCATGTAGGTATATCATGTCCCACTAAAATACGTCCCCTTGTACTCTATTTTTATGGTACGACATTCGGGTCATAAAGACTAAACTATAACCCTTACCATGGTACCGATATGGACTCAACCTCGACTAAATTTTTCGATCTAATATATGATTGCAACTTATTAAATCTCTTAAATGCTTAACCTTGCATTTTATCTTGACTGCTTAACCCTTGTCATTTTATTTTCATGTCTTATCTCGATTCACTTAGACACATAACATCTTTTCGCTCTTCAATATTGCAATCCTTACCCTTCTCTCTGCTTTACTTATATTTCACTATGATTCCTCCATAGTTTATGCAACCATGTTCCTTGTATGATTCCCTTATGCGAAATGAAATTTGATCATGACATTATTGGGTTAGTAGAGGATAAATAATACAGTTGGTTAAGATAATTACGAGATTACGAGGTATAGATTGGACATAAGTAAAATTGTGCGATAAATCCAAATAGATGAAGTAAGGAACGTTATATTGCGTTTTGATAAAATACTCAAGGGTAAATACTTCTCGAATTTTAAAATTGTTTTGAGGTAACTAAATATCGAGTGAAGAATCTTCTAAAGTGTTGGTGGTTTAAGAACCAAACTTATATATTAAATTTATGGATACAAATTTTTGATAAAGACAATGTTGACATTGCCTTTGATAACATATAGTGTTATGATGATATTAGTTTTCAAGTATAACTAATTGTTGAAGAAAGAAACCTTTACATTTTTTGATGCATGGAGAATTAAGATGATTATGAATATGAAGTTAAGATGAGTTTCATTTCTACCATCAAAAAGAGGAGATTGTTGAATTCAAATTTTTGAGAGAGACTAATAAATACTATAGAGAATTTTCAATTATGATGATAGAAGATTGAGTTATGAAGGTATACTGTTAGTTTTCGAGATTTATCGAACATTGAAGACAGACTTTTATTTTGGTACCTATGGATGCATTGTACATTGACCAATAAATACAAATTTGTAGTAAGAAGATTTTAACTTTTACATGGGCCAAATTGGTTGAAGATTTTGGAATTTTAATTTTAGAGAAAATTATAACTTGGAAAGATATATATAAGTGAGCTAGTATAATGGAGATTATGGAATTCAAAAATTTGAGACAACTTGAAATTCTATGACGAGATAGAGGAAGTTAGAGTACATTTATTTTGTTAAATTTTAAAAGGGGACGTGATACGAAAGTAATTTTTGGAAAGAACGAATTATGATAAGAGAGATTACATGAATATTGATGATATCAAAGGATTAAGGAGTTTATTACCTACTTATGAGGTTGCCCCTTTTAAGGTTAATATTAGGGTTGATCGAGTTTAGTCATTGATTGGTTGTCATATACATGATCGTGATCTAAACTGAAACCATCGAATTTTCTGTTCTAGTCGATCAAATGACATATTGCCATTGAAATGTCGCTCGCCTCCTTGCCGAATATTTTGTTTGCATTCTCGTCCCAAGAAGATCTCGTGCATCTATTCGAATAAACTCTTTCCATCCCCTTCGCCTTACCTACCCTAATTACTCCTAAATTTCGAGGACAAAATTCTTTTAAGTTGGGTAGGATGTAAACTCCCTAAATTTTTACTACGATTTTTTTAAAATATTGTTGTATTTATTTTGTACTTCATATCTGCACGTCGCAAACGAATTCGCATTGTTGTATTTGCATAGTGTGCGAGAATTGTATTTCGTATTTGCTCGACGAGTACGAATACGTGTGAGCGTACATATTTTTAGAAAAATATTTTTCTATTTTTATAGTTTCAAAATAATATATATATAATAATTATTTGTATTTGTATTTTACTTAAAGTTGTGAAAAGTATCGTATCAAGATGGCAAAAACTTATTACTTTTATCTATTTATAAAAGACTAGCTTATTTAATAGTGGTAATTTAGAAAACTATTTTTATGCAAATATTCCTTGCACATGAGGTACATGAATTTGAATTCATATATAAAATTTCATTTTCGAATTTATTGATATTAATATTTTATTATTCAACAAGATATTTAAAAATATTTATTATTTTCGAAATTATTATTATTTGTATTTTTGGAAATTATATTTGGAAATTGTTGTGGCCATTTTAAATCTCGATTTGATTTTATGGATTTAATTTAAATAGTTTAAAAGTAGAATTTATATTTAATTTGAGTTTAGATTATCTAGATTTAAATTGGAATTGAATTTGAATTTAGATTTGATTTCATTGATTTAAATTGAATTATCTAATTGGGTTTAAATAAATCCTAATTCCTATCCAACTGGGAATTCCCACCTCCTATATAAGGAGAGGTACTCATCCACCAATTATGCCACAAAAATTCTCTCCACAAGGGTGTTGTGCATCGTGTCTGTGTCGCCATTTCCATCCACTATATATATATATTTTTACATATACAATATTATCACCCGTATCCAACACACCGGACACCATCTTCCTTCATTATCCACGTCACGCAGGACACGCAATCACCACGACCCGACCCTAACCCTAATCCGAACCATCACTATGCCAGCAACTCCATCTCCACCTCCGTCTCTCACCACCCGCACCTACGGAGTCCGACCCACCAAGGCACCCCGCTACCATCACCGCCACCCGTCTACGTCACCAGCACATCACCATCCAACCTCCTTTGCATCGACAGCCACCGTCATCACCACCATAACTACCATCACCAACACCATTAACACCACCCTCCACGCCAGCCGACCCCGTTCCGACAGCACCCCCACACCACCATCACCACTGTCACCACCATCCCAACCCGGACCACCACCGTACGTACCACCACCAAAACCCGTAGAACACCACCGCCACCATCGCCACTCCAACAACCACAAACCACCAACACCAAAAATCGTGTCCCCGTGTCTATGTCCTCGTTCATCACCATCAGCCTCATATCAGTCGCGTGTCCGGCCTCGGATCCGATTCCAGGTGTCGTATCCATTATTGTGTCCATATTACATCCCCACAGTATACCTTATCCTGTGTCCGACAAACCAGACACACACAAAAATCAAAACAAAATAAAATCCCTAAACCCTACCTCCGGCGTGTCCGCACTTCCGTGCTGCCCTTCATCTGACATGAGAGCCGGAGTCTCCTTCAGTCAGTGCAGTCGCGTCCTCGAGAGTGACCAACGGGCGGGTGTATCCACCGGCAGGCTCGTCCCTCCGCCATCCATGCGCCGTGCACGAGCCGGCTACCGCAGACGTGTCACCGTGTGCCGACGTCGTCTCGCCTTTCCTTCTCTTCCATGACGTCGTCTCGCCTCTCTTCTGTCACGACCCGCACCCTAGAGTTAGGGCACGAGAACGTAACAACGTCCAGCCTACGCCGCAGTATCGGCGGTAGAACGCTGTCCTAGGTCTCAATGCATCTAACAGTATAAGACTAAACAGTTTATACTCCCCGAATGGGGGTGACATAGCAGATACAGACTCAATCACATCTAAGGTAGAGCATGATAAGGATAGATAAGCATAAAATCTAAAATAAATACAGGAGATAGAAGTCTAAGTGTCTAAGATACATGAACCCAAAAGTACATCTCAAAACTCAAATAAAGATACAGTAATCCACAAAGTAAATACAACTCCAGACAAAATGAAATAACTACCTAAACAACCTCTAATGTGTCTCCTCTAGGCTAGCAGGCACCTCCAGGCTATCTGTAAAATTTATCAACAGGTCCAGTCAGGATTGGAGCGAGCACAGTACATCTCAACAGATCATAGCAGGTTAGAAAACATATAACATGCAGTAAAGTAAGATACAGGTACTGAAGAAAAATAGTATGTAAACAGGAAGAGCTGTAATAGAAATATCTACTATACATAGAGAACTAGCAGTGACTAGTGAGTTAGAGTACAATATGAACATGTAAATGACCTGGGATGATTCAATGAAGACACTACGGAATGATTCAATGAAGATACTACTGGTGTATTATTCACATATCCAATTCTACTCCTCCGTACCCCCAATCAATACACAAGGATCCAGCCAGGTTATGTTATATGATTCCATGCAAGGCCCGCGAAGGGTGATACATGGATGTCCCATAAATAGGGAGTCTGGGGGTTACCCAACTGTGTAGGATTCAAGAGACTCTGTGATCATGAGGGTACATGTCACAAGTAATCAAGTGAACCAAGAGCATAGTGATACGCCATGTAAGTGAAACGCACAGAACACGTAGTACCCGATGCTCCCTAAGGATAACATCTCAAGAAAGGATCCATATAGTACCAATCCGTGTGACCGTCGTGATAGTACAAGTAAAGTAATCTACTGCAGGAAATAATTCTAAGCAAGATATGAAATGATCAGAGAATGTACTCGCCTCGATAACCTGAACAGCTGATAAGTATAGGAGGTCCCACTGAAGCCACAGAGTCCTATTTAAAGCAACACAGGTTACAAGGTGTTCAAGTTGAAATAAATAAAACTATACTAGCCATCTATATTATTCTAGGTTCTTCTAAGTCAAAACATCTCTAGGTCGACTCCGGTCAATAATCTAGTCAAACTAGGTCAAGTGTTGACTTACAGTTGACTTTGGGTCAACTGGTCAACTCTGGTCAAACAGGGTCAATTCTAGTCTAATACAAAGTGTACTTCGTTATTTGTACGTCGAAACTTACGGCACACAAATCGAGATAAGGAGATTATCGATAAGGTTGATAATCTTATTATAGTGATCCACATATCCAACTTGTCAATTTCAGCGATGTGAGATCACTGGAATTGACTGATCTCAGTTTCGTTGTACTAATCCCGAAATACGAACATTATATGAATTAATTATTAATTAATTATAAAAAGGTTAAACTTAGAGAAATTATCAACAAACATTGTCGGACGATGAAAAGAACATCGCCAACGTGTCCAGAATGGTCAAATTAGCTAGGATAGCCTACCCAACGGTCCAATTTGGACACAAGGGCAAAAAGGTAATTTCGGATCAAAACGGTGTCCGTGTCGGAGTCGTTTTGCACCGAAAAACGTGCAAGAAAATAAGTCTATAAAATAAAACAAATTATATGTCCACGCAACCAGAATGTCGATACGAACCCAACGGTATCTCCAGAATTGGATTCCGTTGACCCGATCTCAATTTGGCCCGTTGACCAGAACTTGGAATTCCGGTTTGCACGAAAATGCGTGCCGGAGCCAAAGTTCTCAAAACTCAACAAACTACCTGTCAACGAGTCCAGAATGATGATACGAACTCAACGGTATCTTCGGAATTGGATTCCGATGAGCCGATCTCAAAATGACCCGTTGACCCGGATATTGGTATCCGACTTGCACCGAAATGCGTGCCAGACCCAATGTCCACCAAAACCTAGCAAATTATATGTCAACGAGTCCAGAATGACGATACGAACTCAACGGTATCTCCGGAATTGGATTCCGATGAGCCGACATCAAAAAGTCCCGTTGACCCAGAAAGTGGGACCCATTTTGCACCGAAATGCGTGTCCGGGCCCACGTTCTCCAAATCTAACAAATTTTATATGAAAACATGCCAGAACGATGCCACAAGTCTAATGGTGGTGTCAGAAATAAAATCTGGAGTCCCGTGCTCAAAAATGGAATTTTACAAGTTGGAAATTACGAATTCGGACGACCAACTTTGGCGTCAAATTCAACCAATCAAACAAGCTCACAATGAAACGAAACTAAAGGGGTAGTAAGAGGGATATACCAGCTTCGCACCGGAACTGGTAGCACGCCAAACGGAGCTACGGTGGAGGAGATACAAGCTGACGAAGTTGGCCCCGCGAAACTGTCCAAATTTAATATAATTTAAACGGTCAACTTGGTGGCCGATTTTTATGTATCAAACGATAAAATTAACGGACGAAAATTGACAGGAATGAAGGTGGATATACCAAGATTGCGACGGAGCGAAGAAATCTCCGATCCAACGGTCGAATCTCCGGAAAAACGTACACGAAGTCGCTGCGACGGAGCGCCAAAACGGACTCAATCTCGCGCGCGTCACGACGGGATGTCGTTCAAAACGCACGAATCGCCTCGACGGCGCATCCCAGAGGACGGTGGCCATCAGGGACTGATCGTCGGAGTTCGCACGCATGGCCAGGGGGCCACGGCGGCCCGCACGACGGCGTGGCAGCGCACGACGGCGGCCCACGCGCGCGCATGCGTGCGCGCCTGTGCGCCACGAGCTGCTGCTGTGTTGTCCCTTCTACGAGCTGCTGCCACTGCAGCGATGTGCGCTGCACGGCACGCTTGGCCTGACGGTGGCGCCACTGGACGGAGAGGGTGGAGGTGGTGGTGATTCGAGTGGGAGTGGTGGTCGGTTGCCGGTGTTGCGCGAAGGAGAAGGAGGAGGAGAGAGCTCGAGGAGGAATGAAGGAGGAGGAGGTCGCTGCGGGATGGACTGGTCTCTTCCACTCGTACCTTCTCTGGACCGAGCACCGCGGTGGCCCTCTCTCCGCCACTGTTCGCCGTCGGAGCGTGCGCCCATCCGCCGCCTTCCCGAAGCATCATCAGCCGCCTCCACCGAACTCCGGCGCCGTGCGCCCATCCGCCGCCTCCACCGGCAACCAGATCCCCCACGACCGCCGTCATCACAGCTGCGCCACCGCCACTCCACCGCCGACCGCCCCGGTAAACCCGCTCTTCATTTCTCCCCTCTCTCTGACTACTCTCTCTCTCCATACCCTTTCTTTATTTCTTTCATCTTTTGAAAGACAGCAGAGAGCTGTCATTATTATTTATTATTATTATCATTATTATTATTATTAAGTTTGTGATAGTACATAAGTTTAAGTACAGTAGGTACAAAGGAATATATGTATATTATTGTAGATTCATTGTTTAAATAATTATACATAAATAAATTTCAAAATTTGACCTATGATCAAAATATAGTTTTTGGGTAACGGAGTTTAGAAGCCTAATAATAATGTTATACTTTTGTAAATAGTTTTGTACCTATAAATTTATTTTTTGACAAACCATTAATATTTTTTTCCTATAAAAAGTTGATGATTTGTACTTATTAAATATTTATCTAAAAATTAATTTCTTTTACTAACAAAGGATAATTCTCCTACTTGAAAATTCTATTTTTACAACAGTTAGTTAGCCTAAAAAAATGAAAATTTATTTTTAAGGTACTTTTCCTAAAACATATAATCTACTTATAAAAAGGTATATTTTTCCAAATTGTATATAAGGTATTTACGTAAACCTATAGAAATATTTTCTAAATAGATATATATATATTTATTCTCACCAATTCTCCTCGATTATCATTATTAATCACGTCTTATCATGCGGTTCTATTTCTCTTGTATCTCGGACTCATACATATGGACCTCGGCTATTGGACATTCGGGACTTGTCGGAACACCGCATCACGCCAGGCGACATACCAGAAAAGATATCTTGCCATAATTTACTGTTTACAAATTAGTCTGTATTTTATTTATTGCATATCACAGTGTATTTATTTCCAGTTCTTTTAGCTGTACCATTATTACAGTTCCTGACTTACTGCCTGCTCAGTGATATTAGCTGTACCTTGTTATTTATCCTTTGATTGCATATGGACCTAGAGTTAAGGGACTACCACTAGTTTAGTGCATTACATAAACTTTGACACTGAGGTGCCACGAGATGTGTGAGTTGTGAGTAGCATATAGCATCCAGACTTGCGTGTTGGCTGATCACTGATGCGTACAGGACGTGCGTTAGGTCTAACTGTCAATAGTTGTATGTTAGAAGACTTGACGGTTAGTAGTGTTACATGGTCGTGGGTGCGACATGATAGGTACATTGGGTGGGGAGAACATTTCCTTGTTGTATGGGCTTCGATTGCACTTCCCTTGTAACCCGGAAGCTCCGCTAGAAATACGGGTATGAGCCTCTCAGGTTGGCCACTGTCGTTTTTGAACGTCATGCGCTTTGGTCACTGGTGCCCAAGTGGGGACTATACCAGATCCCATTTACAGCCAGTGCTCATGCGACGAAAGGTTTATTCTTAACTGCATATTCACTTTAGTATGGTTAGATTACCCTATTGTTGTCTTGTCACTTTCTTTTGTTAGTGGCATATTTTATATTCAGTATTTATATGGCATGTTCTTCTTGTATCTTGTTACGTCCCTCTGAGGACCTAGTTATCTCTCCAGGTGTGTCTTGTGATTTCTGCAAGTGTTCTAGCTCTAGCCGTGGTCATTGCTATTTCTGCGAGGATGATTACACTTGGATCGTCTTCGCTCCGCTCGCCAAAATCATTCTTTTATCATGTATTTCTTTTTCATAGTTGGTAGTAGATTGTCTCCTCCCAACTACATGTACCAAAGACAATTCATAGATTATATGATATCTTTTATTCTTATATTTTGTGTGGATGAGATTAGTCATGGTTCTACTACATTTTACAGCTTACGTATATTTATTATACGGCTGGCATGTCTACGTTCCTAGTCCTACATATTTTGGGACTGGGGCGTTACAGGTGGTCCATGCAGGTCCTGAATTAAATTATCTTGGTTACATTATTGTGCCAAACAAGACTGTAATAGGATTAGAAATCAGAATCTCATTCACGTGCTTGATTATCGTTCTTGATTCCATACTTGTCTAAAATTTTGGTCTTTAAGTTTGTATCTCGTTTGATTCTATTCTTATTCGATAATATCCTTATTCTTTGGCCCGAGAGATGAATCTTTGCAGTGGACATATTGCGCAGTCGGATAATCTCTCGCGAGGCACTGGAGGGCCTAGAGAGCAGATTCTGCAGCAGCCACTTATGTTGACTCCTTCTCTCCACCTTCAGCAGGGTTAGTCTTCTCGGCAGTCTTAGGTGATGCTCATGGAGGAGCATATTTAGCAGCAGCCAGATCAAGAACACCAACATGCCTAGAGATGGGAAGGAACCATTTCCCCCACCACCACCAATTTCTTTCCAGGGGCCGTTTCCATTCCCTCCCCAGCTACAACATGGTCAGTAGGCATCGCCACAAGATAGCCCGACATTCATGTACCAGTTCTTCCAGGGCATGATGCAGGCCCAATCGTAGCAAAATGATCTTATAAGGAAGAGCATTGAGTCGGGGTGGTTAGGTACCATTGACAAGTTTAGAAGGATGCAACCTCTTCCATTCAAGGGTACCGAGGACCTATTTGAGGTGAATGAGTGGCTGGTCAACACGGAGCAGATATTAGAAGCAGTTGAGCTACCCAAGGAGAAGTGGGTGATTGTCGTCCGTATGTAGCTGAAGGACTTAGACTATCACTGGTGGAAGGTGGAGGAGCAGCATTTTGATAACCTACCATCTTAGAAGGACTTCTGCAAGCTATTTCTGGAGCAGTTCTTTCTACTGTCGGTCCGATTTGAGCTTCAGTGGAAGTTTACTCACCTCCGTCAAAACAGTATGATGGTGAGTGAGTATGATGCCGAGTTTAGCAGACTGAATAGATTTTCCACTTAACTAGTTGAGGACGAATCGAACAACGCTTGGATGTTCCACCAGGGCCTCAACTATGAGCTTTGACAGTTTACAGGCACTATGGCTCATACTACTAGAGCAGAGGTCCTGAGTGCTACAAAGATTTAGGAGGCCATTTTGCTGGAGAGTGAAGTATGAAGAACAGTTTGGCAACTCTAGAGGGGGGGTGAATAGAGTATATATGTATAATGACCAATTAAAAAAAATTAACTCTTTCACTAACAATAAATAGTCAGAGTAAAATGCGGAATGTAAATGAAAGACAAGAGAGCATACGCAAACACAGCAATTTTAACCTGGTTTCCCTCGTGGAGGACTAGTCCAGGCCTGAGAACTCTAGCTCAGGATTAAATCCACTATTTGTGAAATAGTAGCTTACAACCCGTGCCTTTTCTTCAGAAGAGCACGTCAACTTCTTACAGAGAATCGCAGTGGCGATTTGCTTGGAATTGTCCAAGCGATTTCTTCACTCTTGCACAAGAATCCTAAATGAGAGATGCTGAGCACTCGAGACTTAGGAGGCTTGTGGCTAGTAGATGGGAAGGGTATGGCTTATAGAGCTTGTAGGAGAGAAGAGAAGAGAAGATTGAGTGATTCAAAATGAGAGAATTCATGCCCTATTTATACTGATTTTAGGGACAGAATTCGGCCAGAATTCGGGTAAGGAAATTCAAAAATTTGGCCGTTGGACAGCTAGCAAACAGCTAACCCTAAAATTGGGGTTCCTGATTTCTAGGGGACAGAGTTCGGCCCGAACTCTGTGTGGAGGCAGAGTTCGGCCCGAACTCTGTCTCCAGAGCACAGAATGATCCTAAGAGGGACTTGTGGGCAATTTGGTTTTGGTGGAGCTTGGGATTTTGGGTAGGCTTGTATACTAAGTTCCAAGAGCTCAGCATAACTCAGAGTACATAAATCTAGACTCAATGAAATCATAAAATACAGACTCCAGAACACACTGAGAGCTGAAGACTGAGCTGTCATCTGTCTTGAACTGAATGCAGTCGTCGTGTGTCGTATTGAATTTATACAAGTATTATTTGGTCAATATAGTCAATATTTGGTTGACTGTGACTTTGTGTCAACAATCTCCCCCATATTGATAATTGACAAAATAATATATGTATATTTCAATATTCATACCTGGACACAGTTGATTGTAATATAGCTCCATAGCTCCCCCATAAACGATGCCTGAGCTAAGCGAAAATAGCTCCCCCGTAAACCATGAGCGGTGTCGAGCTAGAAGCTATAGCTCTCCCCCGTACAAATTGCATAGTTCCTGTGATCTGATAGATGATATTTTCCAGAGCAAGAAGCACAGATATACACAGATATACGAATGCATAGAGCCAGTAATAGTATCCCAAAACAAGCACAAAATATACATATGTTTCTCCCCCTTTTGGCAGTTAGCAATATAAGAAACAATGAATAGTAATGCAACCACACTAAGAGAAGAAACAGTATAATATGGAGCAAAATAAGCATTGACATAGAATGATAATAAAGATAGATAATGTCATCCACCAAACCAAGTGGCCAACTCATAAACATAGTATATAAAACCAGCTACATGAATCCATAAGAAACTAAATAACTGAAGCAAAAATAACTAAGACCATCAGCAGTAGCAGCAGCAGCAGATAGTAGCCAGTCTCCATCATGGAGCACGAGAAGGTCCTGGAACATCTGATGGACCAGGGAAAGATCCAACGAAAAGGTCCTGGAACATCTGAAGATCCACAAAAGTATCATCTGGATCCATATACTGCATGACCCACGGATCATCAATGCGATAACCCGCGCGCGCTGGATCCCGCTCAATAGGCACATGCAGATCAGGATGACGAGCAAGTGAATACCGCATATCATGCAGAGAGTTCCCAAGGGCACTAATCTGCAGAGTGGTACGGTAATCATGCTGCGTCCAGCGATCATCCTCAATAGCAAAACGATCGCGAAGCATAGTCTGAAGTGAATCCAAGGTGGCAGGAGGTGCAGTCTGACCGAGTGGAGGGGCGTTAGGCTCCTCATCAGCAGACAAATCAGTAGCAGCAACAGGCTGAAGGAGTCGTGCCGGAGATAGAAAGGTAGGTGCCGGCAGAAACGGACAAGCATCAAGTGGTATATGAAAAGCACGAAAGATCATAGGAAGATACAGAGGATAAACCAAAGCTCGTGGTTTCCTCCTACAGCGAATCATCCAGTCCATCATAGTACGTGGAAGATTGAAATGAATTCCAAAGTGAAGATGATAAAGAGCAGAAATTTCAAGATAAGTGATTTCATCAGGGGAACCGATCTTGGGTAGAATGGTGTTAGAAATGATCCAATGAAGATCAGAAAAATATAGGTTGAGATATTTTGTCATGAGCTTTCGAGGACGTGTGTAAGGAGTGCACAAATCGTCCTTGAAGCTTTCAAGAGAAAGTCCGTTGGGAAAATGGAACGAGCGAGCATCAACGAGCCTTTCCCAAGAACTTGGCTCAAGAAGATCAAGATATTCTGCTAATTCAAAGTCATCAAATGAGATATCGATACCAGCAACTCGTGAATAAATACGAAGATCATCAAAGGTTAAGTTGCAGTAGAACATTTGAATGGCATGACGATAAATAGCAGAGGATGTAGTGACAAGTTCATCAATATAAAGGTCATGGAATAAAGAATCATATTGAGAGAATATTGAAAAATTGATAGGATGTCCTGTGAATACCTGACGATTCCGAAAGTCACTAAACCAGTTGTTTGATGCATCAAGTGAGACAAAAAGTCTATTGTCATAAGTGGAAGGATGTAGAGGACGAGGTGGATTGAATAAAGGGTGAGGTGGTTGAGGTAGTTCAATGATTTGTTCAATTGATGGAGAAGAATCTGAAGAGGAAATACTCTCAATGCGAATCCTCTTCCCATGATTGAACAAGCAAGGAGCCATAAAAAGATTTTAACTAAAAAAATATGAATGATACCTCAACCAGGTAAAGAGCAATGGAGGATAATGGAGAGGAGACACCTTTTTGTTGATTTGAGAAGCAATGGGGTACTCTGGATCAAAAACTAGGGTTAGGGTTTCAAGGAAAGAGTGTGTATAGGTGAGAAAAGGTGGTAATAGTGAAGGAGAGAGGTAGAATCCTGACATAAAGTAGGGTTTTGTCTTTTGGTCGGGTGAAATATTGACCATAGGATTAGAAAAGATCCAACGGTGGAGCCAGATCCCGATTCTGGAACCTAGGTACCGAACTCGGCCCGAACTCTGATTGGGGCAGAGTTCGGCCCGAGTTCTGGCTCAATAGTCCAGAACTGAAAAAGGCAAAAGTCAGGAAGAAAATGTTCAATGACAGTCGGGAATAACAAAGAGTGTTGAATGAAAGAAATAGATAGAGAGGTATACAGAAAATAGAATGAACTTTTAGAAAATGTCAATTAGGCAATATTAAATTGAAACAAGCCATATAATAAATAAGGACATATACTGTGGTTCAATAGTCCAAATTTGCCATGGGTTAGCTGCAGGGGCCGGATCCCAGCTAGCGGTAGTCCTGAGGACTAGTGCACCGTGTCGCTTAGGCTTTTACGCCTTGTTGTCAGAAGGACCCTTTCGGCTTGTACCCATACCAAATTCTTTGTAAGGAACCACAATATACTCGATATTTACGCAGGTGAGTTTCAATTTATGACTGCTTCATCTAAGATTCCAAGTTCACGACAAAGAAAATTGAAGCGCTCTTCGGATAGTGGCTTAGTAAAGAAGTCTGCCAGCTGATGATCAGTGTCAATAAATTCTAAGTTAATCGTGCCATTTTGCTGATGATCACGCAAAAAGTGGTGTCTGATCTCAATGTGTTTAGTGCGTGAGTGACAGACAGGGTTCTTAGTCAAATTGATGGCACTAGTATTGTCACAGAATATAGGAATATGCATGAAAGATAACTTATAGTCTTCAAGGGTTTGCTTCATCCACAGAATCTGTGCACAACAACGCCCAGCTGCTATATATTCAGCTTCTGTTGTGGATAGTGCGACAGAGTTCTGCTTCTTGCTAAACCATGAGACTAGAGCCTTTCCTAACAAATGACACGTGCCGCTCGTACTTTTACGGTCGACCTTGCATCCAGCAAAGTCAGCATCAGAGTAATCGATGAGGTCAAATGATGTTGACTTGGGATACCATAGGCCCACTGTAACCGTACCCTTAAGGTATCGAAAGATACGCTTAACCGCGGTCATGTGAGATTCCTTAGGATTTGCTTGATATCTAGCACATAGGCAAACACTAAACATGATATCGGGGCGACTAGCAGTTAAATAAAGTAAGCTGCCTATCATACCTCGATACTTACGTTGATCAACAGGTTTGCCGCTCTCATCTGGTTCGAGTTTGGTTGAAGTAGCCATTGGCGTGCTAATTGGTTTGACGTTGTCAAGGTCGAACTTCTTCAGCATGTCCTTGGTATACTTCGATTGACAGATGAAAGTTCCATTTGCCAGTTGCTTTACTTGCAGGCCAAGAAAGTAGTTGAGTTCTCCCATCATGCTCATCTCAAATTCTGTCTGCATACACTTGGCAAATTCTTGACAAAGAGTTTCATCAGTAGATCCAAAAATAATATCATCAACATAAATTTGAATTAATAGAATGGTGTCTTTGAAAGATTTGATAAACAGTGTAGTGTCAATTTTCCCTTTAGAAAAACCTTTCTCAAGCAGGAAGCTGCTTAGCCTTTCATACCAAGCTCTGGGAGCTTGTTTAAGGCCATAAAGCGCTTTCTTTAGCTTGAACACGTGGTCGGGAAATTTGTGATTTTCAAAGCCAGGGGGTTGTTTGACATAAACTTCCTCCTTAATAAAGCCATTCAAGAAAGCACTTTTAACATCCATTTGAAATAATTTAAAGTTCTGATGATTGGCAAAAGCACAAAGCATCCGAATGGATTCAAGTCTAGCAACAGGAGCATATGTCTCATCGTAGTCGATACCTTCCTCTTGGTTGTATCCTTGAGCTACTAGACGAGCTTTGTTACGTGTGACTGAACCATCTTCATTTACTTTGTTTCTAAACACCCATTTGGTACCAATTATTGAATGATTGGCCGGTTTAGGAACTAGTTCCCATACTTGGCTTCTTTCAAATTGGTTGAGTTCTTCTTGCATAGCAGAGATCCAAAATTCATCAGTAAAAGCTTCAGAAATGTTTTTAGGCTCTACTTGTGAAATGAAGGCAGTGCTAGCAACAGAGTCTCTTAATGATGATCTAGTAGTAACTCCACGTGAAACTTCACCTATGACTAAATTTTCTGGATGAGAAGGTTTGAATGAGAATTTCTTAGGCAAACCCTCCAGAGAATTAGTTTCAGTTGAAGTATTCATTGGAGTAGAGGAAGTTGGTGGCACAACATCATCATCAAGAGTACTTACTGCACTGTTATCTTCATCAAAAGTCACATTAGTTGACT
This sequence comes from Iris pallida, assembly GCA_029216955.1. NCBI lineage: Eukaryota > Viridiplantae > Streptophyta > Magnoliopsida > Asparagales > Iridaceae > Iris > Iris pallida. The sequence goes on from JANAVB010035420.1 coordinate 14,556,284, forward strand.
CCTCCACAATAAGTGAGTGTTTATTGAAAACTCTATATCCCTTACTCTTGGCGGCATACCCAAGAAAGATACCATCGTCAGCTTTGGCATCAAATTTGCCTAAGTTGTCTTTGGTGTTAAGGATAAAACATCTACAACCAAAAACTTTAAAATAAGAAACATTGGGGGTTCTCCCAAACCAAAGCTCATAGGGTGTTTTCTTCGTAATGGGACGAATCAGCACCCTATTCAAAATATGGCATGCTGTACTAACAGCCTCTGCCCAAAAATATTTCGGAAGAGAAAATTTATTCAACATGACTCTAGCCATATCGCCAAGAGTCCTATTCTTCCGCTCCACAACACCATTTTGTTGAGGAGTTCTAGGACAAGAAAATTCATGATCAAAACCATTTGCATTACAAAAACTTTCAAAATCTGAATTTACGAATTCGCCTCCATGATCACTTCGGATTCGAGTAATCATGTAGCCCTTTTCGTTTAGAACTTTATTTACAAAAACTTTGAAAACAGAGATAGCATCGCTCTTATTAGCGAGAAAGAAAACCCAAGTAAATCTCGAAAAATCATCAACAATAACAAAAGCATAAAGTTTGCCACCAAGGCTAGCTATTCTACTAGGACCAAATAAATCCATATGGAGTAATTGCAAGGGTCTAGTAGTACTTACAGAGTTAATGGAATGAAATGAGGATTTAGTTGCCTTGTTTAGTTCACATTCGGCACATACCGTGTCCTTTTTGAATGTAATGTCAGGCAATCCTCTCACTAGCTTCTTGGTAGAAAGCCTGGATATAGCATCCATGTTGGCATGACCGAGACGCTGGTGCCAAAGTAGTCGTTCGTCTTTGTGGGCATATAAACATCTACCTGCATGGTTAGTATTTGTAGAGAGATAGAAAGTATATATATTGTCCTCTCTTTTCCCTTCAAAAGCAATGTCTCCTGTTGACCTATCGTAGATATAACAACAGTTTTGTCCAAAGTTAATATCATATCCATGATCAGCAAGATGGCTAATGCTGAGCAGGTTATGCTTTAACTCGGTCACTAGGCAGACATCCTTTATAACAGGAGAAGGAGGATGTCCAATGATACCGTTACCTATTATGTGCCCTTTGAGATTGTTACCGAAGGATACGTATCCTTCTCTTTTCATCGATAGTGATGCAAAAAGATTTGCGTCTCCCGTCATATGTCGCGAGCATCCACTATCGAGAATCCACTTACTCTCAGTTGAGGAGGAAAGGTCCACCTACATCAAGAGTAGATGTGACCTTTGGTACCCATTTTCTTGAGGGTCCTGAAAAGTTAGTTTTTGGAAACCAAGCATATATTTTCTTGTCTACCAGTCTTCTAATTCTACACTGTGGTGAGATGTGTCCATGTTTTCCACAGTAAGTACAGATGACATTTTTATTTATACTGGGAGCATGAGAATGATATCTATGAGCAACAGGATGAGGATGATATGGAGAATTAGCATGGTAATGATGACTATGCTTAGAGTGAGTGGCATGATGATGATGTCTGTGTGTCATAGCATGATGATATTGACTGTGAGGAGTGGCATGCTGAAATTGTCTATATGGCATAGTGTGATGTTGTGGCATGATATGATGATTTTGCTTATGTGGCATAACATGATGATTTTGTCTACGTGGCATGGCATGTTGCTGAGGTATGGTATGATGACTTTGTCTATGTGTAGAGTGATATTGGTTGTGTCTTTGTGCAATATGATGAGTATGAGGAGTATTTTTACGTGCATGTGGTTTGTGAAAGTTTGTGTATATAAATGCATGGTTATGTGCTGTATGAGGGTGACGTGGTTGACTAGCATGAGTGGTGTTGTGCTCATGTGATTGGGTTTGAGGTTTAGCCACCTGTTTTCCCAATTTGATTTCTAATCTTTTAGAAACAGCTTGTAATTCATCAACTTTAATATTCAAGCCATAGATCTTAGTCAGAGAAATCTTGTGTCTACTCTTTTCTTCAGCAAGCAATGTATTGAGAGTAGTGATTTCTTGAGTTTGTTGCTCAATGCGTGCTTCAGCATCATGTAAGCTTAATTTAAGCTTCGATACTTCATCAGTGTCATTTGTGGGAGATGTGTTTCTAACATTATTAAGAAGCAAGGAAATTCTTTGTATCTCATCTTCTAGACTTTTGATTTTGTCCTTGGCATGCTTGTATTTACCGATAATCTTTTTGTGATCATCAAGTAAATCGGTGAAAGCATCGCCAAGTTCATCAAAAGAGAAGTCATCTAAAGTTTCGTTTGATACCTTGGTGGAATTTGCCATGAGGCAAACATTTGCTTTGTCTTGAGGAGAGTTCTTTTCTTCCTCGGAGTCACTTGCTTCGCTTTCATGCCAAATGCTTGTGTTGGCATATCTTTTTGATGAGTTCTTCTTGTAGGGCTTTTCATACCGGTTGCTCTTCTTTAAGAGCGGACAGTCTCTTCTGACGTGTCCAGTCTTTTTGCAACCATAGCAAGTTGGCTCTTCTTCATCGTCTTCTTGTGGTTCCTTCTTTCTTTGATTGAAGCGAAAGAATTTCTTGAAGTTACGTACCATGAGAGCTTGGTCTTCATCATCTGAGATATCGTCTTCAGTCTCATCGTGATCAACCTTTCGTCGATGGACTTTGAGTGCTATCTCCCTGGTCTTCGGAGCAGGCTCTTCGAAGTCCTTGAGGTCAAGCTCGTGAGTCATGAGCTTGCCCATCAAAGTCTCCATAGACATGCTTGTGAGATCATTTCCTTCTATGATGGCTGTCACCTTAGGGTTCCAAATCTTTGGTAACCCTCTGAGTAGCTTGCGGATCTTCTCATGGTTTGAGTACTGCTTACCGAGCGAGGATAACGGGTTGATGATGTCGAGGAATCTTGTAAACATTTGAGTGATCGTCTCATTTGGCTTCATCTTAAAGGCTTCGTACTCTTGAGTGAGACGGCTTATCTTTGATTCCTTGACTTGAGTGGTTCCTTCATGCGTCACTTCCAGAAGTCTCCATACTTCATGAGCAGTGGTGCATGTAGAGACCCTGTTAAACTCGTTCCTGTCTATAGCACAGAATAAAGCATTAATAGCCCTAGCATCTAGACTTGCCTGTTTCTTCTCCTCGACAGAATATTTGTCGTGTGGCTTCTCAGTGAGGTCACCGTCGACAACTATTCTGGCGGGCTTTTTGTAACCGTCAGTTACGACAGTCCACAGGTCAAAGTCTAGAGACTTCAGATAAAAACTCATCCTTGTTTTCCAATATGTGTAGTTAGTCCCATCAAATAGGGGAGGCCTATGAGTGGACTGACCTTCACCATGATTGGAGATCAAGGATTGTGTGGTTGCCATGGATCAGCTCTTAGGATGTTAGTCCTTATAAAGAGAACAGAGCTCTGATACCAATTGAAGAACAGTTTGGCAACTCTAGAGGGGGGGTGAATAGAGTATATATGTATAATGACCAATTAAAAAAAATTAACTCTTTCACTAACAATAAATAGTCAGAGTAAAATGCGGAATGTAAATGAAAGACAAGAGAGCATACGCAAACACAGCAATTTTAACCTGGTTTCCCTCGTGGAGGACTAGTCCAGGCCTGAGAACTCTAGCTCAGGATTAAATCCACTATTTGTGAAATAGTAGCTTACAACCCGTGCCTTTTCTTCAGAAGAGCACGTCAACTTCTTACAGAGAATCGCAGTGGCGATTTGCTTGGAATTGTCCAAGCGATTTCTTCACTCTTGCACAAGAATCCTAAATGAGAGATGCTGAGCACTCGAGACTTAGGAGGCTTGTGGCTAGTAGATGGGAAGGGTATGGCTTATAGAGCTTGTAGGAGAGAAGAGAAGAGAAGATTGAGTGATTCAAAATGAGAGAATTCATGCCCTATTTATACTGATTTTAGGGACAGAATTCGGCCAGAATTCGGGTAAGGAAATTCAAAAATTTGGCCGTTGGACAGCTAGCAAACAGCTAACCCTAAAATTGGGGTTCCTGATTTCTAGGGGACAGAGTTCGGCCCGAACTCTGTGTGGAGGCAGAGTTCGGCCCGAACTCTGTCTCCAGAGCACAGAATGATCCTAAGAGGGACTTGTGGGCAATTTGGTTTTGGTGGAGCTTGGGATTTTGGGTAGGCTTGTATACTAAGTTCCAAGAGCTCAGCATAACTCAGAGTACATAAATCTAGACTCAATGAAATCATAAAATACAGACTCCAGAACACACTGAGAGCTGAAGACTGAGCTGTCATCTGTCTTGAACTGAATGCAGTCGTCGTGTGTCGTATTGAATTTATACAAGTATTATTTGGTCAATATAGTCAATATTTGGTTGACTGTGACTTTGTGTCAACAAAGTACGTGTAGGCAACTCTATAGGGAGTGAATAGGGTACTTGTAAAAATAATAATTAATTAAAAAATCAACTCTATTCAATCCCAACTAGCAAATAAATAATTAGAGTATAATTGCGGAAATTAAATAAAGATTAGAAAGCATACGCAGACACAACAATTTTTAACCTATTTTCCCTCGTGGAGGACTAGTCCAGGCCTGAGAACTCTAGCTCAGGATTGAAATCCACTATTTGTGAAATAGCTTTACAACCATGTGCCTTTACACAGAAGAGCATGCTAACTTATTGAAAGATCGCTGAGGCGAAACTTAGAATTTTTCAAGTGACTTCTTCAAGACTCTTGCACAAAACTTCTAATTGACTCGCATCGAGCACCTTGTAGGCTTGGGAAGTTTTGTGGCTAGTAGATGAGAAGAGTATGGATCTTTAGGATGTATAGGCTATAAGAGTAGAAGAGAAGAGAAGATTGGATGATTTAAAATGGGAGAAAATGGTGCCTATATATACTAGTTCTGGCCGGGAGGCAGAGTTCGGCCAGAACTCTGTCCCAAATTCAAAAATTATGGCCGTTGGACAACTTGCAATGAGCAATCCCTAAAAATTAGCTCCTAGAAATTAGGAGACAGAGTTCGGCCCGAACTCTGTGTGGGGCAGAGTTCGGCCCGAACTCTGCCTCATTGGAGACAAAATGCTCATGGGCTGTTGGGCTTTGGCAGTTTGGCTTTTTGTTTGTGGGGTTTTTTGGTTATCTAGTCTATGGTTGAGGTACTCAGTGCGACTCAACGTACATTAGTCTAGACTCAATAAAAGTATAAAAATTACAGACTTTCGATGACAAGTTCCAGCAGTATTCGTCGAGCAGTCGTCGATGATGATTGTCCGACTAGATATGTAATAGTCGTCTGATTTGTAGCTTGATTGACGATTTATGTGTCGAGTTGGATCATGTCAAATATCGATTTGTTAATTATCAAGATTATGTCATGACCCGCACCCACCGTGAGGGTACGAGTACGTAACAGTGCCCAACCTACGCCGCAGTGTCGGCGGTAGAACGCTGTTCTAGGTTATGAACTATAACTAACACAATATAGAATAATCTCCAACTGGAGGCTAATCACAAAAGGTACAACTCAATCACAACTAGAGATAGAATATGGCACGATAAAATAGATAAAAAATCCTCAACTGAGGTACAACAGAAATGAAATAACATAAGTTAACAACTACCAGTCTCAACATTTCTAAATATACAACTCTGAAAATAAGGACAACAACTAATCATGAAAAGGAAACAATCTAGACTATCTAAACTATGCAATGGGTATCATCCTCAGCGGCTGTCTGAACCTCCCCAGGGGTCCAGGTCGCGAGTGTCATCTAGGCAAGCTCCAAAGTAAGGGGTGCAGGGTTCCTCATCATCCTCTGTAAAATTTTCAACAGATCCAGTCAGGACGGGAGCGAGCACAATACATCTCACGCAGATCATAACAGGTTAGAGAATATAAACATGCAAGAGAGTACGATACATGAAACTGAAAGAAAGTACATGATGTAAACAGAGAGAGAACTGTAATAGAAATATCTACTATAAGTAGAGAGCTACCAGTGACTAGTGATTTAGAGTACAAAGTCGACAAGTGAACGGCTTGATTTGCATATGGCTATACTAAAGAGGCGTACATGGCTATTCTACTTTAGAATTGTTCACATGACTATTTATACTCCCCCATACCCCAATCAATACACATGGATCCAGACAAGTTATGTTACGTACATAGTTTTCACATAAAGCCCATAAATGGGTACACATGAAGTATACATGAGAGCTCATACATGAGTGCACATGAAGTTCACATGGGGGCCCATAAATGGGTGCACATGAAATTCATATGAAGGCTCATAAATGAGTACACATGAAGTATAGGTTATATATGAGATACATGGGAAACATGACCGAACATGAGAGCACATGAGAGTACACGAGCATGCATGAACGAGCATGAAGCACATGATAAACATGAATAACATAAGAACGAGGAATACATGATGTACATGAAACACACGACATGATGTATCCGATGCTCCCGAGGGGGATAACATCTCAATGTAGGGATCCATATAGTACCAATCCGTGATAATATCGTGACAGCATCAAATAAGGTAAACTAGAGCAGGAATATAATTCTAAGCAAGTTATGAAATGATCAGAGAATATACTCGCCTGGTATCTGAATAGCTGTAGTAAATGTACTGTCCGAGATGAGGTACCTGACTCCTAGTTAGAGCAACACATGTCAAGATGTATGCAGAGGGTGATATATGAAATGTACAATGCATCTGCATGCTGTCTAGGTCAAACTAGACTAAAGTCAACCCTTGGTCAACTCTAGTCAACTGTACTAGTCAAACTAGGTTAACCTAACCCAAACAAGTCTAATAAGTCTCACTAGACCTAACCAAGCCTAGGCTAGAAACCAAATACAAGCACAAGCCAAACCAAGCTAAGCTACCACTCACATACCATCACAATGCTATACAAGCTATCAACCTGCAATTTACATACTACATTATTCATGCATATATTGTATTCATGTCTTACATTACCTCGATGCATTCATACAGGGATTTCCTATCTTACTTGCATACATACCATACAATCATGCATTCATGTGCATAGCCCTATATACTAGCATCTCATATATAGGAGGAAAGGAAGGGATTAGCAAGGGTGATTTAACATGTATGTGACCACATCATATGTTTGACATCTATTTATAGAGAGGTAAGGGAAAGGGGAGATCCATGTGTGTGTGAGAGATATGGCAGCTCAGTTTTCATGTGTGTAGAATGTGTGTGTGGAATGTCAAGGTGTAGGGTGTGTACTCAGGTTTAGTCTTGTGTAGTGTGTCTACATAGTGTGATGAGTGCATTACAAAACCAATTCAATTCAGTTTAAGATGTAAATTGATTTCACATTGGTTTTCAGTCAAGGTAATCAGTCCAAAAGCAATTTGAAAACCTAAAATACAACTTAATATGCATCAATATAAACCCACACATGCCATTCAATCTCAGGAATTGAATACAACCCAATATAACATCTAAGTGGTCGACAAGATACTCAATCTGAATATCAGGACAGAAATTTCTCATGCCTACAACTAAATCAATCCATTCTCAGGTTGCCTAGAGTTCAAGTGTGTGGGTGAGTAAGCTGTGTTAACAAGTGTGTGTGTTGGTGGCAGTGGTGTGTCAAGAACATGGTGTGTGTGGCTCATCTCAGCAAAGGTATCTCAAACATTCAAGGGGGTTAACACAATCAGTGATCATGAACCTCATGAATGGTTCTCAGGTATTGAAAATGCTTCTCAGGTATTGAGTGAAGGCAGTGGTGTGTGTGTCATATCCTGAAAAGGAAAACAGTGAAGGGAACCTGGGAAATGGAAAAACAGTCTAGCAATTTAGAATTTTCAGTGAACAGTGAATTCTCAGGCATTCAAACATTACAAAACCCCCAGTTTAATGATAACTGAACTTAGTTAACTTACAGTCAAATTCTGGTTTACATTAACCCTTCAAAACTCAGGAAAAGTTCTCTTTCCATATTCAATTCTCGACCCAATCAATTTAAACCAAATCCTAATTTAGTTTTAAAACATTGGAATCTCATATATCAACTACCATTTCAGCTATAACATTCAAATTCAGCTAACTAACATATATCTCAGTTTATTTTAACATTTCAATCTTAGGAAAAATCAAATTCAGTTCTCAAACATGGCAAGGGACAGTTCAACCCCATTTCGAATATCCCATTCAACATCAAACAATAACCAACTCATCAAAATCAACATGGACATTAATATTCAAAATCAGGAATCAATTTCAGTTAACAACATTTAAAATCTCAGTTAGGGACATGTGAAATTTCAGTTTAACATTTGAAATCTCAGAATCACATAGTCATTTGATTGAAACTCAGGATTTTCGTATGCACCCAGGTTAACATTATTAAGGAATGAAATCCTATAAATTTCAGTGAACAATTAAGTGTCAGAATTTGTATCAGACATTTGAATATATATAAGTGTCAAATTGAGTTCGAAAACCCAACATTAAACCCCATATGAACATCACCATATTCCCAATTGTGTAAACATGCATCTCTGAGATAGGTGTATATTAAACATATCAAAATAACATTAATTTACATTTTAAAAACTCAAGTTAAACTCTGAAAAACCCAGTTTTTTACACAGTATCAGACTTCCTGGAACCCGACACATACAATCCAAAAAATTCGAATTGAAACCCAAGTAAAAACCCAAATCTAGTGCACATAAACATGTGATACTTTCATACGTGTCAGGAAAAAATGGTTTCGTGTCCACATCACTAGACACGAGTGTCAAAATACAAATCGAACAGAACAACAAAATAGGCAGTGAAGATTGTCTCGTGCAGCCATGTCGTGTCCAAATGGACACGACACATAAATCCTTATGTCTCATGGTCAAGCCGACATGTAGTATAGGTCTAGGTGCACGTGTCCAAGTGCCTGAAATGTGTCCACGTGAGGTCGTGTCTCAGATTCGAAACCATATCAGAGACTAACAATTTGTGTGAAGTGTAGGATAAAACCAGTGCATGGTTGATTACTCTCTGGACACTCGACCAGATGTCCCCAAACTTTGGGGACATGCTGTCAGTGGTTGCCCCCAGGTTCGTGTCAAATATTAGGTGTCCAAGTGTACTACAAGTGGAAAACTAAGGCTCGAGTAGCAGGGGAGCTGCACACAGCCTCGTGCTGCGATGCGTATCCAGATTTAGACAAGAAAAAGGACACGAAGTGTGATCAGTCTACATGAAATATAATATACACATATAGATCTTTCATTCCATGTAACTAGTTCCACAAAAATCAGAAATAAAATCCTCACAGACATTTCATCAAACACTTGCACACATATCATTATACGTGTCTGATACGGACACCAAACAGACACGAATCGACACAAAACCAATACCTACGGCTAGGGGACACCTAGGGCTTCCTATCCATGCAAAAAAAAACAAAATTTGGTGGAGGGAATAGAGATTTACCTATATGTGCAATTTGCAAGAAAAAGTCTCAAATGGGGGGTGTTCTCCTTGATGGCCAAATGCTCCAAATTGTCTCCAAACCGTAGTTAACCTCCATGAACAGTAAGGAACCTCAAATTAGAACACCATGTAAGAAGTTTAGATGAAAAAAGATTAATATTGAATAAAATATGAAGAAGTTTCAATGGAGGCTAACCTTGTTCTTGAGGAATGAAGAGATGGACAAAAAGAAGAGGCAAGTGGTTTTGGAGGGACTTTATAGGCCCATGCCCTAGTGTGGCCGGCCAAGAATATTAGGGTTAGGGTTTTTTGGGATTTGATCTAGGGCTATCATTCCTCCTAGTCAAATCAAGGGCCTACAACCTAGGTTTCACACATGACTTAAATGCAACCTAGTTAACTCTAACTATCATGACTAAATCAAAACTAATCAATACTAACCATCACTAACCATGGCTAGCTAAGTCTAGGTATGACTAATCTAGGTTAGGTCAATCTAGGTTAGGCTAAACACAACACAAGGCAATTAATTAAATGATATTAAAATCACACCATCCCATTAATTATATTAAATTCCAAATAAATATATAATAAATTCAATTATTTCAAAAGACCAAAATACCCTCAAGCAAAAAATAATGAAGTACCCTAATCATATGGCTAGGCTCTAGGGTAGACAGTCTCTACGCTTTCACTAGCAAAACACCAAAATCACAAGTCATGATATTTAAATAGTTTTAAAAATGATTAAAATTCACTAAAATCATATTATCATTTAAATATCATAATTAATAATTAAAAAACACAAAATTTCAAAATTACCCTTATTTTAGAAACTGGGTGTTACAATCCTATCCACCTTAGAAAAATTTCGTCCTCGAAATTTAAGATGGTAGCACTCCTTCTAGGTCAAACACAGTCAAGGGTCAACCACTAGTCAATTTCTCAACATCCAAGTACTTGGTCATCAACTGGTCACTTCTTAGGATTTTACCTATGCTAGCTATCTAGGTGTTGGCAACTAAGGATTAGCAAAAGAGAAACTCTATATTAGACTAACACTTAACTACTCAATCTTATCAAGTCACCCATAACTAAATACCCATAATCTAAGCACACAAATACCAATACCATATATACATAAGCTCAAGAACAACAACCCACTATATATATCCTAAGTATATCATCTATATATCCATACATATATAACTGATCATCAAGGGTTAAAGTAGACTAACTTATAAGGAACTGAACAAATGCTCAGAAATTAGGCTAAGGATGAATGGTCTGAAACATCAATGTAGACAAAAGGAAATGATGCTAAGGAGACCGAATTTATAAACAAGGGTCAGAACATCTAGTGAAGGGTCTGCACACTGCCTATAAAGGTTGATCTATCATGCCTGAACTAATCTCTAGGAGAACTTAACTAAAATAGAAAACTAAACCAGATATAGGCTAAGCAACATGTCTATAATTCTACACAACAATGGCCTATAGATACTAACCAACCCATATCTCATATGCCAATACCATCTGTAATCTATCTATATATATAGACCTCTCAGTCTTAGGTGAACTACAACTATACTCAAGGACATGCTCTAGTCATGGGTGCCTCACTGGAAAAAGGTAAGGAAAATAATAACAATCATCAAGGCTGTAAGGCATACTAACATCCCATACGTAACTGGTTGATATTATAAATAACATGGGAATCACCTACACAGGGTTACTATTCTAATACCAATGCTAACTATCATCCCCAGGGTACAGGCACTCTACAAGTCATCATATCATTATACTATGAAAGAACCATATATGAATAAGCTCTACAAAACTAAATATCCCTACTCCTAAGTTATTTATAACAACAGAAGGGTATGATGTTTAAAACCTTCTCAAGATACAATCTGTTAATCATATGCGTCTGTCCAAAATCATGTTACTCAGAGTCTTCGTCATGCTAGTGAGCAATGCTACGATAATCACAGAGTCCTTGACTAAGGTACATACCTCTAGGTTTATGGTACTTAAAATTTCTGCATTGTCGTATGCGACGAAGAAAACCTTAAATTTCCACACCCGAGAAATACGTCCAAAATCTGACTATATGTCCTTACTATGCCAGCTAACATGACTATCGAAGATTCTAGATCCCATAATTGAGGTGACCTAGCCCATATGATTTTCTCAGAAGAAAAACAAATATAACAAAAGAGTAACATGACAAAATTAATCAATCAACAAGAAACAGATGGAATCAGATTTCAAGGTAGTTATAAAAGACAATTGCGGGAATAGAATCGAGAAGAATAGAACTTGCAGCAAGATCTCCAATGGTCTGTGCATCATCGACTGTCCTGACGATAGCTCGCCCCTGCTGGTTTCTCCTGGTCTGCTGCTGATGCTGCATAAACTGTTGCTGCTGAGAGAAATTGGAAATGACGGAAGAAAGTCTCTGTACAGATAGAGGTGCACCTCCAATGTAGCAGAAACGCCAACCTGAGTCGGCACAATAGGAGCTGCGGTCTCGAGGCCCTCATGAACAGGACGAGAGGTGGCCAGCCTCTCGATAGTATTCCCCGGACCGGAGCGATGAGATCGTGTCTTCATAACCATCATGAAGACAGATCAAAACAAGAAGCAATTTCTGAGAATGAAACAAAAATTCAAAGGAGGACAGTGTATATTCAAGGGAAGTCAATAAGCAATAATTTAGATAAAAGGAATCTGATTAAGAGTTTTTTTTCTAATGTGATTGAGTACTGTTTGCAAAAACAAAAGTTGATCTTTATTTCAACAAACTTTGTAAGAAGCTTACAAGAATTCTGGGACAGTACAACTATAGGAATCTGATCTGAATGACGATCACTTTATCCCTTGGACGATGTAAACTTTGAAGACGGTAGCCTCTGAAGATTGTAGCAGCACTTTGGCAAGAACTCCTGATATCTGGTGATGATTTCTGATGTATGTGTGATCCCCCTAGGAAGGACTTGAAACTCTATTTATAGAGTTCTAGAAATAACTACTTTTTAGTTATTCTGAATTGTGCAAGATGGATTGTGCATGCATTGGACCGTGCAGATATCAGACTGCGCTGGCAGTTTTTTTGATCGTAGGCCAACTGTATTGACCACATGGCATTATTTGATTAAAATACGCATGATCGTGTACAGACGGTTACCACGTGGTGAGTAATTAATGTCATAAAGGCCACGTGTCCTTTGTCAGTTGTCTTGATGGAGTGCGCCACCTGAATTGCGCTGTCTTCAGATTGTGCTGGGATGGACCGCACTGTAGAAAGTCTGGCCGATTGCGCTGCATGTACAGCTGTCATCGAGCGCAGTGCTGCACGATAAACGAACAGTTTTCTCGTTTTTTATGCTGTTAGTTGTCAGAAGATCTAATTCTCTGTCAGATAATGATGACAAGGCTACGTCAGCTTGTGCACTTGGATGAGTGCGCAGTTCAGCCTGCACAATCGAGTTGTTGCGTAATCTGTCTCCTGTGCAGTTCACTTGAAGGATGCCCAATTTGATTTTCATGACTTCTTTGATGGGTGCAACTTGATTTTTAGGACCTACAAGACCCCCTTCAAAGTTTTCGAAGTTTGAAGATAGTCAAAGCTTCGAAATACTTTGAATTTTGATTTAAAAATCAAGTTGTGCAAGTACTGACTTGTCTGCGCAATTGGAGGAGTCAGCTCCCATTTCTTCGGCACAATCTGAGGCGACCGTTGCTCCCAAAAAACTATAAATAGTTCTCTTTGTTCTTCTTGTTATTCTTCACTTGTTTTCACTTTGCTTAAGAGAGAAAAATTTTCGAGCCTACTCCGACTCTCTTCCTTCTTCTCCTTCGACTTCAAATGGCTCCGAAGTGTTCCGTCGCCGACAAGGGCAAAGCCCCCACCGAGTCTTCGACTCATGCTGCGCCGCGCCTTTCACGATACGAAGTCGGTTACCTAGCTTTGCAAGGTAGTCATTCGATCGAAAACCCTTTTTAGGGTTCTTCGACATGATTGAGTCTTCAAACCTATCTCTTTTTAGAGATTTGGTTATACTGTGCCACCCTATTTAGGGTTTCGATTGCACAAACCCAATAGTTTTTATTTTTATGAAGACTATTTTCTTGCGCAATCGGTTGGAAAGCGCTGGCAAAAGTCAGCGCAATCTGCTGATTTGCGCAAGGCTGTCCAGCGCAAACTGATGCTTTGCGCAAGTTATTCAACACAATCTGATGGCTTGCACAAGTGGATGAGTTGGCACAACGGGACAGTTCGCGCATAGAAGCTGTTGTTGCACAGTCTGATGTTTTACAGACAACACAATCTGATGCTTGTGCAATTTGCTGATTTTTTGGACAGAATCTTTGATTTTGCATATACTGAATTCTATCTTTCTGTTTGATGCAGTTAAGATCAGAGAGGACCCAGAGTATGAAATCTTTGCAGGGACCCTTGCCGAACCAGAGTTTAAGGAAGATTTGTCCCATGTACTTTTTCCCCAATATGCTCTGCTATCCTCCCGTCAAGCCATCTTGGTAGCACAGGACAATGAAACTTTATTGAGTTTGATGAATGGGCAGCCCCTGCAGACTGTCGATGCCATTACTCATAAAAAACCCTTGTTCTGATTTGGCGAAGCTATTGACAAGAGTTCTCAGCCGAGACCTCGTGTTGAGCAGCGACTCTTCCAGAGAAAGGAGAAAGTAATACTGTTACCGGACATTGCTAGATGCCTCCTTCTAGCCCGCTATGCCCATGCAAGCCATCCCAGGAGGATGGACTGGGATATTACCCCCCTCCAGCAAGCAAGGACAAGGAATATTTGTGTAAAGAAAGGACCAAACAACAGGGATATGTTCTATAGCTCCTCTGAGCGTCATAGCACTTTGCTCAGAGGATTGAAGCCTGGCTGCATCCCTCCAGAGAACTCTTCCTTGCTGCTGCCGGTGAGGACGTCGATTTTTGCTAATGAATATGCAAAGGTTGAGGGCAGATACCCAGATCAGGACTTCCGGTTGATAGGTCTGGTGAACCCAGACAACAAAAGGTGGAACTGCATAACCAATTGGATATTGGTTCAGTTCGAAGACAAGCTCAAAGAGATCAAGCTATATCAGGCGGTATATGCTACCGTATATGGATTCCTCCCCAACCCTCATCTGTTTCTGGCCTTGGCAGAGAGGTACAATTATAGGACATGGACATTCATGACACCCTGCGGGGAAATTGGATTAGCCCTTCATGAGATGAAATACATCTCGTGCTTACCAATGGAAGACTTTCCTTATGAGGAATATGTTCCAACAAATGAAGAGTTAGACCGACTACGTCGAGAGAATGCAGAGATGGTGGTTGTTTTTGAAGAACTACTGTGCTACTACAAAATTTGCTCCATGTATTATAAGAGCGGTTCTTCCGGCACTTGTTATTCATCAAAGTGGTTGTCTTATCTTTTTCTTAATCATATCATCGAGAAAAAGACTATGGATCATGATACGTGCAACCCGACCTTCTTCAAGCCCCTCAGCCACAGTGAAGTGATAAAATTGATGGAAGAAAATAAGAAAATGGACATCAAAGTTGATGACGAACTTCAATACCCTCCACTCAAGACCGAAGATTTTATTGAGAGTTTCATGAGAATGGGCTACAGGCCCATGTCAAAGAAAGCCCAGTTGGCGGGTTTTCTGACATATTGGCTCCGACGCTTCGTCGTACCCGGAGCGAGCACCGTGGACCGCTTCTACCGCGGCATACTCTTTGCAGCTATCCGGTTAGTCTTTGGCTACCGGATGGATCTGCTGTCGGCGATGACCTGTAGAGTGAACGCAGGTCTTCGTCTTTATGTTGAATCTATGCTCAAATGGAAGGGTGAGAAGGGGAACTTTCCTCGGCTGGAGTTGCCTTACACCTATTTGTTCGGATGGTTACTTCTGTACCATCCGTCATTGATGAACCCTGACATGGATGCAGTCGATGGTAGCTATTTACGGAGATTCTCCCGGAGCAAATGGATGTATACTAGTCTGAAAGATTGCAGACGTGCCTTGAACCTTGGGAAGGGATGGAATTTTTACTGTGTTGCCCCTCCAACCGGCTATGAACATATGTCGACAAATCTAGTTGACCTTGGGAGACAGCCGTTGGGTCGGACATCATTTGATTGGTTGAGAACGATTAGGTCGTCGCACTTAGTGTATAGATTTGAAGATGAATATTTCTTGAAACCATATCTGCCAAGCCACTTCGTTCGTCAATTTGGTTACGACCAGTTCCACGTAGGCAATGCTATAACTTGCCTACAAGGAAAGGGGTATCTGATTGATGGTGCCAGAGCATGGGCCTATTACAACGCTCGAGACACAAGGACAGTGTTCTCGATGCCGACCAAGAATGATCACGACCCCCGGATGTTATATACATATTCGCTTTTTTACACAGCAGCGAATACATTTGTCGAGAACTTCAACCTTGTGGATAGCTTCGCGACGGCGACGCATTTGAAGAAGGGAGCAACTGTTATGCTAGCTCCAGGAATTGACGAGCAGCATGAGCCAGTGGATGATCCATTGGAAGCCTCAAGGGAAGCCAACTTCCCTGAGGAGGTCAATGAACCACTGCGAGTTTCTTTGAAAGTGGTCAAATCTCCAACCAAGGAGAGAAAGAGAAGGATTAATGAACCTTCTTCTCCGGTTGCAAAGAAGAAACTTATCTTAGACCCATCAGAGAAGGTCACCACCAGATCACAGTCTCGGCAACTGGCCGAGTCGACCCAAAGAGAAGAAGCGACCACACCGACCTCTCTTTTAAGGCAGGTCAATGTAGTAGATGTGGAGAGTCCTGAAAGATCTCTTCATAGAAAGAAACTGGCCTCTAGAAGAAGAAAGAGGGTGATCACCCCTCCGAGACAAATCTTGTCCTCGGTGGTGGCCAGTGTTGTAGCTGGAATAACCATGTCATCCCCTACACCTGCCTCCGAGCCTAGGCAGGAGACTCCTTCCCCAGAGCCAAGGGACGAGGTTGAGCAGAGGGATAAAGCTGAACAGAGAAATGAAGCTGAGCTGAGAGATGAAACTGGGCAGAGGGATGATGAAGTTTTGCGATTTCTTTCTCTTGCGGTGAGAACTACCCAGATTCTTGCTACACCAGGAGGGCTCCGTGAAGAAGAAGAAGATCGTCTAACGATTGAAGCTCTAAATGATTGCGACTTCGGTCTGCAGGACGATGTCGATCAAGCTGCTGCCGCAACTGCCAGCGAGGAAGCTCCAGAAGATAGCATAAGCAATGAAGATACATCAACAGAAGATGTTGATGATACATTAAATCCCGAAGAGGGCACTGATATCCATATGTCTCCCGAAGCCGTAGACGACACACTGAATCCTGAAGCGGATGTGAAGGTGTACGTGTCTCCGGAAAGAAATACAGATGTAGAAGTAGCACCTACTGAAACTACTCCTGCTGATCCAAAAGGTATTAAATAATTTTATCTACCTTCTTTTCATAGATTCAAATAGCTGACATCTACATTTTTATCCATGCAGAACTTGAATCTTCCCCGGTTCCACCCGTGTGCACAGACATAGTGCCAGTAACGGCTATCGCTAGTAGTAGCCAACATTTTTCGGGTGGTTCTGAGGCCAGAAGTAGCCAGGCAGTAATGTCTGAGGCTACCTCTGCTAGATTGGAATCTGTGCTAACAGATGAAAGGCTTGTTGCTGGGGCAAGTCATGGTAAGATCGCCTTTGATCTTTTGATCCTTTTCAATTAGTTGCTAATGACAACAACAATCAATGATAGGTTCATTTAATTTTGCAGAAGAGCATCTGGGAGAAGCAGCTAGCTCTACGATGGCTCCTCTGTCTAAAAAGCCGTCTACTCAAAGGGAGGAAGCTGAACGACTGTCTTCACAGACACCTGCTGCTGCTTCAACGTCAATGGGAGTAGCTGCTACCCCGGGTGCTCTGGCAACCAACCATTTTATCATCAGCTCTTTCAGCAACCTTTTCTTTAAGTCTTTGAAACCCTTAGTAGATAGGGTGATAGAAAAAGAAGATGCTGGTTTCTCCACCGTCAGAGGTCCAACCTCTTATTTAATCGATGCCATCCGTCATCAAGGCGACGAAGCTCAGGCTATTTTTCTTGAACATGTACTAAATGAGCTGGAGGCATCGGTTAAAATTTACAAAGAGCTGAATAAGGGAGAGATGGAGCTCTTGATACAAGCTGAATTCGAAAAGATGTCACAAGAAGTTGTAGTTGCAAAGGTTGACCTGTGTTTGCAAAAACAAAAGTATGAACTTTATTTCAACAAACTTTGTAAAGATTACAAGAATTCTGGGAAAGTACAACTGTAGGAATCCAATCTAGAAGACGATTGCTTTATCCCTTGGACGATGTGAACTTTGAAGACGATAGCCTCTGAATTTGAAGGCAAAAGCCTTAGAAGAATGCAGCAGCACTTGGGCAAGAACTCCTGAACTCTCTGATATTTCTGAACTATTATCTCTGATCCCCTTGAATGAAGACTTGAAACTCTATTTATAGAGTTCTAGAAATAACTAACTTTTAGTTATTCTGAATGGCGCAAGTTGGATTATGCAGGTACTGGATTGCGCAGCATCAGACTGTGCAGGCAGTTGTCTGGTCGTGGGCCAACTGTCTTGGACACATGGCATCATTTGATTGAAATGCGCATGATCGTGTGCAGACGGTTGCCACGTAACGAGCAATTGATGGCATGAATGCCACGTGTACTTTTGTCAGTTGTCATGATAAAGTGTGCCACATGAATTGTGCTGACTTTGGATTGCGCTGCAAACAGATTGTGCTACATGTACAGCTATCCTCGAGCGCTGTGCGGCGCAATAAACGAACAGTCTCCTCGTTCTTTGTGCTGTCAGTTGTCAGAAGATTTGATTGTGTCAGGTAATGATGACATTGCCACATCAGCCTGCGCACTTGAAAGTGTGCACAGTCCAGTCTGCGCCATCTGGATGATGCGCAATCTGATGTCTGCGCAGTTCATTTGAAAGCTGTTTTTCTTGATTTTCATGACTTTGTTGATGGGTGCAACTTGATTTTTTAGGACCTACAAGACCCCCTTCAAAGTTTTCGAAAGTTGAATTTATTCAAAATTTTGAAATACTTTGAATTTTGAATTTTAAATCAAGTTGCGCATATGTTGAGCCGTCTGCGCAATCGGATGAATCAGCCCCTGCTTTTTTGGCACAATCTGTGGCGGCCGTTTGTTCTTTGAAAAACTATAAATAGTTCCCTCGATCCTTCAAATTATTCTTTACTTGCTTTCATTGTGTTTGAGAGAGAGAAACCCCGAGCCTACTCCGACTTCAGCCTTTCTTCTCCGTCGATCTCATGGCTCCCAAGCGTTCCTCCGCCGTCGACAAGGGCAAGGCCCTCGCCGAGTCTTCGACTCGTGTTGCACCTCGTCCTTCCCGTCATGAAACTGTGCACCCTGCTTTGCGAGGTAGACAACCCGATCGAAAACTCTTTTTAGGGTTTTTTCGACTTTGCTGGATCTTAAAATCCATCTCTTTTTAGAGATGTGATCGTACTGCGCCACCCTTTTTAGGGTTTTGGTTGCACGAACACATTATTCTTCATTTTTATGAAGAATATTTTCTCGCGCAATCGGTTGAATTGCACTGGCAAAAGTCAGCACAATCGCTGATTTGCACAATCTTGTCAGCGTAAAATAATGCTTGCACAAGCTTTGTCAGCACAATCTGATGATTGTGCAATCTGATGGTTGCGCAATCTGATGGTTGCATAATCTGATAGTTGCGCAATCTGATGTTTGTGCAATTTAATGTTTGCGCAATCTGATGATAAAATTTCTGACTTGACTTGTACTAAATTTTGTTTTTTTTTGTTTGATGCAGTTAACACCAGAGAAGATCCTGAATATGAAACATTTGTAGGAACTTTAGCTGAGCTAGATTTCAAAGAAGGCTTATCTCATGTGCACTTTCCACAATATGTCGTCCATCTTCTCGTCAGACTATTTTGATAGCACAGGATAACGAGACTTTGCTAAGTCTGATAAATGGACAGCCTTTGCAATCTGCTGACGCTGTTACTCATAAGAAGCCTATGTACCTCTTCGGCGACGCCATTGATAAAAGTTCTCAACCAAGACCCCGAGTTGAGTCGAGAACTTTCCAATGGAAGAAGAAATTGATCAAGTTACCAGACCTAGCTAGATGCCTTTCTCTAGCAAGATATGCTCATGCGAGCCATCCTAAGAGGATGGAATGGGACATTACTCCCTTGCAACATCACGGACAGAAAAAATCTGTGTCAAGAAAGGTCCGAACAATAGGGACATGTTCTATAGTTCTTCAGAACGACACAGCACTTTATTGAGAGGGTTGAAGCCAGGTTGTATTCCCCCTGAGAACTCGTCTTTGTTGCTGCCGGTAAGGATACCGATTTTTGCCAACGAGTATGCCAAAGCAGAGGACAGTTATCCGGATCAAGACATCCGGTTGACAGGTCTGGTAAACCCAGACATCAAAAGATAGAGCTGCGTAGCCAACTGGATACTGGTCCAGTTTGAAGATAAACTCAGAGAAATTGATCTGTATAATGCGGTACACGCTACTGTATACGGCTTCTTTCCAAATCCTCATCTGTTTTTGGCTCTGGCAGAGAGGTATAACTACAGGACAAGGACGTTCATGACGCCCTGCGGGGAGATGGGCTTGGCTCTCCATGAGATGAAGTATATCTCATATTTACCAATGGGTGATTTGTCTTACGAGGAGTACGTCCCGACCAACGATGAGTTAGATAGACTTCGTCGAGAGAATTCAAAGATGGTGGAAGTCTTTGATGAGCTTCTATGCCATTATAACATATGCTCTTTGTATTACCAAATTGGCTCTTCTGGCACATGCTATTCATCCAAATGGTTGACTTATCTTTTTTTCAACCACATTATTGAAAAAAGACAAAAGATCATGACTCATGCAACCCTGATTTCTTCCATCCCCTCAGTAACAGTGAAGTGCTAAAGCTGATGGAGGAGAATAATAGATTGGATATCAGAGTTGATGATGAACACCAATATCCTCCTCTTAAGGCTGGAGAATTTGTGGAGAGCTTTATAAGAATGGGCTACAGGTCCATGTCTAAACAAGCCCAGCTGGCAGGATTTTTGACGTACTGGCTACGTCAATTCGTCGTGTCTGGAGCAAGTGCTGTAGACCGCTTCCATATCGGTGTTCTTTTTGCTGCTGTCCGGTTAGTCTTCGGCTACCGGATGGATTTACTATCAGCGATGACCTGTAGGATAAATGCAGGTCTTCGTCTATATGTTGATTCTATGCTCAAGTGCAAGGGGGATAAGGGGAACTTCCTAGACTGGAGTTACCTTACACCTACTTATTCGGATGGTTGCTCTTGCATCATCCATCGTTGATGAACCCTGCCATGGGGGCAGTTGGTGGCAGTTTTTTGCGTAGATTCTCACAGAGCAGGTGGATATACACTAGTCTGAGGGACTGCAGACGAACTCTGAACCTCGAAAAAGGATGGAATTTTCTTTGCTCTTCCCTTCCAACTGGTTATGAGCATATGGCAGCAAATCTGATTGACCTTGGGAGGCAACCAATAGGTCGAGTATCTTTTGAATGGCTGAAGACAATCAGACCATCACATATAGTATACAGATTTGAAAAGGAATGCTATTTAGTACCATATCTGCCGAGTCGTTTCGCTCGTCAGTTTGGATATGACCAACTCCATGTGGGCAACGCAATAACTTGCTTACAAGGAAAGGGATACCTGATCGACGGTGCCAGAGCATGGGCTTACTATAATGCTCGAGACACAAAGACTGTGTTCTCGATGCCAAACAAAACTGATGCTGGTCCTAGAATGTTGTATACTTATTCACAGTTTTACACAGCTGCCAATACATTTGCGGAGAACTTTAGCCTCGTTGATAGTTTTGTAACAGCAAATTGTCTGAAGAAAGGAGCGACTGACACATTAGCTCCCAATAACGACGAAGAACATGAGCCAGTGGACGATCCATTGGAAGCTTCCAGAGAAGCCAATTTCCCTGAGGAAGTTAACCAACCTTTAAGAATTTCTCTGAAGGTTGTTAAGTCTCCGGTCAAGGAGAAGAAGAGAAGGAGAGAAGAGCCTTCTTCCCCAGCCGTGAAGAAGAAATTGATATTAGAACATTCTTCAGAGAAAGTCACTACGAGATCACAATCTAGACAATTGGCCGAGTCCACTCGAGATGAAGCAGCTACACCGACCTCTGTTCAGAAATAGGTCGAGGTAGTAAACATAGAGAGTCCTGAGAGGCCTCTACATAGAAAAAAGAAGCTAGCTCACAGAAGAAAGAAAAGAACAGTTTCTCCTCCAAGGCAAATTTTGTCTTCGGTAGTGATGAACGCTGCGGTTGGAATCACCATGCCATCTCCTACCCCTGTTTCTGAGTCTGGGCATAAAACTCCTAATCCAGAACGGAGGAAAGAGATCGAGCAGAGGGAAGAGAGAAATGAGGCCGTAGAGCCCAGAGAAAATATTGCTGAGACAGAGCATGAAGCTTTGCAATCCCCTTTACCGATGATGGATACTACTCAACCTCCTGCTATACCAGGAGCAATCCGCGAGGAAGAGGATCGTTTGATGATCGAGGCTTTAGATGACTGTGACTTCGGCTCACAGGATTACATTGATCAAACCGCTACAACTGCCAGTGGGGAAGTACCGGAGGAAGATGAAAATGAGGAGAGTTCATCATCTGAGGACATTGAGGATACACATGATCCTGAAGGAGATGATGAAGAGCATATGTCTCCTATGGCTGCTGATGACACCTTAGATCCTGAGAAAGATGTTGAGGTGCAGATATCTCCTGAAGCTGCTGATGATACCTTAAATCCTGAAAAGGATGTTAAGGTACAAGCATCTCTAGAAAAGATAGCAGATGAAGAAGCGGCCCTGGAGGAAACTCCTGCTGTTGATCTCCAAGGTATAGAATGAAATTAGAAATTTTTTTAAATAGATTGACAGCTAACATCTTTATTCTTAACCCTACAGAACTTGGATCTTCTCCAGCTCCTCCAGTGTGCATGGACATAGTGCTTGCGACAACAATTGCTAGTAGCAGTCGCCATTTGTCCTGTAGCTCCGAAGCAGGAAGTAGTCAGGCAATAGTGTCTGAAGCTACTTCTGCTCAGCTAGAATCTGTTCCAACAGATGATAGGCCTGTTGCCGGATCGAACCATGGTAAGACTGTTTTTACTTTTGATTCTCTTTGACAATAGCAAATGACAGGCAAAATGACAATATTTAATTTTGCAGAGGAACAACCAGGAGGAGCGACCAGCTCTACTCTAGCTCCTTTATTCAAAGAACCTTCTGTCCAAATACAAGAAACTGAACGTCCTGCTGCCTCGTCATCAACAGGAGTAGCTGCGACTCCTGGTGCTCTGGCGACCAATCAATTTGTCATTCAATCATTTACCAAATTCTTCTTCGATTCATTGGGGCCATTGATCAATAGGGTGATGGAAAAAGAGGATGCTGATTTTTACACAGTTAGAGGTCCAACCTCTTTCTTAGTTCATGCTATCCGCGAGCAAGGTGATGAGCCTCAGGCCACTTTTCTTGAACACATATTAAATGAGCTAGAGACATCAATAAAGAACTACAAAGAGCTCAATAAGGGGGAGGTAGAACCCTTAGTTCAAGCGAAATTTGAACGGATGGCTCAGGAAGCTGCAGTTGAGAGAGTAAATTTCCAGATTCTCTTGGATGCTTTTGCTACTAAATCTGCTGAGTACAATTCCAAGGTGGAATCAGTGATATCTACTGCTGAAAGAAAAGAGAGAAGAATTGCTGAACTGAGAGCGGAGATTGCTCGTCTTCAAGAAGAACTGGAAGATGAGGTTACCAAGCATCAAACTGCAATCCAACAACTCGGTGCTCTAACCCAAGAAAGAGACGAATATGCCACAGCTCATAATGATAAAATCACTCGCAGAATGATAACCATGCCAACTTTTAACGAGACATCTGGGATGGAAGAGGCCAGGAAGAGAGTGATGGAATCCCGCGAAGAGCGTCTGCAGACTCTGAAGCAACAGATTACCGGCTTGATGACACCACCAGTTTAATAGAAAGATTCCTTGTATCTTCTTGTTTTTGCAATATGTATGTTTTTGTAATGTCTTGAATTTTGATCAAATAAAAAGACATTTTGTTGTGGCTCATATCTTGTTCAGATATAAATAACAACGATAGAAAATATATTCAGAGGTACAGGACATGATATATTTCTTGATTCTGGAAAATAACCATATTCAAGTATATCTGCTCAGAGGTAATATGGACGTGGCAAATATAATTTATTGAATATCATTATTTCAATAGACAACTTAATCGAGAATGATAAGTTGCTGATATGGATAAACGAACGAAATAAATCGTCAAAATGTGTAAACGAAGTGAATCGTCAGAATGAACGGATGAACCGTCAGATGATGATAATGAACGAACGAATCGTCAGATTGATTGAATGAACGGGTGAACCATCGGATGAATATGATGAATGAACGGGCAAACCGTCGGATAATGATGAATGGCATGAACCGTCGTATGATGATGAACGGACGAACCGTCAGATGATGATGAACGAACGAACCGTCAGATGATGATAATGAACGGGTGAACCGTCAGATGAATGTGTAGTTTCGTTGTTTTGAGAATCTCCGCCTATAAATAGAACAGAAATCTGGAAGGAATGATCATTTCCACTTTTCAACATAAAGATGTCGTCCGGAGATGCATCCAAGAAGGCTAAAATTGTTTCGAAGATTAAAGTGGGCACTGAAGAACGTCCTGCCGATCCAGTCCAGCCAAAGCAGGCAGAAGTAGGCGAAGGTTCGTCTGCACCCAAACCACCACGGGATATCTTGGACTTTCTGCTTGAACCAGAAAAGACTGAAGAGGAGGAGGCCATGAGGATGGCTGCTTGCAAGTTCCTGGTAGGTTCCAGCAAGGATGTTCTCGGCTCTTTTACTGATTATGTCTTTGATAAGGACGGAAGTGGTCCATGTCCCAATGTTGAGAAGGACGATAGTGATCTTCCTTGATATTATGTAACATCATTTATGATGAAATAAAAATCAAACTTTATTTATAAACTGTCTGATCATATTTACATAAAATCTTTGTTATATTTATACATAGTATTTCTTGAGAAATTTGCCATTGATAGGCATCATTGCAACTCGACCGTCTAACTCTGAAAGTTGATAGGCTCCACTCGAAAAGACTTTGCTGACAATATAAGGCCCTTCCCACTTCGCATCAAACTTGCCTTTGCTCGAGTGAGTCATAGTCATAGGACGTTTTACTGTTAGAATAAGTTCTCCTTGCTGAAAGGCTCTGACTTTAACTTTGCGGTTGAAAGTCTTCGATATACGGGCTTGATATAACTCAATATGTTGTTGAGCCAATAGCCGCTTCTCATCGAGTGCTTCTAACTCTTGAAGTCGAAGAAGATCGTTGTTCTCTGTAGTGAGTTCATTAGCAATGGCAATCCTTAAAGAAGAAATTTGAAGTTCCAGAGGAAGAACTGCTTCACAACCGTACACCAGAGAGAAAGGTGTAAAGCCTGTGGGATTGCGGACCGTAGTTCGATAAGCCCAAAGACATTCACCAAGCTTTTCACTCCAATTTTGTTTGTTAGTAGATACAAACTTCTTGAGGAGCTTGATAATAGTTTTATTGAAAGCTTCAGCTAATCCATTAGCGGCAGGATTGTAGGCTGTAGAAGCAACATTGTCAATCCGATAATCATCGCAGAATCTTGTAAACTTCTGGCTGATGAATTATGGTCCGTTGTCATGGATGATTCTTCGAGGTATACCAAATCGATAGATGACATGGTATTTGACGAAATTAATGACACTGCTGGTCTTGACTTCAGCCAGAGGTATAGCTTCAACCCATTTAGAGAAGTAGTCAGTTATTGCTAGTATGAATCGATGTCCTCTAGAAGAAGGAGGATTGATAGGACCGATAATGTCCATGCCCCAAGCTTCAAAAGGCCATGAAGCAGCCGTCGGATGCAGAAATTCTGATGGTTGATGAATGAAATCTGCATGGATTTGACAAGCTCGATATTTCCTCGCATATTCGATAGCATCAGAAACCATAGAGGGCCAGTACTAACCCATGCGTCGGATGCGATCCTGTAGCTTAGGACCGGGTTGATGTGCTCCGCAAACACCGTCGTGAGCTTCACGTAACACTTGCTTCGCTTCATCACCAGCAAGACAGCGCAAGAGTAAGCCGTCATAAGTCCGCCGGTAAAGAGTTTTGGTGGCCTGATTGTAATAGAATCGGAGAGACCACCGACGAATACTTGTAGCCTCCTTGGGATCTTCAAGGAGTATGTCATGAACTACGAAGTCGATGAAATGAGCTCTCTAATCTTCACTAATAACATTGGCTTCAGCAAGATTACTGAACTCAATATTACGATTGTTTTCGACGCAGAACAATTCCCGATTAGAGACGACCACCACTTGCTGTCTTTTGATAGGGATGGCTAGGACTGCTGCAAGATTGGCCAAAGCATCTGCCTCAGTATTGCAAGCTCGACGAACATATTCAATGAAGAAGGCTTTGAATGATGTAGCCATGTTGATTGCTGCTTCATGATAAGGCACTAGATCTTGATGACGAACTTCATAGGTTCCTCTAACCTGATTAACAACCAACTTAGAGTCGCCATAGACTTCAAGATACTCGGCATTCAATTGCTTGGCTAATTGAAGACCGATCAGTAGAGCATTGTATTCTGCTACATTGTTGGAACATGGTTCATCTAGAGAGTAGGCTCTTTGGATAGTTGATCCGTCTGGAGAGACGAGAACAACTCCGACTCCTGCTACAATGGCACCATTGGGTCCGATTCTGGATGCTCCGTCAAAAAATAGACGCCAAGTAGGAAATTCTTCGGAGACCATATTTGCTTCCAATGTCTCATCCGGAATTTTATCATAGAGTTTGGATGTTTCTGGCACAGGATGAGCCGCTAAGAAATCCGCCAGTGCTTGACCTTTGACAGACTTTTGTGGAACATATACCATGTCATATTGGGCTAGCAGAATGGCCCATGTAGCCAGCCGAGAATTGAGTGTGCTGGGCTTCTTCATCAGTACCCGAAGAGGATTAACTCGGGATATGACATGAATGGTTTGACCAATGATGTAATGCCGAGTCTTTTGAACAACAAACATAAGAGCTAAGCATTCTTTTTCAACCGGACTATAACGGTGTTCAGCACCAATCATAGTACGACTGAGATAGTAGATAGCTTGTTCGTGGCCTTTTTTGTTCTTTTGGACAAGTAAAGCACCCAATGAATGGTCCATAGCACGGACATACATTAAGAATGGTATACCAGAGATTGGTGGTACCAAGATCGGTGGATTCATGAGATACCGCTTGATGTCGTCAAATGCTCGTTGACATTCTTCAGTCCAAACGAAAGATACACCCTTCTTCATGAGTTGAGTGAATGGTCTACAACGTCCAGACAGATTCGAAATGAATCTCCTGATGTACGCAAGTCGACCTTGGAATCCTCGTAGCTCTTTTAGGTTGCGTGGAGGACGCATCTCTTGAATGGCTTTGACCTTCTCGGAATCCACATATATACCCTTAGAGGTAATAACGAAGCCGAGAAATTTGCCACTAGAGACACCCAAGAATGACTTGGTGGGATTCATTTTGAGTTGATGTTGGCGCATGAGATTGAAGATATTTCTCAAGTCTTGGATGTGATCTTCCTTTAAACGACTTTTGACAGCAATATCATCAACGTAGCATTCGACAGTCTTGCGCAGATGATCTCGAAAGATGGTACTCATTGCTCATTGGAATGTTACACCAGTGTTCTTGAGACTAAACGGCATCACAGTATAGCAGTAAACTCTACGAGGAGTGCGGAATGAAGTATGCTTTTCATCTTCAGGATTCATCCGAATCTAATTGTATCCGGAGAATCCGTCCATGAAAGATATTCTTTCGAACCCACAGGTGTTGTCAATCATGACGTCCATGATAGGAAGAGGACATTCATCTTTTGGACATGCTTCATTAAGATCCCGGAAGTCGATGCAGACTCGAACTTTGCCAGTTTTCTTTAGAACTGGGACAACATTAGCTACCCAATCAGGATGCTGTTCTTCTCGAATAAAGCCACAAGCGATAAGCTTCTTGACTTCATCGTCGATTGCGTCCATCATTTTTGGCTTGAAATGCCGTTGTTGCTGTTTGACCGATTTTGCATTCGGCAGGATGTTCAATTTGTGAGTAGCTACTTTGGGATCTAGTCCTGGCATGTCTTCATAGCTCCAGGCAAAGATATCAATATATTCTTTAATCAGAAGAATTAATTCTTGTTTATCTGCCTCTGAAAGGTTCTTGCTGATGAATATTGGACGAGGTGATCCGTTTTCTCCTACATCGACTTGAACTAATTGATCTTCGATAGGAGGTTCCCTTTGTTCGAATCGGAGTTCCCATTGAGTATCCATTCATTGAACCCAAGGATCTGTTTCAGGATTTTCTTCAATATCCTCGTCATAACCTTCTGGAAGTTCAACGGAGACCATGTTATAAGATACAGTTAACCGATGAACTTGACCAATGCTTGTGTCAGAATCCCATGATCTGGAATCAGAAGAGTTAGAGCGCTCCCCACTATCGAATTCAGAGCCTGTTGGGGATAACACTGGAGGAGAAGCATATCCGAGACCTCTTTTGGTCCTGCTGTAGTACATCTCTGACATTCCCTTTCGGAACAGCCGTACGGATAGGAGTTTTTCTACCCTTACCGTAGTTGAGGCCGCTCTTGAAGTCGTAACCCATCTTTCGAATGTTGTCTTTTGATTGTTGACTGTAACGACGGAGTTGAAGATGCCCCGTGTCGTTAACTTTGCTATCATCAGTATAGCTGAATTGTTGTTCCGGTCCTTTACTAAAAAGTATTGGACTCTCGCCTTTCTTACGAGCGGGAACAATACGATATGAATCCTTTGGGTGTTCAAATGAAACTTCAGTTTGAAGAGTTGTACAACTCCCATTGTAAATGATTGAAAGCTATCTAACATATCCAAATAGCATTTAGCATGATAAATGACATCAGTATACTAGAAAGTAGATGCTTTTTCATTGATTTGTACATTTGTATTTACAGTAGGACCTTCAGCCTTAGCAGGCTTGGTCAGATTAATTACAAGAGGGGGAGAAGAAGAACGTCGAGGAGGATTAGCTTTGTTACGATGGAGGTCGATAACAAGCGGCTCAGAGGAGGTGAGCTCCCTTTTCTCCTTGTTATGAGATAGATTTATAACAAGTGGCTCAGAAGAGGTGAGCTACCTTTTTTCCTTGTTACGACGTAAGTCGATAACAAGTGGCTCAGAAGAGGTGAGCTCCCTTTGCTCTTGATCATCAATTGATTGCTTCTGGACTGGCAAGTGGATAGCCAGTGGCTTGGAAGATTGAGGACGAGAAACACGCCCTTTGACAGGAATGATAAGGGTATCATTAGGCATTATTTCTTGCTCTTCTTCAGTGTCCAGAGACAGGACAACCTTCATGAATTCGTCCTCGTACATACGTGCATCATTGCAGTATGCTTCGATGCATTTGAAAGGATAGAGATCAACAACCTCCTTTTGTACCTCTCCATTGTCATCAATATATTTAAAACAATGATGGAGAGTCGAAGGGACAATATTATGCTCGTACAGAAATGGTCTTCCCAGCAAAGCATTATAGGAACAACCATGATTGTCGACTGATATAGAAGGTAACCTTTGTGCGAAGATTGCCTATTTGGAATTTTAGGCGAATCTTGCCCAGAGGCTCACTCCTTCCCTGATTGAACCCAAGGATGGTGGTGATTGTACTGGAGAGACTATACACTGGGATTTTCAGCACATCCAACATTGTCTTCGGTATAATGCTGAGAGCAGACCCTTGATCTATCAGAATACGATCGACTTTCATCGAGTCGACATATCCTGTATAGTAGAGGGGACGATCGTGCCTGTTATCTTCCATTAACATGTCATCTTGTATGAAAGTTATGTTTGGAATTAACTCCAACACACTATGACAATGGAGGCAAGAGAATGGCTCTGCTTTTGGCTTCTTCAGAAGGGCTAAACAGGTTTCATCTTGCATGAGAGCCTCACTCAGAGCTTCCGAGTCTCTTTAGAGAGGCGCAAGAGCTCGAAGATTGACAGCCGGGCCGGTGTATTGGCTAACTGAGCCAAAATATGAAAGTTGTAAGGCTTTTCAAGTCCGGAGGGAGATGACTCCTTCAAAGATTTGTCGAAGCGGACTTGCTGTTTGCCTTTGTCAGCGACCGTTGGCTTGGAAGGAATGGACACTACAACCGGTGAGGATGCAGTAGGAATATCCTCAGTGGAAGTAGGCTGCACTGGAGCAGGCTCAGAGGAAGAAGCAGGATTCTCTTGGGCTTCGGGGTAATCCTTTAGATAAGCTTTCCCTGATCTGGTGCCTAGCAGGATTTCTTCATCAACTATGGGGTCAAAAGACACCATATTGTAAATATTTGTCTTGCCTTTGAAGCGGTCTTTCTTCTTGGAGAAGAGGAAAGTTCAAACTCCGAAGCGAGATCAGGATGGATCAATATAATCTCGCCATTGTCAAGAGACAAGGGGACTGAGACCTTCACTTCGTGGAGGAGGGAGATTCTCAATCTCAAGAGTAGCTTTGGGGATAGGAATGACACCGTACTGCACCATCTGCGGCGGGAAGTCACCGAATTGAACTGAGACCATATTTACAGTAACAGTCTTCTCGTCTTGTTGCAGAGTGACAACGCCAGCGTTGACCTAGCTCCTGGATTTTGCCTTTGAGCACGTAACATGCTCGAGTGGGATGTCCGATGAACCTGTGATAGACACAGTACTTGGGATGATCAGTCTTACCGACTTCATCGGGCTTCTTTGGATCTGGAAGTTGGATTTTATTGCTTTTGATTAAGCAATCAAAGATGCTCGCTGTGTCATTCTCGTCAAAGGAATATTCTACTTTAGGACGAGGTTCCCTTGGTGGAGGTGCTGAAGGAGTAGAAGTGAACGTAGGGGGAGCTACGTTAACCGCCTAGAGATTCTTTATTCTTTTTCAAATTGATGTTCAAAGTTTCTTTTTCTTTGCAGTTGTTCTGGCGATTGCCACCACCTGATGTTTGATGTTCATCCCAGTCAGGGTTAGATATTTGTACCCCTAGCTGCTTGAATTTGTCGGCGCTAACTTCAGCTGCTTTAGCGTTGACAATGAAGGATGGCCAATCTTGGAATTAAGTAGACCCCGTCCA
This sequence comes from Iris pallida, assembly GCA_029216955.1. Classification (NCBI taxonomy): domain Eukaryota; kingdom Viridiplantae; phylum Streptophyta; class Magnoliopsida; order Asparagales; family Iridaceae; genus Iris; species Iris pallida. Next base: position 14,587,173 of record JANAVB010035420.1, read on the forward strand.
TATGCTGATGATAGGCAACAGATTTGCCTTGCAGGTGTCTATGGTGAAAGCAGCCGGAGTTCCAGGAGGCATTTTCAAAGCTTCTCGACAGGAAACTTTCAATGAAGCTCTCAGCAGTTTCATTGTGCCTTTGTTTGATTTTATTGAGGGCTGACATAGTCATGTCATTGATTCCCTCGTAAAATCGTTCTAAGAAGATTTGCTTTAAGCCAGAGAAGGAGGTGATACAACCATCGGGCAAGCTTCTATACCAATCGTATGCTACGCCGGCTAAACAGCCGACGAATACTCTGGTAAGAAGAGCGTCATTTGGTTGAAGTTGGACAGTCATAACCTTAAAGTGGTTAATGAACTGACTGGAAGAAGTGCTGCCATCAAACAGCGAGATGGTTGGGATCTTGTACTTCGGAGGAAACGGAACTTCCTTCCATTCAACTGGGTAAGGTTGCTTAATCCCCAATCTCTGCAGGTTGTCCTTCTCCTTGAAGGCCTCGAACTGAGTTCGCAGGAGCTTGACAGCTTCATTGGCATCTTCCACTGATGTAGAAGGAGCAGGCTGAACTACGGTGTTAGGAGGAGGAACAGCATGATAAGCACTACCCCCAGCACCTGACTGACTGGGTGTAGGTTGGACTTGTACAGGAGGTACTGGAAGAGATGCTACCCCCAGCCCTGCATTAACAGGCACCGACGATGCTATGATTTCAGGATTTATAGGAGGTACGGTCGGTGGGACTGTATGCTGGGCCACAATGATGGAATGTATACTTGCGACCATTTCAGCCATTGTCTTTAGCTTGTCTTCTAGTGCAGCTATCCGTTGTTCTTGACTAGCTGAACTGGAAGCATCGGATCTTCATTGACAACATAAGCTGTCACTTCTCTGGGTACAGTGGAGGACACTGTCTGTTCTGAGCTTTCGCTGTATGCATCATAGTCGGAGAAAGAATCATCTCCTGAATGAGAAGGAAGGAGACGTTCGGAAGGATCTTGAAGATTCTTTTGAACGATTGTGTCTCGGCTTCGGGATCAGGGTATGTTGGAATACTCCTTCAGAGGATTCTTGAAGTAAATCCAAATACCGCTGGCTTGGCTTGCGAGGCTTCCCGTGCTAGGAGCACTTCCTACCTCCAGTGTCTCTGGAAGTCATGTTGACGGAAGCATACAAAACCTCGTCTTCATCTTCCGACATAGGTTCAGAGTTAGAAAAGTTCAGACGATCGAAGACAGATCGTCTTATTGTCTAGCAACAACACTTGATGACCACTTTCTGATTGCAATGGTGTCCAAGTGGTTGTACTGGAGATGTTGAGATGTTGTCTCATTTTTGCTTGAGGTATTCTCGAAGATCGGGAACAGCAACAGGACGAGGAAAAGTTCGAGAGATATGTTCTTTGATAACATTCGGAACATGGTTCCGATTCTTTAAATATTTTGTCCCTTGAGTGTACAGGGAAGTGCTCATTTCATTGGCATAGGTGTCCGGATTCTTGATCCTAGAAGTTTGCTTCTGATGATGGTTGGTCTTCGACATTGGCTGTTTACGTTTCACCGAAGTTGGCCTGTTGAGATAAGTTCTTAGATCAGCAAACTCACCCCCAGGGATTTCTGTTTGAGACACCAGCAATTTTCCCTATCTTGAGCGAGAGATCTTGAGGGTTGGGAGATCTTGGAACTCTGCTACCGGAGTAGGCAGAATACCTCTCTGATCAGTACACTTCCCTTTGGCAATGAGAGAAGAAGAATCCTTGTGAGAAAGGGTCCTTGTACTGACTAGTGCCGGAGCACATTCAGATTGATCTTCAACGGTAAAAACCGAGGAAGACTGAGAAAAGACCAAAGGGCCTTTTCCTTTGTTTTGGAAAGAAGGGTTAGCTAAAGAGCGTTTCCCTCTATTGTCTTCCAAGTCATAGGACGAGGAAGTTTGAAAAAAAAACCAAATGGTCTTTTCCTTTGTTCTGGAGAGGAGGAGGAATAGCCAAAAGACTACCCCCAATGGATTGCGCAGGAGCAGCAGAGTGTTGGAGAGGAGCAGAGCTTTTCTCCTTGTTGTGAGAAGATGAGAGATTAGCCAAAGGGCTGTCTCTCCTGGATGGTGCAGACATAGTTTGCGCATGGGTTGATGGCGCATTGGCAGATTGCACAGGATGTCTTCTGGCCTGAACCACAGTAGTTTGCGCAGTAGGAGCCTTGTTGCTAGAGTGCTTGAGTTATACTCTGGTTGCTGGAATGGTAGATTGTGCAGGCAGAGTTGCAGCCAATTGTGCCAGAGGAACAGGAGTTTTGTATTTTGACAGAGCAGCATATGATGTAGGTTGTGCACTGGCAACAGCAGACTGCGCAAGAGTGGCAGAGGCAGATTGTGCAACAGCAGAGACTTTAGACTGTGCAACAGTCTTGGTGACAGAGATCTTAGACTGCGCAGCAGTCTTAGGCACAGAATCAACAGACTGCGCAACAATCTTTGGGACCCACACTGGACGCACTTTGCTCGTAGCAGAAGTTGTCGCAGTACGAGGAGTAGTCCTGGAGTTGTGTAACGCCCTAGTCCCAAAATACGTAGGACTAGGAACGTAGACATGCCAGCTGTATACATACGAAGTACAGGGCCTTGTATGTATACATAAGCTGTAAAATGCAGTAATCCAAGATAAAACTAAATCTCATCCACAATGAAAAGAATAATAATATAAAATCAACTTGAATATTTATGATACAATCGTTGGACGGAGACAAAGTCCACTACCAACTATCTCAATGAAAGAAATGTACAAGAATCGATCAATAAAAGGCAAGACGAACCAAGCGCAATCGTCTTCGAAGGAATAAAGAGAATCACGGTCTTGGCTAGAACACCTGCAGTGAATCATGAAAACACACACCTGGGAAATAACCAGGTCCTCAGACGGATGTAGCAAGATAGAGGAAGAACAAGCTAATATGAACTGTCAGAAATATAAAATAATATATAAAAGACTATCCTAGACACAAATATGCAAAGAAGATTCTAACCGCCTAATGTGCAATTTAGAGGACAACTTTCATGCGCATGGGTGGGATTTTAGGCTATGTGTACGTAACTGGCATCCAGTGATCCGTATCCGTCCGTAACCGTCCGTAACGTCCAAAACGTCAGAGGGCATCTGCAAATAAATTGCCACAGTTCCATCCGGAGACTGTGGTTTACCTGTTTGGATTCCCATACGCACTAGCGACTGTCCTCCCTCAATATTTTCACACTGACCAAGTCATGTCCATGACCCGCCAGTTTTGTAACTGCTCGAGTCTCTATACCTTAATCGTAGCAGTTACGATCTATCCGTCACACGACAATAAAGATGGCCAGTCCATAAGTCATGCCCCTAACAAAATGTCTCAAACCGTGTAGTGTATGTGTCATGACCAAAGGAGATATAAGAATATCTTCCAACAAGAAGGTAGTCCACTAAAACTAAGTTAACATGCATATAGTAAAGTAACGACTAATAGAGTCGCTTGCACCCAAGTGTGGCTTGGACGCACAATTTATAACAAAGGAAACTAACAATATGAAACAAAGTAAATAATACGAAAAATAAATAATATGACAGTAAATTAGCAAGGTATACTTGCCTGAGTCCTGAGCACTATGGTGGCGAAGTTCAGACATGAAAGTTGGTGGAACAACGGCTGCTGAGGAACTAAGGTCCAAACAAACATCTCCGGTTGCTGAAAATAGTCTATTATCTAATTATAATTAATACTATACCTATTAGATTTATTTAATAAATTCTATAATTAGGATATGGCATCGGTTTTCATATTAGCTTTCCAAAAAACTAAACGGATCGCATTTTCGTTTCCGGAAACTCCCAAAATCGTAAAAATACTGAAACACGTTTATTTTTCGGACATCTAATACTCAAATAGTTTTACAGAAATCTACAGAACGAATTTTGTCTATTAAAATATGTTTTTGGAAACCTTACCTCGATACGCTTCTTTTAAAAAAAACTGGAGGCGAAACGGAGTTCGGAGCTAGGAGATATCGTCGTTCCAAGTTGCTCTTGCTACTAAAAAGCGGGGCTGAATTCTAATAACGAATTTTAGAGTTTCTATTGGACTAAAAATAATTTCGAATTATGGATGATAGAAGGGGGATGTATTGGGTTTATATAGGTATTTATTTCAGATTTATCTCCTAAATTAGATAGGATTTGATTTAAATAAATTGGTGTTTTCTTTGTTAGGATCGGATATAGATAGAGATGTTTTCCAAGTAGAAGTAAGATTAGTATTAATTTAAAATATAGTTTATATTTATCTAAATTATCTATAACATTATTTAAAATTACTATAGATAATAACTATAGTTAATATTTATTTAAACAACCTTCATCTAATCTTATTTATACAAGCTGAAATATCTAATACTAATTTGACATTTATTCTATATTATGTACAATATAAGTAACATGTAAAATGTAATAAAAATTATAAAATAAATCCTAAAATTTTGAGGAAAAGAAATTGTATAATATAGTTTAGATCCTTAATGTACTAGAAAAATAGCTTTATATATATTTTTATACTAAATTCACCAATGAGCACTATACTAAATATATGTAAAATAATACAAATTATATAATAAGTCAATAATAGTTATTTAAAAATCCAGAAATTCAACAAATATTTATTTTAAAAAAATCAGGGGGTTTACAAAAGTCTTATCTAGATAAGGACTAAGAAGAATTTTAAATCCCCTTAGATTTTCCACTATTTAATTCAAATTGATTTAAAAGTAACTCAATCAAATATAATCCAATGTAGATAGAGACTAGGATTTATTTAAACCCAAATAGATAATTCTATTATTAAATTTAAACCAATACATTCATATCTAAATCCAAATCCTATTTAAATATAGATAAATTACACATTTAAATTAAACTATTTAATTTAAATCAATAAATCAAATCACAATTTAATTTATCACAAATATATCCAAAATATCTTTTTATAAAATTTATATAATAATTAATTTCAAAAATTCCAATATATATTTTAAATATTAGTAGGAAATATCTTCAAAATACCCTTTAAATAATTTAGGTAAATTTTTTTTTGAAAATAAACATAAATATTTACATATTTAAAATACCTTCTTGCTAAATAAATTATTATAAATAATAAAAATAAATTTTGAAAATATACATGAAATAATTTTCATGCGCTTTACACGAGTAGAATATTCTTTTCTAAATTACCACTTATTAAAATAAGATAGCCTTTTATAAATAACTAAAATAATTAGTTTTGGCAACCTCGATAGATACTTTTCACAACTTTTAATAAAAATAATTATTATATATATAATTTTGAAACCATTACCGATAATAAGATCAAAAACCATTTTTCTGAAAATATGTACCTCGCACATATTTGCACTCGACGAGTAAATACGAAAAAATGTAAATTCTCGCGCGACGTACAATACGACTATACGACGTATAAATATAAAAAAAATTAGTACTAAAATATAGTAGAAATTTAGGAATTTTACATCCTACCCAACTTACAAGAATTTCGTCCTCGAAACTAAGAATAAGTAGGGGTAAGAAGGCACAAGGGTTATATTGGTAATGACAATTCGACGAGTCCTTGGGCGAGGCAAGAAACAACATAAACAAGCATTAGAAAATCGTGATTTAGATAATAAATCACGGACATGGCTAATAAACGTAAAAGGAAAAAGATTAAAAGTTTTAAGTGGATCCATATAAATAATTTAGAGACTTAAGATATGGTTTCTTGGGAGTAGGTTGATGGCACGATTAGAAGAACGATTAGATTCACTCCTAATTGAAGTGATTAGAAAGTCGTGATAGGAGGTCAAGGAAGGGACGAGTAGTTAAGACAAAGATATAGTCACATCGAGTGTTAATGGTCACAAGAGATAGGATAGGTAGAGGAAATTCAAGTACAACGCTTTCGTCCTTCTAAAATAGGTGAAAGCGAAAGCAATATAGAGTTCAAAGACGATATTATCGAATACGAATACGTGGTTCAAAGGCAGCCGAATAATTCAAAAAGAATCGTTAAGGCAATAGTGGATGAGATTCTAAGGGGTAAGTTTAACTATATCTCAACCACGTAGGATAATAGTGTGAAAAGCGAACCAAAGTGCACTAGGTTGATCAGACCATCATGCACCGATTCTGAGTAGACAATATGTTAGTGGGGGCCCCCAATAAAATATATGTCCATGAACAAGCTTGAATAAAAAGTAAGCTTGCAAAAATTAGGCTATTTAGCAGCATTAGTCACGATGGTAAAAACATAGGCACGAGAGCGTAAGAGTGAAAGAAGGTAGAATTAGTTCAGCTCCTTAAGAATCTAAGTCTTGTCATGTGATTGTTCCTATACATTCATCCTACTGTCTTTTATCTAAGGCTTGGTGGGCTAGATAAGTTAGGGTCCTATAAAGGCTATAGTCTAAGTAATCATGTTAATATGGGTCACAAGGAAAATAAATGTTAGGTCGTGAGGTGTCTACCCAACTTACAAGAGTTAAACTAGTAGTGTGATGGAGCAATGGGACAAGTCTACCTAGTATGTATTACCTTTCTAACCAACATCAAGCACGAAAGAAAGATAAGAATTAACGGTAGAGGGAATCAAGCAAGATGCAAATCAAGGGATTCAATATAGAATCGAGAAAGTCAAGTATGTGGATGAGATCCTAGACTCTAATCCTATCCGCAGGCTTGCTTGGTACGGTAAAGTAACCAAACAATTTATCTTGACCTGCATGGACCACCACAAAAACATGTAACGCCCCAGTCCCAAAATACGTAGGACTAGGAACATAGACATGACAGCTGTATACATACGAAGTACAGAGCCTTGTATGTATACATAAGCTGTAAAATACAGTAATCCAAGATAAAACTAAATCTCATCCACAATGAAAAGAATAATAATATAAAATCAACTTGAATATTTATGATACAATCGTTGGGCGGAGACAAAGTCCACTACAACTATCTCAATGAAAGAAATGTACAAGAATCGATCAATAAAATGGCAAGACGAACCAAGCGCAATCGTCTTCGAAGGAATAAAGAGAATCACGGCCTTGGCTAGAACACCTGCAGTGAATCATGAAAACACACACCTGAGAAATAACCAGGTCCTCAGACGGACGTAGCAAGATAGAGGAAGAACAAGCTAATATGAACTGTCAGAAATATAAAATAATATATAAAAGACTATCCTAGACACAAATATGCAAAGGAGATTCTAACCGCCTAATGTGCAATTTAGAGGACAACTTTCATGCGCATGGGTGGAATTTTAGGCTATGTGTACGTAACTGGCATCCAGTGATCCGTATTCGTCCGTAACCGTCCGTAACGTCCAAAACGTCAGAGGGCATCTGCAAATAAATTGCCGCAGTTCTATCCGGAGACTGTGGTTTACCTGTTTGGATTTCCATACGCACTAGCGACTGTCCTCCCTCAATATTTTCCATACTGACCAAGTCATGTCCATGACCCGCCAGTTTTGTAACTGCTCGAGTCTCTATACCTTAATCGTAGCAGTTACGATCTATCCGTCACACGACAATAAAGATGGCCAGTCCATAAGTCATGCCCCTAACAAAATGTCTCAAACCGTGTAATGTATGTGTCATGACCAAAGGAGATATAAGAATATCTTCCAACAAGAAGGTAGTCCACTAAAACTAAGTTAACATGCATATAGTAAAGTAACGACTAATAGAGTCGCTTGCACCCAAGTGTGGCTTGGACGCACAATTTATAACAAAGGAAACTAACAATATGAAACAAAGTAAATAATACGAAAAATAAATAATATAACAGTAAATTAGCAAGGTATACTTGCCTGAGTCCTGAGCACTATGGTGGCGAAGTTCAGACATGAAAGTTTGTGGAACAACGGCTGCTGAGGAACTAAGGTCCAAACAAACATCTCCGGTTGCTGAAAATAGTCTATTATCTAATTATAATTAATACTATACCTATTATATTTATTTAATAAATTCTATAATTAGTATATGGCATAGGTTTTCGTATTAGCTTTCCAAAAAATTAAACGGATCGCATTTTCGTTTCCGGAAACTCCCAAAATCGTAAAAATACTGAAACACGTTTATTTTTCGGACATCTAATACTCAAATAGTTTTACAGAAATCTGTAGAATGAATTTTGTCTATTAAAATATGTTTTTGGAAACCTTACCTCGATACGCTTCTTTTAAAAAAAACTGGAGGCGAAACGGAGTTCGGAGCTAGGAGATATCGTCGTTCCAAGTTGCTCTTGCTACTAAAAAGCGGGGCTGAATTCTAATGACGAATTTTAGAGTTTCTATTGGACTAAAAATAATTTCGAATTATGGATGATAGAAGGGGGATGTATTGGGTTTATATAGGTATTTATTTCAGATTTATCTCCTAAATTAGATAGGATTTGATTTAAATAAATTGGTGTTTGCTTTGTTAGGATCGGATATAGATAGAGATGTTTTCCAAGTAGAAGTAGGATTAGTATTAATTTAAAATATAGTTTATATTTATCTAAATTATCTATAACATTATTTAAAATTACTATAGATAATAACTATAGTTAATATTTATTTAAACAACCTTCATCTAATCTTATTTATACAAGCTGAAATATCTAATACTAATTTGACATTTATTCTATATTATGTACAATATAAGTAACATGTAAAATGTAATAAAAATTATAAAATAAATCCTAAAATTTTGAGGAAAAGAAATTGTATAATATAGTTTAGATCCTTAATGTACTAGAAAAATAGCTTTATATATATTTTTATACTAAATTCACCAATGAGCACTATACTAAATATATGTAAAATAATACAAATTATTTAATAAGTCAATAATAGTTATTTAAAAATCCAAAAATTCAACAAATATTTATTTTAAAAAAATCAGGGGGTTTACAAAAGTCTTATCTAGATAAGGACTAAGAAGAATTTTAAATCCCCTTGGATTTTCCACTATTTAAATCAAATTGATTTAAAAGTAACTCAATCAAATATAATCCAATGTAGATAGAGACTAGGATTTATTTAAACCCAAATAGATAATTCTATTATTAAATTTAAACCAATACATTCATATCTAAATCCAAATCCTATTTAAATATAAATAAATTACACTTTTAGATTAAACTATTTAATTTAAATCAATAAATCAAATCACAATTTAATTTATCACAAATATATCCAAAATATCTTTTTATAAAATTTATATAATAATTAATTTCAAAAATTCCAATATATATTTTAAATATTTGTAGGAAATATCTTCAAAATATCCTTTAAATAATTTAGATAAATTTTTTTTTGAAAATAAACATAAATATTTACATATTTAAAATACCTTCTTGCTAAATAAATTATTATAAATAATAAAAATAAATTTTGAAAATATACATGAAATAATTTTCATGCGCTTTACACGAGTAGAATATTCACATAATCTAGTTTTTCTAAATTACCACTTATTAAAATAAGATAGCATTCTATAAATAACTAAAATAATAAGTTTTGGCAACCTCGATAGATACTTTTCACAACTTTTAATAAAAATAATTATTATATATATAATTTTGAAACCATTATCGATAATAAAATCAAAAACCATTTTTCTAAAAATATGTACCTCGCACATATTCGCACTCGACGAGTAAATACGAAAAACGCAAATTCTCGCACGACGTACAATACGACTATGCGACGTACAAATATAAAAAAATTAGTACTAAAATATAGTAGAAATTTAGGGATTTTACACGTTGATCATGGCTTCATAGGCTGTCTGGTTGACCTTCACAACCAGCGTCTTCTGCGTCTTTCCGATAAACGCAACGTCACATTGAGTTGTCACTTCCTCGTCGGAGGAGAAAGTCGTCCCCAGCAGAGTCGCCATTTTGTTTGCAAAAACAAAAGTATGAACTTTATTTCAACAAACTTTGTAAAGATTACAAGAATTCTGGGAAAGTACAACTGTAGGAATCCAATCTAGAAGACGATTGCTTTATCCCTTGGACGATGTGAACTTTGAAGATGATAGCCTCTGAATTTGAAGGCAAAAGCCTCGGAAGAATGCAACAGCACTTGGGCAAGAACTCCTGAACTCTCTGATATTTCTGAACTTTTATCTCTGATCCCATTGAATGAAGACTTGAAACTCTATTTATATAGTTCTAGAAATAACTAACTTTTAGTTATTCTAAATGGCGCAAGTTGGATTGTGCAGGCACTGGATTGCGCAGCATCAGACTGCGCAGGCAGTTGTCTGGTTGTGGTCCAACTGTCTTGGACACATGGCATTATTTGATTGAAATGCGCATGATCGTGTGCAGACGGTTGCCACGTAACGAGCAATTGATGGCATGAATGCCACGTGTACTTTTGTCAGAGGTCATGATAAAGTGCGCCACATGAATTGCACTGACTTTAGATTGCGCTGTAAACAGATTACGCTGCAAACAGATTATGCTGCATGTACAGCTGTCCTCGAGCACTGTGCGGCACAATAAACAAACAGTCTCCTCGTTCTTTGTGATGTCAGTTGTCAGAAGATTTGATTGTGTCAGGTAATGATGACATTGCCACATCAGCCTGCGCACTTGAAAGTGTGCGCAGTCCAGTCTGCGCCATCTGGATGATGCACAATCTGATGTCTGCGCAGTTCATTTGAAAGCTGTTTTTTTAATTTTTATGACTTTGTTGATGGGTGCAACTTGATTTTTTAGGACCTACAACCTGTAAGTTCTTTTGGACACTTTCTCTACCAAGTCTGCTGAATATAATTCCAAAGTGGAAACAGTAGCGTCTGTTGATGACGAGAAAGAGATGAAAGTTGCTGCGCTGCAATCAGAATCTGCCCGTCTTAAAGAAGAGCTGAGACTTGTCCAGCTTGCTCTGGAGGACGAGGCCGCACAATACCAGACTGCAGTTCAACAGCTGAATGCTCTGATTCAGGAGAGAGATGAGTACGTCGCAACTCATCAAGAAGAAATCTCTCGTAGAATAGTAACCATGCTATCTTTTGACGACAAGTCTGGGATGGAGGAAGCTAGGAAGCGGGTGATGGAATCTCGTGAGAAGCGACTGCAATCTTTGAAGCAGCAGATGACCAACTTGATGACTCCACCAACAGAATAAGAAAGACTTTTGTATCTTCAATCTTTTTATGATATGTAATGTTGTAATATCTTTCAAATTTTTGATCAATCAATAAAAAAACATTTTCTTGGTGGCTCTATTATTTATTGCATATCTTATTCAGATATAAATAATAGCGATAAAAAATATATTCAGAGGTGCAAGACATGATATATTTCTTGATTTTGGAAAATAATTATATTCAATTATATCTGCTCAGAGGTAATGTGGACGTGGCAGAATATAATTTATTGAATATCATTATTTCAATAGAAAACTTAATCAAAGATGACAAGTTGCTGATATGAACGAAATGGATGATTCGTCAAAATATGTGAACGAAATGAATGAACGAAATGAATCGTCGGGATGAACGGATAAACCGTCAAATAACTTAAATGAACGGGTGGACCGTCAGATAAATTAAATGAACGGGTGAACCGTCAGATGATGAACGGGTGAACCGTCAGATGATGAATGGGCGAACCGTCAGATGAATGTGTGAACGGGTGAACTGTCGGATGATGAACGGGCAAACCGTCAGATGAATGTGTGAACGGGTGAACCGTCGGATGAATGTGTGAACAGGCGAACCGTCAGATGAATGTGTGAACGGGTGAACCGTCAGATGAGTGGAATGAACGGGCGAACCGTCAAATGGATGTGTAAACGAGTGAACCGTCGGATGAATTTAACGAACGGACGAACCGTCGGATGAATCTCTATCTATAAATAGAATGAGATGATGGGATGGTCACTTTCACTTTTCAACATAAAGATGTCGTCTGGAGATGCATCCAAGAAGGCTGAGATCGCCCCGAAAGTTGAAGTGGGTACTGAGGAACATCCAGTCGAACCGTCCAAGCCAAAGCAGATAGCAGCGGGCGAAGGTTCATCTGTGCCCAAGCCGCCAAAGGACATCTTGGACTTCCTTCTTGAAACAAGGAAGACTGAAGAAGAAGAAGCCATGAGGATGGCTGCTTGCAAGTTCCTGGTGGGTTCCAGCAATAATGTTCTCGGCTCTTTTGCTGATGATGTTTTTGGAAAAGACGGCATTGGTCCTCGTCCCAATTTTGAGAAGGATGATAGTGACCTTCCTTGATATTATGTACTATCATTCATGATGAAATAAAATTGAATTTTATTTATGAACTTGTCTAATGATTACAAGCAATGTCTGTTACATTTATACATAATACTTTTTGAGGAACTTGCCATTGATAGGCATCATTACAACTCGACCGTCTAGCTCTATGAGTTGATAGGCTCCATTTGAGAAGACTTTGCTCACAATATATGGCCCTTCCCACTTTGCATCGAACTTGCCCTTACTCATGTGAGTCATAGTCATAGGACGTCTGACTGTTAAAACAAGCTCTCCTTTCTGAAAGGCTCTGACCTTAACTTTGCGATTGAAAGTCTTTGAGATGCAGGCTTGGTATAACTCAATATGCTGTTGAGCCATTAGCCGCTTCTCATCGAGTGCCTCCAATTCTTGCAGTCGGAGAAGATCGTTGTTCTCTGTAGTGAGCTCATTGGCGATAGCAATCCTCAAAGACGGAATTTGAAGTTCCAGGGGTAGAACTGCTTCACAACCGTACACCAAAGAGAAGGGTGTACAGCCTGTAGGGTTGCGGACCGTAGTGCGGTAGGCCCAAAGACATTCTCCAAGCTTTTTGCTCCTGTTTCGTTTGTTAGTGGACACAAACTTTTTGAGGAGCTTAATGATAGTCTTGTTAAAAGCTTTAGCTAAGCCACTAGCAGCAGGATTGTAGGCTGTCGAAGCGACATTGTCAATACTATGATCGTCACAGAACCTTGTGAACTTTTGGCTGATGAACTGAGGTCCATTGTCATGAATGATCCTTCGAGGTACACCAAATCTATAGATGACATGGTGTTTGACGAAGTTGATAACGCTGCTGGTCTTGACTTCAGCCAATGGTATAGCTTCGGTCCACTTGGAGAAGTAGTCGATTATTGCCAGTATGAACCGATGTCCCCTAGAAGAAGGAGGATTGATGGGACCGATGATGTCCATGTCCCAAGCTTCAAAAGGCTAGGAAGCGGCAGTCGAATGAATAAATTCTGATGGTTGATGAAATCTGCGTGGATTTGACAAGCTCGACACTTCCTTACATATTCGATGGCATCAGATACCATAGAGGGCCAGTAATAACCCATGCGTCGGATGCGATCCTGTAGTTTAGGACCAGGTTGATGTGCTCCGCAGACACCATCGTGAGCTTCACGTAATACTTGCTTTGCTTCATCACCAGCAAGACAGCGCAAGAGTAGGCCATCATAAGTCCGCCGGTAGAGATTTTTGGTGGTCTGATTGTAATAGAATCGGAGAGACCGCCGACGAATACTCGTAGCCTCCTTAGGATCTTCAGGGAGTATGTCATGAACTACAAAGTCGATGAAGGGAGTTCTCCAATCTTCACTGATAACATTAATTTCAGTAAGATTACTGAACTCAATATTACGATTGTTTTCGACGCAGAACAATTCCCGATTAGAGATAACCACCACCTGCTGTCTTTTGATAGGGATGGCTAAAACTGCTGTAAGATTAGTCAAAGCATCTGCTTCGGTTTTGCAAGCTCGTCGTACATATTCGATGAAGAAGGCTTTGAATGATGTAGCCATGTTCATTGCCGCTTCAAAGTAAGGTACTAGATCTTGATGGCGAACTTCATAAGTCCCTCTAACCTGATTAACAACCAGTTTAGAGTTACCATAGACTTCAAGATACTCGACGTCTAATTGTTTGGCTAGCTGAAGGCCAATGAATAGAGCATTGTACTCTGCCACGTTGTTGGAGCAAGGCTCATCTAAGGAATATGCTCTTTGAATAGCTGACCCGTCTGGAGAAATAAGGACAACTCCAACTCCTGCGACAATGGCACCATTGGGTCCAATCCTGGATACACAGTCAAAGAATAGGCGCCAAGTAGGAAATTCTTCTAAGATCGTATTAGATTCCAATGTCTCGTCTGGAATTTCATCATAGAGTTTGGATGTCTCTGGAACAGGATGAGCTGCTAAGAAATCCGCCAGTACTTGACGTTTGACAGACTTTTGAGGAACATATACCATGTCATATTGGGCTAGCAGAATGGCCCATGTAGCCAGCCAAGAATTGAGTGTGCTAGGCTTCTTCATAAGTACCCGAAGAGGATTAACTCGGGATATGACATGAATGGTTTGGCCAATGATGTAATGCCGAGTCTTTTGAACAACAAACATAAGAGCTAGGCATTCTTTTTCGACCGGACTATAACGGTGTTCAGCACCAATCATAGTACGACTGAGATAATAGATAGCTTGTTCGTGGCCTTCTTTGTTCTTTTGGATAAGTAAAGCATCCAATGAATGATCCATAGCGCGGACATACATTAAGAATGGTATGCCAGAGATTGATGGCACCAAGACTGGTGGGTTCATGAGATACCGCTTTATGTCGTCAAATGCTCGTTAACATTCTTCAGTCCAAATAAAAGGTACACCCTTCTTTATTAGTTGAGTAAATGGTCTGCAGCGTCCAGACAGATTCGAAATGAATCTCCTGATGTACGCAAGTCGACCTTGGAATCCTCGTAGCTCTTTTAGGTTGCGTGGAGGACGCATCTCTTGAATGGCTTTGATCTTCTCGGGATCCACGTGTATACCCTTAGAGGTAATGACGAAGCTGAGAAATTTGCCACTAGAGACACCCAAGAATGACTTGGTGGGATTCATTTTGAGTTGATGTTGGCACATGAGGTTGAAGATAGTTCTCAAGTCTTGGATGTGATCTTCCTTTAGACGACTTTTGACAGCAATATCGTCGATGTAGCATTCGACGGTCTTGCGCAGATGATCTCGAAAAATAGTACTCATGGCTCGTTGGTAAGTTGTACCAGCGTTCTTGAAACCAAATGGCATTACAATATAGCAGTAGACTCCGCGAGGAGTGCGAAAAGAAGTATGTTTTTCATCTTCAGGATTCATCCGAATCTGATTGTATCCGGAGAATCCATCTATGAAAGATATTCTTTCGAACCCACAGGTGTTGTCAATCATGACGTCCGTAATAGGGAGAGGAAATTCATCTTTTGGACATGCTTCATTAAGATCCCGAAAGTCAATGCAGACTCGAACTTTGCCGGTTTTCTTTAGAACTGGAACGATATTGGCTACCCAATCAAGATGCTGCTCTTCTCGAATAAATCCACAAGCGAAGAGCTTCTTGACTTCATCGTCGATTGTGTCCATCATTTCTGGCTTGAAGCGCCGTTGTTGCTGTTTGACCAGTTTTGTATTTGGCAGAATGTTCAATTTGTGAGTAGCAACTTTAGGATCTAGACCTGGCATGTCTTCGTAGCTCCAGGCAAAGACGTCAATATATTCTTGAATAAGAAGAATTAATTCTTGCTTATCTGTCTCTGGAAGGTTCTTGCTGATGAATATTGGACGAGGTGACCCGCTCTCTCCTACATCAATTTGAACTAATTGATCTTCAGTAGGAGGTTCTCTTTGTTCGAATCGGAGTTCCCATTGGGTATCCATTCGTTGAGCCCAAGAATCTGTTTCAGGATTTTCTTCAACATCCTCGTCATAGCCTTCTGAAAATTCGATGGAGACCATATTAGAAGATACAATCAATCGATGAACTTGACCAATGCTGGTGTCAGAATTTCATGATCTGGAATCAGAAGAGTTGGAGCGCTCTTCACTATCGGATTCGGAGGCTGCTGGGGATAATACTGGAGGTAAAGAATATTCGAGACCTCTTTTGGTCTTGCTGTAGTACATCTCTGACTTTCCTTTCGGAACAGCCGTACGGATAGGAGTTCTTCTACCTTTACCGTAGTTGAGGCCATTCTTGAAGTCATAACCCATCTTTCGGATGATGTCTTTTGATTGTTGACTGTAACGACGAAGTTGAAGATGTCCCGTATCATTACTCTTGCTATCATCCGTATAGCTGAATTGTTGTTCCGGTCCTTTACTAAAAAGTATTGGACTCTCGTCTTTCTTTCGAACAGGAACAATACGATATGAATCATTTGGATGTTCGAGTAAGACTTCTGTTTGAAGAGATTGCACAACTCCCATTGTAAATGATTGAAAGCTATCTAACATATCCAAATAGCACTTAGCATGATAAATGACATCAGTATACTGAAAAGTAGATGTTTTTTCATTAATTTGTACATCTGTATTTACAGCAGGACCTTTAGCCTTAGCAGGCTTGGTCAGATTGATTACAAAAGGAGGAGAAGAAGAACGTGAAGGAAGATTAGCTTTGTTACGACGGAGGTCGATAACAAGCGGCTCAGAGGAGGTGAGCTCCCTTTTATCCTTGTTGTAAGACAAATCAATAACAAGTGGCTCAGAAGAGGTGAGCTGCCTTTTTTCCTTGTTATGACGTAAGTCTATAACAAGTGGCACAGAAGAGGTGAGCTCCCTTTGATCTTGACCATCATCAGTTGATTGCTTCTGGACTGGCAAGTGAATAGCCAGTAGTTTGGAGGACTGAGGACGAGAAACACGCCCTTTGATAGGTATTATGAGGGTGTCATTAGGCACTGCTTCTTGTTCTTCTTCAGTGTCCAGAGACAGCACTACCTTTATGAATTCATCCTTATACATACGAGCATCATTGCAGTATGCTTCGACGCCTTTGAAAGGATAGAGATCAGCGACCTCCTTTTGTACTTCTCCATTGTCATCGACATATTTGAAACATTGATGGAGAGTTGAAGAAACAATATTGTGCTCATGCAGGAATGGTCTTCCCAACAGAGTATTATAAGAACAACCATGGTTGTCAATGATGTAGAAGGTCACCTTTGTGCGAAGATTGCCTATTTGGAGTTTCAGGCGAATCTTGCCCAGAGGCTCACTCCTTCCCTGATTGAACCCAAGAATGGTGTTGATTGTGCTGGAAAGACTATGCACTGGGATCTTCAATGCACCCAATATTGTCTTCGGCATGATGCTGAGAGAAGACCCTGGATCTATCAGAATACGATCGACTTTCATCGAGTCGACATATCTTGTGTAGTAGAGAGGACGGTCGTGCCTATTGTCTTCCATCAGCATGTCGTCTTGTGTGAAAGTTATGTTTGGAATTAACTCCAACACACTATGACATTGAAGACAAGAGACAGGCTCTGCTTTTGGCTTCTTCAGAAGGGCTAGACAGGTTTCTGCCTGTATGAGAGCCTCACTCAGAGTTTCTCGAGTCTCTTTGGAGAGGCGCAAGAGCTCGAAGATTGACAGCCGGGTCGATGTATTGGCTAATTGAGCCAAGATATCAAAGTTGTAAGGCTTCTCAAGTCCGGAAGGAGATGACTTCTTCAAAGGTTTGTCAAAACGAACTTGTTGTTTGCCTTTGTTAGCTACCATCGGCTTGGGAGGAATATCCTCAGTAGAAGCCGGCTGCACTGGAGCAGGCTCAGAAGAAGAAGCAGGATTCTCTTAAGCTTCGGGGTAATCCTTTAAATAGGCTTTCCCTTATCTGGTGCCCAGCAGGATTTCTTCGTTAACTATGGGGTCAAAAGATACCATATTGCAAGTCTTTATCTTGCCCTTGGAGTGGTCTTTCTTCTTGGAGGAAGAGGGAAGTTCGAACTCCGAGGCCAAATCCGGATGGATTCATATAATCTCGCCATTGTCAAGAGACAAGGGGACGAGACCTTTACTTCGTGGAGGAGGAAGATTCTCGATCTCAAGAGTAGCTTTGGGGATAGGAATGACACCATGCTGTACCATCTGCAAAAAAAAGTCATCGAATTGAACTGAAACCATGTTCGCGGTAACAGTCTTCTCGTCTTGCTGTAGAGTGACAACACCAGCGTTGACCAGCTCTTGAATTTTGCCTTTAAGCACATAACATGCTCGAGTGGGATGCCCAATGAACCTGTGATAAACACAGTACTTAGGATGATCAGTCTTACCGGCTTCATCGTGCTTCTTCGGATCTGGGAGCTGGAGCTTATTGCTTTTGATCAAGCAATCAAAGATGCTTACGTTGTCATTCTCGTCAAAAGAGTACTCTACTTTTGGACGAGGTTCCCTTGGTGGAGGTGCTAGAGTAGAAGTGGACGTAGGGGGAGCTACGTTGACCGCCAAAAATTCTTTATTTTTTAAATTGATATTCAAAGTTTCTTTTTCCTTGCGGTTGTTCTGGCGATCACCACCACCCGATGTCTGGTGTTCATACCGGTCGTGGTTAGACATTTGTACCCCTAGCTGCTTGAATTTGTCGGCGCTAACTTCAGCTGCTTTAGCGTTGACAATGAAGGATGGCCAATCTTGGAACTGAGTTGATCCCGTCCATATGCTGATGATAGGCAAAAGATTTGCCTTGCAAGTGTCTATGGTCACAGCGGCCGGAGTTCCAGGAGGCATTTTTAAAGCTTTCCGGCGGAACCTTTCAATGAAACTCTCAGCAGTTTCATTGTACCTTTGTTTGATTTTATTGAGGGCTAACATGGTCATGTCGTTGATCCCCTCATAAAATCATTCCAAGAAGATTTGTTTTAGACCAGGGAAGGAGGTGATACAACCATCGGGCAAGTTTCTGTACCAATCGTATGCTACGCCGGCTAAACAGCCGATAAATACCCTGGTAAGAAGAGCGTCATTTGGTTGAAGTTGGACAGTCATTACCTCAAAGTGGTTAATGAACTGACTAGGAGAAGTGCTGCCATCAAACAACGAGATTGTTGGGATTTTGTACTTAGGAGGAAATGGGACTTCCTTCCATTCAACTGGGTAGGGTTGCTTGATCCCCAACCTCTGCAAGTTGTCTTTCTCTTTGAAGGCCTCGAACTGAGTGCGCAGAAGCTTGACAGCTTCATTGGCATCTTCCACTGATGTAGAAGGAGCAGACTGAATCACAGTGTTAGAAGGAGGAACATCATGGTAAGCACTACCCCCAACACCTGACCGACTGGGTGTAGGTTGAATCTGTACAGGAGGTACTTGAGAAGATGCTACCCCCAGTCCTGTATTGACAGGCACCGATGATGCTATGATTTCATGATTTGCAGGAGGTACGGTCGATGGTACTGTATGTTGAGCCACAATGAAAGAATGCATACTTGCAACCATTTCGGCCATGGTCTTCAGTTTGTCTTCTAGCGCGGCTATTCTTTGTTCTTGACTAGCTGAACTGGAAGCATCTGGGTCTTCAGTGACAATATAAGCTGTCACTTCTCTGGGTACAGTGGAGGATACTGTCTGTTTCGAACTTTTGCTGTATGCATCGTAGTCGGAGAAAGAATCATCTCCTGAATGAGAAGGAATGAGATGACCAGAAGGATTTTGAAGATTCCTTTGACCGATTGTGTCTCGGCTTCGGGATCTGGTATGTTGGAATACTCCTTCAGAAGATTCTTGGAGTAGATCCAAATACCGCTGGCTTGGCTTGCGTGGCTTGCCTTGCTTGGAGCACTTTCTACCCCCAGTGTCTCTGGAAGTCATGTTGACAGAAGCGTACAAAACTTCGTCTTCATCTTCTGACATAGGTTCAGAGGTTGTAAAGTTCAGACGATCGAAGACAGATCGTCTTGTTGTCTGACAACAACACTTGATTGTAGGCCTTAAAAATAACAGTCACGCTGAGTTAATCAGGACAGAGTCAAAAGTCACGCTCAGTTGATCAGGACAATATTTATAAATCACGCTGAAGAGACAGCTCATCATTTGTCAGAGAGTCATTATGACTGACAGCACGACAGTCGAAGAATGCCTCTTCGTATGCCACGTATTCACAGAACTCGAGAGATCACAGCCGACTATTGCGTGATTTTCGAAATCTTCTTCAGCAAGACTCAGCCTTCGTCAAAGTTGGCGTACCAAAAGAGTTTCTTGTCATTTAATACGACTGACAAAGTAATCACTGTCAAATATTTTGTGTCAGTCGAGGCACGCCAAATCGAGACAGCTGGCAGTCTTATCTCAAGTCTGCGTGTATTGTGAGATCTTCATCTCAAGTTTGCGTGGATTCTGAAGTTTTCTTCCTCCAGTCTGCGTGGATTTTGAAGCTTTTTGCCTCGAGTCTGCGTGGATCCTGAAGCTTCCTGCCCCAAGTTTGCGTGGATTTTGAAGCTTTCTACTCCGAGTCTGCGTGGATTTCGTCTTCAACAAAGTCTGCGTGGATTTCATCAAATTGGAGTACGTAGCAGCCATGCCACTGATCTCTCGCCTGCGTGTCCTGTAACTTGCACATGACTCATGCATGATCGCCATGTGTCCAATAGTTACAGGCCACGTCCAGTAACTTCTCACAACCTTGCGTATGTTAAATCCTGCGTGATTTTCAACTAAGCACAGGCTGTGAAGACAGTTATCTTTTCAGTTTTATTTTTGACTCTATAAATAGAGTTCCTTTTCTCATTCATTGTACAGATACATAGTTATCTACTGTCAAAATTTTGAGAGCTTTTCTTCTTCGTATAGTCCAAGGGATAAAGTGATCGTCTTCTAGATCAGATTCCCACAGTTGTAATTTTCCCAGAAACACAATAAATAAAGAGAATTTATTTATGGAAAACAAATTGGCGACTCTGCTGGGGAAAACCATCTTCTCTTCTGAGATGGCAACAACTCAATGCGATACTTCGTCAATCGGCTCGACGAAGAAGGTGATGACGATCCAATTCGATCAACTCTCCTATGAAGAAATGCAGCGGGCTAAGAATGGCAAGTCTACTTCAGCCTCCATCATTACTGCCAAGTCGAAGGGACACTCTGTCTACGTCCCTAAGAATCAATTGGTAGTCAATGGTGAAGTCTCTGCCACAGTGTCTACTCCTAACACTGGCAAGAACTCTACTGCAAGCACGCACACTCTTGTGCGCTCGAAGATGACAGCATTCAAAAGTCATGCTGACAGCACTGGCTCCTTAGCCAAGTCTGTTCCAGCGTACAAATTCAACTCTAAAAGTCACGCTGACAGTACTGGCTCCTTAGCCAAATCTGTTCCAGCGTGTCTCTCTAAAACCAAAAATCATGCTGACAGTACTGGCTCCTCAGCCAAATCTGTTCCAGTGTGTATTTCCAAAATCAAAAGTTACGCTGACAGTACTGGCTCCTTAGCCAAATCTGCTCCAGCGTGCAATTTCACCCCTAAAAGTCACGCTGACAGCGCTGGTTCCTTAGCCAAGTCTGTTCCAGTTTGTACTTCCAAAGTTAAAAGTCACGCTAACAGTACTGGTTCTTTAACCAAGTCTGTTTCAGCGTGTATTTCATCTAAGAAGAATAGTTCTTTAGCTATCTCTTCTTCTTTGCCAAGTTCTACTAGAACTGGAGGTGGTCTTCCACACAAAGTCCCTTCGAAAAGGAATAACTCTTTAGTTGTTCCTTCTGCTCCTGTAGTTTTTACTTCAGGAACAGCTTTGACTGACAATTTTGTTAGTCAAAGAAAAGGAGATGGTCTTTTGACTACTCTTCCTTCTGGACATTCTATGTCTCAAACCTTGAATGAGTCTAAGAAGAAACATTCTATAATGTCTTCTTCTATGACTTCTTCAAATTGGGCACAGAATTTGTCCATAAAAGAGGGTTTGTTACCAACTCCTAATCCAAGGGATGGTTCTATTTTTCCTTCTCTGCAAATATCCAGATCAATGGAAGGAAAACTCCAAGTTTCCAAAACTAATGTGTCACCTCCAATTGATCTAAGAACAAAACTTAGCACTTCTGGTGTTAAGAAACGACATCAGTTGGAAACAAGGATAAAAGATCCAGATGCAGAGTATGCTAGAAACTATATGGCTCATATTAATCATTCTTTATATAATCAAGAGCCATCAAGAACCAAGAACAGGAAATATACTCCTCAATCTTCACAAACAGATTTACGAGAATATCTTCAACAGAAGAGAAGGAGTAATTCTGTGTCAAAAGATCATGCTGAGTGTGACTTCCAGCCAAGAGTCATAATTCAATACAGATGTCAATCAATGGCTCATGACCATGTTGATCATGAATGTGATTTCCAGCCAAGAGTTACAATGCAATGCAGATGTCAAACTAAACGACAATCTGTCTTCAATCGGATTCAGTGTGAATCTATGCCTGATAAAGATGAGCCTTTGTTTGCTTCTGTCAACATGACCTCTCGGGATGCTGGGGGTAGAGCTGATAGTCCAGATGGAGTATATAGAAACACCAGAGCAAGAGTCTTAGCTGCTAATCAAAGAAATTTGATCTCTGAAGATGATTCTGAATTTCTAGGAGAATCTAATTTCCCACCTCTTCCTACTGGGGGTAGTTCTCCTTTAAATGATTTTGATGCACGAAGCAGTGATTCAGAGCATACAACATCCACTAATTCATCAATAATCCCTCGTACAGTCACTACATATATGGTGGATGGGAATACTGAATTGAACAATGAACCTTCCTCTTCGGTGACTCCTCAGGACCAAAGAATTGCTTCTTTGGAACAACAAATGAAGTCTATGGCTGATACTATGAAGTCGATGTATGAACTCATGACAGCTCAGTTGCAGAATCGACAGACTGTATCAGATGCCATACCAACTGACACTGATATAAGTCCGGTACAAGTTCCTCCAGCAGTACAATCCAATACTCCTGGACCAGCTCAACCAAATCCTAGTCTCTCTGGAGCTGGGGGTAGTGCTTACAATGCTGTTCCTCCTCCTAACTATTCTCTACAAGTTACAACTCCACAATCTTCTGGAGTTGTTAATGAAGAATTGAGGAATCTCAAAACTCAATTCGAGGCATTCAAACAGAAAGATGGTTTACAAAGGTTAGGCATCAAGCAACCTTACCCGATAGAATGGAAGCAAGTATCGTATCCTCCTAAATACAAGCCTTCTACTATCTCATTCTATGATGGAACCACTTCTCCAAGTCAGTTTATTAATCACTTTGAAGTGATGACTGACCAGTTGCAACCAAGTGACGCCCTCCTTACTCGGGTGTTTATTGGATATCTCAAGGGAACTGCTTATGAATGGTATAGAAGTCTCCCAGATGGGTGCATTACCTCATTTGCCGGTTTCAAACAGATGTTTCTTGAACGGTTCTATGAAGGGCTCAATGACATGACTATGTCTGCTCTTATTAGAATCAAGCAGAAAAATAATGAAACTACAGAGGATTACATTGAACGGTTTCGAAGAGAAGCTCTGAAGATGCCTCTTGGAACTCCTGATGCTGTCACCATCGACACATGCAAATCAAACTTGTTGCCAATCATCAGCATGTGGACAGGATCCACCCAATTCCAAGACTGGCCTTCTTTCATAGTTAGTGCCAAGGCTGCAGAAATTAGTGCTGAAACCTTCAAAGGTTTAGGAGTGCAGATGACTCCCAAAGAAACAGGTCAAGGTACTAACAATAAAAATAATGCTCGCAAAGGAAAAGAAACTCTTGAAGTTAATCTTCAGAGCAAAAATGCATCAACTGTTCAAACTTCTCCTACCTCTACAACTCAACAACCGAGAACACCTCGCCCCAAAGAAGAATACTCTTTCGATGATGACGATGTCCTTAGTATCTTTGAATGTCTGCTGAAAGGTAATAAAATATAATTACCTGAAATCAAGAAACCTGATGAAGCTGGTAAGACAGATCATCCCAAATACTGCCTATATCACAGAATGTTGGGTCACACAATTCGTACAAGTTATGTACTGAAAGGAAAGATCCAAGAAATAATTAAATCTGGAGCTATCTTCCTTACTCCAAAAGAGAAGACCGTCACCTCCAACGTCGTCTCTATGCAATTCGGAGATTTCCCTCCTCAACTCCTTGAAAGTGGGATCGTTCCTATTCCCAAGGCAATTCTTGAGATAGTGAATATTCCTCCTCCATATTCTGAAGGATTAGTGCCAATCACTTTAAAAACTGGAGAAATCATGTGGATTCATCCTGATCTAGTGGCAGATTTTGAATCTTCTTTTCCTCAAAATACTACTTCTCGAAAGTCTAAGAAGGCTGGAAAAATTAAGTCATGTCATATGACTTCTCTTGGATCTACCTCTGACACAGAGCCAAAAGAGAAGGAAGAAGCACTTGCTACTCGAACAGGGAAACCTTATCTAAAGGATTATTCTAAGAATCCTGAGGATACTCCTGATATCCCTCCAGCTGATAAAGATGCTCCTAATGTTCCTCCTGAAGAAGAATCATCTACTGCACCTGTTCCTTCAACTACACCAGTTGAACCTATTTCTCCTAAATCCACAGTTCTGGAGAAAGGCAAACAACAGGCTCGGTTTGATAAACCAATCAAGAAGTCCCCTCCTCTTGGGCTTCAGAAGCCTTACAACTTCGACATTCTAGCTCAACTTGCTAATACTCCAGCTAGAATGTCCCTCTTTGAACTTCTACGTCTTTCTAAAGAAACTCGGAAGACGTTAAGTGAAGCACTTCTTCAAGCAGACTCTTGTCTTGCACAATTGAAGAAGCCAGATGCAGAACCTGCCACTTGCTTACATTGCAATAGTGTATTGGAGATTATCCCAAATATCACCTTTACACAAGACGACATGCTATTGGAGGATAATCGACATGATCGGCCTCTCTACTATACTGGTTATATCGATACGATAAAGATAGATTGTATCCTCATTGACCCAGGGTCTGCTATAAGCATAATGCCAAAGAGTCTGTTGGATGAACTAAAAATCCCTCTTCACAAGCTCTCTAAGATGGTTACTACTATATTGGGATTCAATCAAAGCCGAAGCGAGCCTTTGGGAAAGATTCATCTGAAGCTTCAGATAGGCGATTTCAGATCCAAAGTCACTTTCTATGTGATTGAGATCGTGGGATCCTATAATCTTCTTCTTGGGAGGCCCTTTCTTCATGAAAATAATGTGGTGCCTTTTACTCTTCATCAGTATTTTAAGTACATTGATAGCAATGGAAGAGTACAAAAAGAAGTTGCTGATATAAATCCCTTCCGTGGGGTTGAAGCTTATTTCAATGATTCCCGAATGTACAAAGAAGAGTATACAAGGGTCATACAAGCTATGGAGAAAGAGGATTCACAAAGTGAGACTTTAATAATCCCTGTTAAAGGTCGAACTACTCAGCAACAATCTCCCAAACCCTCTCGAGAAGATTCTTTTATCATTCCAGTGAGTGGACGGATCTCTCCGTTGCCTCATTCGTCTGCTCAAGATACAATGATCATTCCTGTTAGTGGGCGTACTACAGTTCCTATATCTTCACAGGATATTTTGCTAATTTTAGTTGGAGGGCGGATTACTCTTCCATCTCAACTTCAAGGGAGCTCACCTCTTCTGAGCCATTTGTTATCGATCTTAATCGAAACAAAGCTTCTTCTCATTCTTCTTCTTCCCCTTTAGTCATTGACTTGGCTAAAATCTCTAAGGCTCAGCCTTCTCCCAATGTAAATATTACTACTTTTACATTTAATAAAAAGTCTCCATCTTTGCAGTACGCTGATGTGTGTAATTATGTTCATAGTTATTTACATTTGTTAGATGACTTGAGCACAATAACCATAGGAGATGTACAGACTGTTCATACAGATGTATCTTTAGAACCTGTACAATCTTCATACTTTCTAGTTCCCAGCAGAAAGCTAGGAGACATTCCAATATTCTTTTTACAAAGGGCCCCAAAGTCCTTCTAATTTAGAAGATGATGACAAAAACGATGATACTGGAAGATTATAACTACGTCGCTATAGTCAGCAATCTAAAGACATCATCAAAAATATGGGCTATGACTTCAGGACTGGCCTCAATAGTGGAAAAGGAAGAAAAATGCCTGTTCGTATTCCTCCTCTGAAATATGGGAGGACGAAATGCGGATTAGGCTATATTGCTCCTACTTCTTTCATCAATATTATCCATGAAGATCCTGAATCTGACGAAGATAAGAGATCTGATTCTTCTAGTACCACTTCTTGGGATTCCGATACGAGTATCAGTAATTTCTACTGCAACATTCTGTCTTCCAATATGGTTTCCATTGACCGTTCTGAAGAAAGTGATGAAGACGAAGAAGAGTTTGAAATCTCACCTGAATCAGAACAATGGGCCCAAAGATTAGATAATCAATGGGAGTTCCGTTTCGAGCAAAAAGAACCTCCGACTGAAGATAAACTTGTTCAAATAGATGTTGGTGAAGAGGGATCCCCCAAACCAATATTCATCAGTAAAAGTCTTTCAGAAACTGATAAGCAAGACATGATCAAACTTATTCGTGATTACATCGACGTCTTCGCTTGGAGTTATGAAGATATGCCAGGGCTTGATCCACAAATTGCAACTCACAAGCTCAATATCTTGCCGAATGCTAAACCGGTCAAACAACAACAGCGACGATTTCGTCCAGACATTATGGATGCAATTGAAGCTGAAGTTAATAAACTCATGGCCTCCGGGTTTATTAGAGAGGAACAACATCCCGATTGGGTGGCTAACATAGTTCCTGTCCTTAAAAAGACTGGCAAGATCAGAGTATGCATAGACTTCCGCGATCTCAATGCGGCATGCCCTAAGGACGAATTCCCTCTACCAATCACTGATGTCATGATCGATAATACCTGTGGATTTGAACGGATGTCATTCATGGACGGGTATTCTGGATACAATCAGATTAAAATGTTTCCAGACGACGAGAAGCACACTTCTTTCAGAATGCCGATTGGTACATATTGTTATACAGTTATGCCATTCGGTCTCAAGAATGCAGGAGCAACTTATCAACGAGCTATGAGCACTATATTCCGTGAACATCTGCGAAAAACAGTCGAATGCTACATTGATGATATTGCAGTCAAAAGTCGACAAAAGGAGGATCATATCCAAGATTTGAAGACTATTTTTGATCTAATGTGTAAGCATCAATTAAAGATGAACCCTACTAAGTCCTTCTTAGGCGTCTCTAGTGGTAAATTTCTCGGCTTCGTCATTACCTCTAAAGGTATACACGTGGATCCCGAGAAGATCAAAGCCATCCAAGAGATGCGTCCTCCACGCACCTTAAAAGAGCTACGAGGATTTCAAGGAAGGATCGCTTATATCAGGAGATTCATCTCTAATTTGTCAGGACGCTGTAGACCATTCAATAAACTTATGAAGAAAGGTGTCTCTTTTGTCTGGAATGATGAATGTCAGAAAGCATTCGATGATATAAAACAATATCTGATGAGCCCTCCAGTATTGGTACCTCCTATTTCAGGAATTCCATTTCTCCTATATACTCGAGCAATGAGTCATTCATTGGGTGCATTACTTGCTCAAAAGAATCAAAATGGCCATGAACAAGCCATCTACTATTGCAGTCGTACTATGACCGAAGTTGAACCTCGATATTCACCGGTCGAAAAAGAATGTCTAGCCTTGATGTTCGCTGTTCAGAAGACACGACATTATATCATTGGCCAGACTATTCATGTCATCTCCAGGATCAATCCTATATGGATCATGATGAAGAAACCCAGTGTTTTGAATTCTCGATTAGCTAACTGGGGAATCCTACTAGCTCAGTATGACATGCATTATATTCCTCAAAAATTAGTCAAAGGACAAGCTTTAGCCGATTTTCTGGCTGCTCATTCAATTCCAGAAAATTTAGAACTCTATGACGAAATTCCAGATGAGGTCTTAGATTCAAACCAAATTGCTGAAGAAGATCCTACTTGGCGTCTATTCTTTGATGGAGCTTCAAGGATAGGTCATAATGGTGATATTGTCGCTGGAGTTGGAATCGTTCTTGTATCGCCAGAAGGTCTTGCTATCCAAAGAGCTTATTCTCTCGACCAGTCGTGTTCAAACAACGTAGCTGAATACAATGCATTGCTTATTGGTCTTCAACTCGCTAAGCATCTGAATATTCAACATTTGGAGGCAAACGGAGACTCTAAACTCATTGTCAATCAGATAAGGGGTACTTATGAAGTTCGCCATCAAGATCTGGTTCCTTATCATAGATCAGCTATATCTATGGCTTCTTCGTTTGAAGAATTCTTCATTGAACATGTTAGGCGAGCATGCAACACAGAAGCTGATGCTCTAGCTAATCTTGCGGCGGTGTTGGCTATTCCGATTAGACGGCAACAAATGATTGTTGTTCGCAATCGAGAATTGTTTCATCTCGAAAACAATCTGACTCTAGGACTTCCAATTGATATTGAAGAATCAACATCTCATGATGTCAACACAACAAGAGGATTTGGATTTAGTCGTAAATCTTTGTCATCTTCATCTGATTCTAGCATGGAATTTATCTTCAGTAACTCGACCGAGAATCAAAATACGGATAAAGATTGGAGACTTTCTTTCTTAGATTTTGTATTGTATGATATTCTTCCGGATGATCCGAGTGAGACAACATCTATCAGACGACGATCACTCAGATTCTATTACAATCATACAACAAAGACCTTATATCGTCGAGCTTATGATGGTTTACTTCTTCGATGTGTTGCCGGTGACGAGGCTCAACAAATTATTCGCAAAGCACATGATGGAATTTGTGGAGCACATCAGCCTGGACCAAAACTTCAAGACCGTATTCGACGTATGGGTTATTATTGGCCTACTATGGTATCAGACGCCATCGAATATGCAAAGAAGTGTAAAGCTTGTCAAATCCATGCAGATTTTATTCATTAATCCTCGGAGTTTCTACATCCAACAGCAGTGTCATGGCCCTTCAAAGCTTGGGGCATGGACATTATCGGCCCGATCAATCCGCCGTCATCCAAGGGTCATCGGTTTATTCTTGCAATAACCGATTACTTCTCCAAATGGGCCGAAGCCATTCCTTTATCTGAAGTTAAGACGTCCAATGTCATCAGCTTTATTAAGCATCATGTCATCTACAGATTTGGTGTTCCTTGATGCATTATTCATGATAACGGACCACAGTTTGTCAGTCAGAAGTTTACTCGATTCTGTGATGATCACCGGATCAATAATGTGGCTTCTACCGCGTATAATCCGGCAGCTAACGGATTAGCAGAAGCTTTCAACAAAACTATCATCAAACTCCTAAAGAAGTTTGTCTCTACTAACAAACATAATTGGAATGAGAAGCTCGGTGAATGTTTGTGGGCTTATCGCACTATAGTTCGTAATGCTACTAAATGTACACCCTTTTCTCTGGTGTATGGTTGCGAAGCTGTTCTTCCATTAGAGATTCAAATTCCTTCTTTAAGGATAGCAATCGCTAATGAACTCACCACCGAAAATAATGATCGTCTTCGACTTCAGGAATTAGAAGCTCTGGATGAAAAGCGATTATCTGCTCAACAGAATATTGAATTCTATCAAGCTAGAATCTCAAGAGCTTTTAATAAGAAAGTCAGAGTTCGATCGTATCAGAAAGGAGAACTTGTTCTAACAGTCAGACGTCCTATGACTATGACTCATATGAGCAAAGGCAAATTTGACACAAAATGGGAAGGACCCTATATTGTGAGCAGAGTTTTCTCAAATGGAGCTTATCAACTCTCAGAATTGGATGGTCGAAAAGTTTTGATGCCTATTAATGGCAAATTCCTTAAAAAGTACCATGTATAAATGTAAATGCTTGTAATTATCAGACAAATTCATGTTTAGAAATAAAATTTTTATTTTATTTTAATCATGAATGATGGTACATGATATTAAGGAAGATCATTATCATCTTTTTCTACATTTGGACGTGGTCCACTGCCGTCCTTCTCGAAGACGTGATCAGCAAAAGAGTCGAGGATCTCCTTGCTGGAACCTACGAGGAACTTACAAGCGGCCATCCTCATGGCTTCTTCTTCTTCAGTCCTTCCTGGTTCGAGCAGGAAATCTAGAATGTCCCTTGGTGGCTTGGGTGCAGACGAACCTTCGCCTGCTTCCGCCTTCTTCGATTGAACTGGATCTACAGGGTGTTCTTCAGTGCCTTTCTGAACCTTCATGGCGATTTCAGCCTTCTTGGATGCTTCTTCAGACGACATTTTTATGTTTGAAAGAAGGAGTGTTCGTTCTTGTCAGATTTCTGCTATATTTATAGGCAGAAGCTCCTCAAATAATGAAGCGTCACATTCATCAGACGATTCACACGTTCATTAATGCTTGACGGTTCATCCGTTCATTTATTACATTCATCCGACGGTTCATTCGTTCATCTGACGATTCGTCCGTTCATACTCTTCTATGCCGAATCTACTTGCTCATTTGTCACTTGTCATTTTTGACCTCTGCATAGAAATTAATCTATTTTCTTTTGAGTTTCTACATATTATCACGTCCATACTACCTCTGATAATATTGCGTACTCTAAATCAGAAAAGAAGATTTCATTATCTATCATGTCCACAATTTATTCAAATACAAATTATTGAGCATAGAAGAATTATCATTTCCACTCTCATATTATCATAAAAAGTCTATTACATTTTCTTAGACTTTCTTACAAATCATAATGGAAATCTATTATAAATTTTGGATTTTTATTCTACGCCACAACAATAACCTAATAGAGATCTATCTTCTTCCTTAGATCTTCTCCGTCGGACCTTCTCCGTCAGGTTCGTTGTTGGTGGCAGTTCCTGACTGTCTGGGTCCCAGTCACGACCAGATCAGCAGGAATCAAACTCTGGTCTTCTCTCTCAGACGAGAGAAGAACCACAGAGTATGGCAGCCCGAAGGCGTGTTGCTGCCAATACAACTGGTGGATTGGGAGTGACCTTTCAAAGGAGATAGGAATGTATTCCACATTGGGATACAATTCCTGGTTCTGCCTTGAAAGGAACTCTACTACCCGATTTCTTGGGGTAGAGTTGACTCCACCATCCAACTCTCGTGTATAAAGGCTCTTCCTACCATCTAAGGAAGACCCTTCTATCTCACGAAGAGTTCTGAGTTGTCTGATGTACGCGTCAAAAGCGTATGAGCTCCCTGATGTAGGTGTCAGCAGGATATTCTCCACAGCATCCACATCACCAATGCCAGTTCTGAAGAAAAGTTTTAGTCGAATTCCTGCAGAAAGCATCAAGGAAGAAGAGATTAAATCGACAGAAATGACATTTGGCACGCACTGGCTAGTCAAGCGTGCATTTTTCAGTTAGAAACATAAAAGCCTATCTTCAACAGTAACAAAAATGGTACGCAGACTTACCATCAAGTTTGGTGCTAAGGATTGGCAAACCCATGTTTGATACAGTGCGCAAAAATCGAACATTAGAAAGCATTGCTTTCCTGTTTGAGAATAAATTCTCCCGTAAATTTCATTCTCAGAGAAGAAGAAGAAGAATGGGAGATGAGTATCTATGAAACTCATCTATCTATTTAAAGGACAAAGTACAAGTCTATTCTTGGAAAAGATCCGAGTAAATAGCGCTCATAAATTATGGAATGAGTGTCACGTGTGCTTTGGAAGACAGCGCAACATTGGAAACAGTCAAAGAGTGCCATTTAATATTCTTCATTAATGCATGCTGTTCAAACACAAAAGTTGTACTACATTCTTTAAGACAGGCACTGATGGCCTTACAAAAGACAAAAGAAGAAGTGCAACATTTTCAAAAGAAGCATAAAAGACACGCTCTATTTTGCAGAGCGGCTGAGCTTAGTGCCCAGTTCTTCTATGCTCTTGACCCCCATACGGTGTAACAGAGCATTCAACATTTCACGCTGTTCTGCAAGGCTGCGTCCATCAGAAGAAGACGAGCCATCCAAGCCAAAGTAACTCAAGAAATTCTTGGCTAGTTGAGTAGGGTCATCTTTGAACTCGAAGACAAAAGGCTCCGGTTCCGTACCCCCAAAAGTAGGGTCGCCATGGGAACAAAAACCCAACTTGCGTGCTTCTTCTTCAGCTTCTTCCTTTGGTGTCATGTTGACGTAAGATGAAGATTAAAAATGAATCCTCTCCCTGTTTATATAACAGAGCTCGCCGGCGGTTCATATTCCACCATAAATTGGATGCAATCAGTCTCGAAAAATGAAGAGTCATCATGACATTTAATAAGTTCATTTGGATGTTTTCAAAGAACTTCGAAGTCTTTTCGACTTCCAAAAATTTTTAAGTCATCTCAGCGTGACTAAATTCATTTTATCACCTTGATTTCAAAGTATTTCGAAATAATTCATCATTTTCGAAAACTTTGAAGGGGGTTTTGTAGGCCTTAAAAATGACAGTCACGCTGAGTTGATCAGGACAGAGTCAAAAGTCACGCTCAGTTAATCAGGACAATATTTACAAATCAGACTGAAAAGACAGCTCATCATTTGTCAGAGAGTCATTATGACTGACAACACGATAGTCGAAGAATGTCTCTTCGTATGCCACGTATTCACAGAACTCGAGAGATCACAGCCGACTATTGCGTGATTTTTGAAATCTTCTTCAGCAAGACTCAGCCTTCGTCAAAGTTGGCGTATCAAAAGAGTTTCTTGTCATTTAATGCGACTGACAAAGCAATCACTGTCAGAGATTTTGTGTCAGTTGAGGCACGCCAAATCGAGACAGCTGGCAGTCTTATCTCAAGTCTGCATGTATTGTGAGATCTTCATCTCAAGTTTGCGTGGATTCTGAAGTTTTCTTCCTCCAGTCTGCGTAGATTTTGAAGCTTTTTGTCTCGAGTCTTCGTGGATCCTGAAGCTTCCTGCCCCAAGTTTGCGTAGATTTTGAAGCTTTCTACTCCGAGTCTGCGTGGATTTCGTCTTCAACAAAGTCTGCGTGGATTTCATCAAATTGGAGTACGCGACAGCCATGCCACTGATCTCTCGCCTGCGTGTCCTGTAACTTGCACACGACTCATACATGATCGCCATGTGTCCAACAGTTACAAGCTACGTCCAGTAACTTCTCACAACTTTGCGTATGTTAAATCCTGCGTGATTTTCAACTAAGCACAGGCTGTGAAGACAGTTATCTTTTCAGTTTTATTTTTGACTCTATAAATAGAGTTCTTTTTCTCATTCATTGTACAGATACATAGTTATCTACTGTCAAAATTTTGAGAGCTTTTCTTCTTTGCATAGTCCAAGGGATAAAGTGATCGTCTTCTAGATCAGATTCCCACAGTTGTAATTTTCCCAGAAACACAATAAATAAAGAGAATTTATTTATGGAAAACATTGATGACCACTTTGTGATTACAATGGTGTCCAAGTGGTTGCACTGGAGGTGGTGAGATGTTGTTCCGTTTTTGCTTAAGGTGTTCTCGGAGATCAGGAACAACAACGGGACAAGGAGAAGTTCGAGGGATATGTTCTTTGACAACATTCGGAACATGGTTCCGGTTCTTCAAGTGTTTTGTCCCGTGAGTATACAGAGAAGTACTCACCTCATTAGCATAGGTGTCAGGAGTCTTCATTTTAGAAGTTTGCCTCTGATGCAGGTTGATCTTCGGCATTGGCTGTTTGCGTTTTACCGAAGTTGGTCTATTGAGATACGTTCTTAGATCAGCAAACTCACCCCCAGGGGTTTCTGTCTGAGACACCAGCAATTTTCCCTATTTTGATCGGGATATCTTGAGAGTTGGGAGATCTTGGAACTCTGCCACCGGAGTAGGCATAATACCTCACTGATCAGTACACTTCCCTTTGGCAATGAGGGAAGAAGAACCCTTATTGGAAAGAGTTCTTGTACTGATTGGTGCCGAGGCACGTTCAGATTGATCTTCTACAGTAAAAACCGAGGAAGACTGAGAAAAGACCAAAGGGCCTTTTCCTTTGTTTTGTGAAGAAGGGTTAGCTAAAGTGGGTTTTCCTCTGTTGTCTTCCAAGTCGTGGGACGAGGAAGTTTGAGAAAAGAATAACAGGCCTTTTCTTTTGTTCTGGGGAGGAGGAGGAATAGCCAAAAGACTACCCCCAGTGGATTGCACAGAAGCAACAGGGTGCTTGAGAAGAGGAGCAGAGCTTTTCCCCTTGCTGTGAGAAGATAAGAGATTAGCCAAAGGGTTGTCTCTCTTAGTCTGCGCTGGCGCAGTTTGCGCAGGGATTGGAGTGGTTGCTGGCGCACTGGCAGGTTGCACATGAGTAACTCTGGCAGAAGGTCTTCTGGCCACAGTGTCAACAGCTTGCGCAGCAGGAGTCTTGTTGCCAGAGTGCTTGTGTTGCACTCTGGTTGCTGGAGTGGTGGATTGCGCATGCAGAGTTGTAGCTAACTGCGCCAGAGGAATAGGAGTCTTGCACTTTGACAGAGCAGCATAGGAAGTATGTTGTGCACTGGCAAGGGAAGCAGCACACTGCATATGGGCAGTAGCAGCAGACTGCACAACAGAGACAGCAGTCTTGGGAACAAAGGCAGAAGACTACGCAGCAGGCTGAGCAGCAGAAGCAGTAGATTGCACAACAGTCTTGGGGACCCACACTGGGTGAACTTTGCTCGTGGCAGAAGTTGTTGCAGTACGAGGGGTGGTCCTGGAGTTGATCATCGCCTCGTAGGCCGTCTGGTTGACCTTTACAACCAGCGTCTTCTGCGTCTTTCCGATAGACGCAACGTCACATTGAGTTGTCACTTCCTCGTCGGAGGAGAAAGTCGTCCCCAGCAGAGTCGCCATTTTGTTTGTAAAAATAAAAGTTGATCTTTATTTCAACAAACTTTGTAGGAAGATTATAAGAATTCTGGGAAAGTACAACTATAGGAATCCGATCTGAATGACGATCGCTTTATCCCTTGGATGATGTGAACTTTGAAGACGGTAGCCTCTGAAGATTGCAGCAACACTTTGGCAAGAACTCCTGATCTCTGGTGATGATTTCTGATGTATGTGTGATCCCCCTAGGAAGGACTTGAAACTCTATTTATAGAGTTCTAGAAATAACTACTTTTTAGTTATTCTGAATTGCGCAAGATGGATTGCGCATGCATTGGACCGCGCAGACATCAGACTGCACTGGCAGTTTTTTTGATCGTGGGCCAAGTGTATTTGACACATGGCATTATTTGATTGAAATGCGCATGATCGTATACAGACGGTTACCACGTGGTGAGTAATTGATGGCATGAAGGCCACGTGTACTTTGTCAGTTGTCTTGATGGAGTGCGCCACCTGAATTACGCTGTCTTCAGATTGCGCTGGGATGGACCGCGCAGTAGAAAGTCTGGCCGATTGTGCTGCATGTATAGCTGTCCTCGAGCGCTGTGCTGTACGATAAATGAACAGTTTCCTCATTCTCCGTGCTGTCAGTTGTCAGAAGATCTGATTCTCTGTCAGATAATGATGACAAGGCCACGTCAGCTTGCGCACTTGGATGAGTGCGCAGTTCAGCCTGCGCAATCGAGTTATTGCACAATCTGTCTCCTGCGCAGTTCACTTGAAGGATGCCCAATTTGATTTTTATGACTTCTTTGATAGGTGCAACTTGATTTTTAGGACCACAAGTACCTCCAAAAATATCCTAATCCTACTGCAGGCTGTAGTGATACTCTAGTTCGAATACCACTACACAAACTTGACCTGCATGGGCCACCACTAAAAACGTGTCACGACCCGCACCCATCGTGAGGGTACGAGTACGTAACAGCGCACAGCCTACGCCACAGTATCGGCGGTAGAACGCTGTTCTAGGTCATGAACTATAACTAACACAATATAGAATAATCTCCAACTGGAGGCTAATCACAGAAGGTACAACACAATCACAACTAGAGATAGAATATGGCACGATAAAATAGATAAGAAAGTCCTCAACTGAGGTACAACAGAAATGAAATAACATAAGTTAACAACTACCAGTCTCAACATCTCTAAATATACAAGTCTGAAAATAAGGACAACAACTAATCATGAAAAGGAAACAATCTAGACTATCTAAACTATGCAATGGGTATCATCCTCAGCAGCTGCCTGAACCTCCCCAGGGGTCCAGGTCGCGAGTGTCATCTAGGCAAGCTCCAAAATAAGGGGTACAGGGTTCCTCATCATCCTCTGTAAAATTTTCAACAGGTCCAGTCAAGACGGGAGCGAGCACAATACATCTCACGCAGATCATAACAGGTTAGAGAATATAAACATGCAAGAGAGTACGATACATGAAACTGAAAGAAAGTACATGATGTAAACAGAGAGAGAACTGTAATAGAAATATCTGCTATAAGTAGAGAGCTACCAGTGACTAGTAATTTAGAGTACAAAGTCGACATATGAACGGCTTGATTTCCACATGGCTATACTAAAGAGGCGTATATGGCTATTCTACTTTGGAATTGTTCACAGGACTATTTATACTCCCCCATACCCCAATCAATATACAAGGATCCAGACAAGTTATGTTACGTACATGGTTTTCACATGAAGCCCATAAATGGGTGCACATGAAGTATACATGAGAGCTCATACATGAGTGCACATGAAGTTCACATGGGGGCCCATAAATGGGTGCACATAAAATTCACATGAAGGCTCATAAATGAGTGCACATGAAGTATAGGTTATACATGAGATACATAGGAAACATGACCGAACATGAGAGCACATGAGAGTACACGAGCATGCATAAACGAGCATGAAGCACATGATAAACATGAATAACATGAGAGCGAGGAATACATGATGTACATGAAACACATGACATGATGTATCCGATGCTTCCGAGGGGGATAACATCTCACTGTAGGGATCCATATAGTACCAATCAGTGATAATATTATGACAGCATCAAATAAGGTAAACTAGAACATGAATATAATTATAAGCAAGTTATGAAATGATCAGAGAATATACTCACCTGGTATCTGAATAGCTGTAGTAAATGTACTGTCCGAGATGAGGTACCTGACTCCTAGTTAGAGCAACACAAGTCAAGATGTATGCAGAGGGTAATATATGAAATGTACAATGCATCTACATGCTGTCTAGATCAAACTAGACTAAAGTCAACCCTTGGTCAACTCTAGTCAACTACACTAGTCAAACTAGGTCAACCTAACCCAAACAAGTCTAATAAGTCTCACTAGACCTAACCAAGCCTAGGTTTGAAACCAAATACAAGCACAAGCAAAACCAAGCTAAGCTACCACTCACATACCATCACAATGCTATACAAGCTATCAACCTGCAATTTATATACTACATTATTCATGCATATATTGTATTGATGTCTTACACTACCTAGATGCATTCATACAGAGATTTCCTATCTTACTTGCATACATACCATACAATCATGCATTCATGTGCATAGCCCTATATACTAGCATCTCATATATAGGAGGAAATGAAGGGATTAGCAAGGGTGATTTAACATGTATGTGACCACATCATATGTTTGACATCTATATATAGAGAGGTAAGGGAAAGGGGAGATCCATGTGTGTGTGAGAGATATGGCAGCTCAGTTTTCATGTGTGTGGAATGTGTGTATGAAATGTCAAGGTGTAGGGTGTGTACTCAGGTTTAGTCTTGTGTAAGTGTGTCTACATAGTGTGATGAGTGCATTACAAAACCAATTCAATTCAGTTTAAGATGTAAACTAATTTCACATTGGTTTTCAGTCAAGGTAATCAGTCCAAAAGCAATTTGAAAACCTAAAATACAACTTAATATGCATCAATATAAACCCACACATGCCATTCAATCTCAGGAATTGAATACAAACCAATATAACATCTAAGTGGTCGACATGATACTCAATCTGAATATCAGGACAAAAATTTCTCATGCCTACAACTAAATCAATCCATTCTCAGGTTGCCTAGAGTTCAAGTGTGTGGGTGAGTGAGCTGTGTCAACAAGTGTGTGTGTTGGTGGCAGTGGTGTGTCAAGAACATGGTATGTGTGGCTCATCTCAGCAAAGGTATCTCAAACATTCAAGGGGGTTAACACAATCAGTGATCATGAACCTCATGAATGGTTCTCAGGTATTGAAAATGCTTCTCAGGTATTGAGTGAAGGCAGTGGTGTGTGTGTCGTATCCTGAAAAGGAAAACAGTGAAGAGAACCTGGGAAAACAGTGTAGCAATTTGGAATTTTTAGTGAACAGTAAATTCTCAGGCATTCAAACATTGCAAACCCCGCACTTTAATGATAACTGAACTTAGTTAACTTACAGTCAAATTCAGGTTTACATTAACCCTTCAAAACTCAGGAAAAGTTCTCTTTCCACATTCAATTCTTGACCCAATCAATTTAAACCAAATCCTAATTCAGTTTTAAAACATTGGAATCTCATATATCAACTACCATTTCAGCTATAACATTCAAATTCAGCTAACTAACATATATCTCAGTTTATTTTAACATTTCAATCTTAGGAAAAATCAAATTCAGTTCTCAAACATGGCAAGGGACAGTTCAACCCCATTTCGAATATCCTATTCAACATCAAACAATAACCAACTCATCAAATTCAACATGGACATTAATATTCAAAATCAGGAATCAATTTCAGTTAACAACATTTAAAATCTCAGTTAGGGACATGTGAAATTTCAGTTTAACATTTGAAATCTCAGAATCACAGAGTCATTTGATTGAAACTCAGGATTTTCGTATGCACCCAGGTTAACATTATTATGGAATGAAATCCTAAAAATTTCAGTGAACAATTAAGTGTCAGAATTTGTATCAGACATTTGAATATATATAAGTGTCAAATTGAGTTCGAAAACCCAACATTAAACCCCATATGAACATCACCATATTCCCAATTGTGTAAACATGCATCTCTGACATAGGTGTATATTAAACATATCAAAATAACATTATTTTACATTTTAAAAACTCAAGTTAAACTCTGAAAAACCCAGTTTTTTACACAGTATCAGACTTCCTGGAACCCGACACATACAATCCAAAAAATTCGAATTGAAACCCAAGTAAAAACCCAAATCTAGTGCACACAAACATGTGATACTTTCATACGTGTCAGGGAAAAATGGTTTCGTGTCCACATCACTAGACACGAGTATCAAAATACAAATAAAACAGAACAACAAAACAGACAGTGAAGACTGTCTCGTGCAGCCATGTCGTGTCCAAATGGACACGACACATAAATCCTTATGCCTCATGGTCAAGCCTACATGTAGTATAGGTCTAGGTGCACGTGTCCAAGTGCCTGAAATGTGTCTACGTGAGGTCGTGTCTCAGATTCGAAACCGTATCAGAGACTAACAATTTGTGTGAAGTGTAGGCTAAAACCAGCGCATGGTCGATTACTCTCTGGACACTCGACCAGATGTCCCCAAACTTTGGGGACATGCTGTCAGTGGTTGCCCCCAGGTTCGTGTCAAATATTAGGTGTCCAAGTGTCCTACAAGTGGAGAACTATGGCTCGAGTACCAGGGGAGCTGCACACAGCCTCGTGCTGCGATGCGTATCCAGATTTGGACACGAAGTATGCTCAGTCTATATAAAATATAATATACACATATAGATCAGTCATTCCATGCAACTAGTTCCACAAAAATCAGAAATAAAATCCTCACAGATATTTCATCAAACACTTGCACACATATCATGATACGTGTGCGATACGGACACGAATCAACACAAAACCAATACCTACGGCTAGGGGACACCTAGGGCTTCCTATCCATGCAAAGAAAACAAAATTTTGTGGAGGGAATAGAGATTTACCTATATGTGCAATTTGTAAGAAAAAATCTCAAATGGGGGGTGTTCTCCTTGATGGCCAAATGCTCCAAATTGTCTCCAAACCGTAGTTAACCTCCATAAACAGTAGGGAACCTCAAATTAGAATACCATGGAAGAAGTTTGGATGAAAAAGGATTAATATTGAATAAAATATGAAGAAGTTTCAATGGAGGATAACCTTGTTCTTAAGGAATGAAGAGATGGACAAAAAAAAGAGGCAAGTGGTTTGGAAGGGACTTTATAGGCCCATGCCCTAGTGTGGCCGGCCAAGAATATTAGGGTTAGGGTTTTTTGGGATTTGATCTAGGGCTATCATTCCTCCTAGTCAAATCAAGGGCCTACAACCTAGGTTTCACACATGACTTAAATGCAACCTGGTTAACTCTAACTATCATGACTAAATCAAAACTAATCAATACTAACCATCACTAAACATGGCTATCTAAGTCTAGGTATGATTAATCTAGGTTAGGTCAGTCTAGGTTAGGCTAAACATAATACAAGATAATTAATTAAATGATATTAAAATCACACCATCCCATTAATTATATTAAATTCCAAATAAATATATAATAAATTCAATTAATTCAAAAAGACCAAAAATACCCTCAAGCTAAAAATAATGAATTACCCTAATCACATGGCTAGGCTCTAGGGTAGACAGTCTCCATGGTTTCACTAGCAAAATACCAAAATCACAAGTCATGATATTTAAATAGTTTTAAAAATGATTAAAATTCACTAAAATCATATTATCATTTAAATATCATAATTAATAATTAAAAAACACAAAATTTCAAAATTACCCTTATTTTAGAAACTGGGTGTTACAATTAGGTTGACTGCGATCCAGTTTGGGTCAACAATCTCCCCCATTTTGATAATTGACAAAATTGTGATATTTATGTATCGTAATATTCATACCTGGACACATATATAGCTCCCCCGTAGATGGACATTTCGACTTCCCCGTAAATAGATAAGTCCTGATACAAGTACTAGTCCAAACAATACATAGCACACAAGTATTTATCCAAAACGGTTAAGCAAATATCATATATTATCCCCCTTTGACATTTAGCAAATTGAAATAGGGGCTCCCCCATAAAAATATAACCATGGTGAAAATATGCAATCACACAACCAAGGCTCATATCCAATGTAAAAGATAACTAGCAAATAATCCAAATAGAAGCCATATAATCATAAAGTAGTACAAATTAAAGAGTTCAACTACATAACTACTGAATAAAAATGACAAATTGCATAAACAAAAGAAATCCTAAGCATCAGCAGCATCATAAAATGGACCACGGCCGTTACGGAGCACAGGAAGGTCCAGCAGAGTCAGATGGGTCGCTGGCAGAGCGACGAGGATCAACAAACACTGCATCTGAATCCAAATACCTCCTGACCCAGGTGTCGTCGATACGATAACCTTTGCGAGAAGGGTTCTGTACCATAGGGTAAGGCACCATAGGATGAGTAGCCAGGAAGTACTGGATGTCATACAGGGTGTCGCTGATAGCCGTTATCTGTAAGGTGGTGCGATAATCCATCTGAGTCCAGCGATCGTCCTCCAAGCGAAAACGATCGCACAGCATAGTCTGAATAGACTCAGGAGTAGCAGGTGGCTCGAGCGCAGCTTGGCCAAGAGCAGGAGGATCAGCCTGAACATCAGACTCGGAATGCTCTGACTCAGCAGGAGACTCAATAGCTTCTAGAAGCTGCCGTACCTTAGACAGATAGGCAGGGGCAGGACGGAATTGGCACTCATCAAGGGGAATATGGAACGCACAAAAAATCATCGACAAATATAGGGCATAGACCAATGATCGAGGTCTCTTTCATGCACTAATCATCCAGTCCATCATAGTGCACAGAAAGTTAAAAGGGACATGGAGGTGGAGATGATAAAGTGCAGAGATCTCAATATAAGATACTTTATCGGTCGATATATTCCTCTTTGGGCAAGATCGTGGAGAAAATGATACGATAAATTCATAGAAATACGGGTTAAGATATTTAGCCCGTAGCTTGCGTGGACGAGTGTTGGGAGTACACAAATCATCCTTGAAGCTTTCTAGGGATGATCCATCGGGAAATTGAAACTTGCGGGCATCGACAAGTTTCTCCCAAGAATTGGGTTCCAGGATCTTGAGATATTCCACAAGCTCAAAATCATCAAAAGTAATGTCGATACCGGTGACACGAGAATAGATTCGTGTGTCGTCAAAGGTTAGATTACAATAGAACATTTGGATAGCATTCAAATAGATAATAGATAATGTAGAAGCTAACTCATCTAAACAAAGATCATGGAAAATTGAATCATAAGCCAAAAATATAATAAAATTAATCGGATGACCCGCATACACACTCCGTGAACAAAAATTGGCAAACCATTCATTGGAAGCCTCCAATGAGACAAAAATTTGTTCATTGAATGTGTTGGGGTCATGAGGTGGTGGTGGATTAAAAAGTGGATGGATTGGAGGAACAAGAGGAGGATGATTGGAAGATGATGCACCTTTACTCCTTCTTCTCTTGCCTCTTCCAAAGAGTCTTGGAGCTAAAAATTGAAAGGAAATAGAGAAGAATATGAAATTATACCTCACACAAATGAGAAAAGATGGAAGAGATCCCCCAAAAAGCTTTAGATCTTGAGTTTGGGAAGAGAAATAGACCTAAAAGTGGAGTTTCTAAGGTTAGGGTTTGAGAAAATTGTGTTTGGAGGAAGGAGAAAGAAGAACAAAGTGAAGAGAGAGGGTTTGCTCTCGGGTTTAAGGAGTTTAGGAGCAGCCAAGCGAGTTAAATCTGGACCGTCGGATCAAAACAATGGCTGGCTGAGAAGCACTGAAGGTTCTATGACGAAGGACACAGAGTTCGGCCCAAACTTTGTGTGGGGCAAAGTTTGGCCCGAACTCTGCCTCCATGGGCACAGAACACAGGAAAGTTTAAAAAATGGCAAATTTTTGATAAAAAAGAATAGAATTTTGAAAGTTTGAATTAACTAAGTCATAAATAAAATTAAACCATATAATAAATAAGGATTTATGACAACGACCATTACGATAAAACTGCCATAGGGTAGCTGTAGGAGCTGGATCCCAGCTAGCGGTTGTCCGAAGACTAGTACACCGTATCGCTTAGGCTTTTACGCCTTGTTGTCAGAAGGACCCTTTCGGCTTGTACCTATAGCAAGGCTCCATAAAGATATATGTCATAATCGTTATTTATGCAGGCCAATTTATTTAATGACCGTTTCATCCAAAAATTCCTAATTCATGACAAAGAAAGTTGAAGCGCTCTTCGGCCAGTGGTTTGGTAAATAAGTCTGCTAGCTGATGTTCAGTATCTATGAATTCTAAATTAAGCATGCCTTGTTGTTGATGATCACGCAAAAAGTGATGTCTAATCTCTATGTGTTTTATGCGTGAGTGACAAACATGGTTCTTGGTCAGATTAATGGCACTAGTGTTATCGCAAAAAATAGGTATGTGCTTGAAACATAAGTTGTAGTCTTCAAGGGTTTGCCGCATCCAAAGAATCTGTGCACAACAATGACCAACTGCGATGTATTCAGCTTCTGTTGTGGATAGTACGACAGAGTTCTTCTAACGACTTTCCTAGCAAATGATACGTGTCGCTAGTACTCTTACGGTCGACTTTGTATCCCATAAAATTAGCATCAGAATATCCGATTAAGTCAAAGGAAGTGGTTTTGAGATACCACAAGCCTACCGTAATAGTTCCTTTAAGGTATCTAAAGATACGCTTAACTGTGGTGATGTGTGATTCCTTAGGATTGGCTTGGTATCTAGCACATAAGCAAACACTAAACATAATATCGGAATGACTAGTAGTTAAATATAATAAACTACCAATCATACCTCGATACTTACGTTGATCGACCGGTTTGCCGCTTTCATCAGGTTCCAGCTTTGTGGTAGTAGCCATAGGGGTGCTGATCGGTTTGATACTATCAAGCTCAAACTTCTTCAGCATGTCTTTGACATATTTTGATTGACTGATGAAGACGTCTTGCGAGAGTTGTTTGATTTACAATCCAAGTAAGTAGTTGAGCTCCCCCATCATGCTCATCTCGAACTCATTCTGCATACACTTGGCAAATTTCTTGCATAGACCCTCATTAGTAGACCCAAAAA
Source organism: Iris pallida (assembly GCA_029216955.1). Taxonomy (NCBI): domain Eukaryota; kingdom Viridiplantae; phylum Streptophyta; class Magnoliopsida; order Asparagales; family Iridaceae; genus Iris; species Iris pallida. The sequence continues at coordinate 14,631,093 of JANAVB010035420.1, forward strand.
TAATATCATAAACATATATTTGCACTAAAAGAATTGTGTCATCAAAAGATTTTATAAACAGTGTAGTATCGACTTTCCCTTTTGAAAACCTTTATCTAGTAAGAAAGTACTCAGACGATCATACCAAGCTCGAGGAGCTTGTTTGAGGCCATAGAGAGTTTTCCTAAGTTTAAAAATGTGGTCGAGAAATTTGTGATTTTCGAAAGCAGGTGGTTGTTTGACAAAAACCTCTTCTTTAATAAAATCGTTTAGAAAAACACTTTTTACATCCATTTGAAAAAGTTAAAGTTTTAAAAATTTGCAAATGCGCAAACCATCCGAATAGATTTTAGTCGTGCAACATGAGCATATGTCTCATCATAGTCCATGCCCTCCTCTTGATTGTATCCTTGGGCTACGAGATGAGCTTTCTTGCGAGTGACTGAACCGTCGTTGTTTACTTTGTTACGAAAAACCTATTTAGTGCCAATTATTGAGTGGCCAGTAGGTTTAGGAACAAGTTTCCAAACTTGGCTTCTCTCAAATTGGTTGAGTTCTTCTTGCATTATAGAAATCCAAAATTCATCATTAAAAGCTTCTAAAACATTTTTAGGTTCTATTTGAGAAATGAATGCAGTGCTAGCTATAGTGCTCTTACAGAGGATAGAGTAGTTACCCCTTTTGATATTTCACCTATTACCAAGTCCTTTGGATAAGAGGGAGTGAATTGGAACTTCTTTGGTAATTACTTCGAAGAGCTGGTTTCAGACGTTGCATTTATAGATGTCGAAGTTGATGGTTCATCATCGTTATTAGGAATAACAGCTGTACTATTATCCTCATCAAAAGTTACATTAGTAGACTCTTCAACAATCATGGAGCGTTTGTTGAACACTCTAAAATAAGAAACATTAGGAGCCCTACCAAATCAAAGCTCATAGGGTGTCTTCTTCGAAATAGGTCGAATCAATACCCTATTCAAAACATGGCACGCTGTGATAACAGCTTCTGCCCAAAAGTATTTCGGAAGAAAGAATTGATTTAGCATAACTCTAGCCATATCGCCAAGAGTTCTATTCTTTCGCTCTACAACACCATTTTGTTGAGGAGTTCTTGGATACGAAAATTCATGACTAAAACCATTTGAATCATAAAACTTTTCAAAATCAGAATTTTCGAATTCGCCACCATAATCACTTCGGATACGAGTAATCATGTAGCCTTTTTCGGTTTGGACCTTTTTAGTAAATACTTTAAAAACAAAAATTGTATCACTTTTGTTTGTAAGAAAAATAACCCAAGTAAATCTTAAAAAATTATCTACAATAACGAAAGATTAGATTTTTCCGCCAAGACTGGCTACTCTACTATGACCAAATAAGTCCATATGAAGTAATTGCAATGGTCGGGTAGTACTTACAGTGTTTATAGATTTAAAAGAAGATTTGGTAGCCTTATTCTTTTCACATTCGGCACATACCGTGTCTTTCTTGAATGTGATTTTCGGCAGTCCTCTGACTAGCTTCTTGGTTGATAGTCTGGATATAGTATCCATGTTGGCATGACCAAGACGCTGATGCCATAGGAGCTTTTCGTCTTTGTGAGCGTAGAGGCATCTTCCTACAATGTTAGTATCACTAGATATATAGAAAATATAAATGTTATCTTCCCTTATTCCCTCAAAGGCGATGTCTCCAGTTGATCTATCATAGATAAACTATTTAGTTTTTTCGAAGTTAATATCGTAACCATGATCAGCAAGATGACTAATGCTGAGCAAGTTATGCTTTAACTCGGTCACAAAACAGACATCATTAATGACAGGAGAGGGAGGATAACTAATTGTACTGTTACCTATGATGTATCCATTAAGGTTATTATCGAAGGAAATGTATCCTTTATTTTTCATCGATAGTGTTGCGAATAGATTTGCATTTCCAGTCATATCTTGCGAGCACCTACTATCGAGAATCCACTTGCTTCTAGTTGAAGAGGGAAGGTCCACCTACACCACGAGTAGATGTGACCTTTGGTACCCAGATTCTTTTGGGTCCTGAGAGGTTAGACTTTGGTACCCATGCATATATATTTCTATCAACTAATCTCTTAATCCTATATTGAGGAGAAATGTATCCATGTAGGTTACAATATGTGTAGGACCGTTGAGCACCTCTATAGGGGGGTGAATAAAGTGAGTGCGAGTGCAGCGGAAAATAATCACTAATTTAAAATTAAAAGCAGATAATTATGGCAGTGAATAAGAGATAGTAAATAAATATAGCAAGAGATAGAGAGATCAAACTCAGTGACACAACGATGTATACTGGTATCCCTCTGAGAGTACTAATCTAGTCTCGAGTACTCTTGCTCGATGTTAATCCACTAAGACACAAGCTAATCGAGAGCTTACAATATCTTACAACACCGTGCTTGGTGACAAGTGCACGACCGACTTCACAACACCGTGCTTAGTGATGAGCGTACGACCGTCTCCACAACAGAGATAGTTTCTGAACTTTGAACAACCTCTTTATAACTCTTGAGAACCAAAAGACTCTAGATCAAATAGATATTACTGGCTTTTGGCTAAGAGATGTGTAGGTGAAATATGAAAGCTTTTGATCAAATAAAAACACTTATTAAAGAGAGAAAAGAAGATGAATTGATTGAATGATTTAGAATAAGAAATTCTCTTCTATTTATAGGTATTTTTGAGGACCGAACTCATACAAAATTTGGGCAGAGTTCTGATACAAAGATTTCACAAATGAACATTGCATGCAGATTTGGAGGAAACAAATATTTAAATTCAAACAGACCGAACTCGGTCAGAGTTCGGACCGAACTCGGCTTGAGTTCTGTCTCAGTGTAAATGTAAAATTTTTGTTTAAATTTGTTGCAGAAGGTGAATGATATTTTTGGTAGGATGGGTAGGCTGTATAGGGGAGTGGACTATGATTAACCTAAGCCAGTAGTATCCGGTCGATCTTACAATTTATATCCTAGGCTCAATAAAGATAAAATACATAATAAATTGTAAAATGACTCGGACTGATTCCAATAAAAATGAGCTTCAGAATGATGAATCGCATGCTTGCTGATGTAGTAGTACGCTTTTTGATATTGATTTCACTAGACCTGAAATGAGTAGCCGCAGTTCGTATATTTTGTGCATTGACTTAAGTTAGTATCGATTATTAAAATCGGATGTGACCATGGAATGGGCCAGCAATCTCCCCCATTTTGATAATTGACAAACTTGAGTCTATACCAAAATATATCTAAATAGAACAAAATAAAAATACCTGAAAAGAATAAATGGTGGTGGTGTTCTTTCTTTGATTTTTGGTATCGCTATTCTTTTCCCCCTATGTCAATGAAAAAATGGTTTTGGCTCCCCCATAATGTGTAAAGCCAACAATGTTCATCAAAAGACAAAGTAATACTAGAGAGATAACCACAAATAACAATATGGCCACAAATAATAAGTGCATATGTAAAGTGAAATACTGAAATATCATACAAAATGAAAGATACAACCATCACAAACTGCTAATAAATGTCTAACTGTAAAGTTTAGACGCGAAGAAACTACAAAAGATTATCATCTATCAGATTACATCCAAAATAACTACTAACTCAAGTCCTCATCATATCGGCGTGTCGTCATCTCCAGGAGCATCCGGTGGAAAGTATGCAGCAGTAGGATCGAAATGAGGAAATGTCGTCTCATCATCGAACCTATGTCCAGGGAAGCTGGGGGGATGAAGCATGGTAACTGGATGTGTGGGGTCATGAGAGAGACTCCAGTGAATATCAGCAATGTTGTTCTGCAACACCTAAGCCTGGGTGATTTGGCGGAACTCAGAATCAAGATAGCCTTGATGTCGTTGCGATGAGAGGGCAACGAGATCATCACAGCGCTGATAGAAGCCAGGGTCAAAACCCAGAGCAGGGACTGGAGCAGCAGCAACAGGAGGAGCCTCGGGGTCATCATCGTAAACAGGTTCAACACCAGAAGGCAAAGAAGGAGTAGGATATAACCTAGACCTACTGAGTTCAATGGTAATAAAAGAGTAAGGACAGGTTTGAAGATCAATTTCAAACCTCCTGAAGATGGAAGCCAAGTGCATAGGGTAGACAAGGTTGCGTCCTACATTTCTGCAGTTAAGCATCCATGCCATAACAATCTTTAGAACAGAAAATGGAATACCAAAATGAATATGGTACATGGCTGATAATTCCATGAAGGTAATTTCATCAGAAGATCCCTTCTTTAGAAGAAGAACATAAAATATAAACCTATGGTGTTCATAGAAGTTTTGATTTAGATGTTTGGAATAAACTCTTCTAGGAACAGGTTTAGGGTGACACAAAAGTTCTTTGAAGGAATCAAGGGTGACACCTTCAGGGAATTGGATATGGTGAATATCTACTAAAGACTCACCTACATCATGAACATAAAAATATTCATTGATGTCTGTGGCATTGAGCTCTAGTTCCTGTCCAGCAACACAAGAATAGAAGTTGCCGTTATCTTTTACTTACAAATTACAGTAAAACATGCGGACAACATTATCATAAATATTCTCAGCAACTTCAAAAAAATTACGAAAATTGAGACGGTTGAAAGTGGGGGCATACTCAGAAAATATATTAAAGTTAACATGTGCCCCAACACAAATTTTACGACCCGAAAATGAATCAAACCAAAGATCAAAAATTCTCTATCGGGAAAGTGTCCGGAGTCGTAATCATCAGATCCAATAGGACGAGCTGGACTGAAGATATTTGTGGAAACATAGTCATAGGAAGATGATCCTGCTTGAGAGGAATCAATCTTTCTCTTTTGTCGGGTGCCATGGATGAAAAGGAAAGGAGGTAGAATACCATAAAGAAAGGATGAAGATGGTGGAGAGGACGACCCACTAGACTCCGAGAAAGCTCGAAAAGATGGAGGAGGAGAAGCTCTATTGAGTTTTTGTGGGTAATTCTCGGTAGAAGAGTGAAAAAAACGAAAGGAAGATGATGAATATATAGGGCTAGGGCCGGCTGTTCGGTTCTGGAAATCCGTACAGCGCCGACCGAACTCGGTCCAAACTTGGTCAGAGTTCGGTCCGAGTTCGGCTGCTTGTATTCCCAATGTCATAAATGCAGTATTTGTTTAAATTTTGAATTTATAACTGTTACACTCTATCATTTAATAACTTCTATTACTTTGGGTTAGCTGTAGGGCCCGGATCCCAGCTAGCGGTAGTCCGAAGACCAGTACACTGTGTCGCTTCAGGCTATTTATACCTGTATGATAGAAGGACCCTTTCGGCTTATACCCAAAATAATTTCCGTTAATAAATTACAAAGTTTCGAGTTATAAAATAAATTTAATAAACATACTACATTATGAATCTGAAAATTCAAGTATGCCGAGCTCTCGCCGCATAACGTTAAATTGGTCTTCAGCTAGTGGTTTTGTAAAAATGTCTGCTAGTTGATGATCTGTGTCAATAAATTCTAAGCAAATGTCCCCGTGTTGTTGGTGATCACGTAAAAAATGATGACAAATTTTAATGTGCTTTGTGCGTGAGTGACATACAGGATTCTTAGTCAAGTTAATAGTGCTAGTGTTATCACAGTAAATAGGAATCTTAGTGTAGTACAGATTATAGTCTTCTAGGGTTTGCTTCATCCACAAAATTTGACCACAACAATGTCCTGCGGCGATATACTCAGCCTTAGTAGTTGATAATGCTACAGAATTTTATTTCTTGCTAAACCATTAGACTAAGGCCTTTCCTAGGAAATGACATGTACCGTTGGTACTTTTATGTTCTACTTTGAATCCTGTAAAATTCGCATCCGAGTAACCTATTAGGTCAAAGGATTTGGTTTTAGGATACGACAAGTCGACTGTAGAAGTTCCCTTAAGGTATCGGAAGATACGCTTAACGACACTTAGGTGTGATTCCTTAGGATTTGTCTGGTATCGTGCATAAATACAAACACTCAACATAATATCTGGATGACTAACAGATAAATATAATAAGCTACCAATCATACCTCGATACTTACGCTGGTCGACAGGTTTGTCACTTTCACCAGTGTCAAGCTTTGTAGATGTAGCCATTGGAGTTCTGATTGGCTTTACATTTTTGAAGTCGTACTTTTTAGGTATGTCCTTCATATATTTGGCTTGATTGATGAATGTTCCCTTTGAATGTTGTTTGATCTGGAGTCCTAGGAAGAAGTTCAGATCTTAGTAAACTCTTGACAAAGTTTTTTATTAGTAGAACCGAATATGATGTCATCAACGTATATTTGCACAAGAAGAATATCATCATTTAAAGATTTGATAAACAAAGTTGTATCATGTAACGCCCCAGTCCCAAAATACTTAGGACCAAGTACGCAACATGCCAGCTGCACATATACGAAGAATACTCCAATATATAAAATCCTCGTATACGTACATAAGCTGTATATATATAATAAAATCACAGGCCAGAATATAAGTATCTAATCTCATAACAGCTCAACACAGAAGAAACGAGAGTCCAATAAATAATGCATCAAAAGATAGCCGGGTGGACATATCCACTCCAAACAGCTATGAAAAATAGTCACAAAGATCGGAGTCCAACCTCCGCAAAATAGAAAGTAAATGAAAGAACATAAGATGTCCACTACATAGTCTCAATAATCCTCTAAGATAAAAATAGAGCTAAATGTCAAAGGAAAATGCCTCGTCGCCCACAAAAGATGGATCCAATGCCGCTCCGTACTCCTGTGGGAAGTCATCTAATCCTGGAGAGATAACCAGGTCCTCAAAAGGACGTAGCAAGATACAAGAAAATACCATGCCATATAAATGGTAATAATATAATAAGAAGAAGAGATGCATGCAATAGGGTACCTAACCATACTATAGTGAATATGCAATAAAGAACAATCCTCCACATATGGGCACTCGGCTGTATAGCAGTGGCATCGTCCCTATCAGCGGGAATCAGTACAATCCGTCCATAACATTCCCTGAACGTCAAAGGGAATCAGTACAATAGGGTGACCTGCGTCTCCAACGGAGCTTCAGGTACAATATCAGTATATAAATGTGGCCCATACATCAAGGAAATATTCTTCCCTCCCAATGCCTAATGGAGTCACATCCATGACCCATATGACCATCTAGTAACTGCCAAGTCCACTAGCATGCAATTCTATTGGCAGTTACTCCTGACCGTCGCACGCCTCACACGTATCGGTGGCCGGCCGACTACGCGAGTACGTGTCCTATATGTGACTCATAATACGTAGTAAAGTAAGTGTCAAGGCCGTATGAGATATACCAATACCTCATCAACAATGGGTGGTCACTAGGCTAAGTCGATGTAAGAGAGATAAATAAAAGCAAGAAAACGACCGATAGCGTCGCTTGCACCCAAGCGTGACTTGGACGCATAGTTTTATAATAACAAATAAAAAATACTGAAAATAACAACTGAAAATAAGAATATGTAAATCACAGAGTAAGGTGGCAAGGTATCTTGCCTGATGGTGCAAAGTGGCAAGTCCAGGAAATCACAATGTCAGCCAAGAAACGTCACAATCTCCAAACAACTTCGGACGCTGAAACAAACATCAAAAATGTACTCGGTGTATAAGATATGCCTAGAAAATGCCTGTCCAAAAGTCTAATTCTGGAACAGAGGCAAAATCGTAATTTTGGGTCAAAACGATGTCCGCCGTTAGACCCACTTTGTACCGAAATATGTGCCAAAGTTTATGGTCTCTAAAGTCATCAAACTACATGTCTACGAATTCAGTTTGAGGAGAGGAACTCAACGGTATGTCCAGTTTTGGATTTCGATGAGCCGCGTACAAAATTGCCCGTTTGAGTGGGTCGCGGGCCCGCCAAAAAGGGGTTCCGATCGACCTTTCTCAGAATCGAACCAAACTTGGCACAGTTCGTCTCGAATCGATGACTGTACACGAAGTTAGGGTCAAGTTTGTAAATTGGCGATACAGGGGTATCTTGAAGGATACGGACTGATTTCGTCGCGCACACGCGACGAAACTGAGTTCCGTCAGTTCCCACACGTCAGCAACATCCATACGTGCCTTTTAATGCGTATAGCGCATGAACACGTCGCCCGATTTGTCGGGGCGCACGTCGTATCAAGAAAAATTCAGAAATTTTATATAAATTAACACAGTTTTTCTCCAACTTCAATATCATTTTACTTTTTACACGTTAATCGAAACGACGATCCAGAAGATGCGTTGCGATCTCGGTTATGTTGTCTTTTACTATTTTTAATTAGTTTTTACAAATCTTTAATGTGCAGCAAGAAAATTGGCCGACAAGTTGTCGTTTTAAAATAGTTTTTACTATTGCAGAAAACAGGTTTTTCTTTAACTTCGTCTCAATTTTTCGAGCAAATCGATGGGTTGTTTCAAAATCTACCTGGAGGATCTCGAAGAGGGTCAAATCTACTTTCCAAAAAATCTTACGGATCGAAAATCGGTGCTACGAGTAAAAAGTTACGTCGTCGGGAAGTAGGGTACCTATAGTAGAAAAACTGCTCCGTGGATGACGAGGGGCTGACTTTCGATGCTCCGTTCGTCGCGCACAAAACTCCGTCACTGGTGAAACGAACTCCTAGACGAAGAGGGTATGTTCTACTACAATTTCTGTTTTGGAAGTCTAGGGTTTTGAGGTTCGTGGAGGAAGATATATATATATATATATATATATAACAAGTTTTGTCAAAACCTAATTCCAATAGAATTCTAATAAGGCTTTATATGTTCTCATGGGTTGGGTTGCATTTGTGTGCTGCTACTTGCAGCTAGGATAGGGATAAGGGGGCCCGCCCCTTTTATGGGTGGGTTGACTTTGATTTTTATTTTCTTTTTCTTTTTTCTTTTATTTTATTTTATTTTTCTTATTCTTTCTTTTCTTTTCTTTTCCTTTTTCATTTCTTTTTCTTTTTATTTATTAAATTTTTTTAAAATCTATTTTCTATTTTCTATTATTACTATATTTATTAACTAAATTCTATTTTATTTATTATTTTTAATTAAAAAACTCTTTTCAATAATTCAATAATTTAGATATAATTATATACACATATATTTTCACATATATGTATATATAAATATATACATCTTAATAAATCAACCTATACACACATACATATATACATATAAATAAATATATCATATAAACTTACATCCATACTATGCATTATACTCTTAATATTATGCATACAAGTATTTTAGCAAAAATATTTACACAAAACTAACATTAAATAAATTAATAAATTAGGGGATTTTACATCCTACCCAACTTAAAAAAATTTCGTCCTCGAAATTAAAACTACGGTAAGGGGGTCGAATTGCAAATGCAAATTTTAAGGGGCTAACGCATGAAAGTTGTCCCTTGGTTTTCGAACAAATGAGGGTAGTTGTACAAGGTACCTTATTGGCTTAATTTCTATAGGGTAAGTGTTCTTGGTTCAAGGCTCTACCCCACTTATAGAAGTTGGCTATCCGTGATAAACGTCGTTATGAGCCTTTTGAGAGGGGGTAAAAAGTGCAGGGGTTTCATATTGAATGAATCCATCTCGAATTTAAACTATATTGGTGGGGCAATATCTCGTAAGATCCTCTTATACCATCTCTGCTAGGCTATGGTAGTCTAGAACAAGTCCTAACTCGAGAGATTGGGCTAGTTCCGAATCGGATTGGTTAGATAGGTGTCGTAAGTCAAAAATATGCCTCTCATAGCTTTTGTGTACAAGTGGCAGATAGGGTCTCAATTGAGTATCACACTAGGGCAGGTGCATATTGGGCTTCAAGTAGATAACAACCATATATCGGGTCGAAAGTTTTGAGTTGAGTTTGGTTCTCAAATTGAAGCCGAAAGGTTCATCGGTATTACGGTAAGGTTTATAATTAGCCCTTTTTGCTCAAGAATCGTATCATGAAAATAGAGTACTAGGGGACGTATTTTAGTGGGATATGATATGTCTACCTGAAGGTGGACTCGTATAGGTCTTTCAGATAGAATTTGTTGGAAGGTAGCAGCTGGTCTTGTGCTCCGAATCTAAATGCCACGGTCGTGGACCCAAAAATGCTCTAAATAGAAAGTAGGAGTTTATGAGGCACTAATTATCGTTCTAACAGAAACCACTTATTCTAATCAATAGGCAATCCTAGTACATTCTAAATTCTACTGGGGCTCTACGATCTATATCCTACAATAATCATTTTTAGAAGTTAACAAAGACACCGCTCTATGGTTTAGTGGAGTTAGAAAGGTTCGAGTTGGAAGGTCATACCTCAATTTATGGAATAATATTACACGATGTACTAGAATACGAGATGTGACAGATATGAGTCAAGTTTTGAAGACCGTACTTTGATTCCAACAGATGTCTATGATTGTATGAATATATCTTTCCTGCCTATAGATGGTATGATGAACTGAGGAGGATATTACGGGTCTATCTTCCCTCAATATGAGCATCTGAATTTCCGAAATCTATAAAGGCAAAAATAATAAGTGTTCCAGGGAGAGTGGATTGAATACGAATATGGGATTCTAAAGGCGTTTCAAATAGAGTTGTCAAGGCAGTTACGGATGAGATCCTAGAGCCATCTATATCTCAATCCATGTAGGATAAGCAAATAAAAGCGAACCAACTGAACGAAGGTTGATCAGACCATCATACATTGATTTATGATTAGACAATATGTTAGTGGGCGTCTCCAATATACATATGTCGTGAACAAGCTCAATAAGGATAAGCTTGCAAAATCTAGGCTATAATAGCGGTGTTTAGTCAGACTAGTCCAAATATTAGTACGCGGGATTTATGATTGAATGAAAATACGAGTAGTTCGAGGTTTAAGAATCTAAGCCATGTCCTGTGTTCGTGCTTATGCAATCGTGCTACTGTCTGATCCACATTCTCCACTGCTAACGAGAAGGCATATTCATAATCCCCACCCACGCAAGCAAATTGTTGATAAAACTCCAAAATAGCATTTTCTTTTGACCCAATTTTTTTTTCTCCTTATCATTCGAGAAAGACAAGAAAATTTCAGGGTAACAAACATTATCTAGAATATCTCTTAGATTCGAACCCATAGCTGATGATAGAACTAGAATAGATATTTTTTGTTTCCTACTTACACGTGCCCATATCCTTGTTCTTTTATCAATCTCTAACTCTGATCTTCCTCCCCAATCTGATATTATAGTGCTGGTATAGACAGAAATTCCGTTATGATCCAATTCGGAACGGTAGTAAATACCCGGACTTTGCAATATTTGATTGATCACAATTCTGTATATTCTATTTACTATAGAGGTTCCCAGAAAATTCATTAAAGGAATGTTTCCAATAAAAACCGTTTGTTGTTGCATTTCTCTACCGGTTTTCCAAATTAATCCCGCGGGTACATATAATTCAGAAGAATATGTGAGCGATTCATACACAGCATCTCTTTCTTTTATCAAGGGCTCTACCAATTGATATCTTTCCACAAATAATTGAAATTCCATTTCTTGATCTCTATCTTCAATTTTTGGAAATTTATAAAATTCTTCCGCCAAGCCCCGATTAATGAACCTACAAAATCCCTCAAATTGTATCTGACTAAATCCAGGTATTGTGGACATTCCCTCATTTCCATTATGGAGCATCTTAATCTTAAGTTTCCTCTTTATTGAAAAAATACCATTATTGGTTCACTATTCATCGAACCGTACGGATACGGATCGATCTTGCAATGATGGAATGTATATTTTGTTTACTGAATCACATGAAATTTTAACCAACTCCATATATGTATTTCATACGTATGAACGGAGACGGGGCGGAGAAATTAAGAGCATTTTTGATGCAAATTCGAATTTGCGACAAGTACAAATAGAAAAAAAATCCTGAACTCTAGTCCTGTCGTACTGTACTAGCTGGGGTAGTAATGGTGGGCGAGGAGCTCCTACTGTTGGTGCTATAAGCCCAGACACCTGTTGTCCTGGTCGGGGTGCTGGGAGTGTAGGAGCTGTCGGCCTCGGGGTCTGTCAAGCATATACTATCGCCTGCTGCTCTGGACAATCCTTGACCATATGCTGGCTGGATCCACACCTCAAGCACCATCCATGACGGATCCGACAGTCTCTCTGGACATGTCCTTCCTTCCCACAGTAATGGCAAACGGGCTTCTGATATGGTGTGGGCCTCTGCTGGTACTGTCATGTAGGCCTCCTGATAGGTCCATCCTGTGTAGCTCTAGCCGGTACGACTGCTAGTGTATGGCGTCTCGATGTCTGCTGCCGCTCCTTGCAAAGAATCTCCTAGGCACGAGCTTCTTCCAAGACAGCTGAATAGGAGACTCGAGACTGGGTAGTCGTATAAGACTTGAGCTCTGGTGCAAGCCCCTGATGGAATCTCCTCGCCTTTTCTAACTCTGTCAGGATCAGTCCCATACCAAATCTACTCAGGCAATTGAACTCTGAGTCGTACTCATCAATGGACATGTTTCCTTGCTTCAGATGAAGGAACTGATCGTAGAGACCGTCTCGAACATGAATGGGAAAGAATCTTTCATAGAAAAGATCGTAGAACTGCTTCCAGGTGATCATGGTACCTAATCGCCTTTCTTCCGCCTTCCACCAGTGGTGAACATTATCTTCTAATAGTAGGTCCACCGCTGTCATCCAATCTCGAGCTGGCAACTGGGATGCGTTCAGTAGCTTCTCTGTACTAATAAGCCACGTGACACCTCTAATGGCTTCTCCGTTCCTCTAAAGGCCTTGGGGTTCATATCTAAGAAATTCTTGATAGAGCCTTCATAAGGATGCAGAGCCGGTACTGGTGCTGGTACTGGAGGTGGAGGTCTAGCTAATGCTGCCATCATGGTCTATCTCATCAGTTCAGTCTGCTGCTATTGAGCCTGCATCATAGCGTACATAAACTGAGAAGTAGGGCTTCCACCAGTCGGTGGTGGAGGCATCTGGGGTCCCGACTATGGGGAAACTGCTGAGGGAATGGTGGTTGTGGTGGTGGCAGTGGTACATTTCCTTATGGTGGCATGGTAGTGGTCTGCCCAGCCTGCCTGCATGGGGGTACTGCGTCCTCTGGGTACTCCATCGTCGGTGTCGTAGTAGGCTGCGACTGTCCTGGCTGGTATGGTGTAGCTGGAGTCATAGGAGGATTCTGTCCCTCCGAAATAGCCTTCTCACCAGATGTGAGGGCCAAGGCAGAAGTACGACCGCTTCTTAGATGCATACTGATGGCACGAGAAAGATAAGTCGATATTAGAAAATATTAAATATGAGGTAAGTTAAATAATCAAGGAAGTTTCAAAAAAGATTGGAAGTCAAGGGGTAGTAGTAGTTCTGGATGAGATATTCCTATTCCAATATGCAGGCTTGTTGGGCACAGTTATGTAACCCAACAATAATATCGTTGACCTGCATGGGCCACCACAAAAACATGTAACGCCCCAGTCCTAAAATACTTAGGACCAAGTACGCAACATGCTAGCTGCACATGTAACACCCAGTTTTCCAGATGAGGATAATTTTAAAATTTTACAATTATATTATTATTTATTGATATTTATTTCATATTATAATTTTTGGTGATTTTTAATCATTATTTAAACTATTTTAAATCATGACTTGTGATTTGGTGTCTTGCTAGTGTAACCCTAGAGACAGCTTGACCTAGAGCCTAGCCATGTGATTAGGGTGTTTCATTTATCATTTCCAGTTTGAGAGTATTTTAGTCATTTTTGAATTATTTGAATTTAATATATATTTATTGGAATTTAATATGATTATTAGGAATGGTGTGATTTTAATATCATTAATTGATAGCCTTGTGATTTAGATTAGCCCTAACCTAGTTTGGACCTAACCTAGATTAGTCATGGCTAGTCTAGTTAGTCATAGAGAGTATTAGTTATTATCTATTAGATGGGTTTAAATCATGAATAGTTAGAATGTATAGGTTGGAACTTGACTAAGGGAAACCTAGATTATAGGCCATTGAATAGGCTAGATGGAATGAGAGCCATTAGATTCATCCCAAAACCCTAACCCTAGCATTTATGACCAGCCTAGGGATCCTCCCCCAATACTATAAAATCCCTCTCAAAGTTTGTGCCTCCTTTTTATTCATCCCTTCATTTTTCTAAGGAAAGGTTTGTTCTCCATTGAAACTTCTTCATAGTTTATTTAATAGTAGTCCATTTTCATTGCAACTTCTTCCTTTGTGACCTAATTAGTGTCCTCCTACTGTTGGTGGAGACCATTCTCAGGTTTGATACAATTTGGAGCCATTGGCTAGCTTGAGGAGATCTCACTTTTGGGAGCTTTTCTTGTGAAGGAACACACATAGGTAAATCCCATTTCCCTCCATGAAATTTCAATTTCTTTGCATGGTTAGGAAGCCCTAGGTGTCCTCTCTCTGTAGGGATAGGTTTTGCACCCTCTCGTGTCCTTTACATGTCCGAATCGGACACGTATCAGTGGACAATCGCAGGTGTTCGACGAAATGCCACAGTGGGTATTTCGATCGATTTTTCAGGAAGTAATTGAATAGGAAATTAAGTTTTAGGTCGCTTATGGATTTCTGATGGTTTGGACACATTTTGGGTCGTGTCGGGGTCGTACTGGACCCGTGGACACGCCCGCGCGTGTGCGAGCTGCACTGCCCTGCTGCTAGGGGTCCAGTGCTTCGCGGACACAGCGATTGGACTCGTGCCACTTGGCACAGACCAAAGGGCAATGACTGTCAAGTCACCCCTTGAGTCTGGAGTCCAGTGGTGTCGTGTCGGACACGAGTTTCGCTCTGTACGGGTTTTACACTGATGGTTTATTCTTTATTTTTGGTTCGGATACGGCCTTGTAAGTCGGACACGACGACACGTGGACCCATGTCAGGCTGTGTCAGACCTAGAACTATACTAGGCGAACCCACATATGTGATCACGAGACTTGATTCGTATCGTGTCGTGTCCTAGACTCTCTGGAACACGTGCACGACACTGTTCTGTTTAGTTGTGTCTGTGTTGTGCTCGATTTAGGTTTTCCTTGGTTTGGACACATCTGTGTCCTCGTGGTGGGACACATTTGCACTATATGGCATGTATAAACACCATAACATAATTACCAACCCTTAGCCTCTAATATTAATGAGTTTTGAATTTAATTTGGGGAGTTCCCATTCTCGACTGATACAAATGTTCTGTTCTTAATATCCTGAGTTTAATCCTTGTTTAATCTGATTTCTAATTAATGTTTAAGTATCACGTTTGAGCCTACATGTTATTTAGCACCTGTTAGTTCGATTTTTTGCATTTTGATTTGGCTCTATGTCATAGAATGAGAATTTAGACATTAAGTTGATTTCAAAATATGACTGATACCATGATACACAGTTTTCCTAAACTGTTAATCCTATTTTATTTTGATTTCAAATTATTGTTATCAGCTGTCAAATGTTCCTATGTAATTGTTAGTTCATTACAAGTTCACTGTCAAATGATTTCCTTCCCTTAAACTAAACTTGAATGATCATGTTAATGTGAACTCTTATACATGTTAGCTGTCAACCTTTCCAAACCTGAGAATTAAACTGATTCCTGAGATGATTTCGTTTTCTGAGTTTGAATTCTGGATTATCTGTTTTATTGAATGATTGTTCAAATAAAAAAATCTGTGAATTGGTTTCATCTCTCTTTTTAAACTATGAACTGATTTCCTTTCCTTAACTAATTAGAATGCTATTTCCTATACTTGTTTGGCACTGTCACTTAAGAACACTGGAACACACTCTAACACATATGTTCTTGTGGCACACACATACACACAGCCACATATACACCATGCTTTACATTTACCTGTCACATATTGCTTAAACTCCACATTTCCTGTCAACTGTTGGTTACATTGTTTAAATTGTTAAGTTGGTTTGAACCTATGAATGGATATCCTTCTTATTTGAACTATCTAGATGGGTGGGTTCTTATAAATCCTGCACCCTCAATTCCTTCACACACATTGGGACTGTCACATAAAGATTCCTCATTTTTCAGTCAACCACACACAATCTCATGTATTTTAGCTCACACACAGGGCACCTTCACACTCTAATGCACATTGTTTCCCTATCTTGGGTTCCTGTGAACTCATTAACCCACACATACTTTATAATGCACACACTCTAGCATACATAATCCAGTCTTAATAAAGCCGCTATAAACAGTCTATTGCTGTCACCAATACTTCTAAACCCAGCTGCAAACCAGTCCATGTGCAAGCCATACATGGCTGTCCCTTTAGTCCCCTTGGACTGTCACAAACCAGTCCACTTGTAACCCATGTTGGCTGTCATTAAACCCCATAGCACCATCCAAATTTTAGTCCATCTAGACCCCATAAAACCTATCAAAACAGTCCCATTTGGCCCTTAACATTCAGTCCTACACAAGCCTACATGGCTGTTCCATTGCACCCAGATCAGTCCAGATATTAGCCCCTTTGTTTAGCTTATATATATTCAGCCTCATTCCTATTTCCTATTACGCACATTCTAAAACCATCATTTCACTCACATTAGCATATACTCTTCACTAACACTCACACATTGCCTGACACTCATTCCATGATAACACACACTCCCTTGACACAACTCTATGTGACACTCACACACATACATGCTCTTGTGCACTTTCATGACACACACACACCCATGAACACATACACATGCTCTTTTCTCTATATATATATATATTACATATGGCTAAATGTGTTAATGTGATAAATAGAGATTTTCTATTGATATATACATGTATGTGTATATAGACAGATATATATAATATATGAAATACGTGTGATGTGGACTATAGGGCATAAGGCCTATGCGTATGGTATGAATACACCAATGATTGTGTGTTGGTAGTCTAGTATGACTTGTGATTGGTGTGTGATTGCTAGACTAGGCTTGGTTAGGCCTAGTGAGACTTATTAGACTTGTTTGGGTTAGTCTTGACCTAGTTGACCTAGTTTGACTAGTGCAGTTGACCAGAGTTGACCAAGAGTTGACTTTGGCCTAGTTCGACCTAGACAGCATGCAGATGCATTGTGGATTACATTTATCATCCTTTATATACATCTTGACTTGTGTTGCTCTAACTAGGAGTCAGGTACCTCATCTCGGACAGTACATTTAATTCAGACATTCAGATACGAGGCGAGTAAATTCTCTGACCGTTTCATACTTGTCTTGATTTACATTCTTGCTCTAGATTACTGTACTTGATGCTGACACGTTGTTATCACGGATTGGTACTATATGGATCTTCTTTTGGGATGTTATCCCCTTGTATTCAATAAATACATATTATGATGTACGTTTCACTTACATATTGTATTTATTGAATACCTATATCCTTGTATACTCATTGTGCATATTGTACTCTCATTATCACATGAGTTCCAGGGATAAACTATTGTACACTATTATATAACATTATACAACTATTGTATAATATTGTATATCTATTGTATAATATTATACATTTATTGTATAACATTGTACACTATTGTGTAAGATAACGTAACTGGAGTGGATCCTTGTGTTGATTGGGGAGGGGGAGTAGAATTGGTTATGTACTCAAATCCTATTGTACAATATTGTATAACTATTGTATATGTCTATTATACACCCACGTACAATGGAGTTACCATTGCATTTTCCTAGACCGTTTACATAACCATATTATATTCTAAATCACAGTTGGCTTACAGTTCTTACTTATCATATATAGATATTTCCTGTTATTAAATCTCTACTATTTTTATATACATTCTTCTTTCAGCGTTTCATATATCTTACTCTATTGCATGCTTTATATTTCCTAACTTGATATGAACTGCGTGAGATGTTTTGTGCTCGCTCCCATCCTGACTGGACCTGTTGAAAATTTTACAGAAGATGATGAGGAACCCTGCACCCCTTACTTGGAGCTTGCCTAGATGACACTCGCGACCTGGACCCCTGGGAGGTTTAGGCAGCTGCTGAGGAGGATACCCCTTATTTAGTATAGATAGTTTAGACTCTTACTTGTCTTTCTCATTGATACATTATTGTATAAATTGGGAGTTATTTCTTTTGGATGTTGTGGATGTATCATAGACACTTAGTTTTTATCTGGATTATACCTCTGTGGATTCTTTCTGTTCACATCTATCTATCTTTACCGTATTCCACCTTAGTTGTGATTGAGATTGTATTCTGTTATGTCACCCCCATTCGGAGAGTATAACTGTGTATCACCTTATATTGTTAGATATTATGACCTAGGACAGCGTTCTACTGCCGACACTGCGGCGTAGACTGGGCGTTGTTACGTTCTCGTACCCTTATAGTGGGTGCGGGTCGTGACACGTTTCTAGTGGTGGCCCATGCAGGTCGAGTTTATGTAGTGGTATTCGAACTAGAGTATCACTACAGCCTGCAGTAGGATTAGAATATTTTGAGGGTACTCAATCACAATAGGAAAACTCTTAATCAGATTCCTTTTTTCTAATTTGTTGCTTATTGACTTCCTTTGAATATAAACTGTCCTCCTTTAAATTTTTGCTTCATTCTTAGAAATTGCTTATTGTTTTGATCTGTCTTCATGATGGTTATGAAGACACGATCTCATCGTTTCGGTTCGGGGGATACTATCGAGAGGCTGGCCACCTCTCGTCTTGTTCATCAGGGCCTCGTGACCGCAACTCCTGTTGTGCCGACTCAGATTGGCGTTTCTGCTACATTGTAGGTGCACCTCTGTCTGTACAGAGACATTTTTTCGTCATTCTCGATTTCTCTTAGCAGCGGTTCATGTAGCATCAGCAGCAGACCAGGGGAAACCCGCAGGGCGAGCTATCGTCAGGACAGTCGAGGATGCACAGACCATTGAAGATCTTGCTGCAAGTTCCGTTCTTCTCGATTCCATTTTCGAAGTTGTCTTTTATAACTACCTTGAAACCCGGTTCCATCTGTTCCTTGTTGATTGATTAATTTTGTTATGTTGCTCTTTTGTTATGTTTGTTTTTTTTTTTCCTTTCTGAGAAAATCATATGGGCTAGGTCACCTCAGTTATGGAGTCTAGAATCTTCGATGGTCGTGTTAGTTGGCATAGTGGAGACATGTAGTCAGATTTCGGATGTATTTCTCGGGTATGGAAATTTAAGGTTTTTGCCGTCGCATGCGACAATGCAAAAATTTTAAATACCATGAACCTAGAGTTACGTACCTTAGTCAAGGACTCTGTGATTATCGTAGCCTTGGTCACTAGCATGATGAAGACTTTGGACAACATAATTTTGGACAGACGCATATGATTAACAGATTGTATCTTGAAGGTTTTAAACATCATACCCTTCTGTTGTTGTAAATAACTTAGGAGTAGGGATATTTAGTTTTGTAGAGCTTGTTCATAGGTAGTTCCTTCATAGTATAATGATACGATGACTTTTAGAGTGTATGTACCCTAAAGGTGATAGTTAGTATTGGTGTTAGAATAGTAACCCATTGCAGATAATTCTCCTGTTATCTATAATATCAACCAGTTACATATAGGATGTTAGTATGCCTTACAGCCTTGATGATTATTATTACTTTTCCTTACTTTTTCCAGGTAGACACCTATGACTAAAGCCTGTCCTTGAGTATAGTTGTAGTTTCACCTAAGACTAAGAGGTCTATATATATATATGATATACTTAGGATATATGTGATGGGTTGTTGTTCTTGAGCATATATGTATATGTGGTATTTGGGATTGGTGTGCTTAGCTTGTAAATATTTAGTTATGGGTGACTTGATAGGATTTGGAAGGTTAAGAGTTAGTCTATTATAGAGTTTCTCTTTTGCTAAATTCTAGTTGCCAACACCTAGATAGCTAGCATAGGTAAAATCCAAAGAAGTTGACCAGCTAATGACCAAGTACTAGGATGTTGAAAAAATTGACTAGTGATTGACCCTTGACTATGTTTGACCTAGAAGGGGGTGCGATCATCTTAATTTCGAGGACAAACTTTTCTAAGGTGGGTAGGATTGTAACACCTAGTTTTCTAGATAAGAATAATTTGAAATTTTGTAATTATATTATTATTTATTGATATTTATTTCATATTATGATTTTTGGTGATTTTTAATCATTTTTTAAACTATTTTAAATCATGACTTGTGATTTGGTGTCTTGCTAGTGTAACCCTAGAGACAGCTTGACCTAGAGCCTAGCCATGTGATTAGGGTGTTTCATTTATCATTTCCAGTTTGAGGGTATTTTAGTCATTTTTGAATTATTTGAATTTAATATATATTTATTAGAATTTAATATGATTATTAAGAATGGTGTGATTTTAATATCATTAATTGATAGCCTTGTGATTTAGATTAGCCCTAACCTAGTTTGGACCTAACCTAGATTAGTCATGGCTAGTCTAGTTAGTCATAGAGAGTATTAGTTATTATCTATTAGATGGGTTTAAGTCATGAATAGTTAGAATGTATAGGTTGCAACTTGACTAAGGTTAACCTAGATTCTAGGCCATTGAATAGGCTAGATGGAATGAGAGCCATTAGATTCATCCCAAAACCCTAACCCTAGCATTTATGACCAGCCTAGGGATCCCCCCCAACACTATAAAATCCCTCTCAAAGTTTGTGCCTCCTTTTTATTCATCCCTTCATTTTTCTAAGGAAAGGTTTGTTCTCCATTGAAACTTCTTCATAGTTTATTCAATAGTAGTCCATTTTCATTGCAACTTCTTCCTTTGTGACCTAATTAGTGTCCCCCTACTGTTGGTGGAGACCATTCTCAGGTTTGATACAATTTGGAGCCATTGGCTAGCTTGAGGAGATCTCACTTTTGGGAGCTTTTCTTGTGAAGGAACACACATAGGTAAATCCTATTTTCCTCCATGAAATTTTGATTTCTTTGCATGGTTAGGAAGCCCTAGGTTTCCTCTCTCTGTAGGGATAGGTTTTGCACCCTCTCGTGTCCTTTACGTGTCCGAATCGGACACGTATCAGTGGACAGTCGCAGGTGTTCGACGAAATGCCACAGTGGGCATTTCGATCAATTTTTCAGGAAATAATTGAATAGGAAATTAAGTTTTAGGTCGCTTATGGGTTTCTGATGGTTTGGACAGATTTTGTGTCGTGTCGGGGTCGTACTGGACCCGTGGACACGCCCGCGCGCGTGCGAGCTGCACTGCCCTGCTGCTAGGGGTCCAGTGCTTCGCGGACACAGCGATTGGACTCGTGCCACTTGGCACAGACCATGGGGCAACGACTGTCAGGTCACCCCTTGAGTCTGGAGTCCAGTGGTGTCGTATCGGACACGAGTTTCGCTCTGCACGGGTTTTACACTGATGGTTCATTCTTTATTTTTGGTTCGGATACGGCCTTGTAAGTCGGACACGATGACACGTGGACCCGTGTCAGGCTGTGTCAGACCTAGAGCTATACTAGGCGAACCCACATGTGTGATCACGAGACTTGATTCGTATCGTGTCGTGTCCTAGACTCTCTGGAACACGTGCACGACACTGTACTGTTTAGTTGTGTCTGTGTTGTGCTCGATTTAGGTATTCCTTGGTTTGGACACATCTGTGTCCTCGTGGTAGGACACATTTGTACTATATGGCATATATAAACACCCTAACATAATTACCAACCCTTAGCCTCTAATATTAATGAGTTTTGAATTGAATTTGGGGAGTTCCCATTCTCGACTGATACAAATGTTCTGTTCTTAATATCCTGAGTTTAATCCCTGTTTAATCTGATTTCTAATTAATGTTTAAGTATCACGTTTGAGCCTACATGTTATTTAGCACCTGTTAGTTCGATTTTTTGCATTTTGATTTGGCTCTATGTCATAGAATGAGAATTTAGACATTAAGTTGATTTCGAAATATGACTGATACCATGATACACAGTTTTCCAAAACTGTTAATCCTATTTTATTTTGATTTCAAATTATTGTTATCAGCTGTCAAATGTTCCTACGTAATTGTTAGTTCATTACAAGTTCACTGTCAAATGATTTCCTTCCCTTAAACTAAACTTGAATGATCATGTTAATGTGAACTCTTATACATGTTAGCTGTCAACCTTCCCAAACCTGAGAATTAAACTGATTCCTGAGATGATTTCGTTTTCTGAGTTTGAATTCTGGATTATCTGTTTTATTGAATGATTGTTCAAATAAAAAAAATCTGTGAATTGGTTTCATCTCCCTTTTTAAACTATGAACTGATTTCCTTTCCTTAACTAATTAGAATGCTATTTCCTATACTTGTTTGGCACTGTCACTTAAGAACACTGGAACACACTCTAACACATATGTTCTTGTGGCACACACATACACACAGTCACATATACACCATGCTTTACATTTACCTGTCACATATTGCTTAAACTCCACATTTCTGTCAACTGTTGGTTACATTGTTTAAACTGTTAAGTTGGTTTGAACCTATGAATGGATGTCCTTCTTATTTGAACTATCTAGATGGGTGGGTTCTTATAAATCCTGCACCCTCAATTCCTTCACACACATTGGGACTGTCACATAAAGATTCTCATTTTCCAGTCAACCACACACAATCTCATGTATTTTAGCACACACACAGGGCACCTTCACACTCTAATGCACATTGTTTCCCCATCTTGGGTTCCTGTGAACTCATTAACCACACACACTTTATAATGCACACACTCTAGCATACATAATCCAGTCTTAATAAAGCCCCAATAAACAGTCTATTGCTGTCCCCAACACTTCTAAACCCAGCTGCAAACCAGTCCATGTGCAAGCCATACATGGCTGTCCCTTTAGTTCCCTTGGACTGTCACAAACCAGTCCACATGCAACCCATGTTGGCTGTCATTAAACCCTATAGCACCATCCAAATTTCAGTCCATCTAGACCCCATAAAACCTGTCAAAACAGTCCCATTTAGCCCTTAACATTCAGTCCTACACAAGCCTACATGGCTGTCCCACTTGCACCCAGATCAGTCCAGATATTAGCCCCTTTGTTTAGCTTATATATTCAGCCTCATTCCTATTTCCTATTACACACATTCTAAACCAGCATTTCACTCACACTAGCATATACTCTTCACTAACACTCACACATTGCCTGACACTCATTCCATAATAACACACACTCCCTTGACACAACTCTATGTGACACTCACACACACACATGCTCTTGTGCACTTTCATGACACACACACCCATGAACACATATACATGCTCTTTCTATATATATATATATATATATATATATATATATATATATATATATATATATATATATTACATATGGCTAAATGTGTTAATGTGATAAATAGAGATTTCCTATTGATATATACATGTATGTGTATATAGATAGATATATATAATATATGAAATATGTGTGATGTGGACTATAGGGCATAAGGCCTATGTGTATGGTATGAATACACCAATGATTGTGTGTTGGTAGTCTAGTATGACTTGTGATTAGTGTGTGATTGCTAGACTAGGCTTGGTTAGGCCTAGTGAAGACTTATTAGACTTGTTTGGGTCAGTCTTGACCTAGTTGACCTAGTTTGACTAGTACAGTTGACCAGAGTTGACCAAGAGTTGACTTTGGCCTAGTTCGACCTAGACAGCATGCAGATGTATTGTAGATTACATTTATCATCCCTTGTATACATCTTGACTTGTGTTGCTCTAACTAGGAGTCAGGTACCTCATCTTGGACAGTACATTTATTTCAGACATTCAGATATGAGGCGAGTACATTTTTTGACCGTTTCTTACTTGTCTGGATTTACATTCTTGCTCTAGATTATTGTACTTGATGCTGACACGTTGTTATCACGGATTGGTACTATATGGATCTTCTTTTGGGATGTTATCCCCTTGTATTCAATAAATACATATTGTGATGTGCGTTTCACTTACATATTGTATTTATTGAATACCTATATCCTTGTATACTCATTGTGTATATTGTACTCTTATTATCACATGAGTTCCAGGGATAGACCATTGTACACTATTGTATAACATTGTACAACTATTGTATAACATTGTATATCTATTGTATAATATTATACATTTATTGTATAACATTGTACACTATTGTGTAAGATAACGTAACTGGAGTGGATCCTTGTGTTGATTGGGGAGGGGGAGTAGAATTGGTTATGTACTCAAATCCTATTGTACAACATTGTATAACTATTGTATATGTCTATTGTACACCCACGTACAATGGAGTTACCATTGCATTTTCCTAGACCGTTTACATAACCATATTGTACTCTAAATCACAGTTGGCTTACAGTTCTTACTTATCATATATAGATTTTCCTGTTATCAAATCTCTACTAGTTTTTATATACATTCTTCTTTCAGCGTTTCATGTACCTTACTCTATTGCATGTTTATATTTCTAACTTGATATGAACTGCGTGAGATATTTTGTGCTCGCTTCCGTCCTGAGTGGACCTGTTGAAAATTTTACAGAGGATGATGAGGAACCCTGCACCCCTTACTTGGAGCTTGCCTAGATGACACTCGCGACCTGGACCCCTGGGAGGTTTAGGCAGCTGCTGAGGAGGATACCCCTTGTTTAGTATAGATAGTTTAGACTCTTACTTGTCTTTCTCATTGATACATTATTGTATAAATTGGGAGTTTTTCTTTTGGATGTTGTGGATGTATCATAGACACTTAGTTTTTATCTGGATTGTACCTCTGTGGATTCCTTCTGTTCACATCTATCTATCTTTACCGTATTCCACCTTAGTTGTGATTGAGATTGTATTCTGTTATGTCACCCCCATTCGGGGAGTATAACTGTGCATCACCTTATATTGTTAGACATTGTGACCTAGGACAGCGTTCTACCGCCGACACTGCGGCGTAGGCTGGGTGTTGTTACGTTCTCGTACCCTTATAGTGGGTGCAGGTCGTGACAGCACATATACGAAGAATACTCCAATATATAAAATTCTCGTATACGTCAGTGTTGTAAAAATCCCTCTAGGCGGCCGACTAGTCCCCGACTAGTCGCTAGTCTGCCGCCGCCGACTCGACTAGGGGCTAGTCCCCGACTAGTCACTTGTCGGCCACCGTCGACTCGATTAGGGGCTGGTCCATCCAAAAATTGGCTAAATTGGCACTAGTCTGGGCTGTCGTCGACTTCATCAAGGCAGTCGCCGTCGACTCTTTACTTTGTTGCTGCCTTTTTTCTATTTTTGAAAAAAGTGACTAGCCTACTCTTTTTTTATTTTTATTTTTTCTTTGTTATCTCTTTGCTACTGTTGTTGTGGCTCTTTTTTTAATTTTTGCTTGTTACTTTTTTTTGCTTTTCCTTGCTACTGCGGCTGTAACTCTCCGTACAAAATAGTAAGTTGTTAACATATTATTTAAATATTTATCGAAATAGAAATGTGTGCAAAATAATGAATAAGAAAATGCACTGCAATAACTAAAAGTTCAACAATTAACATATTATTTTTTAAAATATTTTTATAACATATTACATATATATATTCATTAAAAATTCTAAACTGACTAGTCCCCGACTAGTCCTCGAGTAGTCCGATTAATCCGTAGTCCCTACATACCGACTAGCGGCCGACTAGCAATTTTTACAACCTTGGTATACGTACATAAGCTGTATATATATAGTAAAATCACAGGCCAGAATATAAGTATCTAATCTCATCACAGCTCAACACAGAAGAAACGAGAGTCCAATAAATAATGCATCAAAAGATAGCCGGGTGGACATACCCACTCCAAACAGCTATGAAAAATAGTCACAAAGATCGGAGTCCAACCTCCGTAAAATAGAAAGTAAATGAAAGAACATAAGATGTCCACTACATAGTCTCAATAATCCTCTAAGATAAAAAATAGAGCTAAATGTCAAAGGAAAATGCCTCGTCGCCCACAAAAGATGGATCCAATGCCGCTCCGTACTCATGTGGGAAGTCGTCTAATCCTGGAGAGATAACCAGGTCCTCAAAAGGACGTAGCAAGATACAAGAAAATACCATTGCATATAAACTGTAATAATATAATAAGAAGGGATGCATGCAATAGGGTACCTAACCGTACTATAGTGAATATGCATTAAAGAACAATTCTCCACATATGGGCACTCGGCTGTATAGCAGTGGCATCGTCCCTCTCAGTGGGAATCAGTACAATCCGTCCAAAATGTTCCCTGAACGTCAAAGGAAATCAGTACAATAGGGTGAACCTGCGTCTCCAACGGAGCTTCAGGTACAATAGCAGTATGTAAATGTGGCCCATACATCAAGGAAATATTCTTCCCTCCCAATGCCTAATGGAGTCACATCCATGACTCATATGACCATCTAGTAACTGCCAAGTCCACTAGCATGCAATTCTATTGGCAGTTACTCCTAACCGTCGCACGTCTCATACGTATCGGTGGCCGGCCGACTACGCGAGTACGTGTCCTATATGTGACTCATAATACGTAGTAAAGTAAGTGTCAAGGCCGTATGAGATATACCAATACCTCATCAACAATGGGTGGTCACTAGGCTAAGTCGATGTAAGAGAGATAAATAAAAGCAAGAAAATGACCGATAGCGTCGCTTGCACCCAAGCGTGACTTGGACGCACAGTTTTATAATAACAAATAAGAAATACTGAAAATAACAACTGAAAATAAGAATATGTAAATCACAGAGTAAGGTGGCAAGGTATCTTGCCTGATGGTGCAAAGTGACAAATCCAGGAAATCACAATGTCAGCCAAGAAACGTCACAATCTCCAAACAACTTCGGACGCTGAAACAAACATCAAAAATGTACTCGGTGTATAAGATATACCTAGAAAACGTCTGTCCAAAAGGCTAATTCTGGAACAGAGGCAAAATCATAATTTTGGGTCAAAACGATGTCCGTCGTTGGACCCACTTTGTACCGAAATGCGTGCCAAAGTCTATGGTCTCTAAAGTCGTCAAACTACATGTCTACGAATTCAGTTTGAGAAGAGGAACTCAACGGTATGCCCAGTTTTGGATTTCGATGAGCCGTGTACAAAATCGCCCGTTTGAGTGGGTCCCGGGCCCGCCAAAAAGGAGTTCCGATCGACCTTTCTCAAAATCGAACCAAACTTGGCACAGTTCGTCTCGAATCGACGACTGTACACGAAGTTAGGGTCAAGTTTGCAAATTGGCGATACGGGGTATCTTGACGGATACGGACTGATTTCGTCGCGCACACGCGACGAAACTGAGTTCCGTCAGTTCCCACACGTCAGCAACATCCATACGCGCCTTTTGATGCGTATAGCGCATGAACACGTCGCCCGATTTGTCGGGGCGCACACCGTATCGAAAAAAATTCAGAAATTTTATATAAATTAACACAGGTTTTCCTCCAACTTCAACATCAATTTACTTTTTACACGTTAATCGAAACGACGATCCAGAAGATGCGCTGCGATCTCGGTTATGTTGTCTTTTAGTGTTTCAATTAGTTTTTACACATCTTTAATGCACAGCAAGAAAATTGGCCGACAAGTTGTCGTTTTAAAATAGTTTCTAGTATTACAGAAAACAGGTTTTTCTTCAACTTCGTCTCGATTTTTCGAGCAAGTCGATAGGTTGTTTCGAAATCCACCTGGAGAATCTCGAAGAGGGTCAAGTCTACTTTCCATAAAATCTTACGGATCGAAAATCGGTGCTACGAGTAAAAAGTTACGTCGTCGGGAAGTAGGGTACCTATAGTGGAAAAACTGTTCCGTGGATGACGAGGGGCTGACTTTCGACGCTCCGTTCGTCGCGCACAAAACTCCATCGTTGGTGAAATAAACTCCTAGGCGAAGAGGGTATGTTCTACTACAATTTTTGTTTTGGAAGTCTAGGATTTTGAGGTTCGTGGAGGAAGATATATATAACAAGTTTTGTCAAAACCTAATTCCAATAGAATTCTAATAAGGCTTTACATGTGCTCACGGGTTGGGTTGGATTTGTGTGCTGCTACTTGCAGCTAGGATAGGGAGAAGGGGGCCCGCCCCTTTTATGGGTGGGTTGACTTTGATTTTTATTTTCTTTTTCTTTTTTCTTTTTTTTTTTCTTTTCTTTTCTTTTCTTATTCTTTTCATTTCTTTCTTTTCTTTTCTTTTTCCTTTTTCATTTCTTTTCTTTTTATTTATTAATTTTTTAAATCTATTTTTTATTTTCTATTATTACTATATTTATTAACTAAATTCTATTTTATTTATTATTTTTAATTAAAAAATTCTTTTCAATAATTCAGATATAATTATATACACATATATTTTCATATATATATATATATATATATATATATTTATATATATATATATATATATATATATATATATATATATATATATATATATATATATATATATACATCTTAATAAATTAACACATACACACATACATATATACATATAAATAAATATATCATATAAACTTACATCCATACTATGCATTATATTCTTAATATTATGCATACAAGTATTTTAGCAAAAACATTTACACAAAACTAACATTAAATAAATTAATAAATTAGGGGGTTTTACATATCAACTCTTCCTTTTGAAAAGCTATTATCAAGTAAGAAGGCACTTAGGCGTTCATACCAAGCACGAGGTGCCTGTTTGAGTCCATAGAGGGCTTTCTTAAGCTTGAAGACGTGATCAGATTTTTGAAAATCTTCAAAGTCAGGGGGTTGTTTCACAAATACTTCTTCTTTTAGAAAACTGTTTAAAAATGCACTTTTTACGTCCATTTGAAATAACTTAAAATCATTAAAACATGTAAATGCACAAAATATGCGGATAGCTTCTAGTCTAGCAACAGGAGCATATGTCTCGTCATAATCAATACCTTCTTCTTGATTATAACCTTGTGCCACTAGACGTGATTTGTTGCGTAGAACTTGTCCATCTTTACTTAGTTTATTTCGGAACACCCATTTGGTACCAATTATCGATTGACCAATAGGTTTAGGAATGAGTTCCCAAACATGGTTTCTCTCAAATTGATTAAGTTCCTCTTACATGGCATTAATCCAAAACTCGTCATAAAAGCATCTTCTACATTCTTAGGTTCTATTTGTGAAATAAAAGCTACATTTGCTGCTATTTCAGAATATCTAAAAGAAGATAGTGTACTTACACCTTTTGATACATCACCTATAATGAGGGTCTCTGGATGATCTGGTAAAAACTTCAATGATTCAAATTTATGAGTCAGATCTTCCACGGGACTCTTATCGGTTCTTGCTTGTACACCTTCATCATCACCGTCGCTAGATCTGTGACTATTGAGCTCATCAAAAGTAACGTTAATAGATTCTTCAACAATCATAGATCTTTTATTGAAAATTCTATATCCCTTACTCTTAGCAGCATATCCGAGAAATATTCCTTCATCTGCTTTAGAGTCAAACTTATCCAAGTTGTCCTTGGGGTTCAGGATAAAACAACGACATCCAAAAACTTTAAAATAGGAAATGTTTGGAATCCTTCCGAACCAAAGTTTCATAAGGTGTTTTCTTCAAGATGGGTCGAATTAACACCCTATTTAAAACATGACAGGCTGTGCTAACATCTTCTGCCCAAAAATATTTAGGAAGATTATGCTGATTCAGCATGACTCTAGCCATCTCGCTTAGAGTACGGTTCTTCCGCTCCACAACACCATTCTGTTGAGGAGTTCTAGGACAAGAAAATTCATGGTAGTATCCACTATCATCACAAAAATTTTTGAAATCAGTATTTACGAATTCGCTACCATGATCACTTCGGATACGAGTAATCATGAAGCCATTTTCGTTTTGTACCTTTTTACAAAATAACTGAAATTCAAAAATAGTATCACTTTTGTTTGATAAAAAGTGAACCCAAGTAAAACGAGAGAAATCATCAACAATGACAAATGCATAGAGCTTACCGCCAAGACTAGCGGCTCTACTAGGACCAAATAAATCTATATGTATCAACTGCAAAGGTCTAGAAGTACTTACAACGTTGATAGATTTAAATGTAGACCTATGTGCTTTGTTCTTTTCATAGTCGGCACATACCATATCTCTCTTGAACGGTATCTCATGGAGTCCTTTTATAAGCTTCTTAGTGCTCAGTTGTGAGATAGTATCCATATTAGCATGTCCTAGTCTCATATGCCATAGCCAACTTTCATCTAGGTTAGCTACTAGGCATCTTCCTGCATTATTAGTACTCTTCAGAAAGAAAACATAAATATTGTCTTCTCTAATCCCTTCATATACGGAATTACCAGATGACATATCATATATGGTACATTTGTCTTTTACAAAGTTGATACCATAACCATTATCAGTCAAGTGACTTATGCTTAATAGGTTATGTTTCAATTCTGTAACTAGACAAACGTCTTTTATTACAAGATAAGGAGATATACCAACAGTGCTATTTCTAATGATATCACCTCTCAGGTTGTTTCCGAAGGAGACGTATTCTTCTTTCTTCATGGATAGCGTGGCGAACAAAGATGCATCACCAGTCATGTGCCGCGAACATCCGCTATCGAGGATCTACTTGCTTTTAGCATGAGAGGGTTGAGGGTCCACCTATAAAACAAGTAGATGAATCCTTTGGTACCCATTTACTGAAGGGTCCATTTTGATTAGTCTTAGGTCTCCAAAATAATGTGCGATTGTCAACAAGTTTTTTTGCTAAACAATACTGTGATATATGTCCATGAGTACCACAATATGTGCAAGTGAGTTTTGAAAACGTATTAGTAGAATTTTATAGTTGTTAGTGACCATAGTGAACCTAATTAATGAGACTAGACAAGTATCAAATCCTATTTTTGTTAGACTCTAATTAGCCTCTAGCTAGACTAGCAATATTAATTAGGAAGTTTGACTAAACACTTAATTAGGAAGAAACGCTTATTCCCTAAACTTGTCATGACATATAAAGGGACCTTATGGACATTTCATACTAGCCCAAAACCCTAAACCTGCTTATTTTGGACAGCCAATACATTCTGCCTAGCCTATAAGAAGAATAACTTCTTCTTCCTCATCTTTCCTTTTGAAAACTCTAACACTAATTTAGAAGTTCTTCCCCAAATTGTTCCGACCCTCCAATTTCCTCCAAATTAGCCCAAATTGGTCTCATTCTCCTCTCCTTGGAGAGTAGAGGGCTCTAGAAGCAAGGCTTGGAAGGTTGGAGCACTTGGAGGATGAGGACTTTTGGATCTTGGAGCTTTTTTATTGGGAATCCATCTCCTAATAGGTAAAATACATTCTAAACCCTTTCATTCGTAGAAAATAGTGTAGATGCATCAATTAGAGACCCCCATGCATTAGGGTTGCCAATGGTGAGGAGTTTTGACTCTTTTCCTTCCATTTTGCTCTGGCTTTGTAGTGCTTGTGATTGGAACTATGGGGTTGCCAATCAAGAAGATGCCAAATTTTTGAAGATTTTGAAGCCCTTTATCGAAGGAAAACTCCTTCTCTTTATAGGGAAGCACATATACGATGTACATAAGGATTGTGCAGGAACACTGCACGTAGAGATATAAGAGAATCTTGAAGTTGCACGGTGAAGGCTGCTGCTGAGCTGACACATAGCGGATGCTAGGATTCTCCTTTATCAAGATCTTGGGAGAGTTATCAACATGACCGAATAAACGACATATGGCGTGTGTTTACTGTTGGTCGGATGAACCTGAGCAGATTCTGTTCCTATTCCTGAAGTTGGATTTTGTCTTATCTTAGGGGGCCATTGGTTTAAACAAACCAATTGGATATGGCCCTCGACTATAAGGACAAATTCCATCCTTATTTGTGGTTTAAACAAACCAATAGGATATTGCTCTTATCAATAGAATCAAACCCTGTCATATCTTAAGAGCGGTGGTTTTTAAACAAACCAGACATAAATACCCGTCTGGCCACATGGAACCACTTCACCCCGTAAGACTGCATTTCTATGCGAGCTGTGCTTTTGGCGAGGCTTTGAGGTCACTATGCTTCTGGACGATAAGTAGACTATGCTTCAGGCAATGGAGTCACTGCACTTTTAGAGTGACGAGTGGACAAGTGCTTCAGGCAACGGAGTCACTGCGCTTTTAGGGCGACGAGTGGACAAGTGCTTCAGGCAACGAAGTCACTGTGCTTTTAGGGTGACGAGTGGATAAGTGCTTCAGGCAACAGAGTTACTGCACTTTTAGGGCGGCGAATGGACTTGCGCTTTGGGAAATGGAGTCACTATGCTTGAGGGAGATGAGTAGACTTGTGCTTTGGACAACAGAGTATTAGATGAAGGAGCCTTTGAACGGGCTATGCTTTTGGATGGGACGGAAGGCGTTGCGCTTCTGAGTTGAAGTGAGAGCGCACTAACTAATGGATAACCACTAATTATATTCAATTAAAACATATACACAGTATCCAATATTATAGATAATTAATCCAAAAATATAATGACTAATTTGTAAAATAAATTTATCACTTAAAAATAATTTAAATTCACAATAATAACAAAAAATAGAAAAAGTCAAAAATATCCCTCTTCTGGAAAAGTAGTAGTTACACCAAGGTAATAAACAGGTGATCAAGAGACACTAATACTAGACAACCATCTAGTCTGTGTGATATGCAAATGAGGACAACTTTTGATACGTGGGCTTTCCAAATGTAAAATTCGTAGCTCCGGTATAGAGTCTCCCGGGATGCAAAGTCGTAGCTCCGGTATAGAGTTTTTCGGTAAATCAGGAATATATAGTGTGTGCAAAGTAGCCCAAGCATCTAGTAACCGTCCTCCCCACCCAATATTATTGTCCGCGTCACATCCACGACACGTCCAGTCTGACTCTAACAGGTAACTCTAGTCTATCATGTGTACAGTTAAACTATCTATAAGTAATATCAATGATCATGTACGTATCACCTATATGCCATGCAACACAAATTCGTATATCATGTCTAATGTGTCATTAGGTAAAATATGTAATAACTGAACATGGAGTAGGTGGAATCATATAAGATAGATAAGGAGCAGGTGAAGTATGTATCGGTATATCCAGAGTGAATGACTGATAAAAAGATACTAGCATGTAAATACTATAAATCAAAAGACAAGGTATACTTGCATGAATCTGCAAGCTGAAAATGATGAACTGGTCTAGTGCCCAAGTCCGAAGAACCCAAGGAACCTAGGGAGTCATTTAGAATTTTAATTTAATATTAGGCTAGTAATCTAACACACAAAATAATATCATTAATACATTTATATAACCTACTCTTAATATAAGGATTCATGGTCAAGTACCTATACTTCTATCTTCCGATTGCTGCTTCTAGTTAAGGAAACCATTCCCTACAACACATGCTAGTTAAATGTTCTATGGCATGACTGAACATATTTGGCATCCTCAAACCCTACACATCACATATTTCTCCTCCTATATATTACTTACTACCACCCTGATACTTTAAGGTTCATATATTTGTTTAGTTCAACCATTTGCCCACTGTTGCTATCAACATGCACACAACTGTCCCTCTACCATTTACACGATATTTTCTATTTAAATCTTCTTCCCCAAAACATTTTAGACATTTATCATCCTCTCACCCATAGGTGTACACGACCAACCCCTGTTGACAAACTCAGGATTTCATCATTGGTTGCACTATTTAACCCTATATATAGCACAACAGTAGGAACCCAAGGAATGCCACAGCAATATACCTCTCCCTACTCCACTACACATGCACAGTCATGTGAGGGCAATTTCTTAAGGTTTTTTTTAGGGGCACCTCCACATTTACTAGGGGACAGCCCTTACTTAGGGGGCAGCCCATTTGGTGGAGATTTTACTAGGGGGCAGCCCAAATTTTACTAGGGGCAGCCCAACCCCCCAAACTCACATTTCCTTCCCATTTTATCATTTTCTCTCTCTCTCTCCTCCAAAAGAAAAAGAAGAAGAGCTCTCTCTCCCTCTCCCTAAACCCTAGAAAATTCTCCTCCACCACTCTAATCCTAATTCCTCCACCAAATTTTTTTCAAGAACACTCCTACATTCGACGAGATGACACGCAAGTCGAAGAAATTGTTCTTCCCTAATTTCTTCTATAATTTTCTATATTCTATTCGAAACCCTAGAATAGTTTTAATTCTCTAAAAACTTTTGATAATTTAGGTTTAGACACTCTTTAGGGTTTATGAATGGCATTTTCGAACACGACAAATCCACAATTTTTCTTCAAACCCTAACCCTAGAAAACGATAAACTAACGAGTCGTTCGTCTGTCGCCCCTGAGTACAGTAGGACTGCCAAGCATGTGGCAGTCCACATATAAACAAGGACTGCCAGAGTCCTGGCAGTCCTCTTTCAATATAGGACTGCCAAGACTGTGGCAGTCATTATTTCCATGACTGATCACAGAACATTATATCTAGGACTGCCACACCCAGAGCAGTCCAACACATGTGAAGGACTGCCCTGAGTGTGGCAGTCCTAACTGAAAATGGAAATAAAATGAAAATAAAAGGATCGTGTGTATATCTTGCATTCTAAGTTCTTAATCTATAGAGCATAAACTTATGTAACTGTATAATCTAGCTGCATTTTAAGAGGCTTTGGTACTAGTAAGAGATACAAACCTGAGTTCTATTTGCAAAATGCATTTGAGTGGTCTACATTTAGAATCTAAGGTCTTAGTTGGGGATCTACATTGCCTACAAACGGAAATAAATGTCAAATTATTCTTACCAAGGCTCCTGAGGTTCAGAAAATGTATTAGTAAACAAATCTAGGGTCTACCTCTCCAAATCAGTATAAGTAAACACACACACATGTAACATCTACCTCTACATCTGTATTCTCCACACACAAGGCAAATATGGCTACAACAGAGGTGAACACCTAAACACTTCCTTTCTTCATCAACAAACAGTACTACTACTATTCTCTTCCCATTTTCCTCATTAGGAACCCCTATATAACCTCTAAGTTTCCATGCTCTCTGAAGTTAGCACTTGCAAATAGTGCTCTCATCCACATGGGCATCTCCACGTGAAGTCCCCTGTTAGCTAATAGTTCCCTGCACCTATGTGTACACATCAGTCGGACCCATGGCTCTCTCCTACTCCATTGGTCACACCCAAGGGCGGAGCCCAGAGAGGGCACGGGTGGGCTGTAGCCCGGCCTAATTTTTTTTTTTTGGATATATGACGGGTATTTGGCAGCCCAGCTGCCCATAGCCCGCCCCAACACTTCTATCACCCAGCTAGCCAGCTAGGGAACGGAGCAAAGCTGTAAATGCTATCAGCCGTCCCAACTTGACTTTTGTCCGCTAGGTAGCATCAGAGGAGCAAAAGCAGTCGGCCTACCCTAAAAAAATGGTATGTATCGTAGCCTAGGAGCTCTCCAATTTTATGTATGCACGGTATGTTTTCCAATTTTTATGTATGCAACAGCAACATGCTCTCCAATTTTTATGTATGTAGCATGCTCTTCAATTTTAGGTTTTAGTTTGTCAAAATTTTAGGTTTTTGGTTTTAGTTTGTCAAAAAAGAAAAAAAATTATCATTTTCCTCTCTGAAACTGTCTCTGGGTCAGAACATTCCACCAGCAAATTGAAGCCAACAACCGACAAATTTTTGCGGCAGCGTGGTAAATTAAGATTTGCTTGTTAATTTGGGGTTTCACAAGAGGAGACCACCAGGCCCCAACAGACAAAAGGGTACAATTCTTTATTCCCGTTAGCCTTTAATTTAATATAATAGTTTAGTTTTTATATATCATCAGTTACTTTTGTAATTTTTTTATGAACCCACATAGAGATTGACAGATTGTTCATATTCACAAACAATTTCTAATTTTTTTAAACTGTCTTTTTAATATTCACAAAAAGTTACTATGTTATATTTTAGGTTTTAATATATAATTAATTTTAGGTTATGGAACATCATCAACCTTCAAAGAAGAGAGTGAGACCTATAACTTCATTTTTTCAAAAATTACGAGCTGCTGAAACATCAAGTCAAACGTCTAATGCTTCTAATGAAGAAACCGCGGCACCAAGCTTACAACCATCTCCTCTGAATCCTCAAACACATTTTAATTCTATTTCTATTTAAAGGGCTCCGGGACTGCGTATTCCAATTTAGAAACAACCAGTAAATCAACGTGATGATATTAGAAGAGCTTATATTAAAGCGGGGCCATATCAACCTGAACTTCATGAATATCCACGAACTCAATTTGGCAACCAATTTCGGAGATTCAAATACTCTTGGTTCCAACAATTTTCATGGTTAGAATATTCTCCTTCAAAAGACTTGGCATTTTGTTTTCCATGCTTCCTTTTTCAAGGTAATATATTAAATCGGGTGGCATTCACAGTTCAAGGGTTTAAACGCTGGAAGAGGGTAAATGATGGAGATAATTGTGCATTTTTGAAACATGTAGGAGAGCCCACTTCACCACATAACAATGCACTTAGAGGTATACAAGATTTGGCAGATCCGACTCGACACATTAACATTGTAATGAATGCTCAAAGTTCTGAAGAAATTCAAAAGAACAGGTTACGGCTTAAGGCTACTATTGAGAGCGTTCGTTGGCTTGCATTTCAAGCTTGTGCTTTTAGAGGCCATAATGAGTCTCCTGGTTCGAGAAACCGTGGAAATTTTATTGAATTGGTAAAAATGATGGCAAAATTTAATGTTAATGTTGCAGATACAGTCCTTGAAAAGGCTCCAGAATATGCAAAGTATGCTTCACCAGATATTCAAAAGGAGATGTTGGACATTCTTGCTGATAGAGTGAGAACTAAAATCCGTACAGAGGTTGGGGAGGCAAAATTTTGTATTCTTGTTGACGAAGCAAGGGATGAGTCCAACAAAGAGCAGATGGCTATAGTTCTGAGATTTGTTGATAGTCATGGTTTTGTGCGAGAGCGTTTTTTGATATTATTCGTGTTCCAGATACCGCTGCATCGACTCTGAAGGAAAATATATCTCAAGTACTTGCTTTTCACAATTTGGATGTACAAAATATACGAGGTCAAGGATATGACGGTGCTAGTAATATGTGTGGGGCGTGGAATGGACTGCAGGCCAAGTTTCTTAAAGAAAATCTATATGCATATTATATACATTGTTTTGCCCATCGCCTACAGTTAGCTTTGGTTGCGGCTGCTAATGGTAAAACTTCTGTTTGGCTATTCTTTTCAAAACTAACGTCCATTGTTAACCTTGTAGGAGCTTCTCCTAAACGTCTTACCGAATTACAATCTGCTCAAGCTTTTGAAATTGTAGATATGATAGCTAATGGTGAACGTGCGACCGGTAGAGGGGCTAATCAAATTGGTACTTTGCATCGAGCCAGAACCACTCGGTGGAGCTCTCATTTTTATTCCATTTACAGCTTGATAGATATGTATGATGCAACTTGCAAAGTTCTTGCAAAAATGGTTGAGGAGGGGTCTTCAAACTCTATACGTGGGGAAGCTGCTAGTGCTTTGATGGCGTTGAAATCCTTTGACTTTGCATTTATCTTGAATTTAATGAGCAAGATTATGGGCATCACTGATTTGCTTTGTCGTGACTTATAACACAAATCTCTCGATATTTTAAATGCTATGAATATGGTCTCCCTTGCAAAGGAACTCTTGAAGACTTTAAGAGCAGATGCGTGGGATTATCTCTTTATGCAAGTGGAAGCATTTTGCAATAAGAATGACATAGATATGCCTGACATGTGTGCTCCTTACAAAGTGGCTACTCGTCGTTCTTCGCAACTCACTAATATGCATCATTACCACTTTGATATTTTCAACAATGTGGTTGATTATCAGCTATCAGAGTTAAATAAGAGGTTTTCCGAAAAGACAATGGAACTTCTTACCCTCAGCTCTGCATTAGAACCCGGTATAACTATAAATCATTTAAAGTTGATGATATTTGTAGTCTCGTCGAGAAATTTTATCCTCATGATTTCAGTTTGCAAGAGCTTCGTAATTTGAGAGGTCAGCTGCAATTCTATGAACTTGATATTCCCCATCATCCAAATTTTTTGAATATGTCCAGCATCTCAGAATTATGTCAAGGACTATTTGAAACAAACAAGTGCAAGAATTACTATCTGATTGATAGATTGATTTGTCTTATACTAACCCTTCCAGTTTCTACAGCAACTACAAACGAGCTTTCTCAGCCAGGAAGCTTGTTAAATCACCATGCCGTAATAAGATGCATACGACTTTCTAAGAAATTCTATGATTCTTTTTATTGAGAGAGAACTTGTTGAAGATATTGATCCCGATTCAATAATTGATGAATTTGCTTCTATTAAGGATCGTAGGGTACAACTAATGGATCGTAGGGTACAACTAATGGATCGTAGGGTACAATGAATTTGCTTGTATTTGGTTCTAAGTTGTCTGAAACTATAAGGGATGGACACATTTTGGTTTTATGCTTGGATTTTATTTGTAGCTTTTGGGTAACTACATTCTGTTGCTGAACTTTGAAGTGACAATTTTGCGTATATTTTCTTGTACTGCTGGATTCAGGTCTTGTAAGATTTTATGGAAAGTATATGAAACAGTTTTGTTCATTATTTTTTCTTTTTGTTTAATTCATTAGTTAATCTTGATATTCTTGTTCATTATGTTTTTTTGTTTAGTTCACCTGTTTGCAGAATCATGTTTCAGATTTGGAACGTGTCACGACCCGCACCCACTGTTTGGGTACGAGAACGTAACAACGCCCAGCCTACGCCGCAGTGTCGGCGGTAGAACGCTGTCCTAGGTCACAACATCTAACAATATAATGCTAAGCAGTTATACTCCCCGAATGGGGGTGACATAGCAGATACAGTCTCAATCACATCTAAGGCAGAGCATGATAATGATAGATAAAACATGAAATCCAAAAGAGATACAGGAGATAGAAGTCAAAGTGTCTAAGATACATAAACCCAGGAATACATCTCAAAACTCAAATACAGTAATCCACAAATCAAGTACAACTTCAGACAAATGAAATAACTATCTAAACATCCTCTAATGTGTCTCCTCTAGGCTAGCAGGCACCTCCAGGCTATCTGTAAAATTTATCAACAGGTCCAGTCAGGACTGGAGCGAGTACAGTACATCTCAACAGATCATAGCAGGTTAGAAAATATAATCATGCAGTAAAGTAAGATACAGGTACTGTAGGAAAACAGTATGTAAACAGAGAGAGAACTATAATAGAAATATCTACTATACATAGAGAACTAGCAGTGACTAGTGAGTCAGAGTACAATATGAACATGTATACTCCCCCGTACCTCCAATCAATACACAAGGATCCAGCCAGGTTATGTTATATGATGCTATGTAACAGCCCCCGAAGGATGGTAGCCCGCGAAGGGTGGTACATAGTAGTTCCATAAATGGGGATTCTAGGGGTAACCCAATAGTGTAAGTCCGATAAATAGGGATTCTGGGGGTAATCTAACAGTGTAAGTCCCATAAATGGGGATTCTAGGGGTAATCCAACAGTGTAAGATTCCAAGAAGACTCTACGATCATACGAGTATATGTCGTAAGTGATCAAAGAACCAATGAAGCATAGTGATACACCATGTAAGTGAAACGCACAGAACATGTAGTACCCGATGCTCCCTAAGGATAACATCTCAAGAAAGGATCCATATAGTACCAATCCGTGTGACCATCGTGACAGTACAAGTAAAGTAATCTACTGCAGGAAATAATTCTAAGCAGGATATGAAATGATCAGAGAATGTACTCGCCTGATATCTGAATGTCCAAGGTAAAGATACTGTCCGAAGAGAGGTGTCTGGCTCCTAATTAGAACAGCACAGGTCACAACATGTCCAGAAGGGTAATATAAAGCACTACAATACATTCTACATGAATCTAGGTCAAACTAGGCCAAAGTCAACCCTTGGTCAACTCTGGTCAACTGCACTAGTCAAACTAGGTCAAACTAGGTCATGTCCTAATCCAGCAAGTCTTACTAGGCCTAACCAAGACTATCCTAGCAAGCACACATCAATACAAGGCTATACAAGCCAATATACACCCAACTCTATATAGCATACAATTATTCAATACTCAAATAGGCAAAAATTCACATTGGATATACACTAGGTAATCTATTACTTTAAGCTATATATGTCTACACATATATACACATGCATATATTGGTATTCAACATTAGGTCTATAATCATGGCATTTCAAATGGTTATATAAACTTATATATTACAACACAATATGCTAACATATATATAATATACATACATAGCTAAGTTAACTGTATTCATAAATACTTATTTAAGAGGCTATGTGTGTGTATGTGAACATGGCAAAGGGGCAAGTGAGGGTTAAATGGGCATACATACTGTATACATATCAAAGAGTGTCAAAGTGTAAGTGAACAAAGTGTCAAGTGTGATAGTGTCAACATAGTGTAAGGGGTACATGAGGTAATATAGGATTTGTGTTAACATAGAACATTACATCTCATTAACTTGTATATTGCATACATTACATCTATTATTACATTACATTCATGCTTGCATTCATTCATCATTCATTTATTCTCTTGCACTACTATATGCACCATACATTACATACTATGGAACCTACATATTCATTACAAGCCATACTTATACATGCTTACATTAGATAGGATACTTACACCTCATACATCATTTATTTAACCATTTACTCATGCTTGCATTCTCTATTTAATTACATAATGTATATACATTAACATGGGTTAAAATCAAATGGAACATTATATTACACACAAGGGTGCACAAAATGCATATGCCGAATAGTAACTCCTACTAATAATCAATACTGTACCATCTCAGCATGAATTAAAATCTAGGATTAAAGTATGTTATAGATCTATGTGTTAGCTTTCCAAAACTTCAAACGGATCGCATTTTCGTTTTCGAAAACTCCCAGAATCGCGAAAACACCGAGAACGCGTTTGTCTTTCGTACAGCTGACACTCAAATAATTCTCCAGAAAGTTACAGAAAGAATTAGGCCTATTAATACATGTTTTTGGAAAGCTAACTTCAATACGCTTCTTTTAAAAAAATGGGAGATTAAACCAAGCTTTGAGCTAGAAGTTATGACATTTCTAAGTTAGGGCTGAAATTAAAAACGTGGATAAAAATCATGATAGATTTGGGTAGTTTGAGACAAAAGAACACAAATATATAACATAATATATCAAGAACTCACTCTCTACACTAATATATATATATATATATATATATATATATATATATATATATATATATATATATATATATATATATATATATATATATATATATATATATATATATATATATATATGAGACACTATAGAACACATCTCCAATACAAAAATATGAGATTAAACATGTAATAATTCATTCATACATAACAACAACACATAGTGTGTCCAAATTTGGGATTTTCCCACATGGACACAACCACAACACAAAGGACACTCCTATAACCTCTAAATGGACACGAAATGGACACAAATGGAGATACAACCATGGGGGTCATTTCTATGGGTTCAAAATAGACCTATATGCATAAGGAAATGAAAAGGAGAAGAGATTTATACCTCCCGGTAGATCGAATCGAAGAAAAGCCTTCCCGGAGCGACACCGACACGTAGAGATTCCAAAAGGACATGAACGAGCTCCGAATCCTCCCAAATTTGGGTAGCTTCCTCCTTGGCTAGAATGGAGAAGGAAAAAAGAAGATTTGGTGGCGAAATGGAAGGATTTGGTGGAGAAATTGCTAGAGATTGCTCTCTAGGAATTTGGGGAAGAACAAGAGAGAGAGTGTGGATGAGAATAATGAAATGAACTTTAGCCTATCCTCTCCCAAAGTGGCTGGCCATATGGGGCTATTTGTCCTATTATGGTAAGGTCCAAAATGCCCCCACTAACCTATTCTATGAGTATTAGGAAAGGGCTAATTGGTTGGGGCTAAATTAGTCATTCTAAAGTCCCTAATCACACTAACCTTATCCATAATAATTAGTCTAACCTCTAACTAAAATATTTCTATCATGTGGACTAAAATTAATATCATGTGGGCCATGTCTAACTAGTGTGTGGGTCCCACTAGAGTCAAACTACCCCCGGGTCCCCGTTTCAAGTCGGATTGAGTTAAAATTCGAACCCGACTCAAATAACCCCAAAACAATATCATAAATAATAAAATAATATCAAAATAATTCAAAGAGGTCAAATGCAAAAATATTCTTAGGCCAAAAATGACATTAAAATATTATAATAACATGGTTAGGCTCTAGGTCAAACAGTCTCTAGGGTTTCACTAGCAAAACGTCAAAACCACAAGTCATTGATTTAAATAATTTTAAAATGATTTAAAATCACCAAAAATCATATCATGAATTAAATATCATTATTAAAATAATTGTAAACACGAAATTTCAAAATTACCCTCATTTGGGAAACTGGGTGCTACAACTCTACCCACCTTAAAAAAATTTCGTCCTCGAAATTTAAGATCGATAGTACTCTTACTAGAGCCTCTAACCTACCCAATATCTAAGGTAACACTTCCTAACACTGGAATAATAAACGGACATCTTAAAAGTGTCAATCTAGGAATACCTCCAATACTGCGCTGCTGTACGACGGTAATGGAACTTCAATAAAATATGGACTGGAACCTATATCCAAGGGACTGGACCTATTTTAAAGTGGTCTTAACTAAGGATGAAAAGGAACTGATCATAGGCTATAGGTATGCTTAAACTATTATCTTCCTATTAACCATCTATTAATACATTCTATTACCATAGGAACGATGCATTACTAAGACATATAGGCCCCTATCTCTCATAACACATTTATACTCACCAAAAGACTAGTACATCCTATCAAGGCTGATACTATAATCTCTCATAAATCTCATAAGCTATATGTTTATAGACATACATCCCCACATCCAGGACTAACCTATATATATCTACAACTGATACTAATGGGATGACGTCCCTATTTCCCAACAATCAAGGTCAAAAAAAAAATTTATCTAAATCATGCAATTTGAAGGAATAGTATACAAGGTCAGGGCATACCGTAGCAGTTGGAAGTCTCACCTAGGTGCACTGGTCATTCTAGGTCAAAACAGTACTATGGTATCAACACACAAACAATCTAGGGTGTCTTAATTGGGAAGGTAAGGAAACAACAATCATCAAGGTTGTAGGGCTGTCCACCATCCTATATAAAAATTGGTCATTATCAAAATAAAATAAAGGCAACTACCAATTATCTAAAAAAAAAGGTACAGAAAATCAAATTCAAAAATTAAGGAATTGAAAATCACTTGCATTGAAATCCAATCACAATATATATATATATATATATATATATATATATATATATATATATATATATATAGAGCGTTAGAGAGGAAAAAGCTAGCATTGTGTG
Organism: Iris pallida; assembly: GCA_029216955.1. Lineage (NCBI taxonomy): Eukaryota > Viridiplantae > Streptophyta > Magnoliopsida > Asparagales > Iridaceae > Iris > Iris pallida. The sequence goes on from JANAVB010035420.1 coordinate 14,674,681, forward strand.
TATGGGGACGTGTTCATATGGTTAGATAGTAGGCGTGTGTGTACGTGAATATACATGAAAGTGTATATGAGGATTTGGATTTCAAACAATAACTATTAAGTTACACTAATCATGGCATATGTGTTAACAATCTACAATATACAATCTATTTAATCATAACTTGCATGGCTACCATATATATATATAAAAAGGTAGAGACTTAGTTATGTATTTATATATTATAACATGTATGCCTAAGCTCTATATATATCTATCTAGATATATAATCATAACATAGAGGGGAAAAAGGATTAGGTTACATGACAGTGTATACTAAGTTAGGGTGTGTGTGTCCTTGTACAGGGTTATAGCTTAGTATTGAAAGGTTAAACCCAGTTTTAGTTCAGCATTTACATACAAAATCTGAAAAGATGCTAACATTTAAACCAGTGCAATATTAACATAACACAGTTTCAGATTTTAGGGTTTTGAACATCGCAACCAATCTCAATGGTCCCAATACATCCTAACATGATAGAAATGAAACCCTAACATACTTTTTTTTGTGTCCTTGTACAGGGTTATAGCTTAGTATTGAAAGGTTAAACCCAGTTTTAGTTCAGCATTTACATACAAAATCTGAAAAGATGCTAACATTTAAACCAGTGCAATATTAACATAACACAGTTTCAGATTTTAGGGTTTTAAATATCGCAACCAATCTCAATGGTCCCAATACATCCTAACATGATAGAAATGAAACCCTAACATACTATCCATACATTTATCTACGCATACAGTTCAATATTACATGTTAAATCTGAAATTGAACATTTGAAATCAATGTGAAAATGTTAACATATATTCAGTTTTCAGGATTTTGGAGAAATTTGAACATCAAAACCAACTCAATGTTTATCACAACCTATCATGTAAGAATATGAAACCTAACATTATATCCCTACAACAATAATGTACACATCTCTAAATATTACATTTAAGACAATAATTTGAACTAACATTTAAAATCCAGTATTAAGGGTTAATATGCACACAGTCTCAGATTTGACAAATTTAAACACAAAACTCAACATTTTTTTTTAAATGAAACTCTAGGTATGACATACATGTGCAGTGATGTAAACATAACTAATAACATGAAATTTATATTTAACTTACGAATTTAAATTGGAAAAGCAGAAAACCAGAAATATTGAGGTTTTGAAAATTTAACATCAACGACATATTAATATTTATTTAGATAGGTGGAAATCAAGTGTAGCATGCATAAGTGTCAGGAAAGTATCCACTATATATATTCATATATATATTCTCATGTCCCAATATAAAAATTAGATTCTATACCAAGACCAACATTAGATTCCTACCAATATTGCAAAACAGGTGATTGGTGTAATCAAGACGATTTATTATTATTTAATACAAGAATAATAGCAAGAAGCAAATAACGATAAAATCTATTTTGCTTATCTGTTTAAAAGAAGGAACCATTTTGAAATCCAGAGTTAAAATATCAAATCCAAGGTAAAGTCTAGCAAAATCATCGATTCATTGTATTAAGAAGAAATTCATAGAAGAAGTTACACAAAGGTTAATAAAATAGCTAAAGTTACTCCTAAGCTAAATAATGAGAAGCAAAACAAAACAAAACAATTAATAATTCCCTTTTTTTTGAAGGACTGAAACAAAGTAGAGAAAACATGTTCGAAAATATTTAAGGTACAATCTGATAATCATATGCGTCTATCCACAATCATGGTACTCTAAATCCTCGTCATACTAGTAAGCAAGGCTACGATAATCACAGAGCCCTTGACTTATGCACATATCTCTAGAATCATGGTATTTAACATTTTTGCGGTGCCGCTAGCTTGGCTGCGAAAACCTTAAATTCCTACACCCGAGAAATATATCCAGAGTCAGACTATATGTCCTCACCATCCTGGCTAATGTGACTATAGAAGACTAGATTCCATAACATAGATGACCTAGCCCATATAATTTTATCTTGCCAAAAATTAAATTAAATCAACAATGAATACCCAAAAATCAAATCAAATTTATCAACGAACATCAAACTCAAAAATAAACAAAATCCTTCAATCATATAAATACAAACTCGGAAGCTACAGCTAATCGTCAAGATTCAAAATTCAATAATCTTCCATCAAAATCAATAAATACAAATCCAAATTCAACAATAATCCATCAAATTCAACAACAAAAAATAAAGATAAAATAATCAAGGAAAAAGAGAGTTTTCAAATCGAAGTTAAAATAAGATTCTCAAGGGTCGTCCCAGGAATCTCTCAAGGGTTCCTAACTGTGATTGAGTACCTTCAAAATATATCCTAATCCTACTGCAGGCTGTAGTGGTACTCAAGTTCGAATACCACTACATAAACTCGACCTGCATGGGCCACCACTAAAAACGTGTCACGACCCGCACCCACTATTTGGGTACGAGAACGTAACAACGCCCAGCCTACGCGCAGTGTCGGCGGTAGAACGCTGTCCTAGGTCACAACATCTAACAATATAATGCTAAGCAGTTATACTCCCAGAATGGGGGTGACATAGCAGATACAGTCTCAATCACATCTAAGGCAGAGCATGATAATGATAGATAAAATATGAAATCCAAAAGAGATACAGGAGATAGAAGTCTAAGTGTCTAAGATACATAAATCCAGGAATACATCTTAAAACTCAAATACAGTAATCCACAAATCAAGTAAAACTCCAGACAAATAAAATAACTATCTAAACATCCTCTAATGTGTCTCCTCTAGGCTAGCAGGCACCTCCAGGCTATCTGTAAAATTTACCAATAGGTCCAGTCAGGACTGGAGCGAGTACAGTACATCTCAACAGATCATAGCAGGTTAGAAAATATAATCATACAGTAAAGTAAGATACAGGTACTGAAGGAAAATAGTATGTAAACAGAGAGAGAACTGTAATAGAAATATCTACTATACATAGAGAACTAGTAGTGACTAGTGAGTCAGAGTACAATATGAACATGTATGCTCCCCCGTACCCCCAATCAATACACAAGGATCTAGCCAGGTTATGTTATATGATGCTATGTAACAGCCTCCGAAGGATGGTAAGCCCCCGAAGGGTGGTAGCCCCCGAAGGGTGGTACATAGTAGTCCCATAAATGGGGATTCTGGGGGTAACCCAACAGTGTAAGTCTCATAAATGGGGATTCTGGGGGTAACCCAACAGTGTAAGTCCCATAAATAGGGATTCTGGGGGTAACCCAACAGTGTAAGATTCCAGGAAGACTCTACGATCATAAGAGTATATGTCGTAAGTGATCAAAGAACCAATGAAGCATAGTGATACGCCATGTAAGTGAAACGCACAGAACATGTAGTACCCGATGCTCCCTAAGGATAACATCTCAAGAAAGGATCCATATAGTACCAATCCGTGTGATCAACGTGACAGTACAAGTAAAGTAATCTACTGCAGGAAATAATTCTAAGCAGGATATAAAATGATCAGAGAATATACTCGCCTGATATCTGAATGTCCAAGGTAAAAAAACTGTCCTAGGAGAGGTGTCTGGCTCCTAATTAGAACAGCACAGGTCACAACATGTCCAGAAGGGTAATATAAAGCACTACAATGCATTCTACATGAATCTAGGTCAAACTAGGCCAAAGTCAACCCTTGGTCAACTCTGGTCAACTGCACTAGTCAAACTAGGTCAAACTAAGTCATGTCCTAACCCAGCAAGTCTTACTAGGTCTAACCAAGACTATCCTAGCAAGCACACATCAATACAAGGCTATACAAGCCAATATACACCCAACTATATATAGCATACAATTATTTAATACTCAAATAGGCAAGAATTCACATTGGATATACACTAGGTAATCTATTACTTTAAGCTATATATGTCTACACATATATACACATGCATATATTGGTATTCAACATTAGGTCTATAATCATGGCATTTCAAATGGTTATATAAACTTATATATTACAACACAATATGCTAACATATATATAATATACATACATAGCTAAGTTAACTGTATTCATAAATACTTATTTAAGAGGCTATGTGTGTGTATGTGAACATGGCAAAGGGGCAAGTGAGGGTTAAATGGGCATACATACTGTATACATATCAAAGAGTGTCAAAGTGTAAGTGAACAAAGTGTCAAGTGTGATAGTGTCAACATAGTGTAAGGGGTACATGAGGTAATATAGGATTTGTGTTAACATAGAACATTACATCTCATTAACTTGTATATTGCATACATTACATCTATTATTATATTACATTCATGCTTGCATTCATTCATCATTCATTTATTCTCTTGCACTACTATATGCACCATACATTACATACTATGGAACCTACATATTCATTACAAGCCATACTTATACATGCTTACATTAGATAGGATACTTACACCTCATACATCATTTATTTAACCATTTACTCATGCTTACATTCTCTATTTAATTACATAATGTATATACATTAACATGGGTTAAAATCAAATAGAACATTATATTACACACAAGGGTGCACAAAATGCATATGCCGAATAGTAACTCCTACTAATAATCAATACTGTACCATCTCAGCATGAATTAAAATCTAGGATTAAAGTATGTTATAGATCTATGTGTTAGCTTTCCGAAACTTCAAACGGATCGCGTTTTCATTTCCGAAAACTCCCGGAATCGCAAAAACACCGAGAACGCATTTGTCTTTCGTACAGCTGACACTCAAATAATTTTTCAGAAAGTTACAGAAAGAATTAGGCCTATTAATACATGTTTTTGGAAAGCTAACTTCAATACGCTTCTTTTAAAAAAAACGGGAGATTAAACCGAGCTTTGAGCTAGAAGTTATGACATTTCTAAGTTAGAGCTGAAATTAAAAACGTGGATAAAAATCATGACGGATTTGGGTAGTTTGAGACAAAAGAACACAAATATATAACATAATATATCAAGAACTCACTCTCTATACTAATATATATATATATATATATATATATATATATATGAGACACTATAGAACACATCTCTAATACAAAAATATGAGATTAAACATGTAATAATTCATTCATACATAAAAACAACACATAGTGTGTCCAAATTTGGGATTTTTCCACATGGACACAACCACAACACAAAGGACACTCCTATGACCTCCAAATGGACACGAAATGGACACAAATAGAGATACAACCATGGGGGTCATTCCTATGGGTTCAAAATAGACCTATATGCATGAGGAAATGAAAAGAAGAAGGGATTTATACCTCCCGGTAGATCGAATCGAAGAAAAGCCTTCCCGGAGCGACACCGACACGTAGAGATTCCAAAAGGACACGAACGAGCTTCGAATTCTCCCAAACTTGGGTAGCTTCCTCCTTGGCTAGAATGGAGAAGGAAAGAAGAAGATTTGGTGGCAAAATGGAAGGATTTGATGGAGAAATTGCTAGGGATTGCTCTCTAGGAATTTGGGGAAGAACAAGAGAGAGAGTGTGGATGAGAATAATGAAATGAACTTCAGCCTATCCTCTCCCAAAGTGGCTAGCCATATGGGGCTATTTGTCCTATTATGGTAAGGTCCAAAATGCCCCCACTAACCTATTCTATGAGTATTAGGAAAGGGCTAATTGGTTGGGGCTAAATTAATCATTCTAAAGTCTCTAATCACACTAACCTTATCCATAATAATTAGTCTAACCTCTAACTAAAATATTTCTATCATGTGGACTAAAACTAATATCATGTGGGCCATGCCTAACTAGTGTGTGGGTCCCACTAGAGTCAAACTACCCCCGGGTCTCCGTTTCAAGTCGGATTGAGTTAAAATTCGAACCCGACTCAAATAACCCCAAAACAATATCATAAATAATAAAATAATATCAAAATAATTTAAAGAGGTCAAATGCAAAAATATCCTTAGGCCAAAAATGACATTAAAATATCATAATAATATGGTTAGGCTCTAGGTCAAACAGTCTCTAGGGTTTAACTAGCAAAACGTCAAAACCACATGTCGTTGATTTAAATAATTTTAAAATGATTTAAAATTACCAAAAATCATATCATGAATTAAATATCATTATTAAAATAATTATAAACACGAAATTTCAAAATTACCCTCATTTGGGAAACTGGGTACTACAGAAAAGAAGTCCAAGGTAATTTCTGTCTCATTCATAGCAACCATGAGCTGTTTATAGAAAATTATTTAATTCATTAGTAATTTCTGTCTCATTCATACGCACAGATACACTTGTTTGCGGAATCTTGTTTGTGGTTAGACTTTTGATGGTATAAGTGCTCAAAAATACATATATGTACTGTAGTTTTTATTGTATTAATGGCTCAATTTACAGCCAATCAAACATGAGAATTGGTATAAGTGCTCAAACAAAAGTTGCTAGAGTTGCATCTACAGACAATCAAAAAGAAAAAGAAAAAATCAGTAATGAAGTTCCCAACTACTTCTGCAGTACCTTAGTATTTAGACATTTTTTGCTTATTATCTATCCATTTGTTGATCTAATTCATCTGAACTTATTTAGATTATTGATCCTTGTACTTTATTGTTCAGCATAATGTTCGGACCAGATATCTGCGGCTATAGCACATATAAAGTCCATGCGATACTGACTCGTGATGGAAATAGGCACTTGAGTATATTCCAGATCCTGAGGGTAAAATGCCTGAGGTACTTGTTGGTTACTAAGAGTACATGTTACCTGATATGTTACCTGATACCCATTTTTTGATATTAGCATGTATATTACTTAGAGGCTTTCAATTGATATCTGGAAATAATTTTAGCATGTTTTTTCCTGTTCCAGCTGCATAAATGATTTCTACAAGCACAAGACTGCACTGAAAGGCTCAAAAGCTCTGAACAAGACCTCAAGGTTAGTTTCACTCTGCTTTTGTACTTGTTCAGTTCCAGAATTTAGGGTATTCGGTATACTTTGTGAACCTGCATTTAGCATTTGCATGATCATTTTACATTAATATCAAGATGTAAAATTTTTTTAGACTTTTGTGTGCGAGTGTGCAAAACATATTACTTGACAGTACTTAGAACTGAAAGGAATTGGCTAGTTCAATATGAAACCCACATCTACCTAAAGTTCAGCCCCCCTCAACTTTAGAGGCTAGCTCAGCCACTGGTCACACCCATGGACACCCATGCCAAGGCATCCCCACATCTTCTGTGATCGATAACATGACACACATGGTTCCCTAAGGTACGCTTACACAGGGCACCATGCAACAACTATGTATATATATATAGGAAACTTTCCAAGTAAGGAAGATAGAGTCGCAAAGGGAATGAGAGAAGACTCACAGATGTCAGTCGATTCGGATGTTATACGAATGAAAAAGTTGCTCATGGTCGCTCACACTCCGGGACGAGTTTGTCGTGCCGAGGAGGCGAGCTACAGTGGCTGCTACACCTCGATCGACTGCTGACAATGGGATCTGTGGGGTGTCGATCGATGCAGTGCCCGCCCTTGCCGAGGAGGTCGGCAGCGCCGTGGAAGTGGAGCTACGGAGGTGGCGAGGAAGAATCCTGGCACCGGTAAGGGGCGACGGCGAGAGGTTGAAAGGCACTGGCGACTCTCGGGACAAGTTTGCCTTGAGTCGATGGCCACCGGAAGCCCTCATCATACGAGTATGCTACTGTAGTTGTTGCAGAGGCGGCCTCGACGGAATGCTGCCGTAAGCCTTGACTTGTTGGAACGAGGGCGGCCGCTCACGATTGCGTCGACCTGCGCCTAGAAGGTGGTCGGAGGACGTTGCCACCATGGTGAGGGTGGTGATGCTTATCGGTCGTTATAGTTTAGAGAAGGATGAAGGGTTACAAGGAGGTTTATAAAGAGAGGAAGAGGAGGACGAGATACAGCTGTTGCCAGCTGTGGCCTGTGGGCGGCCGTACGGGCGAGCATGTCGTGCCCGTACGCAGCGCAGAGGCACGCAGGTAGTCTCGCGCAGAGAAATGAAAGGGGTAAGATGAACAGTAATAACCGTTGGTCATTTGAAATATCGGGTCGGGCTGCGGGTTTGGGTCGCCCGACCCAGACCTGCTTGCTAATGAGGCTAGGATGTTGGGCCAGGGTGTCTTGGGGCAGTGGGCTGTTAACATTTAGGCCTCGTTTGGTTTACGGATTTAAGGAACCACGAAAGAAAAGTTGTTCCTTTCCTTTGTTTGGTAGCTACAAACTTGGGAAACAATTTCCTGACAAGAGGAAAAATGGGAGGAAATATGGTTCCACTCATAACTCATGGGATTAACTTTTTCTTCTTCTTTTCCAACATTTATTACAAAAATTATGGCAAAACTAACCATGTGTTATTGCTTATTTTACCATTAACTCCTCGTATTCTATGTCCTTTTAGATTTTCATAATGTCATTTTTATTTTAAAAGGTAAGGATATTATTAGAACATTGATATATCACTACAAAAATAAGCCAAATTAGCGACGTCCAGATACGTCGCTAATTTAGGCATATCCGTCGCTAAAGTTATTTAGCAACGTATTTAGCGACGGAAAATGAAGGACGCAAAAAATCTAGTTGCAGATGACACATTCGTCGCCCTACGTCGCTGTTTGAGATGTCATCACAATGTCGCTGTATCGTCGCAAAAGTAGCGACAGAGGGCGACAAAAATTGACGTCGCAAAATTAGCGACGTAGTACGACATATTAGCGACGTCTAGATATATTTATGTGATGATATGGCATGCCTGTCACGTAAGCATCTCAGCGACGTATTAGCGACGTCAGTATTCTACAGTGGAGCGACGGATTGCGACGGTTAGCGACGCAACGCCGCTATTTAGCGACTTACCTATACGTCGCTATCCGTCGCTATCTGTCGCTATACGTCGCAGAATATTAAAAAAATTTAAAAATGTAATGTGTATTTTTATTATGCTGTGTGTCTGTGTTTACAGTGTGTGTGAAGTGCAGTGTTCGAACCATCGACAGTTTCGCTTATTGTTCTATGTATTATCTTGGATAAAAAGAGCAACAGTTCAGGGTGCACTTCTCAGTGCTTCCTCTTCACGTCCTTCACATTCTCGGGATCCTATACGACGTCCCGAGAGAGTGAAGGATGTGAAAATGAAGCTCTCAGAAGTACACCCTGAACAGTTGCTCTTTCTGTCCAAGATAAAACATACAACAGTAATCGAAACTATCGATGGTTCCGAACACTGTATTTCACATACACTGTAAACACAGACACACATCATCACAAAAATACACATTATATTTTTTTAAAATTTGGACAGCACCTCCTTTGTATATCAGATCATCGCTTATAACTCAGCGTAGGTATATTTGTCATCCCCGTCGCAGATATCACAAAGTAAATATCACAATAAAAATACCAACAAAGTAAATATCACAAAGTAAATATCCAACAAACATACATGTCCACAATGGAGGGCAAATAAGAATAAAAATCAGTGTACAGAACGGTCAATGGGCCCATAGGGCCAATACATACAAAGATGATAAAAAAAATCTACTGGATCACTGAGGACCCCTATCGCGCATCTGGGATAACATGTACTCATACTGCTCCTATGTGAGCTGCACCGTTGGGGCAGTAGGAGGCAGTGCAACGTCTGGAGTCGGCGCCGTCGATGGACCGGAATGACGTATCTCCTCCAGCTCTCGCAGTCGATCACCATGCGCAGCAAGGGTACTCACCATCCTCTGAGTACTCTCCTCAAGAGAAGTATGCAGCTGGATGAGTGAAGCAGCCACGGTCCTCTGCAATCCCTCCAGCTTGACTTGTCTACGCTCTGTGCGCTACGTAGACTCGGTGAGCGTGTGCAAGCTGGCGGCTGTAGCCTGCTGCAGACTCATCAACTCCTGTATACTGCGCTCGATCGCATCAAATCGTCCTGTGATCATCGGATCTGTCACGACCCGCACCCTAGAGTAAGGGCACGAGAAGTGGGTACGTCCAGCCTACGCCGCAGTGTCGGCGGTAGAACGCTGTCCTAGGTCACAACATCTAACAATATATAATACCAGGCAGTTTATACTCCCCGAATGGGGGTGACATTGCAAAAGTATACTCAATCACAGCTAAGAAAGAAAGTACGATATGATATAGAACTCAAAAGTGAAGTACAGATAACCAGAAGAGTCTAGTGTCTAAGATAACATCTCAGAAAATATTCCAAGTACAAGTCTCAACTACAGAATACGAAAGAATATATACATCTCAAAACAACAACTGAAAGCCAAAAACAATGCTGAAAAGAAAGATAAAGCCTAGCTGACTAGCCTAGACTATGGGAGTAACATCCTGAACTGCAGCTGGGTCCTCCAGAGGAGCCAGGTCGCAGGTGTCGTCTAAGCCTGTTCCGTAATGGGTGGTGTAAAAGGGTCTCATCCTCATCCTCTGTAATATTTTCAACAGGTCCAGTCAGGACGGGAGCGAGCACAGTACATCTCATGCAGTTCATATCATGGCAGGAAATATAAAGCAGGCAATAGAATAAAATACATGAAACGCTGTAAGAAGATGTACATGAAACAGGAGAGATATTTGATAACCGGAAATATATACATGATAAGTAAGAACAGTAAGTGACTAGTGATTTAGAGTACTAGATGGCATGTAATTGGCTTAGGTTGAACATGATGTACATGAGTGAACATGTGGGACATCAGCCCATAAGACTGATGCGAACATGATAAAACATGAAAAGTAACAGAGTGAACATGATGGGTAAATCACATGACCATTTATACTCACCCCTACCCACAATTAATACACAAGGATCTAGTCAAGTTACGTTACGTACATGATATTTTGGTTATACAGGAAACACATGAGGAAACATGAGCGTACATGAAAGAACATGAGAGTACATGAACGTACATGTAAGAACATGAGAGAACATGAGTGTACATGAATAACGTCGAAGCGAGGAATACATGATGTACATGAAAGACATGTCATAAAGTATCCGATGCTCCCGCTAAGGGGGATAACATCCCAAGAAGAGATCCGTATAGTACTAATCCGTGATGATAACGTGACAGCATCAAGTAAAAGTAATCTAGAGCGAGAATATAAATCGTGACAAGTATGAAACGATCAGAGAATGTACTCGCCTGTATCTGAATGTCCAATATGAAAAGTACTGCCCGAGGAGTGGTGTCTGGCTCCTAATCAGAGCAACACAAGTCACAACGAGTCCAGAATAGTAAAATGAAGTCCTACAATGCATTATACATGATTCTAAGTCAATCTAGGCCAAAGTCAACTCTTGGTCAACTTTGGTCAACCCTAGAAGTCAAACTAGGTCAACCAAGTCTAAACTCAACTATCTAGGTCTAACAAGTCATGCCAGGCTATAACAAGTCATGCTAGACAACACACCACATCTCAAGTACACACACCTATGCATATACAACACTATATATATATAGATATATACATTCATATATGGAATTAACACTATGCATTCTAGGCCAAATACTATATGTATACACATATAGACATACACCTCACAAGTATACATGTTTATATATTGTTCATAAAGCATTGCACACCACAAGGAGACATTCATATCTAAGGATGCAAAATATGTGCACAAGAGGGGAAGCATGTGTGTGTAGGCAAACAAGAGTGTGTGTCAACATGAAGTAGTGGAATGGCATGTGAAGTAATTACTTGTGTGTATGGGTATATGGCAGGCTTAATAGGATAGGGTGTCCTGTGTCATACAATTGTGTAAGTGTGTGTGTGTGTAAGAATGTGGCTGTGTGGATAACAGTGGACCAATAGTGAAGGGAAAGTTGTGTGTGTATAAAGTGTGTTATGATAGCAATGTGCATGTGATCTCAGGTATCTGAATAAGGGAAAAAAAACTCAGTTTTATGTTCTCAACTACAACCCAAGTTCTCAGATTACATAAGCATGAAAATCTCAGTTAAATAACATTTGAACTTTCAGTTTTTAACATTTGAACTCTGTTTAAACATTGTAATAGATCCTCAGTTTTTCATTCAATTCAAATCAACTAGTTTAACATATCAAAACTCAGGTTAACAGTCCATGAAGGTGAATAACAGGGCAATGTAGATAGGTTCAGAAATTAGTAAGTAATGTGCCAATGTGTAACAACATACACGTCAAAAAAGAAAGGAAAATCAGATCATCACATTCTCAGTTAAAGCAATAGGAGAAAAATCTCAGTTTTTATTTATAACTGAAACCTCAGTTCAATGGATACATGCCATTCTCAGGTATTACCAATTTCAGTCAAGTTCATTTACAAAACAACCCAAGTTCTCAGTTATTCAAAACTCCATCCTCAGGTTCACAAACAAGGTAAATCTCTGGTTTCAGGTCGTATGTTAAAGGTTATCAGGTTGTACAAACCAAAGACAGTGCAAAAGGAAATGTGTGTGTGTTGACTGTAAAATGTGTGATGTGTACTTGTGTGTATGTGCCTGTGGTGTGAGTGTCTAACATGTATAAGTCTCAGATTTCTATAGAACATGTAGGAATTAACTCAAATTAATCTCCAATTGATTGTCTAAGCTAACTCAAGGTTCAGTTAAACACACATCAGGCTTTGGTCATATAATCTCAGAAATTAACCTTCAGTCAACTGGTTCCAGAAAATAGGAACCTTATTCGATTTCCATAGCCAAACCAATCTTATACATATGAACCTATCTATGTAAATTTATAACTCAAACATGTTTATCATGTATTTACATCATAATTAATATTTAATCAACAAATTAAACATCATATAAACTCTGAAACTGAAAATAAACATGGTATCAGAAAATAAAATGAACACTGCCTCGTGGGGAGATGTCGAGCCCAAAAGGACACGACACAAGCAATCTCGTGTCTCGTGGTTATGTCTAGGAGTTCGTCTAGTGTAGGGTCACGTGTCCAACACCCTGAATCCCCGTGTCGAGTCGCACAGGCGTGTCCACGCACGTGTATCAGAGACTACAACTCGTGTACACAGACACAGTGCAAAACCAGTGCGCGCGCGATTTCTTCGCGCACACACATCGAGGTCGCATGAAACTTCATGGACATGGTGTCAGTGGGTGCCCCCAACTGTCCACGAAGTTTCATGGCACAACGTGCCGTGTCGTGTCCTGTGTCAACCCCGAGCAGCAGGGGAAAACTGTGGCAGCGCGCGGCCGTGTGCACGCGCGTGTCCAAGCCACCAAAATGACACAAAGCGACACGAAAACTATGACACAAGGACAGGAACCTATAAACAAGATCAAAATCAAACTTCCTATTCAAACACAATGAAATAAATCGATCGAAATGCCCTTTGAGGCATTTCGTCGAACACAGTGCCATAGGCACTGATACGTGTCCAGAAAGGACACGAAACCTCCGACACCAAGCTCGAAACTAATCCAAACCCTAGGGGGACCCTTAGGGCTTCCTATTCATGGAGACAAATCGAAATTTCATTAAGGAATGAGGAAGTTACCTATTCTTGAAATCTCAAGAAAAACCCCTTCTCTAGAGCTTTTCTCCTTGATGTCCCAATCCAACAAATCCTCAACAAATTGAGATGAAACTTCAATGACAGCAAGAATAGAGGTATTAGAAGTGTTTGCAACTGGTTTGAGGATTTTAGGAATTAAAATGGAATTATGGTGAATTTACTAGAGCAAGAACTCACCTCTTTCTTCTTGGATTCAAATTTTCTAAGGAGGGAGGCTAGCCCTAAGTTTGAGAGGGGTTTTATAGTGGGGGAAAGGGTAGGATGGCTGTCATTAGGTTAGGGTTAGGGTTTAGGATGAGGGGCTAAGGTTCCTCCAACAATTTCTAGCTAATCCAATGGCTCACAATTAAAGTAGCATCCTTTAACTTTTAGTCCAAAATATCTTTCTACAAAATATCTAGATATTTCACTAATGTAGTTTCTTTAATGAAACCATCTAACTTAGTCTCTAGGGTCATGATTAACAATCTAGATTAGGCTAACTTCTAGGTCAAGACTCAACAATTTAACTAACACATATTTAATTAATATAATTCACAAAATCACAAAAGTGTCAAAATGACTAAAATACCCCTAGGCTTAAAAGTAAAAATTTGAATTCCTAAATACATGATTAGGTCTCATTGGTCATGATTAGTCTTCTAGGTCATGTATGACTAATGTTACACTAGCAAAACACCAATTCACATTTCACTCAATTAAATAGTTTTAAATTAACTAAAAATTACCAAAAATTATATCATGACTAAAATCAATATTTTAATGATTTAAAATACAAAATTTCAAATTTACCCTTATTTTGGAAAAGTGGGTGTTACAAGTCTACCCCCCTTAAAAGAATTTCGTCCTCGAAATTAAGATGGTCGTACTTCTTCTAGAGTCTCGTCCCCAACAATCATGGTCTCAGAACTTACCTAAATCCTACAATTTAAAAGAATGACATACATGGTCATGGCATATGGTGGCAGTTGAAAGTCTCACCTAGGTATACTAGTCAAGCTAAACCAAAACGGTCATAGGGTATCAAAACATACAAGCAATCTGGGGTGCTAAACTGAAAAAGTTACAGAAACAACAAATCACCAAGGCTGTAAGGCGGTCTACCACCCTATATAAAACTGGTAAATATAAACAACAGAGAACCAGCTACAAGGGTCCCTACTCTAAAGCCAGGGCTATACTATCATTCCTAAGATAAAGGCCAAATCACAACTCATCAAATTATCATACTAAGAAAGAGTTTATAACTAATGAATTTCTACAAGGAATTAGGCTAGTCAACTAAAGTTATCCCTACTCCTAAGTTATCTGATGATGGAAAACATTTTTTTTTTTTTACAGAAGAGAAATGAAAGAGGTGATACTTTAAAAACCTTCAAGATATAATCTGATAATCACATGCGTCTGTCCAAAATCATGATACTCAGAATCCTCGCCACGCTAGTAAGCAAGGCTGCAATGAACGGTAGAGTCCATAACTAGGGTATGCATCTCTATGATCAAGTCGTCTGGAATCCTCGCTATGCCGACTAGTATAGCTGCGAGAAATTCCAATCTCTTGATCAAGATATGTACATCCGAAGTCAGGTCCCTATGTTCTTGCCACGCCGGCTAATATAGCTGCGGTAAATTCTAGGTTCCATAATAAAGTAGATGTTTTACCATCCCTGTTATTTCTGTCGACATATGTTATCAGAAGATATCGTAACTCGGGTCATAAAATTTATCTCAATAAGAAAATCAAATCAACAACGATCTATCAAAATCAAATACAAATTTCAAAGAGTAAGGGTAAACCAAAACAAGAGAAAAGGAATTCAAATTAGAAGTTCGGAATGAGATTCTCAAGGGGCATCCCAGGAATCTCTCAAGGAATTCTAACTGTGATTGAGTACCCCCAAAATATTCTACTCCTACTGCAGGCTGTAGTGATACTCTAGTTCGAATACCACTACATAAACTCGACCTGCATGGGCCACCACTAAAAACGTGTCACGACCCGCACCCTAGAGTAAGGGCACGAGAAGTGGGTACGTCCAGCCTACGCCGCAGTGTCGGCGGTAGAACGCTGTCCTAGGTCACAACATCTAACAATATATAATACCAGGCAGTTTATACTCCCCGAATGGGGGTGACATAGCAAAAGTATACTCAATCACAGCTAAGAAAGAAAGTACGATATGATATAGAACTCAAAAGTGAAGTACAGATAACCAGAAGAGTCTAGTGTCTAAGATAACATCTCAGAAAATATTCCAAGTACAAGTCTCAACTACAGAATACGAAAGAATATATACATCTCAAAACAACAACTGAAAGCCAAAAACAATGCTGAAAAGAAAGATAAAGCCTAGCTGACTAGCCTAGACTATGGGAGTAACATCCTGAACTGCAGCTGGGTCCTCCAGAGGAGCCAGGTCGCAGGTGTCGTCTAAGCCTGCTCCGTAATGGGTGGTGTAAAAGGGTCTCATCCTCATCCTCTGTAATATTTTCAACAGGTCCAGTCAGGACGGGAGCGAGCACAGTACATCTCATGCAGTTCATATCATGGCAGGAAATATAAAGCAGGCAATAGAATAAAATACATGAAACGCTGTAAGAAGATGTACATGAAACAGGAGAGATATTTGATAACCGAAAATATATACATGATAAGTAAGAACAGTAAGTGACTAGTGATTTAGAGTACTAGATGGCATGTAATTGGCTTAGGTTGAACATGATGTACATGAGTGAACATGTGGGACATCAGCCCATAAGACTGATGCGAACATGATAAAACATGAAAAGTAACAGAGTGAACATGATGGGTAAATCACATGACCATTTATACTCACCCCTACCCACAATTAATACACAAGGATCTAGTCAAGTTACGTTACGTACATGATATTTTGGTTATACAGGAAACACATGAGGAAACATGAGCGTACATGAAAGAACATGAGAGTACATGAACGTACATGTAAGAACATGAGAGAACATGAGTGTACATGAATAACGCCGAAGCGAGGAATACATGATGTACATGAAAGACATGTCATAAAGTATCCGATGCTCCCGCTAAGGGGGATAACATCCCAAGAAGAGATCCGTATAGTACTAATCCGTGATGATAACGTGACAGCATCAAGTAAAAGTAATCTAGAGCGAGAATATAAATCGTGACAAGTATGAAACGATCAGAGAATGTACTCGCCTGTATCTGAATGTCCAATATGAAAAGTACTGCCCGAGGAGTGGTGTCTGGCTCCTAATCAGAGCAACACAAGTCACAACGAGTCCAGAATAGTAAAATGAAGTCCTACAATGCATTATACATGATTCTAAGTCAATCTAGGCCAAAGTCAACTCTTGGTCAACTTTGGTCAACCCTAGAAGTCAAACTAGGTCAACCAAGTCTAAACTCAACTATCTAGGTCTAACAAGTCATGCCAGGCTATAACAAGTCATGCTAGACAACACACCACATCTCAAGTACACACACCTATGCATATACAACACTATATATATATAGATATATACATTCATATATGGAATTAACACTATGCATTCTAGGCCAAATACTATATGTATACACATATAGACATACACCTCACAAGTATACATGTTTATATATTGTTCATAAAGCATTGCACACCACAAGGAGACATTCATATCTAAGGATGCAAAATATGTGCACAAGAGGGGAAGCATGTGTGTGTAGGCAAACAAGAGTGTGTGTCAACATGAAGTAGTGGAATGGCATGTGAATTAATTACTTGTGTGTATGGGTATATGGCAGGCTTAATAGGATAGGGTGTCCTGTGTCATACAATTGTGTAAGTGTGTGTGTGTGTGTAAGAATGTGGCTGTGTGGATAACAGTGGACCAATAGTGAAGGAAAAGTTGTGTGTGTATAAAGTGTGTTATGATAGCAATGTGCATGTGATCTCAGGTATCTGAATAAGGGAAAAAAAACTCAGTTTTATGTTCTCAACTACAACCCAAGTTCTCAGATTACATAAGCATGAAAATCTCAGTTAAATAACATTTGAACTTTCAGTTTTTAACATTTGAACTCTGTTTAAACATTGTAATAGATCCTCAGTTTTTCATTCAATTCAAATCAACTAGTTTAACATATCAAAACTCAGGTTAACAGTCCATGAAGGTGAATAACAGGGCAATGTAGATAGGTTCAGAAATTAGTAAGTAATGTGCCAATGTGTAACAACATACACGTCAAAAAAGAAAGGAAAATCAGATCATCACATTCTCAGTTAAAGCAATAGGAGAAAAATCTCAGTTTTTATTTATAACTGAAACCTCAGTTCAATGGATACATGCCATTCTCAGGTATTACCAATTTCAGTCAAGTTCATTTACAAAACAACCCAAGTTCTCAGTTATTCAAAACTCCATCCTCAGGTTCACAAACAAGGTAAATCTCTGGTTTCAGGTCGTATGTTAAAGGTTATCAGGTTGTACAAACCAAAGACAGTACAAAAGGAAATGTGTGTGTGTTGACTGTAAAATGTGTGATGTGTACTTGTGTGTATGTGCCTGTGGTGTGAGTGTCTAACATGTATAAGTCTCAGATTTCTATAGAACATGTAGGAATTAACTCAAATTAATCTCCAATTGATTGTCTAAGCTAACTCAAGGTTCAGTTAAACACACATCAGGCTTTGGTCATATAATCTCAGAAATTAACCTTCAGTCAACTGGTTCCAGAAAATAGGAACCTTATTCGATTTCCATAGCCAAACCAATCTTATACATATGAACCTATCTATGTAAATTTATAACTCAAACATGTTTATCATGTATTTACATCATAATTAATATTTAATCAACAAATTAAACATCATATAAACTCTGAAACTGAAAATAAACATGGTATCAGAAAATGAAATGAACACTGCCTCGTGGGGAGATGTCGAGCCCAAAAGGACACGACACAAGCAATTTCGTGTCTCGTGGTTATGTCTAGGTGTTCGTCTAGTGTAGGGTCACGTGTCCAACACCCTGAATCCCCGTGTCGAGTCGCACAGGCGTGTCCACGCACGTGTATCAGAGACTACAACTCGTGTACACAGACACAGTGCAAAACCAGTGCGCGCGCGATTTCTTCGCGCACACACATCGAGGTCGCATGAAACTTCATGGACATGGTGTCAGTGGGTGCCCCCAACTGTCCACGAAGTTTCATGGCACAACGTGCCGTGTCGTGTCCTGTGTCAACCCCGAGCAGCAGGGGAAAACTGTGGCAGCGCGCGGCCGTGTGCACGCGTGTGTCCAAGCCACCAAAACGACACAAAGCGACACGAAAACTATGACACAAGGATAGGAACCTATAAACAAGATCAAAATCAAACTTCCTATTCAAACACAATGAAATAAATCGATCGAAATGCCCTTTGAGGCATTTCGTCGAACACAGTGCCATAGGCACTGATACGTGTCCAGAAAGGACACGAAACCTCCGACACCAAGCTCGAAACTAATCTAAAACCTAGGGGGACCCTTAGGGCTTCCTATTCATGGAGACAAATCGAAATTTCATTAAGGAATGAGGAAGTTACCTATTCTTGAAATCTCAAGAAAAACCCCTTCTCTAGAGCTTTTCTCCTTGATGTCCCAATCCAACAAATCCTCAACAAATTGAGATGAAACTTCAATGACAGCAAGAATAGAGGTATTAGAAGTGTTTGCAACTGGTTTGAGGATTTTAGGAATTAAAATGGAATTATGGTGAATTTACTAGAGCAAGAACTCACCTCTTTCTTCTTGGATTCAAATTTTCTAAGGAGGGAGGCTAGCCCTAAGTTTGAGAGGGGTTTTATAGTGGGGGAAAGGGTAGGATGGCTGTCATTAGGTTAGGGTTAGGGTTTAGGATGAGGGGCTAAGGTTCCTCCAACAATTTCTAGCTAATCCAATGGCTCACAATTAAAGTAGCATCCTTTAACTTTTAGTCCAAAATATCTTTCTACAAAATATCTAAATATTTCACTAATGTAGTTTCTTTAATGAAACCATCTAACTTAGTCTCTAGGGTCATGATTAACAATCTAGATTAGGCTAACTTCTAGGTCAAGACTCAACAATTTAACTAACACATATTTAATTAATATAATTCACAAAATCACAAAAGTGTCAAAATGACTAAAATACCCCTAGGCTTAAAAGTAGAAATTTGAATTCCTAAATACATGATTAGGTCTCATTGGTCATGATTAGTCTTCTAGGTCATGTATGACTAATGTTACACTAGCAAAACACCAATTCACATTTCACTCAATTAAATAGTTTTAAATTAACTAAAAATTACCAAAAATTATATCATGACTAAAATCAATATTTTAATGATTTAAAATACAAAATTTCAAATTTACCCTTATTTTGGAAAAGTGGATGTAACAGGATCGTCGGATCGTCGGATTGTCGCTCTGCCCCAGCTGCCTCAGAAATCTGCTGCTGCAACTCGCGACGCAGCTCGTAGAGCTGTCTGCACACATCCTGCGCTCGTGATGACACCTGCGATGCTGGAGACTATACACTGACAGAGGGGCCCGAGATGACTCCGAAGCCAAATAGGCGCCGTAGGATCCCGTACCGTAGTACGTACCCTTTTGAAGACCACCAACGGCGGTCATCCAGAGCTCGTCCGACGATGGAGCTGTAGGCGGCTGGAAGGAAGTACCAGCCCCTCCCTCTACTGGCGCACTAGCAGCAGCAGCCGCCTCCTCTTGTAGCAGAAAAAACTTGGCCTAGAATAATGTTTGCTAATGTATAAGTGTTTGCTAAAGTCTATATTGATATCTATTTTCCTATTTTCTAAATTATAGTAAATTAATATAAAGAATAGAATGTACATATGCCTGCGTCGCCCTCTCGTCAATGAACCCCAGCCCTCCGATGGGTGACCAGGAAGACGGTCACTATGTTCGGGTCCTTACTCTTTTTTACCTGTTAAAATATATTATCTATTATTAGTATTAAACATTCTATCGAACTATATAGAAAATGATGTCCGTCATAGGAAACGTACCAGACGACGAAAATGCTCCGTCATCAGAATAGAGCCACCACACCACTTACCGGCGCTCGACCGCGCCACCTTGGCCTTGTCAGACCGCTCCTGGTACCTGGCCTCGGCGAATCTAGCCTTCATCGTAGTCCACTGCTCTGGCGTGATCCAACCGTGGATCGGCTTTCCGGAGCGATCACGAGACTTCTGGTCGTGGATCGCATCACGGATGAGCTTGCCTGCGATGGCAGGAAATTGGGCCTCGATCCTCGCCGTCCGGTGTGGCGGATAGAAATAGGTCCTCTACAAGAAGTAAAATGGAAAAGTTGTATAATATACACGTTATTAAAATTTAAAAATAAACAATTTTTTTATTTTTAAATGGGCGAACCAAAAGGCCTTCCTATCTGCGGGAGCATCTGAGTAGTTAATCCAAGGCCCACCATAGTTCTGCCTCAGAAATACCCCCAGCTGTCTCTGTACTGCAGGAGGCCGATATCTATACAATAATAATTTTCATGAATATATATGTACATATAATCATTTGAGAAATATATATTAACTAATTAACTTACTTCGTAGGCCCGTCCGTCCAAATCTCCATATGCGTCTCGCCCGGGGGAGCGCATGGAGGGTCGCTCTCACCTCCTGCATGGACAGGATCAGTCTGATCGCCGTCCTCCATATGCTCGGCGTCGAATCCCCCCATGGAGCCGTCGGCAGGAGGAATGCTGGACGCGGGATCAGAAATGCTGGACACGGGATCAGGAATGCTAGATGCGGGATCAGGAACGCTGGACGACGAGGAAGGAGTCGCCAACCTGCTGGAACTGCCCTGTCCCGGTAATGGACCGGGAACAGAACGGTATAATGGCGTACTCGGAGATGAGAATGAGGGTACGGAATATCCATCCCCAGCCCGAGGCAGACGGGACTGCCTAATATAAAATCCTCCGCGTCGTCCAGATGGTCTAGTCATACCAGATAATAACATATGACAATAAAACAAAAATACATATTTATATGATAGACATCACAGATTTTTGAAAAATATCATAGTCACAAATAAAAGTGTCACTAAAGTATCACAGATTTATATGATAAAAGTGTCACTAAAGTGTCAAATATGATGATAAAACAAACGTACAGATTTAATCCTCTTCTAAAAATTTATCTAGTTCATTTAGCTCATCTTCTTCTTCTTCTTCTTCTTCTTCTTCTTCTTCTTCTTTTTCTTCTTCTTCTTCTTATTCTTCCTCCTCCTCTACATCTTCACTTTCATCTGCATCTTCCTCTTCAGATAATTCTACTTATTCTACACAATTAGATGTGTAATGAGGAACTTCCATCGTGTCCACTTCTATAATATTTGTTACAAGAGGTAGTTCATTCTCTTGATAAGCTATGTCGTCATCCTCAAAGGTATTTCTATCTTTGGTCTTGCATACTGCCCACCAGTCCGACCTTGTTGTTCTCCGTTGTGGATAACTTGTGAAGTACACGAGCTGAGCCTAACTTGATAGGACAAATGGTTCATAGGCTTGATATCGACCCCGATAGTTTATATCCACAAGACCATGCTTGTCTACTTTCCAACCTTGACCTTCAATTGGATCGAACCAATCACACCTGAATCGAACCAATCACACCTGAATAACACAATCTTAGCAGGCTCTATTCCATAACTATATGTTAGCTCCACGATCTCCCGTAGTACGCCATAGAAATCGTTGCCCGCATCAACATCTTTGTTGTTCGAAGATCTGATACACAAACAGCTACTTTTGGTGGAGTCGAGATCCATAAGGTTGTCTCTGATCGGGCAAGTTGTTGACTTGAACCTAAACTCATTAACACAGTAGCTTGGCCATATTTTTGCAGCATAAATTGGTCCCTTGGCTAGCGTTCTAATAGACTCATTCTCATGTCTTGCGTATGGACGATCGACCTAAATACCACAAAAAAAAAAATTAAGCTCATTCTCAATCAAGTGCATATATAGAAAGATAATTATAGAGTTCTCAAGTCTTACATATGCACTCAACTATGATAGAAAATAATGCCTCATTTCTTGTTCTAGTTCTTCTTCTGTTAAGTGTGGCCTACCTGACCTCACATCATCATTAAATATGCTAAAAACAACATCGTTCAATTAATGTAATAGTATAATAATCAACACTATTAAAATAATATAGACGTATTAATTACTTACCCCTCCAGTTCCTCTACTTCTTCCTCGTCGCAGTTCAGTTATACATACACCTGAGCATCCCTTAGCTCATCATCGTTCAGATATCTCTTCTTTATTTTACCCGATGGCTTTCCTGGAGCATTAAATACCTTCAGTATTGTATCATTACATTCATGATCTCCGTCGTCATTTCTAGAAGCTCTCGTTCTATTAGTTGCAACATGAGGCTTGAAATACATCGAACAAAAGTTTGTAATCTTCTCGAGAACATAGGCTTCACAAATAGACTCGACCCATGCCTTATTTTTCACCTTTCTTTTTAGGTGATTCAAATATCGCTCGAACGGGTACATCCATCGATATTCGACGGGTCCACCAATACGTGCCTCATAGGATAGATGAATCGACAAGTGCTCCATAGAGTCGAAGAATCCAGGAGGAAACACCCTCTCTAGCTTGCACATTGTTACCGCAATGTCCTTCTCTTGCTTTTCTAGACGATCAACGAACAATTTCTTAGAACAAAGATCCCTGAAGAATATGCTAAGCTCCGTCAATGGATCCCAAACTGCCTGCGGTAAGAATTACCGAAATGCAATCGAAATTAACCTCTCCATGAATACGTGACAGTCGTGGCTCTTCACACTCGTCAATTTATTTTTCTTCGGATCGACACATCTTCTCAGATTTGACACATATCCGTCTAGAAATTTTAGGCCCTAGATCCACCGACAAAGTCTCACTTTATTCTCCTTGTCCAGCGAGAAAATTGACTTCGGCAGGAACTGTTTTCCATTCTGCTCTATCAAATGCAACACAGGGCGTTTGCATATTTCTTCTAAGTCCAACCTGGCCTTGGGATTGTCTTTCATTTTTCCCTGTACGTCCATCACAGTATTAATTATGTTATCAAACACATTCTTCTCAATATGCATGACATCAAGATTATGTCTGATCAGATTGGTACTCCAGTATGGCAGATCCCAGAATATGCTCCTCTTTGTCCAGTTATGATCTCTACCAAATCCATCACACTTGTACCCAGTTGTAGGATCTTCGATAGCACTTGGAAAATCTCTAACCTCCTCCCATATCGTGGCTCCGCACCACCTTGGCGGTGGATCACCCTTCTCTATAACGCAGGCACTGAATGCATTCATGTTCCTTCTGAACGGATGACCTTTTGGCAGAAATTGCCGATGATAATCAAAGAAGCATGGTTTTCCTTCGTATTTCAAGCGGAAAGCCTTACTACGGTCCATACAATACGGACATGAGAGACGGCCATGAGTGCTCATTCAGATAATATTCCATAGGCCAGAAAGTCGTTGATGGTCGACATAAGGGTTACCTTCATCTGAAAATTCTGCTTCCTGGAAACATCGTACGTGTTAGCGCCTACTTCCCATAACTGATTCAACTCATCTATCAAAGACTGTAAGTACACATCAATGTTTTGGGATTGTTCGGACCAGGAATTATAATGGTTAGAAACATGTACTGAGTCTTCATGTACATCCAAGGCGGTAGGTTATACAGAGTGACAATCACAGGCCAGCACGAATATTGGGATCCCGAAAGACCAAAAGGAGTAAAACCATCAGAAGATAGCCCCAACCTGACATTACACGGATCTGAAGCAAAATTAGGATACACTCGATCAAAGTGCTTCCACGCTTCTCCATCGGATGGGTGATCCAACACTCCTTCAATCTGTTCTCGTATGTGCCAACTCATATTTTCGGCAGTCTCTTTCACCATAAATAATCTTTGCAACCGCGGCGTTAAAGACAAGTAGTGCATTGAATCGGTCGGTCTTCTTGTACCGGTAGACCTTCCTGTACTAGTTGTCTTATAGCGATCAGCACCGCAAAATCTGCACACATTTGCGTCCTTGTCGTCTTTGTAGTACAGCATGCACCCATTGCGACAAGAATCGATTTTCTCGTATCTCATCCAGAGCGATCTCACCATCCTCTTAGACCGATAGAAGTCTTTAGGTAACTTAGCACCCGCCGGCAAGATCTCTATAATCAACTCCAACACTCGGTTGTAGCATTCTTGCGACATGTTAAAATCTTACTTAATGCTCAATAGTCTTGTAACCACCTCCAATGGTGAATGATCCTCACAACCAGGATACAATGGAGTCCTTGTATTCTCCAGCAACTCCATGAACTTTACAGCATCGACATTCGGTGCCTCCTCAGCTGCATCATGAACGAAACTAGGCCCCGTAGCGGCGAAAGCCATGTTCACGTACCCGTCGTCGTATGCATGATTATCTGAAACAAAATTAGGTCCCGCATGCATATACGGCTCAACATAAGGCTCCGGCTATGATGCTAAAGACACAAGTTCTCCGTGTGCGGTCCACTGATAGTAATTAGGCGTGCAATCCCTCGAGTATAAATGATATGTCACTTCCACTTCTGGATAATATTTCACGTTATGACATTTCACACATGGACACTTAATTTTGGTGACGTCCATGTACTGAGGGAACGCCTTAGCAAACTGCAGGAACTGCTCTACTCCCGCTATGTATTCATCCCGCACACCACACATATCATCAGGATGACGATTGTACATCCATGAACGATTCCGCAAGTAGTAATTCATATCCATTTGGAAATAATTCTGCAAAGATGGACACACATTATGCAATAGGCACAAAATCGTATATTATGTCTTATTATGGGACACACATTAGTAGCGGACAGTTACTAATAACCATGCTATATCGCACATAAGTTCTTGTGCATCCAACGTGTACACATACGCTATCGATTCTTACTGATGCCAATCTTATTCAGACACACTAGATTCGTTTCGATATCGCCAGGGTCAAGTTAAAAATTGTCTTAATTAATATCAATTTTCAAGACTTAAATATAATGTCACCTACAACCGATATCTAATACCCCATGAATATAATGTCACCTACAACCGATATCTCATTCAGACACACTAGATTCGTTTCGATATCGCTAGACCATATATATATATAATGTCACCTACAACCGATATCTAAGACCCCATGACAAAGTCAAAGACATTATTGACAAGACTTGTATATAATATCAACCAATATCCTAAGATACTACTTAGAATCCTAGGATACTATCTTAACTCTAACATATTAACTGGCTAACTTAGGATACTAAACGTATCCTCTAACATCTTATGTATCCTAGATATCCTAACATCTATCTCTAACACATATATATAGGAACTAGCCACTGTCGCTGCCTATTGCAGCTGCTACTGCTGCAATAGCTGCCTAGCCGCTGCCGCAGGTGCACCTTGCATGCTGCTACCCTGCTGCCATGTACTGCAGCTGCCACTGTAGCTACTTGTAGCTGCTGCTGCTCCATCCTGCAGCCATTATGCTATGATCCCCCCTTCTATCACACATACTGACAAAACACATAACACACTTAACTCTCTCACTTCTCACTAACAAAACACACATACAAACTAACACCACTCTCAAGCACACTCACAAGTGCACTACCACCTCAAGGTACTACCAACACACACACCAATATATATATATATATATATATATATATATATATATATATATATATATATATATATATATACAATAACCCCCAAATCAGTCCACATATATAATATATACCAAAATCATGTATCCACCTACAAAAGTGACTTGTAGGCCAAAAATACATTGATACTAACACATGTATTCAAATGAAAACTACTTGGGACACCCTAACCAAGGCTAATATATTCTCTAACATATACAAATCTGAAATTAGAAGACAAAATAGCCTATTGGGCATAAACCCATCCTAGCCACTCTCGGAATTTCTCCATGGGTGATATCAAACCCATCCTAACTTCCTAATGAGGACTCAAAAGAGCCTCAAAATCGAACCTATGGATTCAAAACACACACAATAGCTGTGTGTGTGTCTGTATGTGTCTGTACGTGTGTGTGGGTCCATGTGTCCGTGTGTGTGTGTGTGTGTCCGTGTGTCCGTGTGTGTGTCTGTATGTGTGGGGGGGAGAGAAGGAGGAGGAGGAGGAGGAGTGTTAGGGTTTATCGGAGAGAAGGAGGAGCAGCTCGAATTGGAGGAGGAGCAGCTCGACGGAGGGGGGGTTGGAGTCGCCGGGGGAGGAGGGAGTCGCCGAGAGCTCGAGGGAAAACAAAAAATATGAAATTTTCGAGTGAGGGGGAAAAATGAGTTCTGTGCCCTAAGTAAAAAAATTAGCGACGTCAACAGTTGACGTCGCTAAACGTCGTAACCTTTTAATATATGGCAACATATTTTAATAATATGTCGCTGAACGTCGCTATTCCGCGACGTAATTTATCTACTGTCGCGGAACGTCGCTATTCAGCGACGATTTGCGATATCAAAAGAAAGGTGGTTATATATCATATTTAGCGACGGTATTTTGTTCCGTCGCTAAACAACGTCGCTAATATAGCATATTTTAGTAGTGTATTTTTGCTTTCCTTTTCTGCACCAACCAAACACTGGAAAGGAAATCAAATGGTCTACCCTAGGTGGTTTTCTTGTTTTACCAAACAACGAAAAGAAAATGTGACAGGAATTCTACTTTTCCATTGCCATGGAAAGTACAAGGGAATCAATTTCCCTTCCATGAACCAAACGAGGCCTTAGGGAAAAAGAAAAAGGTAAGGGTGTATAATTCCACCTTGATTACAAATGTGTATATCTACTCTAAAATTGCATCTATGTATTTATAAGTATACCCCATTCGTGTATATGCATATATACACCCAAAAATATACACACATATGCATATACTCTCTCTCTCTCTCTCTCTCTCTCTCTATATATATATATATATATATATATATATACCATGGTAATTCTTTTATCTATCTATACTAGTGGCAAGACAATTAGGATAGGTCTTATATGGATATTTGACTAATAATTAATCTTAAATAGGAATACTAGCAATCAATTAAATATAAGAGGAGGGGGTTTACAACTAGGTATTCGGTGTTTATATATTGGGTGTTCGGGGTGTGTCATGAGAGCCCATGAATTTGGGTTAGATGTTGGGTTAAATTGGGTTAGGTTTGGACTTAGTGTGATCATAACTATAAAATTTAGATCAATTATGATCATTGATGAAATAATAGTATACGGAAGCTCAATTAGATGGCACGCAAGTGGTATATGCGTAGTATGCTCAAAATAGGTCAAAATTATATATTGGGTCGATTAGGTTTGATCGATATCAAGCCCTGAAATTAAATTGGAAGTTGGGTCAAGTTTTACGGTAGATAGTCCAATAGCCTAATTTGACTAAAAAGTTGTGCGATGTAAATATAATGCAAGGGAATAAGTTTGAGTGGGACATGATATATCAAAAAGAAGATAATCTTGTCTACTGCAAAACTCATGAAGGAAGTTCCGAGAGATTGTCATTCTTGGCGCTCCAAAAATTAAAGTCACAAAAAGTTACAATTAATGATAAAAAGCTCTTTATAATAAAATATTCATTGAAAATAATTCATTAAAAAAAATTAAAAGAGCCCTAAAATCCAGGGGGCTTACAGCAGTTAGTTACTTTCCATTAGTTGGCTTTCTGTTAAAGTATGGGTATAAATAAGAAGAGTCTGTAACCATTTGTTTTAGACAATTGATTGCAATTTTCTTGATTACAGAAATAAAGACTACAAGTTCTTTTTCATCTTTTTGTGCATTGTCAATTGTGTAGAATTCTGACATTAGAGAGCTCGAGCATGGCTTCACATGCTCGACCACCCTCCTTTTCTAATCCAAATGGAAGAGGAGCTAACAATTTGGTATCGGAGCGCCAACCATTGGAGCCGGTACGTGAGTCCAGTGCAGAGAATGGACAGAGCAGCCATGGCTCTACATGAGGATCTCAAGGGAGTCCACCGATTGTTGATGGGGAAAGGAGAATCCAAGCCATGGAAGGTTCAATCAAAACCCTAAGTTCTCAATTTGAAAAGTTTATGAAGGAGATGTCTAGGTCAAGAAGAGGGTTTGAGTACCCCCAATTTTCTTCCAATTTCCCTCAAAATACATTGGGAACAACTATAACAAGTGTAACAAAACCCAGAAAGACTTATCAGCATGAATGAAAAATGGTTCAAGGGACATAAATGCAAAGAGAGGAAGCTATACATGTTGGTGGCTGATGAGGACAATTCAAATCAAGATAAAAATGACACAGAAGACTCAGTTTTAGAAGGGGAGGAAGCTGCTTTTGCTATATCCCTGCAAGCCTTATCAGGAAATTTGCATCACTCTACTATGAGACTAAGCGACACTCTACACAATAAACCAGTGATCATCATGGTGGACTCTGGATCCACCCATAGTTTCATTGACACCAAATTTAGTAAGAGATTGAATTTACCCCTTAGTGAGAATAAGGCCTTTGAAGTATTAGTAGCTAATGGTGAAAAACTAATTAGCAGAGGGTTGCACAGAGGAGTGATAATTGAATGTCAGGGAAAGAAGATCACAACCAACCTACTTCAATTGCATATCACAGGGTGCCATATTATTTTAGGGTCAAATTGGTTGAGTACCTTGGGGGACATAATATGGAATTTCCAGGAACTGTATATGAAGTTTACAGTTCAGGGAGTGGTCCAACAGTTTAATGGGATCAAAAGTGACAACAGTCGGTTGATGGAACCTGTTAACAAAGATTTAAGGCAGAAGGCTCAAGTCTTTGTTCTTCAATTATGTTCACAAGTCTTGACTACAGAAGACTCAAGTAAACAGTGAGGAATTAGTGGCACTACTAGAAAGGTATGACTCTGTATTTGAGGAGCCAACTGACCTACCTACCAAAAGAAGTTATGACCACCCCATTCCTTTAGTGCCAGGTGCATTGCTTGTGTGCAGTAGGCCTTATAGGCACCCATACATTCATAAAAATGAAATAGAAAAGCAAGTTTGGGAGATGCTTAACACTGGTATCATCAGACCAAGTAATAGTTGTTATTCTTCTCCAGTTATCTTAGTTAAAAAAGGAGATGGGGTTGGAGAATGTATATTGATTACAGAGCATAAAATCAAAATACTATTAAGGATAAGTTTCCTATCCCTTTCATTGAGGAGCTATTTGATGAATTGTATGGGGCTACAATCTTTACTAAACTAGAGTTGAGGGCTGGATATTACCAAGTGGGAATAATGAAAGAAGATATATTCAATACTACCTTTAGAACTCATGAAGGGCACTATAAGTTCTTAGTAATGCCCTTTGGCCTTACAAATGCTCCCTCAACTTTCCAAGCCATGATGAATGATGTATTTAGGCCATTTTTGAGGAGGTTTCTCCTAGTATTTGTCAACCCCTTGACCAAATTTTTTGAATTTATTAAATTATACCCATTTGTATTTTAACTCATGGATATATTTGTTATATTTTGTTCTACAATAAATATATAGAGAATTATTATGGTAGAAGGGGTTTGTAAACCCAGAAGGTTTGAGGGGCTTATTTAAAATTTTCCCAAATTCAAGCTTCTCAAACGGCCTAAAATAGCAGATAGACTCGAATATTGGATTCGAGTTCCTTCCCTTATCTTTCAGAAATTCAAAGTTCCATCAAAACACAATTTCGATCCTATCCCAAAGTAGCTTATATAAAGGATCAAGCAATTTCTTCTTCCCATGCCATCGGTTGTAAACCCTAGAAGCTGAGTCGCCTCCCCATTCTTTTTCCAGTCCAGATCAACCTCGAGGGTCTGAGAAGAGGAGTATAATCGAAATCTAGTAGGGTTGTGTGTTCGGGGTGTGTCATGAGAGCCCATGAATTTGGGTTAGATGTTGGGTTAGATTGGGTTAGGTTTGGACTTAGTGTGATCATAACTATAAATTTAGATCAATTATGATCATTGATGAAATAATAGTATACGGAAGCTCAATTGGATGGCACGCAAGTGGTATATGCGTAGTATACTCAAAATAGGTCAAAATTATATATTGGGTCGATTAGGTTTGATCGATATCAAGCCCTGAAATTAAATTGGAAATTGGGTCAAGTTTTACGGTAGATAGTCCAATGGCCTAATTTGACTTAAAAGTTGTGCGATGTAAATATAATGCAAGGGAATAAGTTTGAATGGGACATGATATATCAAAAAGAAGATAATCTTGTCTACTGCAAAACTCATGAAGGAAGTTCCGAGAGATTGTCATTCTTGGCGCTCCAAAAATTAAAGTCACAAAAAGTTACATTTAATGATAAAAAAACTCTTTATAATAAAATATTCATTAAAAATAATTAATTAAAAAATATTAAAAGAGCCCTAAAATCCAGGGGGCTTACAGCAGTTAGTTACTTTCCATTAGTTGGCTTTCTATTAAAGTATGGGTATAAATAAGAAGAGTCTGTAACCATTTGTTTAGACAATTGATTGCAATTTTCTTGATTACAGAAATAAAGACTACAAGTTCTTTTTTATCTTCTTGCGCATTGTCAATTGTGTAGAATTCTGACATTAGAGAGCTCGAGCATGGCTTCACATGCTCGACCACCCTCTTTTTCTAATCCAAATGGAAGAGGAGCTAACAATTTGGTATCGGAGCACCAACCATTGGAGCCGATACGTGAGTCCAGTGCAGAGAATGGACAGAGCAGCCATGGCTCCACATGAGGATCTCAAGGGAGTCCACCGATTGTTGATGGGGAAAGAAGAATCCAAGCCATGGAAGGTTCAATCAAAACCCTAAGTTCTCAATTTGAAAAGTTTATGGAGGAGATATCTAGGTCAAGAAGAGGGTTTGAGTACCCCCAATTTTCTTCCAATTTCCCTCAAAATACATTGGGAACAACTATAACAAGTGTGACAGAACCCAGAAAAAGTTATCAGCATGAATGAAAAATGGTTCAAGGGACATAAATGCAAAGAGAGGAAGCTATAGATGTTGGCGGTTGATGAGGACAATTCAAATCAAGATAAAAATGACACAGAAGACTCAGTTTTAGAAGGGGAGGAAGCTGCTTTTGCTATATCCCTGCAAGCCTTATCAGGAAATTTGCATCACTCTACTATGAGACTAAGCGACACTCTACACAATAAACCAGTGATCATCATGGTGGACTCTGGATCCACCCATAGTTTCATTAACACCAAATTTAGTAAGAGATTGAATTTACCCCTTAGTGAGAATAAGGCCTTTGAAGTATTAGTAGCTAATGGTGAAAAACTAATGAGCAGAGGGTTGCACAGAGGAGTGATAATTGAATGTCAGGGAAAGAAGATCACAACCAACCTACTTCAATTGTATATCACAGGGTACCATAATATTTTAGGGGCAAATTGGTTGAGTACCTTGGGGGACATAATATGGAATTTCCAGGAACTGTATATGAAGTTTACAGTTCAGGGAGTGGTCCAACAGTTTAATGGGATCAAAAGTGACAACAGTCGGTTGATGGAACCTGTTAACAAAGATTTAAGGCAGAAGGCTCAAGTCTTTGTTCTTCAATTATGTTCACAAGTCTTGACTACAGAAGACTCAAGTAAACGGTGAGGAATTAGTTGCACTACTAGAAAGGTATGACTCTGTATTTGAGGAGCCAACTGACCTACCTACCAAAAGAAGTTATGACCACCCCATTCCTTTAGTGCCAGGTGCATTGCCTGTGTGCAGTAGGCCTTATAGGCACCCATACATTCATAAAAATGAAATAGAAAAGCAAGTTTAGAAGATGCTTAACACTGGTATCATAAGACCAAGTAATAGCTGTTATTCTTCTCCAGTTATCTTAGTTAAAAAAGGAGATTGGGTTAGAGAATGTACATTGATTACAGAGCATAAAATCAAAATACTATTAAGGATAAGTTTCCTATCCCTTTCATTGAGGAGCTATTTGATGAATTGTATGGGGCTACAATCTTTACTAAACTAGAGTTGAGGGCTGGATATTACCAAGTGGGAATAATGAAAGAAGATATATTCAATACTACCTTTAGAACTCATGAAGGGCACTATAAGTTCTTAGTAATGCCCTTTGGCCTTACAAATGCTCCCTCAACTTTCCAAGCCATGATGAATGATGTATTTAGGCCATTTTTGAGGAGGTTTCTCCTAGTATTTGTCAACCCCTTGACCAAATTTTTCAAATTTATTAAATTATACCCATTTGTATTTTGACTCATGGATATATTTGTTATATTTTATTCTACAATAAATATATAGAGGATTATTATGGTAGAAGGGGTTTGTAAACCCAGAAGGTTTGAGGGGCTTATTTAAAATTTTCCCAAATTCAAGCTTCTCAAACGGCCTAAAATAGCAGATAGACTCGAATATTGGATTCGAGTTCCTTTCCTTATCTTTCAGAAATTCAAAGTTCTATCAAAACACGATTTCGATCCTATCCCAAAGTAGCTTATATAAAGGATCAAGCAATTTCTTCTTCCCATGCCATCGGTTGTAAACCCTATAAGCTGAGCCGCCTCCCCATTCTTTTTCCAGTCCAGATCAACCTCGAGGGTCTGAGAAGAGGAGTATAATCGAAATCTTTGACAGGTAAACTTTTTCCCCCGACTCCCAGATTCCTCAAGTTTTATCATGTTTTAATAAGTACTCTAGGTGTTCTTGACAATTCCCAAGAGAGAGTGTATCAGGGAAACCCAAGTGTCCACTGCCTCCTTTCTTCCACATTAGCTAACCTGTAATAGAAAGTTGGAAAGACCCTTTTTCATTGTCCATATTCCAGTTTCAGTAACAGAACATGTCACAGGGAGTACACATGTATCATAGTGGAATCATGTGTAGTGGCTTTAGGAATAATAGGTTTCCAATTCATGTGAGTGTAGACAACAGAGATGACATAATAGACATATAGTAAGGGTGTTCAGGAATCAGCCAACAGGGAATGGTTCCATACCAGGAATAGCTTCAATTGATCATATTAATCAAGTATCAGACAGATACTTAATACAGGTGTAAGATTGGTCAACCCATAAAATAGGTAATAGAGTAGGACAATTGATATCGACTGATATCCTTAAAGTTTAGTCTTGCATATCTCTTTAATGTATGTTCCATGCTAGAGTACAGATGACTAAGTATCTGTCCCCTTGAACATATGTATAGCCCAAATTCTGAATGAAAGTTCTATCCATATCACTACATATGCATCATTAATTTGGTTCTTTGATACATTAAGTGTCCAGTCCTTGTTTATAATGGTCCTACTTACATATGTATAACACTTTCAATCCCATTGTGATATGGTACCAGTTTAGGGGTTAAATGGATTCTGTACCAGTCTATATGAATACCATTGTAATTTTAAGTCAGACTTTGAACTCTCGAGTTCAGTGATTGTTAAGGGATTTACTCATGTCCTGTCCAATACCAACATTTGTGTACAGTCCAATTCACTATGTGTTCTGTCCACAGAACACTACTGTTCTGTTCCATGCATTCACTAATCAGTCCTTATGATTAATGTTAAGTTTACTGTATTTGTTAGCATAGGCCATTACTACAAATGTTTAGTTCCCCACTTATTAGTGTTCTTTACTGCATTCTCTATATTCATTCCAGTTCCTTTTTGAATAGTCAATTGAATACCTTGTGAGTGTTCTGTCCTTTATATTTTTTAGGTTCAGTCATTCTGAATGATCATGCCATCGTATTAGTTCAGTTCCCCCTGAACCATTGTTTCAGTCCTAATGTTAAGAATCAGATATTACTTTGTATCAATTCCTAATGTGTTGCTTATTTTTCAAATATGGTTCAGTCCATTCTGGACAATAGTGCAATCAGTTGCCTACTTGTTTGGTAGCAGTAATGGAGGACGGTGAATGGCTTTTTGTATCAGTCAATACTATTGTTCAGTGCTAAACCTAATGCAGTTTATCATTTCTTGTTAGGGATCAATCCCTTACTTAATTTTTAAAGTTCAGATTAACACTGTCTAGCCATATATAAGTCCTATCCTGCTTACTTTTTAGTTCAGTTCACTGCATTAGTGGTTCAGTCCATTAACCATTTTGTTAGTTCATCATTATATATGGTACAGTCCAGTTCTTTTTAATTCAGTCCTCCATGTTGTTTTTTACCAGTTTACTTGTTATTGCATCAGTCTCCTTAGGAGTAAACCTTTAGTATCATTCAAGATATCCTTGTTCCAGTCCCTTTGTAGTCCAGGTTGTATTAGAGATGGTTCAGTCCCCTGTTGTTTAGTTGCAGTCCCAACTGTCGTAGTGTTCAGTCTAATCTTGTTGTGTATCAGTTTACACTGATATCTTGCTCAGTCCCTGTACCTTGTATTCTCAGTCCTACTTTTCATCCTCACCTTTAATTACCAGTTATTTTCACTCCATCTAACTTTTCATTCTTGCATTTATCTTTCCTCCAGTCGAAGCCCTACATTGTATGATTTAGTCCCATATATTCTTGAGTGTTAGTCCATATTACCATGTGCAGGTGCTAGTATAGATGGGTTTTAGTTTAGAGTACAGGATTTGTGAGGTATCCTAAAATAGGACTTGGGATTTCAGACGGGAGATATAAGAAATGACCAAGAAACCTTATGAACTAAATAGATAAGCTAGTTTGTACTCTTAAACATTGTGTATTGATTCCATAAAATTCATAAACAGGTTACTTAGATCTCCATACGGGTTATAATCCGTAACAGCAGCTCAGGACCACAGACAAGTATACTTTGCCTCCCTCTACAGTTTTATTTACATGCTTTGTATTTTATTTCCTAGTTTTGATTTGTTCATAGATATATGCTTTTTGTATTATTTTCTGTCGAGTTGTTTTCATTGCATATTGTCGTGTTCATGTTTGGTCTTGTGATTTATACTTGGAGTCTCTTATCAGTACCTTGCTTGAGTCGTGTCATGGAACGAGTGCATGTAGTGAATTGCTATAGTCTTAATTATCGTTTTACACAACCAGAGAGTCCACACTCGGGACGAGGGTTGATCAGTGCACCAGAGAGTCCACACTCGAGACGAGGGTGTTTGTCGTGTTCATTGGCACCAGAGAGTCCACACTCCGGACGAGGGTTGACCAATTGCACCAGAGAGTCCACACACGGGACGAGGGTGTTTCGCCGTGAGCCAACCAGAGAGTCCACAATCGGGACGAGGGTTAGTGCTTAGTTCAAACCCGTGAGTCCACACTCGGGATGAGGGTTTGGTTCTTCTATTGATCTCGTGTTCATTGTTCATTCGACAGTTCATTTATGCATAGTTGTCCTAGTGTTCGTGTTCGTATTTGTGTTCGTAGTCATTTGTCGTGTTCTTGTTTTTCTTGTTTATTTTCTTGCACATGATAAAATTGCTAGATAGGCATGTATATAATGTATCTTGTTATGTCCTCTAAGGACCTGATGATCTCTTCAAGTTAGTCGAGTTTGAGTCAGGAGCAGACGAGAGGTTTTTAGACCGCAGTGCTTGCAGTTGAGGTCGCCTTGATTAGCAGGTTGTATTCAGTTAGTGTATTTCATGTACTTTTCTCTTTCCATCTATTGGTAGTAGATTTGTGTCCATCGGACGTGACATTGATTCCTGGAAACATTCAGTTATATTCATATTTGTTCAACTTCATGTCTTACTCATGGATCTTGGTTATGACTTGATTATTCTGTGGATGAGAATAAATTACCATGAGATTCTAGTTTGCCATGACTTGTGTATATTAGACAGCGTACTACTGCCGACACTACGGCTTAGGCTGGGCTTGGACACGTTTTGTATCCAAAAAACGGGTGCGGGTCGTGTCAAGTTTTTTGGTGGCTCATGTAGGTCCACGTTAATCACTTCGGTTACGTCAATGTACCGTCGTGAGCCTGCGAATAGGAATAGACACTTAGGATCTCATCCACATGTCTTGACTCATTATTGGTCTCTAATCCTTAATTTTATTGAATCCTTGACTTGCATCCTGCTTGGAATTTTTCAACGGCTAAAATGTTTGCTCTTGTTACAGTTAAGATGAACTCTCAAGATAGGAACAACGCTGCACTGAACACTCCACCGGCTACAGGAGGTTTATTCACGTACATGACTCCACCAACACAAGGAGGCCAGCTCACTCATATGGGCAATCAGCCACAGCTTTCGAGATTCCGCAGAGACGACCTTCCACCACCTCTGCAGTTTCCTCTACGGACTCCACCACCAGCA
This sequence comes from Iris pallida, assembly GCA_029216955.1. Lineage (NCBI taxonomy): Eukaryota > Viridiplantae > Streptophyta > Magnoliopsida > Asparagales > Iridaceae > Iris > Iris pallida. Next base: position 14,711,605 of record JANAVB010035420.1, read on the forward strand.
CCCGTTCTGCCACCAGCATCTGTCCCACCGCCAGGAGTTCCACGTCCAGTACCAATCATGCACCCAGCACCAGCGATGTATCCAATATTTGCCATGCACTCACCACCGGCAGTGTATCCAGTCCCGACGATGCATCCAGCACCTATTCTGCCTCCGCCACCAGCACTGGACAATGTCACACTCCTGGGGATCTTCCAGAAGCAAGCCAACATGTTCTGTGACACTTTGAGAGAGGCTCTTCAGATTAGAGATGCTCCGCGACAGCGTCCTGGAACTTCCAAGAACTTTATGGACCTCAGGCCCAGGAAATTCCATAGGACGGAGGGGATTCTCTACGCTGACGAGTGGTTGGAGAACGTTGAACGATACCTGAAGGTAGCCCGGGTCCCAGAAGATTTGAAGATCGAGTCAGCTAGTGGACAGCTTTTCGACATCGCGTGAACATGGTACCAAGGCGAGCCCCGATTTTCTGCTCCAGACGTGACTTAGGAGAAATTTAAGCGACTATTCAAGAAGAAATTCTATCCGTACGTAGCACGAGAGGCGTTGATGAGACAGTTCGAGTACCAAGAGCAGGGCAACCACACCATCGACGAGTACACATCAGAGTTTTCTTGCCTCAGCCATTTTGTCGAGAACTTGGTCAGCACCCCTGAATACAAGGTACGACGATTCAGAAAGGGACTATCTTACGAGATTCGACTATCCATCGCCACCAGTCGAGCCGCCACTTACGAGGAGATTCTAGAGGTCGCCCAAGCTGTAGAAGAAGAGCTGAGTCACAAGCGAAAGAGGAATCGAGACGCTTTCGGAGAAGGCAACAACCAACCAGCACCACCAAAATGCCCCAACATCCCAGAGAAGACCACAACACAACAGCATCATCAGCAACCATGAGCGGCCCCACAACAAGTCCAAGATGTTCCCACCTGCCAGTATTGCAAGAAGAGAGGCCACATCCAGAAAGACTGTCGAAGATGGTTAAGGTTGTGCTATACTTGTGGATCCAACCAGCATCTATCTCGAGATTGCCCAAAGAAGAACGCGACTGCACCACCACTACCAGCCGTACAGGAAGGACAAGCTCATGCCATAATCGCGGAGGATGCAACAATACCACAGGGAGCAGCTGGTAAAAAATTTAGTAGATATCGGCAGAAGTATAGATAGGCCTATTTTAGACTTTGATTTAAGAGTAATTGAATTTCTTTATATAGAAGTTTGTACTAGACAATTCATTCTAGTAGACCACGGCTCATTAAATTTCGAGGACGAATTGTTTAATGGGGGGTAGAGTTGTCAACCCCTTGACCAAATTTTTTAAATTTATTAAATTATACCCATTTGTATTTTGACTCATGGATATATTTGTTATATTTTGTTTTACAATAATATATAGAGGATTATTATGGTAGAAGGGGTTTGTAAACCAAGAAGGTTTGAGGGGCATATTTAAAATTTTTCTAAATTCAAACTTCTCAAACGGCCTAAAATAGCAGATAGACTTGAATATTGGATTCGAGTTCCTTCCCTTATCTTTCAGAAATTCAAAGTTCTATCAAAACACGATTTCGATCCTATCCCAAAGTAGGTTATATAAAGGATCAAGCAATTTCTTCTTCCCATGCCATCGGTTGTAAACACTAGAAGCTGAGCCGCCTCCCCGTTCTTCTTCCAGTCCAGATCAACCTCGAGGGTCTGAGAAGAGGAGTATAATCGAAATCTTTGACAGGTAAACTTTCTCCCCTGACTCCCAGATTCCTCAAGTTTTATCAAGTTCTAATAAGTACTCTAGGTGTTCTTGACAATTCCCAAGAGAGATAGTGTATCAGGGAAACCCAAGTGTCTACTGCCTCCTTTCTCCCAAATTATCTAACCTGTAATAGGAAGTTGGAAAGACCCTTTTTCATTATCCACATTCCAGTTCATCTTCAGTAACAGAACATGTCACAGGGAGTGCATATGTATCATAGTGGAATCATGTGTAGTGGCTTTAGGAATAATAGGTTTCCAATTCATGTGAGTGTAGACAACAGAGATGACAGAATAGACATATAGTAAGGGTGTTCAGGAATCAGCCAACAGGGAATGGTTCCATACCAGGAACTGCTTCAATTGATCATAGTAATCAAGTATCAGACAGATACTTAATACAGGTGTAAGATTAGTCAACCCAGAAAATAGGTAATAGAGTAGGACAATTGATATCGACTGATATCCTTAGAGTTCAGTCTTGCATATCTCTTTAATGTATGTTCCCTGCTAGAGTATAGATGATTAAGTATTTGTCCCCTTGAACATATGTACAGCCCAAATTCTGAATGAAAGTTCTGTCCATATCACTACATATGCATCATTAATTTGGTTCTTTGATACATTAAGTGTCCAGTCCTTGTTTATAATGGTCCTACTTATATATGTATAACACTTTCAATCCTATTGTGATATGGTACCAGTTTAGGGGCTAAATGGATTTTGTACCAGTTTATATGAATACCATTGTAATTTCAAGTCAGACTTTGAACTCTCGAGTTCAGTGATTGTTGAGGGATTTACTCATGTCCTGTTCAATACCTACATTTGTGTACAGTCCATTCACTCTGTGTTCTGTCCACAGAACACTATTGTTCTATTCCATGCATTCACTAATCAGTCCTTATGATCAATGTTAAGTTCACTACATTTGTTAGCATAGGCCATTACTACAAATGTTTAGTTCTCCACTTATTAGTGTTCTTTACTGCATTCTCTATATTCATTCCAGTTCCCTTTTGAATAGTCAATTGAATACCTTGTGAGTGTTCCATCCTTTATATTTTTAGGTTCAGTCATTCTGAATGATCATGCGTTCATATTAGTTCAGTTTCCCCTGAACCATTGTTTCAGTCCTAATGTTAAGAACCAGATATTACTTTGTATCAATTCCTAGTGTGTTGCTTATTTTTCAAATATGGTTCAGTCCATTCTGGACAATAGTGCAATCAGTTGCCTACTTGTTTGGTAGCAGTAATGGAGGATGGGAATGGCTTTTTGTATCAGTCAATACTATTGTTCAGTGCTAAACCCAATGCTGGTTATCAGTCCTTGTTAGGCATCAATCCCTTACTTAATTTTTAAAGTTCAGATTAACACTGTCTAGCCATATATAAGTCCTATCCTGCTTACTTTTTAGTTCAGTTCACTGCATTAGTGGTTCAGTCCATTAACCATTTTGTCAGTTCATCATTACATATGGTACAGTCCAGTTCTCTTTAATTTAGTCCTCCATATTAATTTGTACCAGTTTACTTGTTATTGCATCAGTCTCCTTAGGAGTAAACCTTTAGTATCATTCAAGATATCCTTGTTTCAGTCTTTTTGTAGTCCAGGTTGTATCAGAGATGGTTCAGTCCCCTATTGTTTAGTTGTAGTCCCAACTGTCGTAGTGTTCAGTCTAATCTCGTTGTGTATCAGTTTACACTGATATCTTGCTCAGTCCCTGTCCTTGTATTCTCAGTCCTACTTTTCATCCTCACCTTTAATTACCAGTTATGTTCACTCCATCTAACTTTTCATTCTTGCATTTATCTTTCCTCCAGTCGAAGCCCTACATTGTATGATTCAGTCCCATATATTCTTGAGTGTTAGACCATCTCCAATGGGGATTTCTAAAATTTGGATTTCTATCCTACTTGGCATTGTCCTTTCTATCCTAGTTGTAAGAGTTTTTACATAGAATTGTACAACAAAAAAAAATACTTTTTTCAATAATTTAATAGTGTGGGTCCCAATAATAATAGGTGGCAATAATGTAGGATGGAAAATTTCTATGAGGGTTTCTACATGTAGAAACTCTCAATAGAAATTCTCCTCTCTCTCCCTCTCATGACAATTATTATTGGACCCCACACTATTAAATTATTGAAAAAGTATTTTTGTTGTTGTACAATTCTATGTAGAAACTCTTACAACTAGGATAGAAAGTACAATACCAAGTAGGATAGAAACCCAAATTTTAGAAATCTCCATTGGAGATGGTCTTAGTCCATATTACCATGTGCAGGTGCTAGTATAGATGGGTTCTAGTTTAGAGTACAGGATTTGTAAGGTATCCTAAAATATGACTTGGGATTTCAGAGGGGGAGATATGGGAAATGACCTAGAAACCTCATGAACTAAATAGATAAGCTAGTTTGTACTCTTAAACATTGTGTATTGATTCCATGAAATTCATAAACAGGTTACTTGGATCTCCATACGGGTTGTAATCCATGACAGTAGCTCAGGACCACGGGCAAGTATACCTTGCCTCCCACTACAGTTTTATTTACATGCTTTGTATTTCATTTCCCAGTTTTGATTTGTTTATAAACATGTACTTTTCGTATTATTTTATGTCGATTTGTTTTCATTGCATATTGCCATGTTCATGTTTGGTCTTGTGGTTCACACTTGGAGTCTCTTATCAGTACCTTGCTTGAGTCGTATCATAGAACGAGTGCGTGTAGTGAACTGCTATAGTCTTGATTATCGTTTTACACAACCAGAGAGTCCACACTCGGGATGAGGGTTGATCAGTGCACCAGAGAGTCTACTCCCGGGATGAGGGTGTTTGTCGTGTTCATTGGCACCAGAGAGTCCATACTCAGGACGAGGGTGTTTGTCATGTTCATTGGCACCAGAGAGTCCAAACTCGGGACGAGGGTTGACCAATTGCACCAGAGAGTCCACACACGGGACGAAGGGTGTTTTGCCGTGAGCTTACCAGAGAGTCCACAATCGGGACGAGGGTTAGTGCTTAGTTCAAACCCATGAGTCCACACTCGGAATGAGGGTTTGGTTCTTCCATTGATCTCGTGTTCATTGTTCACTCAGCAGTTCATTTATGCGTAGTTGTTCTAGTATTTGTGTTCGTGTTTGTGTTCGTAGTCATTTGTCGTGTTCCTATTTTTCTTGTTTATTTTCTTGTGCATGATAAAACTGCTAGATAGGCATGTATATTATGTATCTTGCTATGTCCTCTGAGGACCTGATGATCTCTTTAGGTTAGCCGAATTTGAGTCAGGAGCAGACGAGAGGTTTTCAGACCGTAGTGCTTGAGGTCACCTTGATTAGCAGGTTGTATTCAGTTAGTGTATTTCATGTACTTTTCTCTTTCCGTTTATTGGTAGTGGATTTGTGTCCAACGGACGTGACATTGATTCTTGGAAACATTCATTTATATTCATATTTGTTCAGCTTCATGTCTTACTCATGGATCATGGTTGTGACTTGATTATTCTGTGGATAAGATATAGATTATCATGAGATTCTAGATTGCCGTGAATGGTGTATATTAGAAAGCGTAATACCGCCGACACAGTGGCGTAGGCTGGGCTTGGACACGTTTCATATCCGAAAAGCGGGTGCAGATCGTGACAGTATTTTTGATGATATATTGGTTATAGCAAAAGTCTAACAGATCATTATGATTGAAAATTTGAGAAAAAATTATCTCAAAATCAAGATAAGTAAATGTTTCTTTGTTCAGGAACAAGTAAACTACTTGGGTCATGTGATTTCTAAGAATAGAGTAGAAGTTGACAAGGACAAGATTCAAGCAGTAGTCCAGTGGCCTGTATCTTACACCATTAAAGAGTTGAGAGGGTTCTTAGGTCTTACAGGGTATTATAGAAGGTTTATTCAAGGATATGGAGGGATAGCTAGACCCTTAAATGGTCTCCTCAAGAAGGATGCTTTCCATTGGAGCAGTCAAGCACAGGAGGCCTTTGATAATCTCAAAACTGTACTAACACAACCACATGTATTGATAATGCCAGATTTCCAGTAAGAATTTGTGTTAGAGTGTGATGCATCTGGGGGAGGGATTGGGGCAGTCTTGATGCAAGAGGGCAGAATAATATCTTTTCTCAGTCAAGGATTGAAGGACAGGACTAGAATTCTGTCCACCTATGAAAAGGAGATGCTTACAATATTGTTAGCAGTAAAAAAAATTGAATCAGTAGCTTTGGGGAAAGGAATTTCTTATTAGAATTGACCATAAGTCTTTGAAATATATGTTAGAACAAAGAGTTTACACAGATGCACAGCACAAATGGGTCCTCAAATTGAATGGCTATCACTATAAAGTGGAGTACAAGAGAGGAAAGGAGAACAATGCTGCAAACAGCTTGTCTAGGAGAGGGGAGATCAAGATTGTAGCTATCACTATGGTCAGTGTAGATTGGTTGGTTCAATTCAAAGCCCAGATGGCACATTCTCCTTATTATCAATCTCAGCTGAACAAATGGGAAGAAGGTCAGCTAAACTCCAGCAAGTATACTCTAGTTAAGGGCTTGCTATACTACAAGAACAGGCTGTTAGTAGATCCCCAATCTACATTTGCTGCCACCATGTTGAAGGAACAACTTGATATGCCTAGTGCCGGCCTTTCAGGAACTTTGAAAATATTACATAGACCGAGGAAGGTTTGTTATTGGAAGGGGATGAAGAATGATGTCAAGAAATATGTCCAAGCTTGTGAGTTTTGTTAAAGAAGCAAAGCAGAAAGCCTATCTCCTACAAGTTTGTTGCATCCTCTACCAATTCCTGACAGGTTGTGGGAGGATATCTCTATGGATTTCATAGAGGGTTTACCTTACAATCACAATAAAAATGCCATATTAGTAGTGGTTGACAGATTGACTAAGTACATCCATCTTTTTGCATTGAGTCACCCTTATACAGCAGCTCTGGTGGCCCAAGTGTTCTTAGAAGGGGTTTTCGAATTACATGGCATGCCGCAGTCTATTGTGAGTGATAGGGATCCTCTATTCATAAGTCAATTATGACAGGAATTTTTAAATTGCAAACTACTAGCACAGGATAGGATGAAAAAGTTTGTGGACTTGCATAGGACTGATAGAAGTTTTGAGGAAGGAGATTGGGTGTATCTTAAGGTCCAGCCTTACAGACAATTATCACTTGCACATAGGAGACCTCAAAAGCTCTCTCCTAAATACTATGGTCTTTATCAGGTACTTGAGAGAATTGGGAATGTTGCATACAAGTTGGAACTTCCCCAAGAAGCTCAAATTCACCCAAATTTTTATGTCCCAACTCAAAAAAGCATATCAGTCAAGGCCTGGAAGTACAATCAGGGTTCCCCAACCTTACTGAAGGGTCAGTGTTGGAACCATAATAGGTCATTGATAAAAGATTGGTAAGGAAGGGAAATAGAACTGCAGTGGAGCTCTTAATCCAGTGGAAAGATGGAGATACAACTACTTGGATATCCTATGATACATTGGAGATACAACTACTTGGATATCCTATGATACATTCCTCAAAACCTATCCCTGTTTTGACCTTGAGACAAGGTCAAAATAAGGAAAGAATATTGATAAGACTCCTTTTGTATGCTACAGCAGAACAGTATGGTATTGGAGTAATCCACAGCATGGTATGGGAGTAATGGCCAGAAGGACAGCCCAGGGAAGTGCAGGAAGAGGCAAGCAAAATGTAATTACACTACAATAGTCAAATTGCTAGTTGGTAGTTAAACAACTTAGTCTAGTCACACTACCAAAATACAGTTAATTGGCGATGACGTTTTAGCGACAGAATAAATCCGTCGTCATTAGCGACGAACTATCGACAACCTGGCGACGACTTCCCGGCTAATCGCGCACCAATTTTTTTAAGGGTGAACATCCGTCGCCTATCGGTCGGCACGTCGTCGATTATATAGCGACGGAACAAAAACCCGTCGGCAAGTAGTCACTCGGTAGTCACTAATTGGTGGAAAAATGTTAAAAATTGCAGGAAAATGTCACTCGTTGGCGGAAGAATTGACGACTACTTAGCGACGGATAATCCGTCGACCAGATGATGGGATATTAGCGACGAACATACAGTCCGTCGCTACGTGGTCACTAAGTGGTTGGAAAATTTTAAAAAAATTGCGTGAGATTAACGACTAAGTAGCGACGGATTTTATCCGTCGCCAGTCCGTTGCTAAGTTAAAAGCCTAGCTTAAGTTGAACCGACGGGGGTAAAATTTTATTCCCTCCAATTTTTCTCTCTCCTCGCTCTCTCTCTTGGACGCTTGAAACATCGAGGTAACTCTCTCTCGCTCACTCTCGTGGACGGCGGTGGAGGGCGCAGGGGATCCGGTGGTGGTGGGAGGGGGCGGGCAGCGGGGGAGGTGCTGGTCGTGGGGGGCTGGCCGTAGGGGATGGGGGTGGGGGTGGGGGTCGCTGCGCACGGGTGAAGCTGGCGGTGGTGGGGGTCACTGCAGGGGGTGCTGGCGGTGGTTGCGGTCGTCGTGGGGGGTGATGGTGGGGATGGTGGGAGGGGGCGGGCAGCGGGGGTGCTGGCCGCGGGGAGGCTGGCCCCGAGGGGGTTGAGGGTGGGCTACAGCGGGGCAGGGGTGGCCGTAGAGGTGGGAGGGGTGGTGGGGGGGTTGGGGGTAGTGGGCTGCGGGGGGGTGGCGTTATTGTCTGGCCGCGGGGGGTCGAAACACACACACATACACACACGCACATACACAAATACACACACACACACATATATATACGGGGCACACACACACGCACACATATATATTCGTCGTATACACACACACACACACACACACACACACACACACACACACACACACACACACACACACACACATATATATATATATATATATATTTGGCACACACGCACATATATATATATATATATATATATATATATATATATATATATTCGAGGAGTATATATATATAGAGGAGTATATATAAACTTTGGACCGAAATCGAATAAGTAAATTTAGTATATTGAAAACCGAAACCGAACTGAATTTAGTATATTCAAAACCGAAAGTGAACCGAATTTAGTATATTCAAATCCGAAACCGAATAAGTAACTTTAGTATATTGAAAGCCGAAACCGAACCAAATTTAGTATATTCAAAACCGAAACCGAACCGAATTTAGTATATTCAAAACCGAAACCGAATAAGTAAATTTAGTATATTGAAAACCGAAACCGAACCGAATTTAGTATATTCAAAATCGAAACCGAACCAAATTTAGTATATTCAAAACCGAAACCGAATAAGTAAATTTAGTATATTGAAAACCGAAACCAAACCGAATTTAGTATATTCAAATCCGAAACCGAACCGAATTTAGTATATTCAAAACCGAAACCGAATAAGTAAATTTACTATATTGAAAACCGAAACCGAACCGAATTTAGTATATTCAAATCCGAAACCGAACCGAATTTTTTAAAATTTAGTATGTTCGAAACCGAAACCAAAACCAAAACCAAATCAGCGGATTATGGCTCGTCCCACCACCAATCTGTATCGGTTTCGGTATCGGTATCGGTATTGGACTATTTCGTTGAGTATCGGAATCGGTATCGGTATCAAACTAATTATGTTTAGTTTGTCTTACGATGCAGATTTTCACATCCAAATTGAAATGGATCGTTACTTCGTTAATCGTACATGGATGTACTAGCAGATCAACCTCCTCGATCGTAGGTACTTATAATTATTGACCGTATCGGATTAGTATCGGTTGGGTAGGCCATATCGGTATCGTCCTATCCGATATGTATCGGCCGTATAGCTAGAATTCTTATTGGCCTTATCGATTCGGTATCGGTCATATCCGATAGGTATCGGCATATCGGATTAGTATCGGTAGTATCAGATTAGTATGGTAGAAGGTTTAGTAACAACTGTACTTGGATTTCTCTCTTCTAGAGCTAGATTACCATTACAAGAGAGTCACGAGAGCGTAGCTGACCAGTTACAAAACATACATGCTTCCTTTTCAATCTCGCTTTTCCTGATGGAAAAGAAAGAATGTATATAACTGTAACTGGCCAATCATGATCTGGTGACTCTCTTGCAATGGTATTCTAGCTCAAAAAAGAGAAATTCAAGTACAGTTGTTACTAAACCTTCCACGATACTAATCCGAAATGGTCGATACTAATCCGACACGGCCGATACCTATCGGATATGACCAATACCAAATCGATAAGGCCAATATGAATCCTAGCTATACGGTCGATACATGTACATATCGGATAGGACGATACCAATTTGTTAAGGCCAATACCAATCTGGTACGTCCTATACCAAACCGATAGACCGATACTAATCTGATATGGTCGATACTAAGTACATCCGGCCTATACCAGTGGATCCACCAATGATTGTACGATAGGCCCAAGGACTCCAGTTACATCCGGTTATTGGTGAGTACATGATTACATAGTAATTCTGTTAGTCTTATGATACAAATTTTTTACCTCCAATCTACGATGGATCATTACTTCTTTGATCGTACATGGATGTACAAACGACAACACGAGAGCAGAAAAGGTATGAGTGGTAATTTTTTGGCAGGCGTGAAAGTGTTTCTTAAGTATGCCATGAGCAAAGCTCAGTACATAGACGGTACCAAAATCAACTGTCCGTGTCGTAATTGTCGCAATAGACATTACGAAGAAGTGGTGACTGTGAGAGATCATTTGACCCGTAAGGATTTCGTACGTGATTATGACATGTGGCCATCGCAAGGTAAACTATATGCGGAAAGACAGGTTGCGAATGCTGCTACTTATGCTTTTAATGATAATGCTGCAACGGATTTTGTCATCGAAGACGAAGGATGCTCTGTTGATTATTGAGACCTGCAGAATCTTGCACGAGATATGGTGTATGATGCGACAGGGCCTAATTTTGATCCGGAGGATCCTAATCCCGAGGCGAAGGAGTTCTATGATATATTTTAGGATGCAAATACTCCTCTATATCCTGGTTGTGATACTCATTCTGTACTGTCAGTGATGATACGATTGTTGAGCATAAAGTCTGATTTTAACTTGCCACAAGCTTGCTATGATCGAATTACTCAACTAGCGAGAGAGATCTTACCGAAGGAATAAAAAGAGCTCCCAAAAAACTTCTACAAGTCAAAGATGATGGTCCGAAAACTGAAACTGGGGTACGATAAGATAGATTGTTGTCGCAACTATTGCATGTTGTACTACAAGGAGAATGAGGACATAGAAAGTTACAGCTTCTGTAATGCGGATCGTTACAAGCTAGTAAAGGGAAAAGGAAAGTCAACTATAAAACCACGTCCTTACAAGTATATGCATTACTTGTCGATCACGAAACGCTTGCAGAGGATGTATATGTCTCTGAATACAGCTGAACACATGACGTGGCACAACGAAGAACGCTCAAAGGACGATAGAGAATTGTCACATCCTTCGGACGGAGAGGCATGGAAACATTTTGACTTGTGTCATCAAGATTTTACTGCAGAGCCTAGAAATGTACGGCTGGCGCTATGTTCTGATGGCTTCGCCCATTTCGGGCAGTCGGGATCTCAATACTCCTGCTGGTCGATCATTCTTACCCCTTATAATCTGCCACCATGGATGTGTATGAAGACTCCTTATATGTTCTTGACAGCTATCATACCCGGTCCTAAAAATTCGACGAAGAGCATCGATATATATTTACAATCGTTGGTGGATGAGCTTAAACAGCTGTGGGAGATCGGCGTCGCGACCTATGATATTTTCAGGAAATAGAACTTTCAGATGAGAGCTTCACTGATGTGGACAATAAATGATTTTTCAGCATACGATATACTGTCGGAATGGAGTACTCACGGCAGGATGTCTTGTCCGATATGCTGAAAAATAGTAAGGCGTTCCGTCTTAAGCATAGAGGAAAATCTTCTTTCTTTGACTGTCACCGTCAATTTCTGCCTGCGAGTCATCCTTGGAGAAAGAACAAGGACGCGTACAGAGCTGGAAAATAAGAATTTTCTCATCCGCCTGCCAGATTGTCGGGATACGATATTTGGGATGATGTAAAGGACTTTCCCTCCGTAATTGAAGATCCATCGAACAATTGTGTCGAGGGTTCGGACAAAGCCATAACTGGACCAAACGGAGTATCTTCTGGGACTTGTCTTTTTGGAAAGATAATCTTATAAGGCATAATCTTGATGTCATGCATATCGAAAAGAATGTGTTCGATAATGTCTTCAATACCGTCATGGATATTAAAGGAAAGACGAAGGATAATCCAAAAGCAAGATAAGACATTGCCGAGATATGCAAGCGTCCTCATCTAAACTTGATACAAAGGGAGCTGGTGGGCAATTAACTAAGCCGGTAGCATAATACACATTGAGCAAGGAAGATAGATTAATAATTTGTAAGTGGATATCTACTTTAAGATTTCCCGACGGCTATGTGTCGAATTTGTCTAGATGCGTTGATCTCAACGAACGCAAGCTAACGGGAATAAAGAGTCACGACTGCCACGTATTTATGGAAAGATTACTGTCCATTGCGTTGAGAGAGTTGTTGTCTTCTTCTGTATGGGTTCCGTTGACCGAGCTATCTACATTCTTCAGGGATATCTGTTCAACTAAGTTGACGGTGCAACACATGGTTGAACTTGAGGAGAAGATTGTCTTAATAATTTGCAAGTTAGAGAAAATATTTCCTCCGAGCTTCTTCGACAGCATGGAGCATGTACCGATTCATCTAGCATATGAAGTCCGTGTCGGTGCATCTGTTCATTATCGATGGATGTATCCATTTGAGAGGTACATAAAAATCGATATAATTTAAGTTAAATTTTATTTTTAACTACACTGATAATTTATCTCTCTAGATACCTACACCACTTAAAGAAGAAAGTTGGCAACAAGGCTCATATAGAGGCTTCGATATGCGAAGCATATCTTATTGAGGAGGTATCAAACTTCTGCTTCATTTATTTCGATACCCATGTTAAGACAAATCAAAATAGACCTCAAAAGAATGATGAGAACATTGAGGATGGAGGTATATTCAATGTAAGGGGCAAGCCTATTGGGGCTAGTAAAAAATGGTAGTTGACTAACGATGAGTATGATGCCGCTCACCAATATGTCTTTTTAAATTGTGACATACAAGAAGTGAGAGATTTGGAGAAGTAAGTGACTACACTTACACTCGTTATAATCTCTAATTTGGTGAAGTAACTGACTACACTTATTCTTACTTTCTAATAGTGTATTTAGAGATGAAGTCCAAATGAGGACACCCGATATTACCGATGAAGGACTTCAAAGAGAGGTTGATTGTACCTATTCGTCCTGGTTTCGCAAATACGTAAGTAACTGAGATATTAATTTATGTGGCTACCATTAAAATATATGCATCTAAAATATTTAAATTACTAATATTTGTTTACAGGTTTTATTGCCTGAAAAAATACTCATAAATGATAGTATTCGTTATTTGGCATTAGAACCGAAGAAGCATGCAAAGCCTTGGCCAGGCTATGTCGTTAATGGCTTCAAGTTTAAGGCAATTTAGAATGCTATAAATAGCAAATTTCTCAATGACGGCTTTACCAAGGATTCTGGTGTTTGCATAAGAGGCACCATCTATGACGACGAGCCGGAATTTGACTATTATGGAGTGCTTCGGGATATCATAGATTTACAATATAGTGCCCTATATGATATGCATATTGTGATGTTCAAATGTGAGTGGTTCGATACGACACCAAATATCGGTTGAAGAATAAGTAAACAATTAAGATTCGTCGATATAAATCATCGCAGGAGGTATAGAGGATCCGACACGTTTGTGATAGCAAGTTAGGCTGTTCAAGTCTACTATACAAGCTACCCAAGGCGTCGTAGAGATCGATTTGACTGGTGGACAGTATGCAAGATTAAATCTAGAAATACATTCAACGTTGGAGACCCAGCAAACCAAGAGAACCAGATCGAAAGTCCCAATACTTGGTACAACATTCGGATACCATGGATGTTAAAAATATTGTTGAGGAAAATAGAGGGGAGAAAGAGGTTGATACACAAGACTTAGCTATCAACATGGAAGAAAGAGACGTCTTGTCCCAACTATTGAGGAAGAAGAAGAAGAAGAAGAAGAAGAAGAAGAAGAAGAAGAAGAACTTGATGAGGATGAGAATACAGATGAAGTCGATGATGAGGATGAGGCTGAGGACGAGGACAAAGACGATGACGATGATTAGATTAAATATCAGTATATATTAAAAACACTTTCAATTACGTGATTTTAATTTGACCTCATAAAAGCACTTATAACTAGCTTATATGAATTCAGTTTAAACTTCTGCATATTCTTGTTGCAGATGGCACTCATAGTTGTTCTTGTATTCGCGGCATCACTCGTCGTCCTGCTGATGGCTAGCACTTGTCGTGCTGGTGTGTGGGCCGTGGTGGTGCTGGTGGTACTGGCCGTGGTGGTACTGGTGGTCGTGGTCGTGGTAGTGGTCGTGGTCGCATTCAGCCTTCCCGGACGGTGTCCCCATCTAGCGAGCCCGACCCAGAGAGTACCCCGGGCACAGACTCATCCCGCCGTCGATCTACCCAGGGGCTATCGACACATTCGTCGATGGGGTCTCCATTCGCTAGCAGATCCGTTCCGCCAGCGGATCCACTAGCGGCTGAACGACAATGGGCCCCGAAGTACACCCATATTCAGTTACATCCGATGACTGGCGAGTACATGCACAGAGTCGCGGATCCTTCGACGCCATCAGAGAGGCCGATGGGCGAGTTCCGACGAGAGTTATGGCCCGCGGGTGAAGCGTAAGTAAATTTAAGTTAATTTAATAAATTTGTTTTATTTATTCAAGTTAATAATCCAGTCGTTGTTTCTTTGTAGGTTTTTTCCGTGGAATGCTACCAGGCTTCTAGGGCAGATTATCCGGGCTAACTACCATGGCCCCTACCTCAATTTTTCTGAGGTGCCCCTAGACTTGCAGTACCGCTGGCTCGACGAGATGAGGGTATATATATATATATATATATATATATATATATATATATATATATATATATATATATATATATGTGATTAATTATTAATTACTCTTTAATCAACTATTTTTTTAATATCGTGATAATTGAATTTGTATGTCAGAGGACCTTCTGGTGGCCCCCCCATCGCGAGGAGGTGATCCACAGGACCTATAGAAGCGCCGCCGAAAAGAAGATTCAGGATGCGGTTTATGACCTTCGAACGGCGTATTCGAAGAAGGAATGGATCCGACAGGACTACTATGAGCAACTCTTAGAAAAGATGGATGCTCCTGTCTTCAAGAAGAAATCAGAAAAAGCGAAAGCGAACCGACGGGCCGCGGGGCTACATACGGGGGGATCAAAGCCCCACGCAGCGACGCTTGCAGATCTTGTGAGATATCACAAATTTATTCACTATCTAATTCGGTACTATTAATATATTTAATTAATTAAATTCTACGAATATTTTGTATGCAGACCCAACAGGCATTAAATAAGAGAAAACCTACTGACTCGGTCACCATGCACGATGTATTCCAGCATGTCCACAAGAGACGGAAGGACGAGAGCTTCGTCGACGAAAGGGCCAACGCGACGGATGTAAGTACTTACGTTTATGAGATTTATGTTAGAATTATAAGTATTCAGACAATAACTTAGGTAAACTCAGGATTCAGACAATAACTTACTAGGTAAACCTAGGATTCAGACTATAACTTAGGGTAACATAGGATTTAGATTATAACTTAGGTAAACTTATAGTATAATAAACACATTCATTTCATAGGCTGCATATCGTGAGGCTCTTAGTCGGATTCAGCCATCTGCTACCGAGGATGTCGACGAAACGACGCCCGTCGGGACGCCCTTTTCTACGGCCACTCGCTGCGATAACTTATTCGTAGATACCGTCGGCGGCTATAGGAAAGGGCGCATGTACGGAGTCGGCTCCCTGGCTAATTTACACTCGGCGACTGCGAGATTTCCACCTCCCCCGCCTCCTCCCGCGGCCCCGGAAGACGATGATGTGAGGCCGTAGCTTGCGCATCTGAACAAGGCGGTGTCGAAGATTCGGACGCAGTTGTCCACGTACCTGCGTCCTTCTACTCGTGCTGCCGGTCCTTCTAGTGCTCCCGGTCCTTCTTTCGTCGAGCATCTTTCTTTTGACCCTACTGCCCCTATCGTACCGCCTCCTACTTTGATGGCCCTCCTTGACATGATGAAGCCAGAGCAGCTGCGGCATCTTCTAAGCCATGTCTTGGACGGATTGCCGCCATACTTGGTGGAGGAGTATATGAGACGATCGCAGCAGGGAGTACCACCACCAGCGGACGATCGCATCCCTCGTCGTTGATGTTTGTATTTTTGGGATTATTTTGTTTGTAAATATTGAATATTAAATATTTGTGTTTAACTATTGAATATTTGTGTGAACAATTTGAATGCTTGGGATTATTTGTGTGTTTTGTATGTTTATTTGTGTGTTGGAATTGTTCATGTGTTTTGTATATTGGAATTGTGTATATTGGAATTGTGTATATTGGGATTATTTGTGTGTTTTGTATATTAGAATTGTGTATATTGGAAATGCTCAGTTTTATGCTATTTTTTTTTCAAAAATTTCCCAGATACCGACGGACTGGCGACCAATTTCCGACGGATAGTCCGTCGCTAACTGGGAGATTCCCAGTTCGCGACGGATGCGCGACTAAACGCCGACGGAATATCCTTCGCCAGGGTTCTGGAATTATGATATTACGTCGGTATACCGTCGCTAGTAGTCGGTAAAACATTGGCGACGGATAAGTCGTCGCTATAATGCCGATCGATTGGCGACGGTCTAGCGACGACGCATGACGGATTATCCGTCGCCAATGTTCTGAAAATATGAATAATTCACAGAACCGTGTCGACGGATATTTCGTGGGGTATTCCGTCGCGGCTCCGTCAAAACTTAGCGACCATTCACGACTGATTGGCGACGGATTTTGCGTATCAGAAACTCTCTGATACGGTCTAGCGACGACGCACGACGGAGTAACGATGGATTATCCGTCGCAACTGTTCTGGAATTATGAATAATTCACAGGACCGTGTCGACGGATATTCCGTCGATGTTCCGTCGGTATTCCGTCGTGGCTCCGTCAAAACATAGCGACCATTCGCGACTGATTGGCGACGGATTTTACGTATCAGAAACTGTCTCATACGCATTTACCGACCAAGTATCGACGGATTCACTACAACAAAAAGACCATTTAATGACGCTTGATAAGTGGATTTCATGACGGCTGATAAAAAAGCGTCATCAAAGTTCGAAATACCTTTTTTCTATGATGGTTTAGGCTAATTCTGAACTTTTTATAACGTTTATAAAACAAAACGTTATTAATAATTTAGAGCGGTGGCAAACTTGTAATATTTTTTAAGTTTAATTGTTGGCAAAACCTTTGCTGCACCCGCGCTTCAACAAAAATTTTCATCCACCAAAGTCGTTCTGGTCGATCTTCTCCTCTCCTCCTCTTCTTCTCCTTCCTTTCCCCCAACTCCAAAACCCTAACCCTGGATCCAAAACCCTAAACCTAGTTAGAAAGGAAGGAGGAGATGGGAAGGGAGCTGGCGGTATCGGTCAAGGTTCTTCTTTCCTCCTCCACTTCCCATCCACTCATCCCAGCCCTAACCCTAACCCTAACCCTAACCCAATCTCCTCCTCCTCTTCCTCCTTCTCCCGATGGTCGACAATCGGGTCCTCCTTATGCAAGATCCGTTCGGATCGCTACCCGCAACCCAAGAACAACGGAGGAGCTCCTCCGACGTCGACTTCGCCGACGTCTTTGGTGGACCCCCGCGCCGCTCCTCCGTGGCGGACCTCCGTCGGAGCTGGGAGCGCTCGATGGACTCCTGGTCCCGACCCGGATCCGGGATCGGGGAGAAGCCGGTGTTCGGAGGGGAGACGAGCAGCCCCGCTAGGATGAGCCACCTCAAGGACGACTTCTACAGCGACTTCTACAAGAGGTAGCTCTGTAGAATTTTCTTTACCTTTCCCTTGTCATCTTAAGCATCATCTTCGCTAATAATGGCTCTACTGAGGCTTCTTCTTCTTCGAATAAACAGGTGAAAGCAGTTTTAAACTGACAGCTAGTAGCTCTTTACCTCTGATTTCTTCCACTGATTTGATCGAGGAGCAAATTCGTGTAGCTCTTGGAGAGAGACTGACATACAAGCAGGTAATCAAACCCTCTTCCGTAGAGTCTATGTGAAAAAAAATTGTTGGTTCATAAGTGCTTCTTCTGTTACAATCTACAGGAAGATATTGTTCTTAGAGGCCATTCAATTGAGTGCCGCATTAATGCTGAAGATGCATTTAAAGGATTTCGTCCAAGGCCTGGTATTCCCTTGTCATTCCTTTTTATTGATTTATTAAGGATTTATGGTTCGTTTAACTACTAATTTGACATTAGCACTGCCCATTGGCCATAGAACTTGCTTCTAGAGGTCCATTTGTGCGAATGGATAGTCATGTTTGTAACTATCCTTGCTTCTATTTTAAATTACTGATCGTCTTCTAAAAATTTCTTAAAGGATACCAAGGAAATAATGATTTAACTGCATGGTATATGAACATAAAATGTGTTAAGAGCTATGTTGCACGGACACCGATATGACATGACATGGTAAGGATAGGCTGATGCCGACACGACACATATCTTGGTGTGTCCTAATGTATTTTAGAGTGTCCTGGTTGTGTTCAATACACATTTTTGGAGTGTCTGTGCATACTAGATCAAGGGCTTTACATATGTTTTAGCCTTTATATGATCATGAGATGAACTTAGCATTCTTTTCCTTGTTTTTAGTGTTTGTAATTTGCCTTGTCAATTTATATATATAGGAGGGCTCCAAAAGGACAAATTTTTGGTTGAAACTAAACATTTAGCAGATACTTCAAATGGATATCTATTTTTGATGATACCTATGTGTTATTGAGGTTCTTGTTTTGCAATTTGGACATGTAACTCTTTTGTAGTCTTACTTTTTTGGTGCATGCTACATGCAGATATAGACTGGATGGTTTTTTATCTGTTGCATTAGGTTTTGCAGCTGCAAATAGTTATTGCAAGACCATTTTATTTTATGTTATGATAGGATTTTTTTTCCTCTCTTAGGCATTCGGCTCTCAACAAACTCAGTTATTTTAAATATATCTTTTTCAATCCCATGAATCTTTCTCTCATATACAGGAGGTAGATGATTATACATTGACAAGATTTTTGCGAGCTCGTGACCTAGACATAGACAAAGCCTCAACCATGTTCCTCAAATATCTGAAATGGAAGAAAGCATCTGTACCTAATGGTTTCATCTCAGATATAGAAGTGAAAAATGAGCTCGCTCAGAAGAAGATGTTCATGCAAGGATATGATAAGAAGGGTCACCCTATTGGAGTTGCCGTTGTAGCTAAATTTTACTGCTCCAAAGGAGGGATGGACGAGTTCAAGCGTAAGTATCTTCTTTCTGTATGCTACAAATACAGAAACAAGGATTTGCTAAATTGTTTCTCTTCTGTTTGATTATCTTTTGAGCAACAACAATTTCTTCTTATGCACAGGTTTTATTGTGTATATCCTTGACAAAGTATGCAACAAGTACTATTCCCATATTCCTATTCCTATGAAAAGCAGCTAAGAGATGTGTGTCAGTTAAATTTATAAAACTTTCATTGATGGAAGTGACATATTAACAGAAATTGTTAATGTCTAACATTTGTTGGTTCGCTGGAGAAGAAAAAAAAAGCTAGCTAATAATGTACTTCTCTCAATTGAGCGTATGAAAAATAAAATTTTATTGGTGTTTTTAGATTGCAACGTGAGGGAAAAGTTACAATATAATTAAAATAATCAAAAGAAAAAAAATTCAATAATGGAAGTCTTTCATTTGCATTTGTTGTGTTGGAAATTACGATCCATATTTGCTGTATGGGACTGGAATTTTGGGTTTACAGGACCAGAATTCCCGTTCAGCTTAGCCAGTATATTATGCGTGATATTCTAGGGTTTATTGGGGGGGGTGGTATTAATGGCTTTGTACTTGTACTCCTCCGTTATAAATAAGAATGTCTCCCAAATTGGGATGATATGGTGCATTTTCCCTATTGACTTGGTTCTTCTCTCCAAAATTAAGGTTAGCCATTATCCCTGGTTCTCCTACATAATTTTCTATTTTGGAGAAGCATGAGTGTTTTAAATTTTGATTTGGAGTGTCTGCATTTCCTAGACTATATTGTATTATATTGCCTTGCCTCTTCATCTAAGCTATTTTCTAGTATAGGAGAACTTGGTAGTTGTTCATTGGTTGCATATGCATTACCAAAAGGTTGGCGTACATGACTTCCATCAGGCTTTATAGGCTCTTCTTTATAGCTATCTGGGATAGGGATATGTCACCAGCACAAATGTTGGCGTCCCAACCGGTCATAAAAACTGTCAAATCTTTTGTGGAGCTTTCTTGTGCTCCACAGGCCGGCCACATTCCTACGGGAGTAGGCTTCACTGTTTATGAAGAATCTTGAAATAAAGGAAATGCTACATGGTGGTAACATTCCAAAATTCAAGATTTTTCTTCCTTTTTACCTAAAATTCTTTTCTAATCTCAATGCTGAAACTTTAATATTTTCAAATTAAAATACTTCATTGTAATCCGTAACAAAGTTCCATGTGACTGGATATAGATATCTGATCACCTGCCAATTAGATATATGTGCACACTGCAAAGTAATTTAGTAAATAAGTTATTAACTGCTTGTATTTTGACCATATTTCACTATTGCAGTACACCAAGGGATCAGGACAAGTTCCTTTCCATAGCAGATCTTCAAGGCTGGGGATACTCGAACAAGTTCCTTTACAAGTTCCTTTGCATAGCAGATCTTTGTTAGTAGACAGGCTAAATAGCATTTGCTACACGAAACAACATTCTGCTACTTTTGCCAGGATACCATTACTTGAACAGTTTATCATATTCCGAAATATTTTCATTGTGGCATAGCAACCCATTCTTAATTTGTCTTAATCTTGACTCTTATATCGGAATCAATTATCTTTTTTGGGCTAATCTGCATCAATTTATATGTTGCATGTGCTTTTTGTAGTGCCCCGACCCGCAAGATGCCTTATGATGGATGGTTGATTCGATGAAGCCTTGTTGGACTTGGGATTATATGAAGGATCGCTTGGAAGACTATGCGATCGTGGCGGGATTCGTCCTATGAATGCGAGTAGTGTTGAACCCTTCAAAGATCCTTTAGCTTCACGCTTAAAATAAGGATGAGTATGCTATGTTTCTAGTTGAGTTTGTTCAATAACACCTTGCATGGAATTTGGAAAGATAATGAAAGATAATAATCACATGAACGTAAACTGTTGTGGCTAAGTGAAATGTATGCTTGTACGCTGTTACGATGAATTGCATGACAGGTGAAAGCAAAGTCCCAAATACTTGGGCAGGTGAGTATATTGAGCTTTGGCTCAATGAATAGATGGCAAAACAGATGTTAAGACCCAAAGAACTGGGCAGTGAGTATGCTTGAATTGCATTCAAATGAATGAATGCTAAACAGATGCTAAGTCCCAGGAATTGGGCGGTGAGTACACTGAGTTTGGTTGGAAAGATGTTTGGTATCAAAGATGTGGCAAGGCATTGGGTAACAACATTCTATTATCCTGTCGCCGATATAGAATGTTGATTACGCCAAGACCCTGGATTGGGCAGATGATAATGTGAGCATTGGCTCAAGGCAAGATGGCTAGATGGCAAGATGGCAATACGAATGAGAATGATGGTTTTGCGTAGTTTTCCTTATCATGCATTATATGTTTTCTTCTTAGATAAGTTGCATATAGTTGCATGGTCATGGACAACTTGTCGACAAGGTGGTTTCTCGAACGGTATTCCTGGGCCATGGAACCCGGTTCGTCCTAGGGGAAACCAATGCCGAAGTAGTGGCAGTGCTGAAGTAGTAGCACGGTATACAGGACTTGCAGTGGGGCTAGCTACCTGCACTGGCAAGGGCGCTGTATACCTGTAAGACGGTCCAGGATGGCATGTCGCCAGTGACCTTCATATAGATAGGTCAGGTGCTAATGATGTCTTATGCAGGCAGAGTAAGTTATTACTCAAATACAGGGAAGGATATCGGCTGTTGGTAAGAATCACCCGAACGGTGATATTCATATTGAATCATGATATTGTTCCTAACAATGTCTTGTGCAGGCAGAGTAAGTATTATAATTGTACAGGGATGGCTACACGACCGTAGGTAAGAATTACCAAAGGGTGATAACTGCATGCTTTAAATTATGTTGGCTATGAGATTTGCATGCTTTACTTCTTGTCGGCTATAACATGAAATTGACCCTAAGGCAACGAGAAAGACCATTGATAATAATGTTCTGTAACATGATTACTTAGTGCTGTCTTCTTAGGTGAGTTGGGCCAGCACCGCTCGCCAGTACATTGATGATGTACTGACCCACGTTGTGGGCAATATTACAGGTGTTTGCTTGGGGGAAATCCTGTGAATCAGTACTTGGCATCGATGAATCGGATGGGTGTGCAGAAGCTCTTCTTTCAAGACGATGTCTTCTGCTATACGGGACATAATGTATGGAACAGTGGAACTCAGATGTACCAGTGAGATTGTAGCCAAAGTGGCAAGTCATTGTAAAGAAGTCGGTATATTCATTTGTAGCCTAAAGGGCAAGTGTATACATTCAGTTGGCTATTCAAGAGCCTTGTAAACAGTTGTAAACTCTGTATTCCGCTGCGAGTCTTGTAATCAATTGTAAACTCTGTATCCTGCTGCAAGTCTTGTAATCCATTTCGATTATCAATAAAGAGATATATTTCTTCATAAATTGTGTGACTTTAATTTATCTGCTTGGTTCTGCTGCCTTGTCGATGTTTTCTGAGAATTACCAGGAACTGTAATGGTTTTGCCTTGTACAAGTGCAATCTAGACTTGTACGGCATCACGCCCAGTGGCTTGTTTTCGATCCTCCGGGATCGGGGCGTGACATAATGGTATCAGAGCACGGCTTTACGTCCTTGGATTCCTATTCGATTTGTTTCGAATCAATGTTGCTACTAAGATGATTCTAAGCTGCTTCCGCGATGATTCAAAGATTGCTTCCGCGATGATTCAAAGTTGCTTCCGCGGTGAATCAAAGTTGCTTCCGCGAATACTCAAAGTTGCTTCCGCGATGAAATCAAAGTTGCCTCTATGATGACTCATAATGCTTCTGCGATTATTCTGTGTTGCTTCCAAACTATTCTATGTTGTACCCTTGACTGAAAGTCCGTTGATCATTCTAACCTCTCACTGGGTGTTCCATACAATAAGTCTAAATATGTGGGCTGTGATATGTGTGCTTTGTTGAATTTCTAAAAGATACCAAAAAGAATAACAATGATGCGATGCGTAAGTTTGTGATGTATGCTGGATGTCTTATGTGTGGGATTCTTTGAATCGATTGTTATGCAGCAATCGACAGTGGGTGATGGCATGGTATGTTGGAACAGAATGTGCATGGATTTCAGTAAATGGGAATCGACAGAATCTTGAGTCGATATTTGTGGTCAGCATAACCACTGCAGGATGGATTGTCCATATTGGACGTTGGTTCGATGAGAGAGAATATTGTGTTGGGAATGGCTTGAGCTCTGAGTGGTATATTATATATACCCTTGTCTTGATAAGATGTCCCTTGACCCTTGATGTGTTTATGATTTTGTGATTACTTTACCTATAAGGTATTGGGTGGTATCGAATCGTATTTGAACTTACGATTGATACGTGTTGGCTAGGCATATCCCTTGATAATTAAGTTGGGATGACTCGTTGTGAGATTTGGATGTGTTCAGATGAACCATCGCTAGACCTTGTCGGTTAGCATTATGTTGGGTAATAAGAGTATTGAGAATATGAAATGATGCCTTGGTTGGGAAAGGAAACGAATTTCAGATTCAGGCGAGTACTTGAATCAGTTGGGTAAGGAGGATTGTAGGCTTAGTAACGATAGTGTGGTGTTGCTATCGAATGATTTTGCGGGAATAACTATAAACCGAATATTGAACGATGTTGGAATTGAGTTAAAGAAATTGCATGTTGGATATCGATAGAACTGGTGGTAATGTTAGACGCTTATCGGGATGTTGCGAATGATTTAGAAGATGCAGAGAGTGCATCGACGACCGAAAAGTTAGAGAATGGGCTTGTGGAATATATGATCTTAGCACGTGGTGCAGTGTGCTTGAAGGAAATTGATGTCCCGAATTAACAAGTTATGACCCTTGACTATTTTGAGGCATAGAGAATGGGTACTTGTCCCTTGATGTACGAAAGAGTAGATGTTCCTTACGAGAGTCGAATGGCTGGAACACAAATAAGTATCGAGGTGCAGCGATATGTAATAGACCCTGTCGGTAGATGATGTTGTCACATGAATAACAAGTTGGGTGGAATATAGAATTGTGGGATTATGACTTAGCTAATTAAGTTATGTCATATGCAATTGGATGATCGAAGTAAGAATGCTAGATGATTGGTGCCATAGAGATTGGATCGGTGCATGAATAGTAAATCTTCCTATGGAATCAGAAGGAGATGATACAAAACTAATATTGGTGGTTAACGTGAATTGCTAAGAGATGACCGTGTTGGTGTTAGAAAATTTATAAATGATGCCTCGGGAGAAATATGATTAAAGTTGCCTTATTTCTGTTGGTTAAAAGAGTACGGACCGTATCGATGATCTAAGAATGTGGGAAACGATTATGTCGAGAAGAGACCGTAGGGAAGAGATCATAAGTGATAAAGTATTGAGATAACAATGTCGGATGATGATTCAGAATAGTTGACCCGATTGAATAGACATATGAGTACGATATGAGGATGCAAGTCGGATTGAACAAGTGATGCTATGTCTATGCAAATGGAAATTGAAAGTTGAATATTCTATTGAGGAGTTTTATATGATAGCTTCGAGATTGACCCATAGAATTGTGGGATAGAATTGTTGGATAGAATTGTCGGATAGATTTGGTCGGTTGCGGGTAAGTCTAGAATGAGACTTCGTTGGGTATGACTCGAGTATGAGTACGGGTAGAAAGACTTGACCCTAGATTATTGGCTAGTTGCCTAGATTGTCGGTTGGTTGCCTAGATTGTTGGCTGGTTGCCTAGAGTGTCGGTTTGTTGCCTAGATTGTTGGTTGCTTGCTTAAGTTGTCCGTGTTGGGTATAAGTTCATAAGATTGGGGTGGCGTCCCATGTCCCTAAGTTGGTCAGACCATAGAGTTGCCCTATGTTGAGAATTGGTTGCCTCTAAGATAAGAGATAAGTATGTCCCTGATAGCTACTCATCTCATATGGGTTAGCTGAATGTCTGGTTTAGCTTAGATTAGCTGACCGTAAAGACTTGATTGTATGCTAAGTTGACTATTGGAAAACCGTAGGATGTCCCTATTGGTGTTGCGTGAGTATAGTTGGAATGAATAAGATGTGTTGGAAGGTAGGCTTGGAAATGGAATAGATATTTGGGAAATTTTGATGTTATATTGTTGGATGGGATGACGGATCATGTTGGTTTCAGAAATTGAGTTGCCTTGGTTGAAATGTTGGGAATTGTTAGAACTGGTTGGATTGGTTGATTGATATTGAGCTGCGAAAATTGTTGGTAGTGCTTTGAGATAGTTGGAATAATTTCATTGACCGGATCAAGATTAAGGATAAGTGTAATGACGGAATTGGACAGTGCATGTAGCCGAGATCGGCGAATGTGAATATGAATGACCCTCAGAATTAATGTTGTTGGAATATGATAGTTGCCTATGCGAGAGGATAATATGTTGGCTGGATCAATATGAAGAAACATTTGAGTACAATGAGAAATATTACTAGAGTGGGACGATGGTACAATTTGATGGATGAATCAGGATCGAGAGAATTTATGAGTTACAAACAATGTGTATGGATGCGAACGATGATGAGTACAAGATTTGACCGATGAGAATCGGGGTATCGAAATAAAATATGGCAATAGGATTTATCAACTTTGGTGGCATGGATGACAATGAACTTGAAAGGAATACTTGATATATCTAAGTCCGAATACTTCGAAAAATATTGGATCGGTTGAGGAAAATATCTTGATTTGAATTGGCAACATCTATTGTGTTATCAATTGGTTGGAGTATCGAATAAACAAGTGGGATTATACGAGATGCTCAAAGAATTAATGATGTTCGAAAAGGAAGGTACACCGTAGCTCGTTCGCTTTCTCTATCACTGAACTTGGCTGAAATGCATGTATTTCGGGGACGCCTAAAATATGTGTATGATTCCAACTAAGTGGTATGCTGAATTCAAACGAAGCCACGGGAAGGATTATTATGTGCTAAGGATTTGCACAAGTGTCGGAGGAAAGATCAAGATGGTAAACTATGTTGAATCAATTTGGGATGCTGTAACGAGACGGTACATTACTTGAAATCAATCGAGAGATTGCGAAGAAATAGTAAATGGTGTAAGTTGATCGTTGAGAAGTTTCATGAAAAGTTGGTTGAAGTTTTGGGGATGAGTTTTATTTTAAGTTTCGAGGACGAAACTTTTTCTGGGTGGTATATATTGTAGTGCCCCGACCCGCAAGATGCCTTATGATGGATGGTTGATTCGATGAAGCCTTGTTGGACTTGGGATTATATGAAGGATCGCTTGGAAGACTATGCGATCGTGGCGGGATTCGTCCTATGAATGTGAGTAGTGTTGAACCCTTCAAAGATCCTTTAGCTTCACGCTTAAAATAAGGATGAGTATGCTATGTTTCTAGTTGAGTTTGTTCAATAACACCTTGCATGGAATTTGGAAAGATAATGAAAGATAATAATCACATGAACGTAAACTGTTGTGGCTAAGTGAAATGTATGCTTGTACGCTGTTACGATGAATTGCATGACAGGTGAAAGCAAAGTCCCAAATACTTGGGCAGGTGAGTATATTGAGCTTTGGCTCAATGAATAGATGGCAAAACAGATGTTAAGACCCAAAGAACTGGGCAGTGAGTATGCTTGAATTGCATTCAAATGAATGAATGCTAAACAGATGCTAAGTCCCAGGAATTGGGCGGTGAGTACACTGAGTTTGGTTGGAAAGATGTTTGGTATCAAAGATGTGGCAAGGCATTGGGTAACAACATTCTATTATCCTGTCGCCGATATAGAATGTTGATTACGCCAAGACCCTGGATTGGGCAGATGATAATGTGAGCATTGGCTCAAGGCAAGATGGCTAGATGGCAAGATGGCAATACGAATGAGAATGATGGTTTTGCGTAGTTTTCCTTATCATACATTATATGTTTTCTTCTTAGATAAGTTGCATATAGTTGCATGGTCATGGACAACTTGTCGACAAGGTGGTTTCTCGAACGGTATTCCTGGGCCATGGAACCCGGTTCGTCCTAGGGGAAACCAATGCCGAAGTAGTGGCAGTGCTGAAGTAGTAGCACGGTATACAGGACTTGCAGTGGGGCTAGCTACCTGCACTGGCAAGGGCGCTGTATACCTGTAAGACGGTCCAGGATGGCGTGTCGCCAGTGACCTTCATATAGATAGGTCAGGTGCTAATGATGTCTTATGCAGGCAGAGTAAGTTATTACTCAAATACAGGGAAGGATATCGGCTGTTGGTAAGAATCACCCGAACGGTGATATTCATATTGAATCATGATATTGTTCCTAACAATATCTTGTGCAGGCAGAGTAAGTATTATAATTGTACAGGGATGGCTACACGACCGTGGGTAAGAATTACCAAAGGGTGATAACTGCATGCTTTAAATTATGTTGGCTATGAGATTTGCATGCTTTACTTCTTGTCGGCTATAACATGAAATTGACCCTAAGGCAACGAGAAAGACCATTGATAATAATGTTCTGTAACATGATTACTTAGTGCTGTCTTCTTAGGTGAGTTGGGCCAGCACCGCTCGCCAGTACATTGATGATGTACTGACCCACGTTGTGGGCAATATTACAGGTGTTTGCTTGGGGGAAATCCTGTGAATCAGTACTTGGCATCGATGAATCGGATGGGTGTGCAGAAGCTCTTCTTTCAAGACGATGTCTTCTGCTATACGGGACATAATGTATGGAACAGTGGAACTCAGATGTACCAGTGAGATTGTAGCCAAAGTGGCAAGTCATTGTAAAGAAGTCGGTATATTCATTTGTAGCCTAAAGGGCAAGTGTATACATTCAGTTGGCTATTCAAGAGCCTTGTAAACAGTTGTAAACTCTGTATTCCGCTGCGAGTCTTGTAATCAATTGTAAACTCTGTATCCTGCTGCAAGTCTTGTAATCCATTTCGATTATCAATAAAGAGATATATTTCTTCATAAATTGTGTGACTTCAATTTATCTGCTTGGTTCTGCTGCCTTGTCGATGTTTTCTGAGAATTACCAGGAACTGTAATGGTTTTGCCTTGTACAAGTGCAATCTAGACTTGTACGGCATCACGCCCAGTGGCTTGTTTTCGATCCTCCGGGATCGGGGCGTGACACTTTTGCCTTATGATTAGTGTTTCCAGCAAAGGCTGTAGAAGCATTGGCACAGGGCAGTGTCAATTCTTCAAGTTGGGAACATAGGATTTCTAGGCTTTGTAAGTTGTGGAGTTATGCTTTTGACTGGGTTTCTTCATTTGAGAAGTAGTTAGGTTTGGATTCTGACGAATTGGGAGTTAATTCCTTATATTTGCTTGTTTTTATCTTTTTCAGGGTTTTGCTACATGTTCTGTGGACAGTTTTGATGTGGCCAAGTTTTGATGTGGACAATTTTGGTAGTTGTAAATATATATATGTATTTGGATATTCAATGTAATGAAGATGTTGATATGTACTCTATTTTGAGAAATGTAATAAAGATGGTGATATATAATGTTAAGTTTTTGGAATGTAATATATACTGTGCAGTATAGAGCATTATAAATATGCTAATTTGAATCTTATAAAGTGTTATAAATGTGCTGCATTGAGCCTATACATATTATCTATTCATGACGTTTTAAAATTGTTCTGAATTGTGCACTATATATTAACTATTCATAACGCTTTTATAGAAACTATTCATGACGGTTATTTTATGACGCTTTTAAAAAATATTTATAACACCCGTTTTCATAACGGTTGCTGTGGAAAAAAAAGCGTCATGGTTCGTCATTAATGACGCTTTTTAGCCGTCATTAAAAGGATTTTTTGTTGTAGTGATTTATCCGTCGGTAAGTGATACATCATTACTTCTTTTGATACGTGATTTGACGGTAATCCGTCGGCGAGTCGTCGCAAACTGCACGAAAATGGTTGACGGCAGTCCGTCGCTAATTCGTCGCTGGACGACTACTAGCCGACGGATTGCAGTTAGCGACGAGACTTTTCCCGACAACCTTTTTTTAACCAATATCCGTCGACCATCCGTCGGTAATTACATTTACCGATGGATTGTGGACTGATATAGCCGTCGCTAAATCGATAAATTTTTGTAGTGTCAGCAGTCATTCACTAAATGTACACTATTGAGTCATCAGTTAATTACTTTCCATTAGCTGGCTTTCTGTTAAATTCTGGGTATAAATAAGAAGAGTCTGTAACCGTTTGTCTTAGACAATTGATTGCAATTATCTTGATTACAGAAATAAAGACTACAGTTTCTTCTTCTTCATCTTCTTGCATTGTCAATTGTGTAGAATTCTGACATTAGAGAGCTCGAGCATGGCTTCACATGCTCGACCACCCTCCTCTTCTAATCCAAATGGAAGAGGAGCTAACAGAATAGCACGAGATCTTCTACGAAGCCTCTATGGATTGCTGCTTTTGTAGATATTCTAATTGCAAGCCATTTTCAAGCTTATGACTAATTGTATTTGTGCGAAGCCTCCATATGAAACTGAGAACCCTAAATTTTTTTAGAAATGTGCGTTTTTTAATAATAAAATGGATGGTCAAATAAAAGAAAGACAGTTAATATTATCTAAAGTTTCAAATAGATGTGATTTTTTATATTTATGTAATGGATATAATTATTTGTTCTATCCTTATACTAAAACAAATATTTGAGGACTTTTCTTTACTTCTTCAACAAAACAGAGAAAATCCACACAAAAAAGAGAGCAAAACCCACTATTTTATTCTTTTGGATATATATTTATGACCGTTTTGATATCAAATCCAAATTATTCTGCAAAAGCTCTGGCAAAAAATACTTCTCCTTAAGGTATATCACCTCTCTTTCTCTTCCTTTGCTTTCTTATCATGGATATTTTTCTTAGTAATTTTTGGGGTTGTGTATGCAAAATTAATTTAGCAGCATTGTATTTTTCTATTACTATGCTAGATAGGACTTTTTTTTTAAACCTATCAGTTTAATATAATTATTTGTTCTATCATTTCTATTTATAATTTTCTTCCAAAAAGGTGAGTTAAATTTTTGACTAAAATTAGTTAGAATTAATACAAAGTTATTTACGTATAAAAGAATGTGTTGCACATCCGACGTGTTTGTACGTGGCATTGTTGTGAAAATGGAAGTTTGATATAGGTTGTAGAGCTTCAATTTGCACTTGATGTTTGAACATGCCTTTTGTGTAATAAATTTTCGTTAAACCTAGTGTTTTTGTTTACTTGACAGCAATTCTGTATTTTCTTCTCTAAGAAACTTTGCATGTCTATCGTTAACATCCTACTATATATTATCAAATTGTTTGATCAAAGATCAAAACTATATGAAATCTGTTGGAGTTTTTTGTTTTTCCTTTAGAAAGCTTTAGTCCCACATCGGAAAAAAATAAAGATGTTGTATCTCTATATATTAGCTTTGCTATTATTGGAGATGCACATGTGGTGTAGAGGTGCACATGGGTTTGCCATGTGGGATTATTTTTCTAATAGAAAAAAAGGCTAAAATCAACAATTAAAGCATTCATGCTTTTTGCTCTTGGGAAATTTATTTCCATGGGAGCTAAGTCCCGAAAGGGCTTAGCGACTCGGACTCGGGCTCATGAGGCGTTTTGTTGGCGCACTTTGCACTTTGCACGTCAGCATCGTCGCTAGGCGCTGCGTGCGCAGTTCAGTGCGCACTCTGTCGCGCAGAGTGCAAGGAGCGCGGGGTGTGCGCAGTTGGTGCAACTTGCAGCAGAACGTGCGTTTGTATGTTCTGGACGGTTGCTACATGTTCGGGGTGGTTATTACCACGTCCCTAACTTTGTGGCAACCGAACAGTTGCTGTAGGGCCTATATAAGGCATCCTCTCTCTCTCAAGGCTGGGTAATGACAGAATAGAAAGAGAAGCCACCACAGAAAGTTTACGAGTGTTTTTTAGCACAAGTAAACAGAGTATTCAGAAGTGTTCTTTAACACAGTTCTGATCTTCCAGTAGCCTTCGAGAGAAAGAGGAAAGGCGCCGCACCAGCGTTGGTTTTGCGAGTTTGTGTCCATCCAAGGAGTCAGAAGAGCAGGAGTGTTCCAAGTTCTCCGACGAACTTGCTGGTTCCTGGAAGCTGTTCGTGTAGGGCGAATAAAGCTTTGAGCAACGGTGATTATTCACCCCAGCAGGAGTTCTTCCATCTTTCGCCAGTCACCTTCTTCGTTGCTGCCAGTAATTCCGATTGTATCTTCTTTTTAGAAGTACTACGATCTGATTGCTGTTGATTACGAAATTTTTTTAGATTCTCGTAATTCAGAATCACCTTCCTTGAAGTGTTGATTTGAAACATTGTCTTTACAATTGTTTCATTTTCTCAGTTTTCTATCGAAAAATTGTGCCTCGGCAATAACAATCTCAAAGCTTTATTGCTACGATGGAAAACGTTAATGCTTCACTCCTCAATACTGACTTTTGCAAATTAGAAAAGTTTGATGGAGAGCATTATCAAGTCTGGAAGAGGAAGGTTTTTCTCACTCTTCAACTCAGAGACGTGGATCACGTGCTTCTTGAAGAGGAACCTACCGTTCCAGATACTGGGTCTGCTGCCGCAATCTCTGCGGCTACTAAACTTCAGGCCTAGTGGACAAGAGAAAATAGCATTTACAGGCTGCTTATTCTGAATGCTATGGAGGATTCCCTTGCAGAATCCTATTCTAAGAAGAATATCGCTAGAGACATATGGGAGTCTCTAGAAAAACTCTACGAAGAAGACAAGAACCGCAGTAAAATATTTGTGGTTGAAAAATATCACAAGTGGTTCTTTGAGGACGAAAAGTCTATGCTGCCGCAGGTGAAGGAGTTCCTGAAACTGCGACAGAAGGTGGAAGATGAGGCGATGCCCCTCCCCGACAAGTTTGTTGTTGGAGGGATTGTCTCAAAGCTCCCCGCTGGGTGGAGCAAGTTCTATGCAAACATGCATAGGAAGAAGCTTGAGATCAGCCTTGAAGATCTCTTGCAGGAAATATATGTTGAGGACCAGATGCGGGCTCAACTGAAGGTGGACACACTGTCCAAGCAATTGGCTAACGCCAATCTGGTTCAGACCAAGGAACCAAAGGAAAAGCAGGCGGCTTTCCACAGCAAGAAGAAGGACCCTGACAATCTAAAAGTCAAATGAACTTCTATCAAAAAAAGAAGCCAAAGTCTCAAATGCCTTGCTTCAAGTGTGGCAAGAAGGGCCACTTTAAGAATGAGTGCAAAGCAAAAAATAAGCAATCAGAGCATGGAGAGCCTAGTAAGGTATCTATGATCACTGACATTGTTGCTATGATTGCACAGGTTGATGCGGTAAGGACTGACTCTGACTGGTGTGTAGACACTGGAGCCTCCTGCCATGTCTGCTCCAGTAAGGAGTGGTTCACCACCTATACACCTACTTTTGAAGTGGTTATGATGGCGAACCAGGCACAAGCTGAAGTGCTCGGGATCGGGACGGTGGTGTTGAAGCTGACTTCGAAAAAGTCTCTGACGCTTCAAAGCGTGAAGCACGTACCTGCTATCGCCAAGAATCTGATCTCAGGAACTGCAAAGCAGGCCTCAGGATGGACATCAATGCTGGCCAGATGGTGATGTCTATCAAAGGAACATATTTCGGGAAAGCTTTTTATACCGAAGGAATGTTCAAAATTCAGCTTATAAATCAGTCCAATGTAATTAATGTGATTAATGAAGTCACTCATTCTGCTTATACTCTTGAGTTGTGGCATAATAGGCTAGGACATGTTCATTGTAAACGAATAAACAAAATGTCTAGTCTAGGACTTATCTCCAAATGTGGGGGTAAGGTAGAGAAATGTGAAGTTTGTGCTCAAACAAAGATCACAAGGAAACCCTTTCCTCGGGTTAATCGAAGTACAGATCTTCTGGAGTTGGTACACTCCGATATCTGTGACTTCAAACAGTTCTCTACAAAGGCCGGGATGAAGTATTTCATAACCTTCATCGATGACTTCTCAAAGTATGCGTTCGTCTACTTGCTGAAGGCTAAAGACGAAGCATTCAAGAAGTTCAAGGAGTTCAGAGCCGAAGCTGAGCGGCAGACTGGACAACAACTCAAAAGAATAAGAAGTGATCGAGGTGGAGAGTACAGGTCTCATGAATTCGCATCGTTCTGCAAAGAACATGGAATTATCAATGAGACTACGGCTCCGTACTCTCCTCAATCAAATAAAGTAGCAGAGAGGAAGAACAGAACGTTAACAGAAATGATTAACTCAATGTTGTTGACTGCTGGTCTTCCTAAGTGCTACTGGGGAGAAGCTGCATTGACGGCCACTTTTATTCTAAATAGAGTGCCTCATGTAACTTCAGACGTTACTCCTCATGAACTCTGGTTCAAGGTCAGACCTAACTTGAATGTCATTCGAGTGTGGGGGTGTCTGGCATATGTCAAGCTTCCAGATCTGAAGATTCAGAAGCTTGGGACAAGGACTACTAAGACGATCTTCTTGGGGTATGCCGAGAAGAGTGATGCTCGAAGATTTCTTGATATTGAGTCAAATCATATCATTGAATCTCGCGACGCAGAATATTTTGAAGACAAATTTGCAAGGCACAAGAATATTGTTCTTACGGATGTTAACAATGAGGGTGTACAGGTCTTCAATAAAGATGTGGTCCAAGAAGATGTTGAAACAACGGTTGAACTAGATCTCGCTGAGCCGTCAACGAAGCGAGTGAGGAGGCCGAAGGACTTCGGAAGTGACTTTGTCACCTATCATGTGGAAGCAGATCCGCTTACCTATGATGAGGCGATGAAGACCAGAGACGCGGTTTTCTGGAAGAAGGCGATTGACAATGAGATTGATTCCATCACCTCAAATAACACTTTGGTGTTGGTTGATCTTCCTGAAGGAGCGAAACCCATCGGATGTAAATGGATCTTCAAGAAGAAGATGAAAGCAGACGGAACTATTGACAAGTTCAAGGCTAGGTTGGTAGCCAAGGGGTTTTCTCAGAAGCAGGGGATTGACTATTTTGACACGTATGCTCCAGTAGCCCGGATGACCACCATCAGAATGTTGATTGCTCTCGCAGCAATACATAAGATGGTGATACATCAGATGGATGTGAATACGACTTTCCTAAATGGCGAGCTAACCGAAGAGATTTACATACAACAGCCAGAGGGATTTGTCATCAGGGGTCTTGAAGACAAAGTCTGCAAGTTGGTGAAATCCTTGTACAGTCTTAAACAAGCTCCCAAGATGTGGCATGAGAAATTTGACAAAGTTATAAGGTCAAATGGCTACATGGTCAGCGATACGGACAAGTATTTTTACACGAAATTCACTGATGGAAGAGGTGTGATCGTTTGTATGTACGTGGATGACATGCTTATCCTGGGTACGGATATTAGCTGTGTCACGGAGACAAAGAAATTCATCTCAAGCAAGTTCAGTATGAAGGACTTGGGGGAAGCTGATGTGATCTTAGGGATCAAGATCATCCGGACAGACACTGGACTAATGCTGTCACAGTCTTATTATATTGAGAAAATGATCACTCGTTATGGGTATCGGGATCTTCCAGGGATCGATACGCTGTACAGGTATGATCTGAAGCTGAAGCCTAATTCAGGGGAAAGCGTCAGGCAGCTGGAGTATGCAAGCGTAATCGGAAGTTTGATGTATGCTACTAATGCCACAAGGCCTGACATAGCTTTCGCCGTGGGAATGCTGAGTCGTTTCACGAGCAACCCAGGTGCTGAACACTGGAAAGCTGTGAAACGGGTTATGAGATATCTCAAGAAGACTCAGACATATGCACTGTACTACAGCGGAGATCCGCCGGTAGTGGAAGGCTTCAGTGATGCCAGCTGGTGCTTAGAGGTGGAGAGCGAGAGGTCCACAGGTGGATTCATTTTCACAATGGGTGGAGTTGCTATATCGTGGAAGTCGAAGAAGCAGACTATGCTCTCGCGGTCATCCATGGAATCTGAGTTCTTTGCACTTGATACCGCAGCCGAGGAAGCAGAATGGCTTCGGGAGCTCATGTATGATCTTCCAATGATTGGGGCACAAATACCGGCGATACCGATATACTGCGACAACCAGGCGACTGCGGCTATGGCATCAAATGACCTCTTCAACGGGAAGAAGAGGACTGTGCGGTTGAAGCACAGGGCAGTACACGATCTTATCAAGAGAGGTGTTATTACAGTTATTGATGTTCGGAGTCAGGAGAACCTGGCGGATCCGTTCACCAAGGACCTCAAGCGCCAGCTGGTCTATGACACAGCTTGTAAAATGGGCTTAAAGACATTCTGATATTGTATTATTGTATTCCTACCATAAAGTTTTATGCTATTAGTTCAAAGATTTATCTACTAGGCATCTAGCTTTTGGTTCAAGGGAGGACCACTAATCGGAAGAATATCAGAAACGGTGGGTACATGTTCTATTGGGCATGGAGAGGTTACGGACCTATAACCACTGTTGTCTACTGTTGTTTTCTGCAGAAAACGGTTCCTGTGGGAAGGTTGGCTTAATTGCCTT
Organism: Iris pallida; assembly: GCA_029216955.1. NCBI lineage: Eukaryota > Viridiplantae > Streptophyta > Magnoliopsida > Asparagales > Iridaceae > Iris > Iris pallida. The sequence continues at coordinate 14,747,475 of JANAVB010035420.1, forward strand.
AATGAGTTCTCAGGCAAAGTGAATGTCTGGTGTGCTTTACAGGAAGCACGGTAGAGCAGCACTACAAGGAGTGAAACTCCATGCTACAGTGGGGTGACTCCACAATGAGGTTCCTATATGTGGGGTGCTGCCCAGGAATAGGATAAAGCCTCGGCTTTGCAGGCCAAGTCACAGCGGCGTAGCACCGCAAATATGCAGTTAGCCTAATGCTGTATGTTAAATATAAAGAGGGGGTGTAGTCAGCACTACAAAGAGGAGGAGTTCCTCATGTTACAGTGGCACGACACTACGATGAGGTACCCGACTAGGGATAAAGCCTCGGCCTTGCAAGCCATGTCGTTGCGGCGTAACACCGCAAGGGAGCCTAAGGCTTCATGTTGGGTAGTTTGGCACTACAAAGAGGCGGTTGCCTCATGCTACAGTAGTATGACACTACGATGAGGTTCCCGGTACGGGATAAGGCCCCGGCTTTAAGCCATGTCATGGCGGCGTAGCACCGCAAGGAAAGCGCAAAGTGCTTCATGCCATGTCTCTTTATAATGAACTCACCTATAGTGTATGGACAAAGAGATATCAGGCCGTCTCCTGAGGGTAAACTTGTAGACGTCCAAAATTATACACTGAAAGCAGGCTGGCACAGGACCTTTAATGTGTAGCCAGAAGCACATGTAACTATATTATGTGAGTGAAAAGAATTTCAGCTATGATGCAGAATTCAAGGCTTAGTCCATTCTTGTATTATAGTCTGATTTTTGATCCATGCGGGAAAATTCAAGTCGTCAGCGACATCTCTCCTAATGCATGATGGACAGTTACTGCGGGGAACACTTATACCCATATATATAGAAATATGTGGGGGATTGTTGGAGTTTTTGGTTTTTTCTTTAGAAAGCTTTAGTCCCACATTGAAAAAAACAAAAAGGTTGTATCTCTATATATTAGCTTTGCTATTATTGGAGATGCACATGTGGTGTGGAGGTGCACATGGGTTTGCCATGTGGGGTTATTTTTCTAATGGGAAAAAGGCTAAAATCAACAATTAAAGCATTCATGCTTTTTGCTCTTGGGAAATTTATTTCCATGGGAGCTAAGCCCCGAAGGGGCTTAGCGACTCGGACTCGGACTCGGACTCGGACTCGGGCTCATGGGCTCATGAGGCGTAATGTGACGTTTTGTTGGCGCACTTTGCACTTAGCACGTCAGCATCGTCGCTAGACGCATAGTGCGTTTTAGTTGCGCACGTTGCGCACGTTGCGCAAGTCCAGTTGCGCTGCCCAGGTGTGCATGTCCAGTTGCGCAAGCCCAGTTGCGCTGCCCAGGTTGCGCGCCCAGGTTGCGCTGGGTTGCGCTGGGTTGCGCTGAGTTGCGCGGGTTGCTCGGGTTGCTCGGGTTGCGCTGAGTTGCGCTGCGTGCGCAAGGAGCGCGGGATGTGCGCAGTTGGTGCAACTTGCAGCAGAACGTGCGTTTGCATGTTCTGGGCGGTTGCTACATGTTCGGGGTGGTTACCACGTCCCTAAGTTTGTGGCAACCGAACAGTTGCTGCAGGGCCTATATAAGGCATCCTCTCTCTCTCAAGGCTGGGTAATGACAGAATAGAAAGAGAAGGCACCACAGAAAGTTTACGAGTGTTTTTTAGCACAAGTAAACAGAGTATTCAGAAGTGTTCTTTAACACAGTTCTGATCTTCCAGTAGCCTTCGAGAGAAAGAGAAAAGGTGCCGCACCAGCGTTGCTTTTGTACGAGAGTTCGTGTCCATCCGAGGAGTCAGAAGAGCAGAAGTGTTCCAAGTTCTCCGACGAACTTGCTGGTTCCTGGAAGCTGTTCGTGTAGGGCGAATAAAGCTTTGAGCAACGGTGATTATTCACCCCAGCAGGAGTTCTTCCATCTTTCGCCAGTCACCTTCTTCGTTGCTGCCAGTAATTCCGATTGTATCTTCTTTTTAGAAGTACTACGATCTGATTGCTGTTGATTACGAAATCTTTTTAGATTCTCGTAATTCAGAATCACCTTCCTTGAAGTGTTGATTTGAAACATTGTCTTTACAATTGTTTTATTTTTTCAGTTTTCCATCGAAAAATTGTGCCTCGGCAGTAACAATATCATTATGAAGGTCCACCACATTACATGTTTTCTACTCGCAGTACTTTGAGATCATCATCTCATCTCCTTCCTTTCATAACTTTGATAGGCTTCTTATTCTTTAGTGTTCAATCCACATTACCAGGTTGATCATGCCTTGGACCATGAACACATTGGTATATTCTTTTTTTCTTACTTTAGACAGAGATATTTCTTCGTGCACTCTAGTTATTCAATTTATATTATCATGAATAACTACTTATGACTGAACTCAGCTGGCTCACTCTTGTGGTCAGCAAGGAGATCTAGGTATAACCTCCCTGGCTAAGCGGTGGTGGTTCCGGGATCAAACCGCGAGAGAGATGTGGGGGGGGGGGGGTGTGTGAAAATTGGAGATAGTTGATCAAAAAGACATACAACGCAGTGTACACAAAGTCTCATACGTTACGACGGACATCGGCGTCTAGTTTTTTAAATATATATTTATTTTGAGGTCAGGACTCAAAACTCATGAATTCCACTGCAACCCATACTAGCCTACCCCAGCCAGTGCTGGGCCACCCCAGTTATTTTTTGTTGATTATATAAAATTGCTACATTATGTAGTTGTTGTTGTTTCAGCTTATAGCTTTATTATTTGTTTGCAGGTTACCATGTTTACACCTAAATACAATTATTTGCTCTTTAGAATTCATGTAAAAAATTCTATCTACATGAAGACTTATTTTTCTATTATAATCCTTTATTTACTTCCTTGGGTTAGAGATCTTACGATTTATGTTCATATCTGCATATTTTCTTCAGCTAACAGCTTATTGACCTGATAATGGACTTTCCTGATTAGACAATTTACGTGAAACACTAAATAAGGTACATACATATATTTTCTCTTCGAGTGGCTTTGCTGGAAAATTACTATCTGTATTTCGTTTACTGCTTTTATCTTAATTTTTTTTAATCTTTAAGTTGTTTATATTATCAAAATAGAAATATTTTATTTCCATTTTCGCTTTCATGATAAAGAAATATGCAGGAAATAATATGGAAAGTTGTATCTGTATGAACATTTTGATCGTTTTGCAGACTATAGCTGGCATTTTTGACGTGTCAACTACGATTCCTTGGAATTAATTCAATTTCCTTACCAAACATTGAAAAGAACTTTTCTAACATATTTAAGTTAAATATAATTAAGCAACGATTTCCCCTAGAGAAACCCCGTGCAATCGCATAGGTTTCCTTAGTTACTCACATGAAGAAGGTTTGGTTACCATCGTTGCAAATGCGTGATGATATCCAAATTGTTTGCATGCTTATTTTGTCCTTCAAAAAAAAAAAAAGGTTTTACTTGTGTGGCACATGAACGCCCATAATCTTATGTTAGGAGAAGAATAATAGATTTCAAATTATCTCATCAACATTGAAATAAATGGTTCATGGTAAATAGGAAATTTGCAGCCAAACCACACTATGAAGTATGTATGATACATAACTATTCAGATCCTCTCTTCTATAGGATGCTACCGCAGAAAATAATAGCTACTTGACTAGGAAAAAGCATATAATCCATGATACCTGGGATTGCTCAGATGGTACTTGCCAGTGAAGCAGAGAAAGAAATCAAGAGGATAAAAGTAATAAACCCATGTTACCATTGATAAATGTTTCTTCCCTTGATTTTCTCAAATTATTGTTCTACCAGTACTACATCCCAGTGAGAAATCAAGTTAAAATCTGATGATAGATTAGAATACATAGATTGCCACAGAACTGGAAACAGACTGGGGGGTTCAGAACCCCATCAAAGCTAATAATAGGAGAGCAAGCCTCTCTGACATGCATCATTTTACTTTACAAAACACTGTTCATCATGCCTTAGTTGCTGGACCTGAAGGAGTTTTTGATCCTGGCAGATAAAGAATTACCTCGCAGGACGAGATAAATAACAAATGCGACATACAGTGCTAAGCCAGCGCAAATGATGGAACGGAACAGTAGGCCATGTATTGAGGAAGTGAAGAAGTCCACTAAGAGATAACCGTTGATGGCTATCAGAAACGCCGCAACAATCCAGGTTATAATCTACGCAGTAAATTTATATTAATTTTATTCGAATAGAAAGCATATCGTCAAGATAGTTACGTTGCACTAGTAGAGACAATTATTAGATCAGTCAATAGAACAATAGATGAGCATTGTCAGGTAACAGCAAGCTCTACAAGTAACAAGGCTCCTGCTAATGCTATATTTCCTTTCGTTATAAATTTTCAAATTTGCTTTCAAGTGAAGACTGTTAGCTGTAATATAGAGATCAATGGTAAAAATAATTTTGTACATGAAATCTCACCCACAATATCCGATATCATTAAGGAATGATTTTACGCATAGTCTGGATATAGCATCATTTCAGGGTTCTCAGAGCCTACATTTTGCTTCGGTTTCCTACCATATAGATATATGTATTCTGTTATTTTTATTTTATTTATTTTTTTAAGCATAGTCTGGATATATGTATTCTATTATCTACTGAGTGTTTTGTGACAAATTCACAACTGCTAGTCTAGTTGGCAAGTGTAAAAGGTTTTTAACCAAGAGGTCTCAATTTCAGTCCTCAACGTTCCCTTATATTTTAGTTTAAGGTATTTTTGCAAACAAAGCTAAGCAGATAGTGAAACTAACGGTAAGACTTATGATTATCTTCTAAGAGAAGAGGGTAGATAGAAGGGGTGTGTGTGTGTCTATGTCGTGTATGTGTGTGTGGGTGGAGGGTGGTAGTGGTGTTTGTTTAGAGGAAAAGAATCTTAGAAACAAATTAAGAATATTACGAATCCTTCTCTCACGATTTTCTTGTCAAATTTTGAACCATGATGAGGCCATCTCCAACCCATTCTCACATTTTCCATCAATTTGAGGACTCCAAAAGGAATATTCCCATATTTATCAATGTTCTCAAAGTTGGTCTAGTCAGTCGCCTGGGCGCTAGGCGCCTGCCCAATGTCCACCTAGGCGCCCACCTAGACACCCCCCCCCCCCCCCCCCGGGTACTATGCATGTTTTTGGTTTTTTATGGATTTATTTTTGCAAATTTTAGTAAGTTTTTGTCTTTTTTAACGCGGGGGGAGGGGGGGTTTGTATTTTTCTGAACCGCGGCCTCTTAGGTGCCCACCTAACCGAGCTAGGTGCTAGGTGCCCAACTAGCGCCTTTTCAAAATTTTACAACTCCAACCCATTATTCCTCAAATAATAAACAACTATTATGTATTTCTACATAAATTCATTTATTCAAATTATTTTACTACAATCATATATATTATATTATTTTTTATTGTTTATATTATTCATATTGTTACTATTATTTAATATTATTTTATAACAATTTATATTATTTATACAAAAAAAATTGTACTAACTTTTTAATTTAGTCTCTCCCTAATCTCACTTTTTCCCCCTATGAAAAGGTTGCAAACCACCACTCATTTCACCATCCACTTCCCAACAAAATTTCTTACATTATTTTCATACCTGTGAGGTCACATACATGGAAAAATAAAAGTTTGTAAGAGATTGCATCAGTGTGAGTTGCTTTCAATAATCTTCTTCTGTCTTTTATACTTTCTAAATGAAGGGCTGGTCTCTTTTCTGATTATGTCATGGTCCTGCCTTCTAAATTATGCTCACCTTAGAATCACATCCCTTTAGTTGTTAGAACTTTCCATCTATTTGTTGGTTTATAATTCTAGATTGACTGTACTAAATTAGAAGTTAGGCCTGGAAATGCTTTCTTACCTAAATTGTGAATTCTCAACTCTTTAACACTGAAAAAGAAATACTAAAACTAGTCTACTACATAGTTTTCTCTAGGTGTCCAACAAGGAAAAACAACTATCAAAGATGAAGTCAATACTCAACATTGCTAGCGACAAACACAAAGCATGGCCTGTGGGAGCAAATGGTCCCACCCTAACTTTTAAATTTTTTCAGTAATTATAGTATTATTTCTAACGTTTCTGAAATTTTTGGTGTGTTGGTACCTCCAAAACTTTTGCTGGAAAAAAGTATTCTAGACATTTTGGCCCTCTCGTCCTTGAATCCTGCTTCTGTCCTGCTTCTCAAAAGATTCCAACTTATCTTTTTCTCGTTTGTCAAGTTTCTGGATGTACCTAATTGAGTTGAAGTATCTCGTACAATCATGAAAACAAGATGATACGAGTTTGACATGACACAACATAGACACATGTCGATGATCAGATTGGCCATCCTCCCTAGAATCCTAGGTTGGCAAAGCATGCATATATGCATATCGTGCAGGTGCATATGTTCAAGCCTAACAAGAATCGTAGTGCTATCATATCTATCTCATTAATTTTGAAGATTGGAATTTGATCGCCATCTCCTCTTCTATTTGTGTATATGAAACAGTATTGTTCACACGTATAAACTCACAGCAGGTAAGACAGTTCGTCTGAACTTTAAACTTAAAAAATCGGTCACAAATTGGGAGGACGAATTTTCATTTAAGCAGATAAAACAAGTGATAGCTTATAAGAAAGCACACATGCATACCACTAATCAATAGAAATGAAAAGAGAACAATAAAAAATAAACTTAAGTAAATACTGATAAGAAGATGCTAACTTACAGTAAGAGCCCTCCCAATTCTGAAAACTCCCATAACTTGTTCCTTCGATACCAAGGTGAGAAGTGGAATGAGTGCAAATGGGACCTGAACTGATTGAAGCACATTAAGTGACTCGTTCAGTGCATCCAAGGTAGAATCTGAAGTGTCGAAAAACAGAGCGACAATTATAGTCGGAACTATTGCAAAACTCCTGGTTATCAATGCTCTAACCCACTTTTTCAACCGAAGATTGAGGAATCCCCCCATTATAAACTGTCCAGCATATGTGCCCGTGATCGTGCTACTCTGTCCAGACGCTAACAACCCGAGCCCCCATATGTAAAGGATAGGGAAAAGCATAGCCCCATACTTATCTTGGAGAAACTGCCCGGCATTCTCAAGACCGATAGTATCTGCTATTTTAGTGCCATAGAAGCCCTTTGCAAAGACTGTTGTTACAAACACATTAATCATGAAGGAAATAGCTAGAGCTACAGTCGACTCTATGGAGTAATATTTCAGTGCCTCCCGAACACGACCATTTTTTTTGTTATCGACCTTTCTTGACTGAACAAGAGCAGAGTGCAAGAAAACGTTATGGGGCATTATGATACAACCCACAACACCTACGGCCTGCTTTATGGTTTTGGACCCTAGTTTTGGGACCAATACACCTGCAAAAATAATTTGGGCTTAACTGTAAAGTAAAAAACACCAAAACAATTAAGAAAAAAAGTAGTCAAAAGTATGGATAGGAGCAGAACCAACCAATTAGAAGCTCCTTGCCACTAGGTTTGGTTTCACCAAACATTATAGCAAAGGAAACTGCCATTGTTGCGATGAGGACCCCAAAGAAAGCTTCCAACTTCCTCACACCATAGTTCTCAAGGAACAGGAAAACAAAGCTGCCAACAAAATGGACGGTCAAGCTTAACGATCCACAACATAACCGCAATGATTCAACCCTCAGGTACATAACTAGCAGAATTGCATATTCAAGGTTTAGAATTTAAGTATTTTTCATCTGAATGCTTCAAATCAGGCGATATCAAGAAAATTATCCCAATAGATATAGAAGTAAGAAGTGTAGCAACAAATAATCGGAATAGTAATGGATATTTAGGAAACCATAGTTAATTGGTAAGGAACAACTTCTCAAAATATGCCCTTACATAATTATATTAGACTCGCTATGTGTATAGAAATCAATCCTAATTCCTAGTGATAAAGATCAGGTTCCTTAGCAAATTCTTAGAAATCCTTAGCAACAAGTTCATACCTCAGTAATCCATCACCAAGTCTATTTAAAAACAACCTAAAAAATGGAGGATAATCCTAAAAGAGAACCTCCTCATATTCATCATTCCACTTTCCTCAGTCCCAGAGTAGATTGTTGATTCGCCTTTAGCAATTTGCTTCACAATTTTGTCATAACAAATAACCAATTCAAGAAAACCACATGTTTAGTAAAAGTAGGTGTATCTTTAGCCGTTGAGACGAAACTAAAATAAAATGCTTTTAGAAACAATTCATCATTTGAACACTTGTTAGAGCATCAATAGTAGATGGAGGTCAAAAACGCATCTTGAGGCTCAAATTTGTAATAAAAAATAAATATAGAATGGGTTGGGTTTGTATGAGAAACAGTAACAAATAAATTTTGGGACCCAAATGAGATGAATGGATATAGACCCATGTGTTATTTTTTTTTTTCAAAAAATAATATAAAATCTAGAATCTAGAAATTTAGGCTTCAAATTGAGCCTTTATATTCTACAAGATGAGTTAACATTTTGAATGTAGAAATTTTCAGGCCCATGCTATAGCTCTTGTGGCTAGGACGGGATCATCATGGAACTCTAATTGAGCATTACTATTCTACAAAATGGACTCCTACATTCTGAATCTAGAATCTAGAAATTGGGATGAGCCTTCCTATTGATGCTCTCATGATTCAGATGAAATTGTTACTTCAGTTGGAATTCCTACACTGGTACATTATTATAAACTCGACCTCTGATTAGCCATCATAATCCATTTTTATCAAAAAAAAAAAAAGCATACTAGGATTACAACCCATTTACAACTGCCTACGTGGTGGTTGCAAATTTGCTCCCCTCTTCCCATGTGAGGTAAGAGAGAGAGAGGGGAGCCAATTGCCAACCTCCACGTAGGCGGTTGTAACCCATTTGGTTGTAAACTTAGCATTTTTGAAAAAGAAAAAATAAAAGGCTATTATCTTATCTTGGTCATTGTAAATAGCAAAAGCTATATGTAACGATCAGTCCTTTTTCTTTTAGTTACTAAAGTAGTTCTTATTTACTTTTATTTTTTTAGTTGGTAAAGTTGTTATTCTAGTTATTAAAAAGGTAAGAAGGTTGGGGGGAAGGGGATGAGTTAATTGTACCAATCTAGCGCGGTGATGACGACTCCGCCCCACAAGGGGACGATCCCGGTGCTCAGTATCTTGATGGCAATGGCGCTGCCGATGACCTCCTGTATGTCGGCGCCGATGAGGGCGAGCTCCGCCATGACCCAGAGGGTGAGGGAGGCCCAGCGCGGGTACTCCTCCCTGCAGTGCTCCGCCAGGTGCCTCCCCGTGGCCACCCCGAGCCGCGCCGACAGCAACTGGATCAGCAGGCCCATGGCCGTGGCCCACAGGAGGAGCCACAGGAGGGAGTAGCCCGCGATGGCCCCGGCCTGCAGGTCCCCTTCGAGGTTCCCGGGATCCAGGAACGCGATGCACATCAGGAACCCGGGCCCCGTGAAGCGCCACAGCTTCCGCCATGAGAAAGGCGGGACGCCCTCGGGGTCGAGGTCGGCGTCGGAGTCCGACACGGACACTATGACCTTGTCGTTCGTGTAGTAAGCCCTTTCTTCTTCCTCCTCCTCCTCTTCCTCTTCTTCCCCTCTTCTTGAAGAAGAAGAAGAGAGGAGAGGAGTTGTCTTGATATCTTCGTGTGGAGGATGAGGAGGAGGAGCCATTGGTGAATGAGTTGTAATGGGATGAGGTTCTTGTTATATTTTAACCCTATCCAACAGTTTGGGGGATTGGGATGGGATTGTATGTAAATAAATTTTATATTAAAATAATTCACGTGCGAGACATGGATTTAAATGGGAGTTGTAGCCGTCAAATGCTATAGCAGTTGATGTATGTCACTATATGTCATGAGTTCGACTACTAGAACTCAAATAGGAACTGTGATATTATTTTTATATTTAACCTTTTAATTTATGTTTAGATTCTTGAACAAAATTAAATAAATAAAATAAATAAAATATATCCATTAGTAACGTTCGAATTTTTAAAATTAAGAACTCATAAGTTCCTCTAGAATTTTTTTTATGTGTCATACTCATATGTATTGAATTGATTTTGTTGTATTAATGGCTCTATAAACAGCCAACTAAATATTGTAATTAGTAAAAGTATTACAATAAGTATTGTTTGTTGCAGTTGTATTTACAGCCAATTAAATAAAATAATTTTTTGATAATTTTGACATACAAAATACAATTTAAGTGTACATGCCCAGACATTTTTTAGTTTAAACAAATAGTACTTTAAATAAATAAAAAATTATGTTTAACCATTTTTTAATAGGTGCGAAAGATAAAAACGGAAAATAGTTTACAATCCAGTAGATGCTTGACAACAATGCTCACTGAAGAGGCCAAAGGAGCACAGAGTGCAATGTTTGGCAGTAGTTTAACCAACCTGTCTTCCCAAGTATATCAGACTTATTAATTATTGTCAGCTACATTTCCTTGTTTTTTAATTACCAAAATGACTAATTTAGCTTACAAAAAGCCAGATAAAAAAAAGTTACTGCGAGTAAATATTGCATCCATATTCTCCACTGCTCAACATTCAACAAGCCAGAGAATCAGTTGTTGCCACGTCATCGTCGGACAATGTTTCTACGCCATGTCCCTGTCACCACCGGTAGACGTACCTCTCACATTTACCGCTTATTTGGCACGTGCCAACGCACGCGGAGCGTGCCGATAGCGATCACAGCGCCAGGAACGCCCACTCGGCTCGTGCCGAGCGCGTGGTCCCACGAGCCCGGACCGGGCTCCGTCGCGTTAGCGGACCGGACACGCCATTCCAGATGCGGACAAAACTGAGTTTCGATGAGCATCTTTCTTCATTTTTTGGTTTCTTTCACAATGTTCAAAACTGTTCGCTTATTCATTATTATGACAATAAATTAATATTGATGGCTTGTTATGGCCACTAAAGCAACATGAAGCTTTTATATAAAAAAGAGTTAACAATGTGACTATCCAAATTACTATATTTAATTTTTTTTATATTTTTTAAAATAAGAACAGTTAGATTGTCTCTATGTATCGTTAAAATTATATTCTTAAACAATTTAATTTTTGTCAGATTTTGATCGAATATAAACCTTAAAAAAAGATAACTTCTATTCCAAAAAAACACGCAAAGAAATCTTGTTCCCTTCTTATATATATATATATATATATATATATATATATATATATATATATATGCCTTTGGAGTAGCGTAAAATAGTCTCATACCGGCTGCACCACCAAGTGGATATTTCAAAATAATGATTTGCATGTGTTGATGTGTGCACATTGAGTGTAGTGGGACACATGTGGGTGTCATTTGGAGGTATTTTTCTAAAAAAAAAATTTAACTCCAACAAGGAAGCATATTTCTTTTTGTCATTCGGACTCAGACACGGGCTCAAGGATGCTTGCATGCATAGGAGCGTATGAGGGGGTAGGCCTGGGCTTGCACACGACTACACTGATTGCGTGATGATCTAAAATATCAAACTATATTTTTGATTATTTGTATTTTAGTCCCACATCGGATAGGAGAAGAAGTGAAGACTCGCTCCACTCTATATATAGAGCCCCTGGCCTCTTTTGTAAGATGCACAAAAAATAAAGTAAAGGGAGACCGTTGAGTTCAGGGAGCTTGTTCGAGTCACAAAAATTTGACTACTAGCGTTGCAGAAGTTCTTTGAGAACTTGCTGGTTTCTGGGAGAAAATCGCGGTGGACGAATCTTGCTTTGAGCAATGGTGGTCTTCACCACCCCAACAAGAATAATAATTTATTATTATTTTTTTCTCCTTTCTTCTTCTATTTGTAATATGTTCTGTCACAATTGAAACACGTTTGCAAGGAAGAACATCTATTTCTATCAATTTGTATTTGAAAGAGGAAGTTGTAATCTGAAAGAATAGTAGTATTTTGTGGCTTCAAGTACTTTTGTGGAGCAAATACTTTTGGAGAGCACTCTAACAGTGGGTAGTCCTTTGGGACATGAGGGATTACGGACCCAGAACCACTGTTGTCAACTGTTTGTTCTTTGTATAGAACAAAGTCCTGTGTGTAACACCCACTTTTCTAAAATGAGGATAATTTTAAACTTTTAAATTTTTGATTAATCAATAATAAGATTTAACTCATGTTCTGATTTTTGGTAATTTTTAATCAATTTAAAACTATTTAAAATGTTGAATTATGATTTTGATGGTTAACTAGTTAAACCCTAGTTTTGCTAAACCTAGAGACTAACCATGACCAAGGGAGCCTAGTCGTGTAATTAGGATGAATAATTCCAACTTTTTAGCCTAGGGATATTTTGATCATTTTGACAGTTTTGTGAAATTGTAATTTATATTAATTGAATATTGTGTTAATCCTTTAGTTAAGCCTTAACCTAGAAGTTTAACCTAATCTAGATTAGTCTTGAGGTTAGAATCATGGTTAGAACATTCCTACTAAGTGCCAAGGTTAGTAATATCTAGATATTTATAAGTAGGATATTTTCTTCTTAGGATATTTGTGAAAAAGAAAGTCTTAGGACTAATTGAACCAATAGGAGGACTTGAAATTGGGTGGACAAGCCATAGCCACTCATCTACATCTAAAATCTAACCCTAATTCATCTAAGGGCAGCCACTATAGGTAGGTTAGCCTCCCTTCCTTTCATTTCATTCCATCTTGCCTCTTTTCCTTCACAAAGTGTTTTTTCCCAAATTAGGGAGCTTCCCTCTTTGATTTGATCTCCAAATCCTTACATCCCTCCACCAAAACTTCCATCCAACCTTCTCATACTACCAAGTGAGGGTGCTAGCAAAGATTTGGAGCAAAGTGCAAGAAGGAGTGTCCTTTTTGGAAGATCTTCGTATCGGAACCGTATCCTTGGGAGTATCATTGGGATTCCACTCCCAATAGGTAAAACTAACCCTCTAAACTAATTTTCTATGCCTATTAGTTAGTTTTGAACCCATAGGATCCAGCCCCATGCATGTACCCCATTTAGATTCAAATTTGAGGCCATTTGGAGCTCTCTTGAGGATTTTAAATATGTGTCTTGTGTCCTACTTGATAGATCCCAAATTAGGACATCCCATGTGTATGTATGTATGATAATAGTTTATATAGATATTTAAATTCAGTTTTAGAATGGTTAGAGAGTGGATTTATCTTAGTTATGATGGTTAGAATGAGTTTCATTTGGATACCTATGTTGGTATCCAAGTATCTTGGCCTACATGTGTTTCTTTTGTCCAAAACAACTCAAATTCGTCATAATATCCATCCACGTTTTTATTAACCAAAGCAACTGTAATGTCCCAAATTCGTGATACGTATTTAGTGTACGTATATGTGTTTTGGACCCATATTTTATTTAGTCATGATTAGTTATCTTGGTTTATTTTGCATTGGCTTGGTTTTATTAGCATTGATAGTTCAATTGGTTTTAATGGTTCATTGGTTTATTTTGGATTAGTGAGGCTTATTTTATTTCATGATTCATTTGGTTTAAATTGCTAGAGAGAGTTTATTGGCCTTGACTTGGTTCACCTTGGTTTATTTTGGCTTGGTTTATTTTGGGTTTGACATGGAGAACCACCACCCTACCATAAATATCAACTTCCCTCTCTCTCTCCTCATTTATTTTCTTCATCTTCTTTCTCATTACTTTTTCCTCTCCACCATTAACACTCCACCAACCTAGGCAAGTTGCATCTTGCTATCACTTGAGGGCTACATTTTATTTATCTAATAGCTTTATTAGCTCATTTTTAGCAACATTAGAACTTGGGTTTTCTCCATTTGGAGCTTGGAATTTTGTAGATCTAGGATTGAAGTATTTTCGGATTTTGGTGGTTTTGATCTATAAAACTTGTTCATTTTCAAGTTTTGATGGTTCCATGTTGTAGAGAATTTTATTCTACCCAATTTTGACCTTTGAAAAGTTGGATTTGGACTTGTTTTGACCAAGTTATGGACTTTTGAAGCTTTGGGTTCAAACCATAGAGTTCTTGCTGATTTGGAGAAGACAGTGAGCAGTGTGCGCGAGCTTTTTAGCTTGCGCCACTGAGTTGTGCGCGCTCTTTAGTGCAGCGCAGTCTGACTCATACACTGCCTTGATGAGGAGTCGTATGGCTGCCTTGATGAGGAGTCGTATGGACCTCATACGCTGCCTTGATGAGGAGTCGTATGGACCTCATACGCTGCCTTGATGAGGAGTCGTATGGACCTCATACGCTGCCTTGAAGAGGAGTCGTATGGAGTCCATACGCTGCCTTTTGGAGACGTATGTCTTGCATACGCTGACTTGGGTGACAAGGAGTTGTATGGACCTCATACGCTGCCTTGATGAGGAGTCGTATGGACCTCATACGCTGCCTTGATGAGGAGTCATATGGACCTCATACGCTGCCTTGAAGAGGAGTCGTATGGAGTCCATACGCTGCCTTTTGGAGACGTATGTCTTGCATACGCTGACTTGGGTGACAAGGAGTCGTATGGATCTCATACGCTGCCTTGATGAGGAGTCGTATGGAGTACATACGCTGCCTTGATGAGGAGTCGTATGGAGTCCATACGCTGCCTTGATGAGGAGTCGTATAACTGGGGAAGTAGACACGTGGCTGTCCTCAATCTTCTCGAATACGCCATATCTCCCAATAACTGATAAATATTCACTGAGCGTATGACTTTTACACTGAGCGTATGGCCTTTGGCTGACTTGGTCTTATGTCAGCATGTCAGTATTTTTCACACCCTACACCGTTGTGACGTACCCTTGCCTTGATGAGTAATCTTGATAAGCAACCCGACATGATAACCTTGATACGCTGTTGCGACGGCTAACCTGACATGCTAAGTGAATTCTTGACACCGTGGGTGATTGTATTGAATATGCTTGTATAAGCAACCGGTCTTGTCTCTCATCATGTCTAGGGCATGGATCCCTGAGTACCACGGTCAGGGGTACATATTGAAATAAACTAAGGTTATTAACTAGAATAATTCACTAGTCATGAAGAGATGTTCTCCAGTTACAGGCGACCCCGTTATTCCAGCCGTAAATGTTTGGACTTGTAGCCTGCCGACGAGTAGGGCATATTTCCAGTCCACTGTCATATGGGGCTTCCTCCATTGTCACTTTAATGATTGAACTCTATTGTCACTCTAGCGTATTGTACTATTCATTGTCACTTTTATCATTGTACTCTCTCTGATTGTCACTCTAATGATTGAACTCTCTAATTGTCACTATAATGTTCACCTGGATAACCTGGGTAGCTGCAGGGCCTGTGACTACTTGGAGCATCTCATTGCATCTTGCTAGTAACTAGGGTTGTGATAACCCTAGTTAGTTAATGTAGAAAGCCGTAGGCAATGATTGGCCATGATTGATTGGATGGAGTCTAGTCCAGTACAGTATTGTCTAGAAGTGATTGATTGCAAGATTGTACCAGAATAATTGAATGATTGTCACTCCAGATTATCACTATAATGATTGTACTCTATTGTCACTCTAGCGTATTGTACTCCTCATTGTCACTTTTATCATTATACTCTCTCATTTTTTTCCCTTAATGATTGTCACCTTTAGTAATAAATGATCAGAGACTAAGTTTTGTTCAGACGAAGGGTTATAATCTCGGTCCTTGTTTGGTTTAAGGATTGTAACCTGGCTTCCGAAATAGTACCTTCGTCTTCTCTTCATATATTGTCCAGCTATATTTTATTTAACATGATGCTCCAGTTGTCTTATGTCAATGATGCTTCACTTAGTTATTTTCTCCGATTGGGACAAGTGTATTGGTAGTGCACAAACCTCAATCTGTGTTACTTATTATTTTCTTATATGTTGAATGCTAATGATTTGTTGGTTTTAGTCCTTAAGTGAAGCCTCCTTTGTGGCACTTGCTCTTTCTGGGGTCTGACCCAGCTGGTTTTGTATGGCCAGATATCGGAGTAGCAGCAAAGGATCTACCGGATTTCCAGCCAGATGGTGGCCACTAGACGGAACCCTGGCATCGAGTGGGTTTCTTTTGTTCTCCCACTGTAACCTTGTGAATTATTCTTTTGAGGCGTTTAGCCGACGAGCAAGTGTTAGCTCGATTGCAGCCTTTACTTATTGTCTGCCTACGGGCTGTAACATGATTGACAAGCCCCGGAGGTTGATCATGTATGACTGAACTCTTGCTAGTCCTCACATTTTGTAACGACTAGCTTCATGATCATTCCGAATATGTAATGTATGGGATGCCTTACTATTGTGTATTTGGTGGTATGACATCTTGTAACTATTATTAGTTGGTTGAGATTGAGACAATAGGCTATTTTATGATCTTAAGAGACTGATGGATTATAGTGAAACCCTCACATATGTAGACAGCCGTGACCGTATAGCGGCGTGGATTCCACTCCGTTATACGTAGCTGGCTGGGTACGCCCCTGCTCTCCAGTATTCTGGTTCTGGGACGTGACATGGTTTAAGTGGTGGCCCATGCAGGCCTTGTTAATCAAGATGTGTGAGGGTTTACCGGATAGATGTCTCAATCTGTACTCTCCTTTGATCTCCACTCGTATCTTCATATCTCCTTGAATTCCTGACTTGATAACATGCTTGTATCATTGATCTATCCTGGTCCTTCTTTAATATCCCTGATGTCATTGCTTCAGTGACATCGTTCCTGTTGATCAGCCAGAAGGAGCTCAATCCTCAGCAGCAGCCTCCCGAGTCGTGTCTCCTGGAGAACCAGTACCACCAGTTCAGCCCGTTCAGCCTGCCGAGCCGGATGATGGCACCTTGGTAGGTCTCATCAGGACCTTGATAGCTTCCCAGGATCGTCATGGAGACGCCTTGCACCAGGCAGTAGCAGATACTTTGACCGGAGGCGATCATCCAGGGAACAGTGCGGTCAACAGTTTCAAGCGCCTGAACCCTCCATTCTTTGATGGCAGCGAGGATGCCATTGCTGCCGATGCTTGGCTACAGGATACAGAGGTGATTCTCGAAGCCGTGAAGACTCCAAAAGACGAGAAGGTGGCTGTGGTGCGCCTACAGTTATTGGATCTAGCCCGCAGTTGGTGGGCCGCACAAGCAGTAGGATTGGCAACACCTGTCTCCTGGGCAGTGTTCAGCGAGAAGTTCCAGACCAAGTATTATGATGCAATGGCTCGATATGACTTGCAAACCAGGTTCAGTAATCTTAAGCAGATGGGGAGGACGGTCGACGGTTATGCGGCGGAGTTTTCCAGACTCAGTCGGTTTGCTTCCACCTTGGTGGCAACCGAGTTTGACAGAGAGCAGAGGTTCCAGCAGAGACTTCACCTGGAGATTATATTAGCAGTAGAACAGTTCGAGCATCAGACATATGATGCGGTGTTGCGAGCAGCGAGGAGGCACGAGTATACCTCCCAGAGAATAGTGGACAGGACCGGAGGTTGGAAGCGATCCCATAGTCAAATGAACCAGTCCTCGGCACCATCCCCAGCAGCTAGGACTTTAACTATTGGAGCTCCAAGGCGAGCAGCTTCAGTTACATCGGACCGGCACTTAACCCCGACGTACTCTCAACAGAAACAGAAGCAAGCGCAGTCTTTCGCCGTGGGCTGTTCTTATTGTGGGAAGCCTGGACACGTGGTAGCGGAGTGTCGCAAGGTGTTGGGATTGTGTTTATTGTGTGGAGCACCGGACCATAGGGTGGGGTCCTGTCCATTCAGAGTTGATTCAGCATCAATAGTATCTAGTCCCTCGGTTAGGGGACCAGCACCAGCACCAGCTTCCGTTCACCAGCAACAGCAATTCCCGTTTTCGAGGCCATTGTCGACTCAGGCCCAGACCTTCCAGCAACAGGACCCGCGGCAGTTTGCCCTAGCCCAGGCTCAGGTTCAGAATTGGCCGAGAGGTATATGTGTCCTCTCATCTTGCTTTTCTACCGTCATTATGTGGGGTGCATGACGTATTTCATGTATCCTAATTGCTACGGAACATCCCGGACCCGAGCCATATCCTAGGTCATTCGAAACTGGTTATTGGTACCAACCTTTTTCGTATGAGGAGAGGCCCGTGTCCATGTTTGACCAAAGAGAGAGACCTCAAGCACAAGACTATCAGTTCAGTCCGTGTTGCTTAGAGTCATCCCTCTTTGGGAGAGTCAAACTTGGGAGCATGAGGATGATATCTGATCAGGTCATCCCGGCTGGTTTGACTCGTAAGGTGTAATATCTTCCTTATGCCTTACGTTTCGAATCCTTGCATGAATGAATGATTGTATGATTGATTGGTAGTGGTAGATTGCCTATGATAGAATAGCTTTTCCTTATATCTCTAGCCTCTTGATTAAATTCCGAGGACGGAATTCTTTTAAGGTGGGTAGGATGTAATGTCCCAAATTCGTGATACGTATTTAGTGTACGTATATGTGTTTTGGACCCATATTTTATTTAGTCATGATTAGTTATCTTGGTTTATTTTGCATTGGCTTGGTTTTATTGGCATTGATAGTTCAATTGGTTTTAATGGTTCATTGGTTTATTTTTGGATTAGTGAGGTTGGTTTATTTCATGATTCATTTGGTTTAAATTGCTAGAGAGAGAGTTTATTGGCCTTGACTTGGTTCACCTTGGTTTATTTTGGCTTGGTTTATTTTGGGTTTGACATGGAGAACCACCACCCTACCATAAATATCAACTTCCCTCTCTCTCTCCTCATTTATTTTCTTCATCTTCTTTCTCATTACTCTTTCCTCTCCACCATTAACACACCACCAACCTAGGCAAGTTGCATCTTGCTATCACTTGAGGGCTATATTTTATTTGTCTAATAGCTTTATTAGCTCATTTTTAGCAACATTAGAACTTGGGTTTTCTCCATTTGGAGCTTGGAATTTTGTAGATCTAGGATTGAAGTATTTTTGGATTTTGGTGGTTTTGATCTATAAAACTTGTTCATTTTTAAGTTTTGATGGTTCCATGTTGTAGAGAATTTTATTCTACCCAATTTTGACCTTTGAAAAGTTGGATTTGGACTTATTTTGACCAAGTTATAGACTTTTGAAGCTTTGGGTTCAAACCATGGAGTTCTTGCTGATTTGGAGAAGACAGTGAGCAGTGTGCGCGAGCTTTTTAGCTTGCGCCACTGAGTTGCGCGCGCTCTTTAGCACAGCGCAGTTTGACTCATACGCTGCCTTGATGAGGAGTCGTATGGACCTCATACGCTGCCTTGATGAGGAGTCGTATGGACCTCATACGCTGCATTGATGAGGAGTCGTATGGACCTCATACGCTGCCTTGAAGAAGAGTCGTATGGAGTCCATACGCTGCCTTTTGGAGACGTATGTCTTGCATACGCTGACTTGGGTGACAAGGAGTCGTATGGACCTCATACGGTACGTTGATGAGGAGTCGTATGGACCTCATACGCTGCCTTGATGAGGAGTCGTATGGACCTCATACGCTGCCTTAAAGAGGAGTCGTATGGAGTCCATACGCTGCCTTTTGGAGACGTATGTCTTGCATACGCTGACTTGGGTGACAAGGAGTCGTATGGACCTCATACGCTGCCTTGATGAGGAGTCGTATGGAGTACATACGCTGCCTTGATGAGGAGTCGTATGGAGTCCATACGCTGCCTTGATGAGGAGTCGTATAACTGGGGAAGTAGACAAGTGGCTGTCCCCAATCTTCTCGAATACGCCATATCTCCCAATAACTGATAAATATTCACTGAGCGTATGACTTTTGCACTGAGCGTATGGCCTTTGACTGACTTGGTCTTATGTCAGCGTGTCAGTATTTTTCACACCCTACACCATTGTGACGTACCCTTGCCTTGATGAGTAATCTTGATAAGCAACCCGACATGATAACCTTGATACGCTGTTGCGACGGCTAACCTGACATGCTAAGTGAATTCTTGACACCGTGGATTGTATTAAATATGCTTGTATAAGCAACCAGTCTTGTCTCGCATCATGTCTAGGACATGGATCCCTGAGTACCACGGTCAGGGGTACATATTGAAATAAACTAAGGTTAATAACTAGAATAATTCACTAGTCATGAAGAGATGTTCCCCAGTTACAGGCGATCCCGTTATTCCGGCCGCAAATGTTTGGACTTGTAGCCTGCCGACGAGTAGGACACATTTCCAGTCCACTGTCATGTGGGGCTCCCTCCATTGTCACTTTAATGATTGAACTCTATTGTCACTCTAGCGTATTGTACTCTTCATTGTCACTTTTATCATTATACTCTCTCTGATTGTCACTCTAATGATTGAACTCTCTAATTGTCACTATAATGTTCGCCTGGATAACCTGGGTAGCTGCAGGGCCTGTGACTACTTGGAGCATCTTATTGCATCTTGCTAGTAACTAGGGTTGTGATAACCCTAGTTAGTTAATGTAGAAAGCCGTAGGCAATGATTGGCCGTGATTGATTGGATGGAGTCTAGTCCAGTATAGTATTGTCTAGAAGTGATTGATTGCAAGATTGTACCAGAATAATTGAATGATTGTCACTCCAGATTGTCACTATAATGATTGTACTCTATTATCACTCTAGCGTATTGTACTCCTCATTGTCACTTTTATCATTGTACTCTCTCATTTTTTTCCCTTAATGATTGTCACCTTTAGCAATAAATGATCAGAGACTAAGTTTTGTTCAGGCGAAGGGTTATAATCTCGGTCCTTATTTGGTTTAAGGATTGTAACCTGGCTTCCAGAATAGTACCTTCGTCTTCTCTTCATATATTGTCCAGCTATATTTTATTTAACATGATGCTCCAGTTGTCTTATGTCAATGATGCTTCACTTAGTTATTTTCTCCGATTGGGACAAGTGCATTGGTAGTGCACAAACCTCAATCTGTGTTACTTATTGTTTTCTTACATGTTGAATGCTAATGATTTGTTAGTTTTAGTCCTTAAGTGAAGCCTCCTTTGTGGCACTTGCTCTTTCTGGGGTCTGACCCAGCTGGTTTTGTATGGCCAGATATCGGAGTAGCAGCAAAGGATCTACCGGATTTCCAGCCAGATGGTGGCCACTAGACGGAATCCTGGCATCGAGTGGGTTTCTTTTGTTCTCCCACTGTAACCTTATGAATTATTCTTTTGAGGCGTTTAGCCGACGAGCAAGTGTTAGCTCGATTGCAGCCTTTACTTATTGTCTGCCTACGGGCTGTAACATGATTGACAAGCCCCGGGGGTTGATCATGTATGACTGAACTCTTGCTAGTCCTCACATTTTGTAACGACTAGCTTCATGATCATTTCGAATATGTAATGTATGGGATGCCTTACTATTGTGTATTTGGTGGTCTAACATCTTGTAACTATTATTAGTTGGTTGAGATTGAGACAATAGGCTATTTTATGACCTTAAGAGACTGATGGATTGTAGTGAAACCCTCACATATCTAGACAGCCGTGACCGTATAGCGGCGTGGATTCCACTCCGTTATACGTAGCTGGCTGTGTATGCCCCCGCTCTCCAGTATTCTGGTTCTGGGGCGTGACAGCAACTTAGAAATGTTATAACTTTTACCTTAGAATTTCGATTTATCTCCCTTTTTTAAAAGAATCGTATCGAAGTTAGCTTTTCAAATATATATTTTAATAAGCCAAATTATTTCTGGAACTTTCTGTAGAATTATTTAAGTGTCAGTTGTACGAAAGACGAACGCGTTTCGGTATTTTCACGATTCCGGGAGCTTCCGGACACGAAAATGCGATCCGTTTGAAGTTTCGAAAAGCTAACACGAAGGACTACAACATAATTTAATCCCATCATTTAGTGAAGGACCAATTGGTACAGTATTAGTTTTAAGTAGAAGAGTGACTATACGACGTAGGCATTTTGTGTAACCTATGAGCCTATGTAGTATGGATATTAAATGAATGTAGAGTATGTAATGCATGATATGTCAGATGAATGAAATGATATATATAATATATATCCTCTTTGAAAATATGTATATATATGGTTGAATGCAAGCATGTAGGAATGCAATCAATGTAATGTATGTAAGTAATGCATAAATGCATGAATGAAAGAATGATATACAATGTATGCATGAAAGTATATAATGAATGCTAGATATGAATGCAAGGTATACATGTAATGATATATATGAATGCATAATGTATAAATAATGTAATGTAATATATAATGATAGCATGTATGGTAATGTAGAATATATGATGCAAGCATGTATATGTCCACTGTTTTTCCTTTTCCTTACCTTTTATCTTCTTTCCTTTTTTATTTCAGTTTTCCCCATTTTTTTCCTCTTCTATTTTTACATGTTGTATACAATGTATATAATGTATAGATGTATGTAAGTATGTAATATGCATGAATGACATGTATGTAATAAAAATAAGTATATGCATGCAACTTAATGATATGTGAATGAATATAATACATGAACTGACGTATGCATGTATATGGGATATGAATGAATGATATATATATATATATATATATATATATATATATATATATATATATCATTCAAATATATATATATATTTGAATGATATATATATATATATATATATATATATATATATATATATATATATATATATATATATATATATATATAAATATATATATATATATATATATATAAAATATATATATATATATATATATATATATATATATATATATATATATATATATATATAAATATATATATATATATATATCATTCAAATATATATATATATATATATATATATATATATATATATATATATATATATATATATATATATATATATAAAAATATATATATATATATATATATATATATATAAAAATATATATATATATATATATATATATATATATATATATATATATATATATATATATATATAAATATATATATATTATATCATTCAAATATATATATATATATATATATATATATATATATATATATATATATATATATATATATATATATATATATATATATATATATATATATTTGAATGATATATATATATATATATATATATATATATATATATATATATATATATATATATATATATATATATATATTTTATATATATATTTTATATATATATATAAAATATATATATAAAATATATATATATATATAAAATATATATATATATATATATATATATATATATATATATATATATATATATATATATATATATATATATATATTTTATATATATATATATATTTTATTTATATATATATATATTTTATATATATTTTATATTTTATGAATGATATATATATATATATATATATATATATATATATATATATATATATATATATATATATATATATATATATATATATATATATATATATATATTTTATATATATATATATATATATTTTATGTATATATATATATTTATGTATATATATATATATATTTTATATATATTTTATATTTTATGAATGATATATATATATATATATATATATATATATATATATATATATATATATATATATATATATATATATATATATATATATGTGTGTGTGTGTGTGTGTGTGTGTGTGTGTGTGTGTGTTAAGGTAATCTAATGTATATATTCACATATATTTTGAGTTGAATATATGAGTTTGTATGCATATATTATATATATGCATGTATGCATGAATGAATGTAATATAATGTAGTGTATGCATATATGAATATAATGTATGAAAGTATATAATGTATTCAAATATGTATGTATGCATCTATGTATGTATGTATAGGTACATGAATGAATGCAAGTATGCATATATTATATGTATGTATGCAATGTAAGTATGTATGTATGCATTTCTATAAACTGAGTTAACCTATAACCTTTAACATACATGCTGTTGGCCCAATGATTATATTGTGTTTTTGAATATGGCTAATCAGTTAAGTTTAACATAATGATGTCACTAATACTCATATACTCACTATCATGTTGCTACTTAAACTTAGCATTGTCCTAATTGTCCTATATTATATTGCTATGCTTGTATCGTACTGCAACATATTTTGTTGGCCTAACATGCTATCATGTTGTTACTTAAACTTAGCAATGTCCTAATTGTCCTGTATTATATTGCTATGCTTCTATCGTACTGCAACATATTTTGCTGGCCTAACATGTATTTGTAGACATGCAGTAAGCATGATCAAACAGGACATAGGCAATGAAGAATTAATGATGGAGCGAAGACGGCGTCATACAAAAAGATTTCTCCGAACCGCCTAGCGACCTATCCGGGGCCTCGCATCGGGGGTTCCGCTGCCCGGTCAGTGGACAGGGGTCGAGGGGGCAGCGCCCCCCGTCGGGGGTTCGGGGGCGAAGCCCCCGAAAGGTATTCAGATTTTCAGATCTGCTTATCTTTTGGACGATTGCTGTCAAGGAAAAAGACGTCTTCAGGGCTGCTCAAATATCAGAAGAAAGGCATCATCAAAGGGCTCTTGGTTTTCCTACTTGTTCCAAGTCTGTAATCTTCAATTTATTGAGTCTAGGAGAATGTGTACGTTGAGTCGCACTGAGTCATCTCAACCCCTAGACATATCTCTCCAAGCTCTACCATACAAACAGACCAATTCCTGAACCAAGCCCAAGCTCCACAAAGCCCAAAAGCCCAATGGACCAATTCTGTCTGCTGGAGACAGAGTTCGGGCCGAACTCTGCCTCCACACAGAGTTCGGGCCGAACTCTGTCCCGTGATTTCCAGCACCCTGATTTTTAGGGCCTGCTTGCTACAAGCTGTCCAACGGCCAAAAATTTGAATTATCCATACCGAATTCTGGCCGAATTCTGCTTGTCCCGAACCCTATAAATAGGCCTTGGTTTCTCTCATTTGAAACCATCCACTCTTCTCTTCTTCTTCTCTTACATAGCCTATATAGTCAAGAGCTTTACTCTTCAAATCTACTAGCCACAAAACTTCCTAAGTCCCAAGGTGCTCAAGTGCGATTCAGCTAGAAGTTTTTGTGCAAGAGTTGAAAAGAAGAAGTCGCTTGGACAATTCCAAGCAAATCGCCACTGCGATCCTCTGTAAGAAGTTGACGTGCTCTTCTGAAGAAAAGGCACGGGTTGTAAACTACTATTTCACAAATAGTGGATTGAATCCTGAGCTAGAGTTCTCAGGCCTGGACTAGTCCTCCACGAGGGAAACCAGGTTAAAACTGCTGTGTCTGCGAATGCTCTTCTGATCTTTATTTACTTCCGCATTTATTTCTGATTTATTTACTATCTTGATAGTTGTTTTTGTGGAGGTGATATAGAGTAAATTTTATTGGTGATTATTGACACAAACTCTATTCACCCCCCTCTAGAGTTGCCTACACTTATGTTTTCACATGCATTCATACACCCTTTGACACCATGTATCCCATGTCACATATACCTACCTATCACTAAATCTGAGAACATTAACACATATTCTTTCATACACACACACACACACACACACACACACACACACACACACACACACACACACATACTCTTTTACCTCTCCTTAATATATATATATATATATATATATATATATATATATATATATATATATATATATATATAGCTTTCCTATATATATCTATGTATATGAATATGTGAATGTGAATAATATATATACATTATATGACTAAGTTTGTGTGCCTTATTAGCTTATGGCTTAGTTTTGTGCTTGGTTTAGCAAGTGACTTAGGCTATGAGTTAGTAGCTATCTTGGATACTTGATTTACATATACTTAGTTTATTTAGACCTAGAATTGACTAACCTAGACTAGTTGACCATTGTTGACCCAACCCTAGCTAGTTTGACCACAGTTGACTAGAGTTGACCTAGTTTGACTTTATAGTTGACCAGAGTTGACTTTGACCTAGATTGACTTAGACTCATGTAGATTGCATTATAATTTCAATTACCATATAAATTGAACTCTTTATAACCTGTGTTGCTATAACTAGGACTGTAATACTCCAGTTGGCCATCTTTTCATATCAGCTGGTCAGGGTATTAGGCGAGTACATTCTCTGACCATTTCATACTTGCTAGAACTTATATTCCTGCTCTAGATTACTTTACTTGTATGCTGTCACGTTGGTAACACGGATTGGTACTATATGGATCTTTTCATGAGATGTTATTCCCCTCGGGTGCATCAAGTACTTCATGTCGTGTGTGTTTCACTTACATTATGTATCTTCATGCTTCACCATTCATGTATACTCTGGAGTTTTATGTACTCTCATGTTTACAGAGCCCCCATGAATCAATTTCACGTGTGCTCATTTATGAGGCAGTGAGATCATGAATCTTAACATAACATGTCAGGATCCTCGTGTATTGATTGGGGATGGGGGAGTAGAAATAGTCATATAAATAATTCCAAAGTAGTGTAGCCATGTTCAACCTCTCATGAATCACCTCCAGCTGTTCACATGTCTATCTTGTACTCTGATTCACTAGTCACTGATAGTTCTCTACTTATAGTAGATATTTTCATTACAGTTATCTCTTTTACTTCATGTATATTTCTTCAGTTATTTATGTATCTTACTCTATTGCATGTTTATTATCTTCTGACATGATATGAACTGCGTGAGATGTATTGTGCTTGTTCCTGTCCTGATTGGACCTGTTGAAAATATTACAGATAACATAGAGATTCACAGCTAGCCTAGAGGACCAGTAGAGCTTGGAGTAGATTGCTAGTTTATGGTTTAGTTTCCTCTGTTGGTATTGTAATAAGTGAATATTTGTGTTGTATTTGAGATTGTTTGAGATATTATTATTTTAGAAGTTTATTTATGTTGTTGCTTTGAGTTTAGCATAGACTTCTGTGTCATCCTATCGTGCTTAGAATGTGATTGAGTTATATCATATCTTATACTTGTCCTCCATTCGGGGCTGAGGTTGTGATAGACACATTATATAAATTGCGTGAGTTGTTGATTAGATAGTGACCTAGAACAGCGTTCTACCGCCGACACTGCGGCGTAGGCTGGACGTACCCACTTCTCGTGCCCCTACACTGGGTACGGGTCGTGACACGGTGAGAGGAAGGCTTGGAAGCCTTAATGAGTTCTTGGATATTTGGAATGTCCAACGTTGTCATTACCACAATTCTAGATAGGGCTAATTTTGTTATTTCACATCATTTATATTATATATATGGTTATTTAATTAATTGTTGTGAAGGTTTCATTTATTGTTGGATTAGTCTATTTATTGAACCCTTGACTTGTGGATCCAATTAGACTAGACATGACCACTTGAACCTACATTCTAGGATAAACACAACTAGCCCCATTTAAGTCATGTTGAGTCTAGATTTGGAATAGAAATTAACCGAACACTTAGAGCACAACTAACCCTTTATTTATGATAAGTGTTCAGGACAACTTGAGGGATAGAATAGACATTTTATAAGGGATTTTAGGGTACACTTATGGCAGCCATATGGAGAGGGTTTGCTCATTCTTCATCATTCATTAGAGCCCCCAAGAAGCCCTAGTTAGAGCTCTCTACAAGCCCCTTCCATTTCCTACATTTGCCACCATCAAAACTCCTCCAAAATCCCTCAAAAGCTTCCCTGATCTTCATCTTACATGACTTGGAGCTAGAAGACAAAGGATCTCATGAGGAGGAGTCCAAAGCTTGAGAGTTAGTGTCAAACCTGATACTAGAAGCATTCCTAGAGAGTTCCATTGGGAATCCATCTCCTACTAGGTAAGACTCTTGTCATTTTTCATAAGATTGAGCTCCATTTTCATGTATGACACTAGTAGAAACACTCATATGGACTAGGGTTACCCAAAGGGAGAAGAGCAAGGCTGTAACCATCATTTTGATATATTTTATTTGGGAGTTTTATGTCATCCTTGGAGAAATTTGAGGAGAGCCCACCTAGTGTTTGTCAAAATGACAAATAGACTATTTTAGTTTTGTTTTTAGTTTTAAGTTCATGATTAGTTTATTTTTCTCATTTAGAATAGGTGTGCATGGTTTTACCTAGGCATTTATGTATATATTTATATGTATACATGTTTATATGTATGTATTACTTGTGGGAATTTAGTAGTTTGAGAGGAGAGGTGACTACCTTGTTCAGTCCTTATCTCAATTAAGTGCCTTTGAGGGTGTGTGTGCCTTGTGACACATGTTTGCAATGTGACAGTGTCATTCGATTATTGTATGAGTGTTTAGTGAATGAGTGTTCACTGTATGAGAGGGAGTGGAGAGCTCGGGCTATGGCCAGTGTACTGCTGTAGGCTCTTTGGCCATTAGGCCAGTGCACAGGTAGTAGGCAGTAGGCCATTGGGCCTACTGCAATGAGAAGTGCCTCTTTGGGCAGTTAACTCTTGGCCATTAGCCTATGTTTACTGTCAAAGTGACAGTAAACTCACTTTTATAAGTATGTGTGTGTCTAAAGAGTTGGAGTGAAATATAAATCATGTATCTATAGTGAGTGTCATGTGAAGTATCTTATGTGAGATTGTATGAGTGTGTGTGACTCATATATGAGTGTATAGGAGTGTCCCTGTGACAGCAAGTTAGAGATATTGGTGTCCAATGTGTGAGTAGTGAGTGAGTGTGTGTCCTATTCAATTTAGTGAGTGTGAGGAGCTATCCCCTATGTTAGGATCGAGAGGAGAGGAGTTATCCTCTTTGAGTGATTCAGGAAACTCCATTTCTTGTGACTAAATTAGTGAGTGAATGTGAGAGGGTTACAAATCAGTGAGTGTTCAGTTAGAGGTTAGTATCACAGTATATTTGTGTCATAGTGTCAGTTGGGTAGTAGTGAGTATAGGTTAGGGGTCTAGATAGGAAATTTAACCCCATTTCACTGTCTATTAGTGTCTCAATATCAGTATATTAGTGTCTAGTGTCAGTTCAGTGAGAGTCAGTGTGTCCCAGTCCTAGTGTCAGTTCAGAGAGCAATGTGTTAGTGTCTTAGTTAGAGAGTGTGTCAATGAAGTTATTGTTTGAGTTCCAGTAAAGAGAAAGAGTGACAGAAACTTGGGGCAGTAGTGCCTACTTGCAGTATGCAGAGCACATTGAGGGGATCCAATTCCATGTGTGTCTATGTCGGATAGGAGGAGGTCCCTACAAGGATTGGCCCCTAATAGTAGGCCAATTGGCCACTGTAACAGCAGCATTTCTCTGCTCTATGGCTAATTGGCCTATGTGGGTGATAGGGGATCGGAAAGTGCCAGTGTCTAGTGTAGGCAAGTGTTCATGTGTCAGTGAGGATTGTCAGTGGTGAGAGTGAGAGAATGAGTGAAAGGGGTGGTCAGTCCCTACAGGCAGGGAGCTGTTCTAGAGTTTCACATCTGAGAGGTCGGCTAATTGGCCTATTTTCAGTGAGCTTGGTCATTTGGCCTATTCTTGGCCAACATCCCATAGGCTAGTTGATTGACCTTTGGTTTAGTAACTAAGGAGGAGTGGCAAGGAATTGGGGGCATAGGTCATGGGTCTTGGCCACTTGGCCTATAAGGTTTAGAGTTAGTATAGGTATTGTCATAGTATAGGTAATACTTGAGTAGGTAAGTATGTTTACCTTGTCCTAAAGTAGGCAATGAGATTTGGGTAAAATCGTGAGGAGTATACCTAGTATAGGTAATCATCCCAATATGAGGATAATTAGGTTTACCTATATAGGGGTAGGTAATGTCATGATATGTCATGTAGGTAATATAGAGTATTACCAATATTATAGGGTATAGGCTAATACCTACAACTAAGATGATAACATATAGGGTTACCTTACAAGGGTAATATTCTATGTAGGTAATATATATATGGATAATGTACCTAGGTAGATAATAACTTGAAATAGGTTAAACTAACTTAGTTTGATTTGATTTGACTCGAATTAACCAAGGTTGACCAGTTTGACCCAAAAGTCAAACCTTGAGTCAAATTGATCCAGTTTGATCTCGGAAGCCTTGTTTGACCTAGATTTGACCTAGATTGCATATCACACACAAGATATCCATGCTTAACTCCATTAAACACCAATTAACAACATATATCTCATCTATAGGTCTGGTGACTCCACTTTGAGCCTTGGTTCATATTGTCTGCTGAGGACCACAGGCGAGTACATTCTCTGATAGTTTTTATTGCTTTAATATTTTCTATATATATATATTCGATTGTAGTGTTTTACTTGATTTTCGACACAAGGATACACGGAATAGTATACGTTGGATCCCGTCATGAGATGTTATTCCCGATTTAACCTGGTATACTAGTTCTTGCTCGTCATTGTTCTTGTACTTGTATATACACCAATTTGGGAGTGGGCTGGCCCCCTGCTTCTTGAATCCAGTGTCATAATGTGACATGGTTGGATCCACTATACTATTCGAGGGATTGGGGAGCTATTAGAGCTTATGTGATCATACCCCCACTTGTTTACTTGCTTGTGCATAGCTCACCCTCGCCACACGTAGGGTGTAGCCTGACCATATACTACTTGTGCATAACTTTCTATTGTGACCAGGCTGATCCTTCATACTCATACCTGTGCATAGCCAGTCAAATAGAATAGCCTGATCTTGACCCAAGCCGATCACATAACATATTAATATTTCAAGGCACCGTTTATATCATATATTATAATCAGTTTACATGTGTTACATCATATTCAATTTTTACTATATATTCATATACCGTGACATGATTACCAGCTTACCTTGTACTTCTTACTTTCTAGTTTTGATATTCTATCATGTACCTCATTATAACTGTTTATTATAGCACTTGCCAATTTAATGAAACTGCTATTAGTGTCTGTACTTCGCTCCAGTCCTGACTGGATATTAATTTTTAAAGGACTTAGAGTCTTGTTGCACAACCTACTATGGTCTGGGATAGATGAGGACAGTGATCAGGACTTGCCTGTAAAGCCGGTGGTCACACTGGACGCACTTCCAGTAGTGATTTAGTATTAGCTAGGTTTTGCTGGATTTGTTTCCAAATTGATACACTTTGGTTTGTATTATTTCATGATATGTATTAATGTCTTAGACTTCTAAAACTTATTTGTGTTGTGACTCTTACTACTATTTTAGACTTTGTCTTCATTTATCTTCTATTTATCGTGCTTATCTTCCTTTAGATTCATGTGATTGAGTTAGATTTCATATGTTATATATCCGTGCAGAGATGACTGGTTTATATTCATATTACTAGATGTTAGATATTATAGATAACCATACAACATTCTACTACCGACACTGCGGCGTAGGTTGGACGTACCCACATCCTCGTGCCCCTAAACCATGTGCTGGTTGTGATAGGTATATTTTACAGGAAGCACGGGTAGCACGGCACTACAAAGTAGGATAGTACTTCATCCTACAGTGGGGTGATACCATATGAGATACCTAGTGATGATAAAGCCTCGGCTTCGGGCCAAGTCACAGTGGCGTAGCACCGCACATAGGCAAGTAGGCTTAATGTTGTAAAATAAAGAGTGGTAGGCAGCACTACAAAGAGATTGGGTCTCATGTTACAGTGGTGTGACACCACATGAGGTACCTAGAAAGGGTAAAGCCTCGACTTCACGAGCCATGTCATGACGATATAATAACAAGGAAGCGAAAGGCTTTATGCTGGGTAGTTTGGCACTACATATAGGTTAGGCCTCATGCTACAGTGGTATGACACCACATGAGGTATAGCCTCGGCTTTGGGCCATGTCGTAGCGGTGTAGCACTACAAGGAAGCGAAAGGCTTCATGCCAAGACTCTTTAAAAGAACTCACCTAGAGTGTATAGATAGAGGTATATGACGTCTCTTGAGAAAAATCTTGTAGACATCTAATATACATACACCAAAACCAGGCTGGCACATGACCTTTAATATTCAACCAGAAGCACAGTTGATGTAATTGTGTGAGTGAAAAGAATTACAATTATGGTGCAGAATTCAAGGCTTAGTCCATTCTTGTATCATGCTATTATTTAACCCATGCAGAAAAATTTAAGTCGTAGCGACGTCTATCCTAATGCATGATGGACAATCACTATGGGAAACACTCAACCCATATATTGAAATATATGGGAGATTGTTGGTGTTTTTGCCTTTGGACTAGTATAAAATAGTCCCACGTCGGCTACACCACCAAGTAGGTATCTTAATATAATAGTTTGTATGTGTTGAGGTATGCATATGGGGTGTATTGGAGCACATGTGGGTGCCATGTGTGGGTATTTTTCTAGAAGAAAAAAAATAACTCCAACAAGAAAGCATGTTGCTTTTTGTCATTCGGACTCGGACACAGGCTCAAGGATGCTTCGTGCATACATGTGAGCGTATGAGGGGGTAGACGTGGACTGGCATATGACTACACTGATTGTGGGATGATCTAAAATATCAAACTTTAATTTTGAGTATTGGTATTTTAGTCCCACATCTGATAGAAGAAGAAGTGAAGTCTCACTCCACTCTATATATAGAGCCCTCTGACCTCCTTTGTAAGATGCACAAAAAAATAATAAAGTAAAGGGAGCCAATTGATTTCAGGGAGTCCGTTCGAGTCACAAAAAGTTGAGTACGAGCGTTCCAAAAATTCTTTGAGAACTTGCTGGTTTCTAGGAGCAGATCGCGGTGGACGAATCTTGCTTTGAGCAATAGTAGTCTTCACCACCCCAATAAGAATAATAATTTATTATTATTCCTTCGTCTCCTTTCTACTTCTATTTGTAATATGTTCTGTCCCAATTGCATGCAACACATTTTTAAGAAAGAACACTCTTTTCCTATCAGTTTGTATTTGAAAGAGGAAGTTGTAATATGAAAGGATAGTAGTATTATGTGGCTTAAGATACTTTTGGAGAGTAAACTCATTTGCAGGAAACTTCAAAGTTCTAAAACTTAATTTAGGTACTTTTGGAGAGCAAACTCGTTTGCAGAAATTTCTGAAGTCCTAAATCTCACTTCAAGAGATTAGGAGAACAAATTAATTTGTAAGAGGTCTCTGAAATCCTACATAACCAAACTAGAGAGCAAACTTATTTGTAAGAGGTCTCTGCTTCTGATGGTTGCTAAATCATGATTAAGAGCAAATTTATTTGCAAGATGTATCAATATTTTGATCATTCTATTCAGAACAAAGAGCAAACTTATTTGCCTAAGGTCCCTGGTTCTGATCGTTCTATTCATAACATAGAGCAAATTTGTTTGCCTGACGTCTCTGTGTCTGATTATTCTTCTATCTAGATCTGTTTCGGTGATAACCATCTTAAAGAAAAATCTAGATCAGATGGATAACTGCCGTACAATCCTTCTCGATACAAGTTTTAACAAACTTGAGAAGATTGATGGGCATCACTTCCAAAATTTGGATAAGGACAAGTTATTTATCAAATGGTTGGATGAGTGATGGGCCTAACTATCCAAGGAAGATGGTGCACATTACATGGCATATCAGATTTATCGATAGTGCATGGAGATTACAACTTGTGCTAAAGTGGACGTGAAGTCTCTCAAGCAGCATATCAACACAAATAAGAAGAAGACCAAGTTATTTATGAGCATGGCTCAATCATGCACATAAGATATGTTCAGATTATGCGCATGTGTCTGCTCAAATAATGCACATAGGTTTTATTCAGATTATGCATATGTATGCGCATGGATTCTGCTCGGCATGGCACATGGGTTTTGCTCCAACTTGAGCATGGCAGTGCATGGTGATCTCGGTGCATGACTGCATATGTGTATGGTAGAGTCTGCACATGACTACATATGCGCTATCTGTATATACATGTAGGGTATTGCATATCTTGGCGCATGGGACAGCTCGGATGATGCGCATGGATTGGTGCAT
This sequence comes from Iris pallida, assembly GCA_029216955.1. Classification (NCBI taxonomy): domain Eukaryota; kingdom Viridiplantae; phylum Streptophyta; class Magnoliopsida; order Asparagales; family Iridaceae; genus Iris; species Iris pallida. The sequence goes on from JANAVB010035420.1 coordinate 14,781,342, forward strand.
AGGTTTTGCTCTAATATGCGCATGGTTTCGACTGTATAAGTGCAAAGATTCTTTAGAAGTGTAATAACCCTACATGAATATAGTTTCATCTTAGTGGGGTTAGTTACGGTTATGGCTTGCAGGGTCATTTAAAGGAGATTTATAAAACCAAAATAGCAAGGTAAAACTAAACTTGGTTGTTTTGATTACTTAACTTGGTTGCTATGTATGCACATGTTGAATCATCTAGTGTGGTAGCTGACTAGTGGGTAGACACTGGTGCATCTAGCCATACGTGCTCTAGAAGGAGCTGTTCAATTAGGATGAGCCTAGCTATGATAAAGGTTTCGATGGCAAATATATTGCTAGAAGAAGATTTGGGGATCGGGACCATAGTCTTGGACTTTTGAAAAGTCATGGACACTCGTGTGCGTGTAGCACGTACTAGTTATTTCTGAGGACCTGATCCCCGAAAGTTTGTTGTTTGATACAGACTTGAAGATGGACATTCATGCTAGCAAGATATTGGTTTCTTAGCCAGGAACATGCTTTGGAAAGATGTTCAGTATCAAGAGAATGTTCGGACTTCTGCTAATGATGTAGTTTATTAATTGAGTTATGACAAATGGACTAGGACATGTGCTATATAATAGCAGACTCAAGATGTCTAGTCTAAACCTTATCTCTAGAATGTGAGGGTAAGGGGGGTGGAGGATTATGAATTCTGTGCATGGGAAAAAGATTTTTATAGGCTGTTTAGACGATAATACTAAAGTACAGATCTTCAGGAGTTAGTACACTCAGAAATCTGTAATTTTCATTAATTCTCCATAAATGATTTTTTGATGTACTGGTATCATAAGATGGAGCGTTCGAGAAGTTTTGGGACTTCACGGCTGAAGTTGAACGTCAAGCCGGTCGACAACTCAAGAGACTCAGAAGTGGTTGAAACGGAGAGTATCATTTTCTTGGATTCCCATTATTCTGCAATGAACATGGAATTAGCTAAGAAACAACTGCTCTGTAGTCTTGTTATATACTGGATTGTTTAAGGCGGAGAATATCATTTTCTTGGATTCACATCGTTCTGCTATGAACATGGAATTGGCTATGAAATGACGGCTCCGTAGTATCTCTAATCCAAAGGAGTTTCAAAGAGGAAGATCAGAATGCTGTCAGAGATGATGACATCTATACTACAGATCTTCCGATATGCTTATGGGGATAGATTGCGTATATGACTGTTTATTTCTAAATAAAGTACTGTTCACATATCTGACTATGACACTTATTAACACTAGTTCAAGGTCAGACCTGACTTGAATGCCATTCGAGTGTAGGGTGTCTAGTGTACGTGAATTGACGGATATCAAGATTCAGAAGCCAGGAATGAAGACTAAGAAGATCGTCTTTCTGGATAAGTTGTTGGAAACTACGCTCGGAGATCCTTTGATATTGTACTATTCATATCATTGAGTCTTGCGATGCAGAATTCTTTGAAGACAAGTTTGCTAGGGACAAGAATATTTTTCTCGCAGATGTTCTGGAGGAGAGTGTCAATGAAAATATTGACTCCATAATATCCAATTATAGTTGGGTGTTGGTGAATCTGCCTGGAGGAGCTAAACCCATCGATTCTTCTAGACGAAGAAGAATGCGAAGGCCCAAGGAACTGTTGATAAAGTTTGAGGCTAGGCTGGTAGCCAGAAGGTTTTCTCAGAACAAGAGATTATGAGTTTGACACATATGCTCCAGTAGCTAAGGTATAAACTGTCAGATCACGATTGCCATGACTTCTATTCATAAAGCTGATTCTTCATCAGATGAATGTTAAGACAATATTTTTGGATAGGGATATGACATGAGGGATTCTCATGCAATAGTCAGGTCAGATGAGTTTGTCATTTATGGTTTGAAGACAAAGTCTAAAGGATTGGTGAAATCCATATACGGCCTTGGTTGCCATGACAAAAGGTTATAAGAACTTTTTGTTTATTAAACGTATAAAAGAGTACAATCAATTTCTAAACAGAAGATCTAAGTATAAAGTTTTCTGGGGAAGTGTGACAGTGGAGATCGAGCACTACATCGGCTCCTTTACTCCGTTGACGATCTGATGACGAGTTGAACTTGCTATGGCTTTCTAGTAGTTGTGATTGGAACTCTGGGATTGCCAATCAAGAGGATACCAAATTTGTGAAGATTTTGAAGCCCTTTATCGAAGGAAAACTCCTTCTATTTATAGGAAAGCACATATATGATGTGCATAAGGATTGTGCAGGAACGCTGCACGTAGAGATATGAGAGAATCTCGAAGTTGCACGGTGAAGGCTGCTGCTGAGCTGACACATGGCAGATGTTACTACCAGTTTTCAAACTTAAGGGCAAATTTGTCTTTTTATAAATTACTATATATTGTGATATTTATTCAGAAATATTGGATTATTTGAGATTAGTTAGTCGGGTTAGAGGCTAGTCTAGTTTTCGACTTGTGTTAGTGACCCGGTTAGCTTAGACACTAGCCCGGAGCCCAATAATTAGCAAGGCATGGCCCACAAACCAACTCATTATGCTAGTGCAATTAGACTAATTTTTTATAACCATTTAGTTCATTTAGAGATTAGGTCTTTGTCCAAATTGACCCCACACCCTTACATTTGCATTTATTAGCCTAACGACAACTTAGGGGACTCATTGACATTTCAAACTTTGTCCTAATCTAGCTACATGACCGGCCAAGGAGAGAGGTTCTCTTCATTCTACTTCATTAATTTTTAGCCTCCATCTTCCATTTCAAGGGCTCCTTCCAAAAATAGAGCTTCCACCACTGATTTCTCTCCCAACCTCATGACACTTTTCTCCACCATTCCTCATATTCTTTCAAGAAGAAGGAGCCTACAGGGATTATGGAGCTAGGAGCAAGGAGGAGAGTCCTTTTGCTAAGAATTTTCGTGTTGGGTTCATGTCCATTGGATTGCTCATTGGAAAACAACTCCCAATAGGTATAACTCTCTCTAACTTTGTCTTTTCAATCCACATTTTGATATTGAGCCCATAGGAACTCACCCATGTGTAGGGACGATCCTTAGGAATGGTTTAGAGGCTATATTGAATACTCATTTGGAAGTTTGGTTAGGTTTTGTGCTACCCTTGAAAGAAATCTGAGGGTGACAAACCAAGTATTTGTAGTAATGCTCCATAGGCTAGTTTGGACATTGATTTCAGTTTTGATGTTATATTTAGATAGATTATACATTGTTAGGCCCTCTAGTCATTTCCTAATGGTTATCAATATATGTATATGTATATTTTTGAGCCACATGTATGTGTTGTGTAGGTGTGTGTTGGTGGGTAGGGAGAACATGGTTCACTGATGAGTGAACTGTGGACCAATTGGGGGAAATACTCTATGTAAGTATATGTCTCTAAAAGTATAAACATGTATGTGAAATTAAGTGATATATATATATATATATATATATATATATATATATATATATATATATATATATATATATATATTGTAGCTATATACGTTGGGATCTATCTAGTACTGTGATGTTGGTTCAGTCCTTGGACTGAACTAGAGTTTATAGGAGGATATTTTTTTTTTTGAGGATATCTATATATATATATATATATATATATATATATATATATATATATATATATATAAAATATATATATATATATATATATATATATATATATTATATATATATATATATAATAATTATATATATATATAAATATATATATATAAAAAAAATATTATAAATATATATATAATATATTTATATTTATATATTTATATATTCGAAAAAAAATGGGTGGAGCCCTGCTCCCCACACCGTCCATCACCGCCGGGTGGAGCTCCGCTCCCCTCTCCGCCGGTGGGTTGGCAGGCCGGTCGGCCTCCTCGGCCTGGCTGCACCCCTTTGCCTTCTCCTTCCTCTAGGAGGTCCCCTCCCTTCCCTCGCCTCCCAGGCCGGCCGCCCTCCGCCTGGCCCTCCAAGCCGCAGGGAGCTCCCCCACCAGCCGAGCCGTACGGCTTCCCCACCCCCGCCTGGTTTCCTCAGTGGGCTCTCCCTACCCCCCTCGTCCCGCCTCGGCGCTGTTCCAGCCGCAGCCACCTCGGCCCACGCCGTATTGGGCACCAGATCCGGTCCCCCCCACTCCGGCAGCCGCTCAGGTCCTGCCGCAGCCCCTCTCCCCGCCTCCCTCTCCCCCCGACGACCCTCCGAGTTTTTGGCGGCGACCGCTCCAGATTCTCCCTTTGCGGCTTCTCTTCCGGCCCCGCCGTCAGGGCCTACACCGCCCCCCGTCTCGGACCCTCGGGGGCCTTTCCTCCACCCGCCCCGGCCCCCCCGCCGGAGCTTGCGTTGGCGGTCTCTCCCCACCCTCCCCCTCTCCGGCGCGTGGCCTGCTGCCCGTCCTGCGACGCCCGCTCTGGTCTCCGGCGTTCCCTCCGCCGCTTTCGTCCTCCCCCTACATTCCTCACTTTCTTTCGTTAGCTGCGCGTCGATGGCGATGCCCCGTCTTCCGGCCAGCCCTCCCCCTTCGGGCTGGCTCCAACGCCGCCCTCCCACCGCCACCAGTGG